>OZ008362.1:2086233-3286233 GCA_963931975.1 Cataclysta lemnata | reverse complement strand
TATTGTGTTCCGACAATGTTTGATAAGATAGCCAGCCCCTCTGTGGTTGAGGGTTCCAGGTGAAGCTCGATTCCGTCTTCAGCCCTTATCGTCACTTACCATCAGGTGAGATGAAGGGAAAGGGCTTCCCTGTCTAACATAAAATTATAAAAAAACTTCCAACTTCTGTACATATAGGTACTCATAGGTGGTAGCTATCCTGGCGGAATCATACTCATAAAGATTTCGTTCGTGAACCAGAAACCAACTTCACATAAACAAGTACAGTACCGTCGGAAAAAGTTTGCAAATATGAAAAATGAAGTATCGGAAAAAAACGACCAAGTGCGAGTCGGGCTCGCGCACGAAGGGTCCTTACTACTATCTATAAAAAACATAAAAAAAATCATGAATGTTATATGGGAGGCTTCTTAAATATTTATTTTATCCCGTTTATTACTATTTGTTGTTATAGCGGCAACAGCGCGGCTAGCATGACCACCGAAAAATGATATGATAATTATAGCAATTATATTAGCATTATTTTGTTTTGAACTATCAATTATACATAGATTTTTGATAGTTCAAAGCGATAAATGGCTATATCATATCGGGTAAATCATGTATGATAAACATGCTAGCAGGGCAGAAATAGATCATCAGTGAAAATTTCAACTGCCCGACTATCACGGTTCATGAGATACAGCCTATACTGACGGACTGACTGACAGTGGAGTCTTACTAGTTTTCGTTTCGTACCCTTTGGCTACGGATCCCTAAAAGCAGTATCTATTAAATCGAAACTTCGTAAGCATGAAGGTTCCTCAATGCCAGATATTGGACCTGTTTTATGTCCGAAAGGCCTCTACTTGCTTTGGGGCGTATATCCTTCTTAAATCTTTACGATTTTAGGTATAACCTAATCCAGACATCTTGAGGGCATGTTACTATCACAGCGCTTCGTATAAACCTTAATCACTGCCATTCATTTCTGAACGGGCTAGGCAGAGGTGATTAACACCCACGTCTAGCCAATTATGTAATAGGGGGTTATGTAATAGGGCCTTGTAAGAATCTTCTTCTCCCTGCCCTGTTCCCAGTCTATCAGGGGTCGGCGCAGTATGTTTCCTCTTCCATTCATATCAGTCCGGCGTCTTCAATCCATCCACTCCCTTTTGATTCATATCATCCATCACACCGTAATGGTGCTCGTGATGAATGAATGTATAGAAAAGAGACCTAACGGACCATGTCGAGACACCGAAGAACGGAGAGAGTGATTGGAATGACAACATTTCGAATCCATACTGCTCAAAGTTTTGGCTTAGGTTTTACAGCCGGCCGCCTGCCTGACACTAACCCTCTTTGGGTATGCTGTTGTTGGTGGTTTGCTAAGGCCGGCAATTGGATGGGTGACCAAAAATGTATTATCTCGAGTTCCTCCGTGTTTCGGAAGGCACGTTAAGCCGTTGGTCACAGCTGCATCTGCAGTCGTTAATACCCACCAACCGTATTAATCTCCCTATATAATTCCATCCATAGGGAATGCCCGTGCCCCAGCAGTGGGGATATTAAAGGGCTGGTGATGATGATGATGATAAGAGAAACGCTAGGTGCCCATTATCCATTGTTGTCTTAACCCTTGTACGACTCCGGCTGGTGAGATAGGGATGGGTGCAATTGTATTCGGCTCTGCCGTCACCATGTTATGACGTCACATTTGACGTCTTCAGAAACAGCATCCAAGTCAGAATGTAACTCTGAAAACATTAGTATTGTGAATACTTCGATCGTGTGGGTGTTTATCCACAAGTGTAATATTATTATATAATAAACATTTCTTACACACCTATCATCTAGCCAAAAGCAAATAACAAAAGCACTGTCTTGTGTGTCATGAATACTATATGATGGTCTAACTGCCGCACTCAGAGACGTCAAATAACTTTAATAAGTACTTAGTGTCAAAAAATTGCATTGAAATCTAGACCATAGACCCAGCAAAAATAGCGAATAGTTTTGAATTGCCATTTTTTGACATTAAGTACCCATTATCGTTAATTGACGTCTCTGAGTGCGGCAGTAAGTTTAATATACATAAAAATTACATATAAAAACACAATAAAATATGACGCGAAATCAAAATGTCTGTACTCATCACTAACATAATATGCCCTTATTAGGTTCGAACCCGGGACCTCTTTGCCGACATCCAACGGACCATTCGTCTTATCCAGCCTACCACTTGTTTGAAAAAAGATAGAATTCTGTGAAATCCTTTAAAACTTTTGCCCCTACCAGGACTCGAACCGGGACCTCTTGACCGATAACCAACGACTAAACCCCGTCCACTTATTTGAAGAAAGATTGAATTCCGCAAAAACCTCTTCAACAAAAGCGAAATAAGCTGACACTCATTCGGAATATTCTTTACCAGTCACCGTCGCTTCATCCCTCGCAATCTGTCCTGTTTTTCCTACAATAGACCTAAGCGTCCAGCCATTCGTTATAAAATCATAATAACACTGAAAAATATAATAAAGAACCTTCACTTAACGCTACATAACTTAAACACCCTACATTATGCCTCCTCAGTCTATCTCAGCATTACGATACCAACTTACCGAACGCAGTCCTGGTGACCATACTAGCCCTTGTTGCTATGGGAACAAGGACATTATTGAGCTCGCCGACCGAATAGCTGGTTGAGCTCGTTGTGCTTAAAAAACCGCTTTCATTTGTCACCGGCAGATGCAGTCGTATCAGATCTGGGGACAGGGAAAGGGCGATTATCGCGCTTATTTCACAACATATAAAGGACTTAATTATAAAATAAGGAACAATACGCCCATGTGGTGATGGAAAAACAGAATACAATTGTCACCACCCCCATTTCTCCCGGGAATATCGTACAAGGCGTCTAACACCCGTATTCACAAACTATACTTGTATAAGTAAAGAAGCAACACTGTGCGAAGTAACACGTTTCTCAATGCGTTTTGTCACTCAAGTATTGTGTATATGTCAACACTTTATAGATTTTTGACAGTTCTAAGCGATTAATGGCTTTATCATATCGTGTTTCGGTGGTCATGCTAGCCGGACTGAATAGGTTTTTGAGACCCTATGCGTTAACGCACCTCATAGTAATGTTTATGAATACGGGTGTAAGGGTTACGTCATCAATGAGTATTTCCGCTCTGCTTTCATGCTTTCTCCCTTCCCTATTGACCCGTTCTAGTAATTTATATAGTCTGTTTGGGATCGGACTTGCGATACTTTATCCACGTATTGTATGTATAATTTTATCGACAAAAAACCATACAAATAGGGGTCGCAACCGTCATCCCTATGAATGGAATCTATTTTAAAATTTAATTCTTCATATTTTCACGAGTTCATTGAAAGTCGTTTTTTTACCATATTATGTCACCAACATTCATGAAAGTGGCTTTATTTTAAAGGTGATGAAATGAGCTATCACTTAAAACCACATCTGTTAAGAAGTGACAGAATAACGAGAAAGCAACCATTATTTGTTGAAATTTTAAAGATAAGCTGCGCTAAGAATATTGTCATGATAGGCGTGATTTATGTACGTAAGTACACAGATAATAGTCCCCTAACTTCCGCACTGAGCAGTAAAAATACAAGGATTAATTAATAGTAATATACAAAATATGCTATCTGACAAATTATATTCTGCGCAGACTACGTAGGTGCGGGAGAAAACCCTGGTATTAAGAGAAAAAAGCTCGTTTCGTGGCCCCACCGCAACAGTCAAGTGATTGAGCGGGTCCTTTGACGCGGCCCCAGGGAAAAATTACTGGGTTTTTGCGAAGAATCAAGGTAAGTATTTACGCGGCGGAGTTGTACGAGCAAATATTTTTTTTCGGTAATTTCGTGTTACTTTCCAAAGGGTTTTGGTAATGTTTTCATTTGCACTGAGCAATATGGAGATTTCTCTAGACGTTTTTTTTTGTGGAATACTGAATCAATCTTCGGAGTGGATATTTATTCAGTAAGTGCAAGAAATTTTTTATCATAAATGAAAAAAAAAAAAAGTTAAAATTTCTCAGCCATCTTAATGTTTATGGAGTAGCCATACATGGTTATTAGTCAAGATGATGAGAGCTGATGGGACGGTACCAATGCTAAAACCGTGATTGAAGCAAAATAAATAAACAAGTTTCGTAGCAATTGGAAATATCTCTGGTGATCTCTGCCTATCCAATGTTATAAATATAAAATTTAATGCTTAGTATAAAATAATGCATCATCTGCGAAGGTGTTTTTGCAAACATATTCTTTATCAAAATAAATACATTAATCAACACATTTATTTAATTTTGAATAAAATTGTTCTATGTATATTTCATTTGATTTCAATGAATATATTATGAGATATCATATTTTTAAAATAGCTCCGCAACAAAATAATGATCAAGTACCACGCACGTATTTATAATATCCAAACGGGTGGTATGTTTTGCGTTTGTGGACGTTGGAAAACCTTCAATTATGTCGAAAAATGATCCTCGATCCAGTTACTTCGGTGCTCAATATAGACAGATATATCACTTGGATGTTGAAGCCACTGTACTAAAACGCGACTATGTCAGTCCGCATTCAGGATCATAACTCTACGGGGTGTTAGACAACATGCTTTAAATCCTTAACTACCTACGTACGACATGTCGTTATTTTCCGAATTCCACGCGAATGCAGTCGTGGGCACAGCTAGTTCTTAATAAAAAGTTACTACGGTTTATCGTAACCAAAGTCGTCTTTTACCTTCAGAGTAGATCTTCAAGCATAGAAATACCAAGTACCATATAAATGACAAGGATAATTAGAGCGCATCAATAAAAAAAACCGCTCCCCTTTTTCCAAATTAGGCCCATTCACGAACTTGGCATCCGATTAGATTCCGTCCTCCACCTTTCGTGTTGGGGAAATTAAAACTTCCGAGTCAAGAGCGTTCCTTTTCGTTAGCCCTTCAGGTTGAAACCATTGTCGGAGTCAGTGATCCGTTCGTAAATGCTTGGTAAATCATTATTTTTTTCAATAAGTCTCTTGCGGTGCATTTTTACTAGTAACTCGCGAGTTAGGTGAATAAATGGCCCCCCGCCCCCGTTTATATGGCACGTGGGTTCGTTGGTGGTAGGACTTTTTTCAAGTCCGCCTGGCTAGCTACCACCATGTTATCAAAATCTGTCGCCACAATAATTACGTTAACAGCTTTATTGTGTTCCGACAATTTGTGATATGATAAGCCCCTTCGTGGTTGAGGGTTCCAGATGAAGCTCGATTCCATCTTCGGCCCTTATCGTTACTCACCATCGGGTGAGATGAAGGTAAAGAGCTTCCTTATCTAGCATAAAAAATATGATTCCCAATCCAAATCTCATTTTAATTAAAATACTCAGTTCAGTGTTAAAGGATCGTAGCAAGTGGAAAGGCATGATGTATGTATAAGGTAGCTAAAGGTAAAGAAACTTTTTCAAAGTTATTTTTCTATGTCATAATTTTTCTACATACATACATACATACATCACGCCTATATCCCCGAAGGGGTAGGCAGAGGTGAACTAGCACCCACGATTCGCCAATTATGTTAGGTCCCATGTAATAGGTGGCGAGCCTATTGCCATTTATCGGGCACAAAAGTCGCAGTACATTGCTAGGTGGTATAAGAGGAACGCTGCTGCCCATTCCTTATCACTGATTTATCCTTAGTCTCCTTGTACGACACCCACGGGAGAGATTTGGGGTGGTGACAATTGTATTCTACTCTGCCGTCCGCACACGGCCTTGCCGTCACCACACGGCCGTAATAATAATTTTAATAATAATTTATCTAACATTATAAAATATAATCTTCAAATAAATATTTAAAAAAATTAAAAATGAAATAAAAGCGAAAAGGAGGGTAGTTGGAAAATCCATTGAGGATAAAGATTATAATCGGAATTCAGAAACGCGAAATGTAATTTAACTGTCACCAGCCTTCCTTACTCCTAATCAGAAGGTGCTTCGGAGATGATATATGCGCGGCAAATACCAAATACGAAAACAACAAAGAGACACCGAAATGTCCATTTATCATTATTGTTTACCACAGGTAATGTATCGATCAATCATCCTTAATTTATATTCCTTTGCGTTTAGCGTGAGAGCGACGAGGAAAAAGTGCTCAAAACAATGGAGTATTCAAAACATTGGGACGGAAAAAAAGGGTATCAGTGTCGCCATAATTATGGGTGACAGCAGAGCAGAATACAGCAGAATACAATTTATAAATCGTAGTAGCTTAGTATGTACCCACAAGAGAGAGGCGGTGACAATGTTGTATCTTCTCTGCCGCCACATCACGTCACGGTATTGGTTACCAATATTATTATTATCATCTGGAAATCCTTCGTGCTTCGGAAGACACGTTAAGCCGTTAACATCCTGCATTGAGCCAGCGTGGTGGGTTTTAGCTGATTCTCCACATATTCTTCCATCCATGGGAGAGGTTGCTCTAGCAGTGGGGAAATTAAAAGGCTGGTGTTAATGATGATGGTGAAACTTACGTAGAAAATAACGACACGAGATAAAAATTAAAAACAGTAGGTTAACTGCCGCACTCAGGGACGTCAATTAACTTTAATGTCAAAAATTCATTCAAATCAAGACCATAGACCCGGCAAGAGAAACTTATTTGACGTCTCTGAGTGCGGCAGTAAGTCAACTAGAAGCAACTTCAATATGCTCGATCAAATGCAAAAAAGATTTTAAACGTCCGATGTAAGTAGTATTTTATTTTCCGTGTTAAATTTAGAATACTTAAATTGAAGTTTGTAAAAATGTCGCCCACCATCAAACGACAATATAATAATTTAGTGACCCAAATTCGTGCATTGTTTCGCGAAGAACAGAACAAGATTAAATTGTTTCGGGGCTCCGGTTCGGTCCTGTTATTTTTTATTAGTCCAAATTGAGGGAGAACATTCCAATTCGAAAAATTCCGAGCGCAAGCACAATTAAGATGTGCCTGAAACAATTCCTCGCGCAACGAACAGGGGTATCAATCCATAACATCGGATTTCATTAGCAAATGGAAGCAATTTGCCCCGGGGAACGGTGAAAAAATCCATGAAAAATTTTAGATTGCCGTCAGCGTTTCAATTCTTCTCCCGTGCGCGCGGTTTCGCCACATGAGTAGATAAACCGAACAGAGAAAACCCTCCTATGAACGCTGTCGCACTACCGGCGTCCGGCACCGGCGGCGCCGGCGCTTCGTTTTTCCACTGCCGGCCGGTTTATGCTTGTTATTGGGGACACACGCACACGGCTACAATATATACACAATACACATGCAGTTTTCCCGGCCGACATAATATATTTCATACATTTTTGCTTCCCCGGCAGCCAGGCCGGTGAGTGGGAAAACGCCCTAACCCTGACATTATGCAACTGGCTGTGCGTCATAAACTGGTCTTTTCCAGTCTCGCCGCGTGCGCGACAGCGGCCAGTGGTAACGCACACATGCCCCGCGTGCTTGTAGTAGGTTAAGGTTACTCTGTTCCGTTTATTTACTCATGCGGTTTCGCAAAGAACGGATAATGTATTCATCAGGGCGTGAGCGGGCGGAATCCCACCGACACCAAATGACAAATGGGCACGTATAGAAATCACACAATAAGGAAATGGACCCGTTTTTACGCTCGCATCAAATCTATTCCTTTGTATTGCCACCACGCGGAGAGTCATCCTGTTAATTATTCGCTTTGTCCCAACGCCGATCCAATTTATTACGATTTGCCGTAATTATTTTCTTTCAGATTTGCCGTCCTGAAATTTTTCATTCGGACCCTAATTCGGTTTTTGATTAACATCATAAATCACTCCCTCAAACAGTCGATCTGGATCCAATTATCTTATTGTATCAAGTAGTTGTTGACTGGTTTTTTTTTAATATTATTTTTAATTAATTTCAGTCCAGTCCGAATTGCTTCTCCAGCCTTAATGAGCTCATTAACGTCGTTGTCAAACCACACATGCGAGATTAAATGTGTACACGTTTATAAATTGTTTTAGCAGTGGATAGGTGGCGTTTGCTTCCGAATTAATAATAAACATAGGCCCTTATTTGCAGTGGCCGAAGTAGTGTATCCTCCATGTCTGCTCATCTACATTCCTTATTTAACATTACCATTTATGTTAAGAGAGCCACCGCTACTTCTCTCTCTGCCTACGCATATTGGGTAAGATTTTTTGAAAACCGCATTAGACACACGTTCCAGCGTAGAACTTACAAAATCTCTAGACAAGAAAAACCGTCAGAGAAAGTTCGAAAAATAATAGTTTTTCTCTTTGTAATAATTTATCCAAAAATGGTCAAAATATATGTTCAAGTAAATGTTCAAATAAATATTCAAATAAATGTTCAAATAAATGTTCAAATAAATGTTCAAATAAATGTTCAAATAAATGTTCAAATAAATGTTCAAATAAATGTTCAAATAAATGTTCAAATAAATGTTCAAATAAATGTTCAAATAAATGTTCAAATAAATGTTCAAATAAATGTTCAAATAAATGTTCAAATAAATGTTCAAATAAATGTTCAAATAAATGTTCAAATAAATGTTCAAATAAATGGTCAAATATATGTTTAATTAAATTTCCAATAAATGTTCAAATAAATGTTCAAATAAATGTTCAAATAAATGTTCAAATAAATGTTCAAATAGATGTTCAAATAAATGTTCAAATAAATGTTTAAATAAATTTTCAAATAAATGTTCACATAAGTCTTCAAATAAATCTTCGAATTAATGTTCAAATTAAAATCAAAATATTAACCTGCTAGCTTGAATCATTATGTCTTACTACCTTATATATTATCATTACGTCTGTACTAGCCATAATGTTGCTAAGGCAGCAAGCGAAAGGAGTCCTGTATATTTGTCGAACCGAATGGTATTGCGGGCGTAAACAACGTTATAACGACAACAAAAGTATCCATTTTCTTGATACCGTTGATTATGGCTGCTCCAAGCGCAAAATACCTTAGGCGCGTCCTGTAATAACATTGCTTCTGTGATCCGTGCTTCGGTAACGCGATATTTTTGTTAACGGTCTCTGTTTTTCTAGTATAAATACTTGTTCGGCTTGTGCGGTTTCGGTTTTCTGCGGCATGATTTGTGTATATTAATCCTGATGGAGGACGTCAATGGCACAATGTCTAGAGGTCTCGGCCTGCGCTGGATCATCATCACCAGCCGTTTAATGTCCCCACTGCTGGGGCACTGGCCTTCCCTATGGATGGAAGAATAAATAAATAAATAATAAATAAATATTTTTACACTCACACCTATCATCTAGCCCAAAGTAAGTAGCCTAAGCACTTGTGTTATGGATACTAGATGAAGGACATATTTTTAATATATATAAATGTTTAATATTATTCTAATGTATATAAATGTTGAAAATATACTACATAAACAATAAACATATACACAACCATGACATGAAACTAACATTTGTGGTCATCACAAAGTTTGCCCCTACCAGGATTCGAACCTCTTGGCCAATACCCGGCAATCTGAGCATTCAGACCAAGGCGGAAGAATAAAGGGAGATTGGGCCATAACCCTTCACGCTGGCCAAGTGCGAGTTGGTGGTTACTAACGGTTACAGTTGCAGCTGGAACCAACGGCTTAACCTGGCTGCCGAAGCACGGAGGGACTCGAGATAATAAATGTTTGGTCACCCATCAAATGACTGGCCTTTACGTTTACGCAATCGTTGACCAAGCGCGCTATGCTGCCCAGCTACGATGGATGATCCACCACATACATCATCTATAATTCATCCATGCTTCAGAAGGCAAGTTAAGCCGTTGATTCTAGATAGACGCAGCTAGAAAAATATAGATAGCAGTGGTAAATATCCACCAATTCGCGCTGGGCCAGCGAGGTGGGTTATGTAGTCCATTCTAGGGAGAATATTGTTTCTTCCATCTATAGGGATATGCCCCAGAGGGGAAGCCAACAGGGCAGGTGATGTAAAATATTACTCACCTAAATTAAGGACGTAGGTACAATTCTCACGAATCCCAAAGACGGCGTAAAAGCAAATTTATATCGCGCATTATCCGACTTAAAAATACAAAGCTGGCTTATCTCTAAGTAGATTGTAAGGGCGGCGAGCATATGAATGTTCTAAGGGCTTAAGCCAACAGTATTATTTATTTACATGCTACGTAGTTTATCTTTAGCACGGCGCGTTCGTAGGGAAATTTTCTGTCACGCTTTTGAAGGTTGTCTTAGTACACAGAAGGGCTCGACTCGACTACCACAAATTGTTACAAGGAAGAATTCCTCAATTACTTATCCTTAAAACACTTTCCCCCGAATACAGAACCGCTACTCAAATTTTGAGCACTGCTTAAGGAGTTGAGTGGCCAATACCTGTCAGAATTTGTATGGAACATCGTCAATTTTGACAATACTTAAATGTTAAGCAGAGCTCAAACTTTGAGTAGCGTTTCTGTATTCGGGGTTTTCCCTCTTATTATAAAACAATGACTAAAGTTAGTCATAGCTTAAACTGATGCTGTCACTTTTATTTGCTAAATGAAAGACAGAATTAGCATCAATTTTAATGACTAACTAACTGCCGCACTCAGAGACGTCAAATAATGTTAATGAGTACTTAACGTCAAAAAATGACAATTTAAAACTAGTCGCTTGTCTTGCCGGGTCTATGGTCTAGATTTGAATGAAAAAATTTGACATTAAATACTCATTAAAGTTAATTGACGCGGCAGTTAATTCCATGTTTTATAATAAGGGGGTTTAAGATTATTATTTAAGGTACATACAGGATACTCATTCAACTATAATTATCGCACAGAAAGAACTAAAGTGGCGTTTGTCATAAAATTATTACACGGATGATCCTGAAAAAATGGCAGTTACTATAGTGACTATTAAATACATGTATGGAAGTGAAAGTTGGGTATGGGAGAAGAAGCATGAAAGTCAAATAAATGCATAAATGCAGTAGAAATGAGAGCGTTGAGGAGCATGGCTGGGGTAAGGTTGAGCGATCGATTGTATAACAGTGTGATAAGAGAATTGTGTGGTTTGAAAGAAGATGTAATGACAAGGATTGAGAAAGGGATGCTCGCATGGTTTGGTCACGTCGAAAGAATGGATGAAAGGAGAATAACAAAAAGGATTTACATGGCGAAAACGAATGGAGAAATGGGAAGGAGAAGGCCTCGGCGGATCTTTCATAATCAAATTGAAAGTCTATTGAAAAAGGGCCAGGTCAAGAGTACCCGAAACCGACGGGCATGCATGAAGAGATTGATGAGATTGGATGAAGCGAAAGAAGTATGTAAGGATCGTAGCCAGTGGAAAGAAGTGATCTCTGCCTACCCCTGTGGGAAAAAGGCGTGACATATGTATGTATGTATGTACTAATAAATACAGAAGTATAATCTAGTGGACTCTCTGTTGTTTAAAGTTATCGTATGTAGCATACCATTAGATAGATAATTGATCAAACTATCCGATACAAGGTAAATCAGAAAAGAGATCTGTTTTTGAGATGCTGCTTATTGGTTGATTTTTTTGTGATACATACAAAGTATCGACTGACCACAAATGGACTTATTTTAAGTAAATCACAAAAAATATGTCTCTCTTTGAAAACGACAGTGACAAATCACTGTAATATTTACGCAGCTATACAAAATATAAATTTAAATCACACAACTTCAGCAAACGAAGACAAATTCCAGGCCTGACAACTCATTTACAATATAAATAGGGACCAGTACTGTAGGAGTCCAGAATTTACAATATTCATTTCCTCGTAAAATTCCGACTTTATTTGTTTTGTCTACCTGTAATCTCTTTCAATTCGCTCACGATTATAATATTATTATTATGAGGAAATATTGTGTTTCTTTGAGAAAGGTCTTTGAGACACAAAAATATTTTTATTAGATTCAAAACGATGAGGAAACATACCGGTTTAATCTGGAAACGAATTCCTGGCTCCCCGTCAATGCTTTCTCAAAGTCGGGGTTTCCTTAATATTGTTTCTGTTAATAAAAAAACTGCGTTGCGCCAATGTGGGGATTAATAATATGTAAATGGGGGACGCGGCTTGCTCTTCCGAACAATTTCTCAAAGTCTTCCATCGGGTAAATGCGCGCGATAGCCTTTGGTTGCGACGGTTCCGCGATTTTGCCGAGCAATTTTTCATCCGGTTTTTTTTATTTTCCATCTAGTTTTTTATCCAGGTCGTATTCTTACTTTTTTCCCTTCGGCTTCGCTTAATCATTTTTTAGGTTACTTCTGCCACTTCGTTTCTTTAGCTTTTAGTTTGTGTGAGTACTAAAGAAAAAGCCTACCTAACATTCTACTGGCAACATAGCCAGTAGAATGTTAGGTATGAACGTAGAAGCAGAGGGAGACCAAAGAAAATATTGATGGATTGTGTAATGGAGAATATGATAGCGAGAAGAGTGGATGAGAAGGTGAAGGATAGAGAGGAGTGAAAGAATAAAATATATTGTGCTGTCCCGCCTAGAGCAGGATAAGGGCAGGAATTAGAAGAGTACCAAATAAAACAATTTAAGACGTAAACAAATTTAAAGACTCACTAAAATAACAAAGACATTTATGTACCTAACTATGTTATATTTATTAGATAGACGCCTGTAAAGACTTAACTTTTGTGTCATTTTATTTATTAACCATACACATTTCCTTAAATTTTTGATACACGAATCATGCCTTTCACCCCTAAAGGGTGAGGTAGAGGTCTTTAAACGCCGGATTATTTACACATACATACATACATAATTCACGCCAATATCCCCGAAGGGGTAGGCAGAGGTGAACTAGCACCCACGCTTCGCCAATTAGGCTAGGTCCCATGTAATAGGTGGCGAGCCTATTGCCATTTATCGGGCACAAAAGTCGCAGTACTTTGCTAGTTGGTAGGTATAAGAGGAATGCTGCTGCCCATTCCTCATCACTGATTTATCCTTAGTCGCCTTCTACGACACCCACGGGAGAGGTTTGGGGTGGTGACAATTGTATTCTACTCTGCCGTCACCACACGGTCGGATTATTTAAAGTCCTATATAATAGGGGCGAGTCTATCAGAATTCACTGTGAAGTTTGATAGCAGTAATTTACTAGCAGTTACTAGGTACAGTTCCTGTAACAGTGTGTCTCTTACCTTGCCATATCTCTCCTTGTTCAACACCTACGATATAAACGGGGATGGTGATTTCAGTTTTAGATTTTCAAATGCATGATAATATCAGGAATTAACCTTGAACTGTCATGTTCGAATCCAATAGAATTTGACAACAATAAAATTAAATATACACGGACGCAGCACGTTAAATTTTGCATATTTTATTCGATCAATGTTTGACGAGATGGTCTGCTCTAGATTTTGGATCAGAAAATATGTAAATTGGCATAAAATCCAATTTCATGTTTTAACCAGTCTCCCTTTTTTGTGGCTAACCGAATTCGCTGAGAATAGTGAGTACCTTTCCAATTATTCCACTCGAAGTTATATAATTATCTTCGGGAATAATCTGTTGTATTGTATATTTCGTCATCCCAATCACACATCCCAATTAGTCGAGATTTCTCTCGACATGGCCCTTACCATCGGTTTCTAGAAATTCAATTATGGCTAGCACATATCTGGTGTAATGAATGATGCCAATTAAAAGGGAGTGGATGGTTTAATGGTGTCTGACCGATATGAATGGGAGACGAAACAAACAACCTGGGCACCGATGACCAGATAACTGGTAACTGGGCATTTTGGACATAAGGTTGTCTGATGATTAACATATTTCTACATAACATTCTTATATTATGACGCTTATATCCCCGAAGGGATAGGCAGAGGTGAATAAAATATGCACTTTTGGCTAATTCAGTTAAGTCCCATGTGGGACGGTGGCGAGCCTATTGC
This sequence comes from Cataclysta lemnata, assembly GCA_963931975.1. Classification (NCBI taxonomy): domain Eukaryota; kingdom Metazoa; phylum Arthropoda; class Insecta; order Lepidoptera; family Crambidae; genus Cataclysta; species Cataclysta lemnata. Next base: position 3,272,238 of record OZ008362.1, on the reverse strand, counting down.
CATCTATCGGCACATAAATCGCAATATATTACTAGGTGGTTAAAGAGGAATGCTGCTGCCCATTACTCATCGCTGTTATCAACCTTAGTCGTGTCAAATACATTCTGATCTGCCGCCTCCACACGACTATAAATATTTTTCTCTTGATAATAGATTTCATGAATATTTTAATTCTACTTCATGCGAATAAATCATGCTTTGACTACTTATATTTAAAATTAAGATTAAACAGAGCCCTTCTCTTTGATTTAAATGTCTATCACTTCATTATTGCCCCTCCCCCTCCTCCTACATAGGGGCGCAATTAAAAAGCAGTGGGAGGTGTAATTGCCTCTTCTCGTCAAGCGAAAGTGAACTCTATTGCCTTTTGCATTTGACATGCGTGTTCTGTTTTGGAGACTTAACAGGTGACTCTCGTTCCTGTATTGGTCTATTCTTGCCGTCAAAGGAAATCGTGTTTTAGAGAAATCTTGAATCGATTTTAAGCATGAAAGTGACTTGAAGCGGGCATAATGTACGTATCTGAAGACAGTAATTTTCTCTTAAATTAGCAATGGGACAAATGATAACTGATAAATCATACACCTGTCCCCTTATAGGATAACTATATGTCAATTATTTGAAATATAATTATGTAATAATATACTACGATTTACAATTTCTGGGATATGTCGTATTACTTCTTTGGGTTTGCTGTTATTAGTGTTTTGGCCTCCACTATTCACCATGAGGCCATGGTGGTTTTGGTCCACAATGGGCAATCTCCACTAGTCGAATTCAACGACACCCCTGCGGTAAGTCAGGGTAGGCACATTCTGTAGCTGATCCGGAATGGTTTATCTGTGACATATTCTACGTTATTTTTTCGATCCCTGGCCATCATGGAACAAAAGCAAATAGTTCTGCCGTCACTACACGCTACATAAATTTATAGTGGGTACTAATTGTTGAACCCGTCCCTGTATGTCCCGTAAATTTAGATTGGGTGCTAACTGTTGGACCCGTCCCACTATACCTAAACTGCTATCTCCTCTTTGCTATTTGTTCAGTTGTTTACTTTAAGCAAGCCCTAATCACTAACTGTTCCACCAAAAACACCAGATTCAAACTACACTCTCCCCCATATTAGGGGGAATTAGAACCGAGAACGTGGCAATATGGAATTAAAGGTACAGGTGCACAGAATTGCTCTCGGAAATTGTAGGGCGAAATCGACGGCGCTCGGGTCAGCCCCTACTACAAGAACTCGAAGTCAAAGTCAAAATTACATACATACTTACATAAATCACGCCTATATCCCCGAAGGGGTAAGCAGAGGTGAACTAGCACCCACGTTTCGGCAATTATGTTAGATCCCATGTAATAGGTGGCCAGCCTATTGCTATTTATCGGGCACAAAAGTCGCAGTACTATTGCTAGGTGATATACGAGGAACGCTGCTGCCCATTCCTCATCACTGATTTATCCTTAGTCGCCTTATACGACACCCACGGGACAGATTTGGGGTGGTGACAATGTATTCTACTCTGCCGTCACCACGCGGCGTAAAGTCAAAATTCGTTCATATATTAACTGTTATGATTACAATACACTTATGAATTGTCAAGACGCTAGACATCGAAAACCCGTGTGTCCAAGGGAAGATAGGGGGGGGAGAAGGTTCGGGTTTTGTAGTTTTCTCCTTCCTTGGGCAATCGCTTCAGAAAACGCCTATAGACCCATTCCCGGGTAGGTATGGGATAAAAGTGGGCTTAGGTGCGAGTCCGACATACCCTCCAGGAACCGGCCTGGAGTAAGCATTAGCAGTATCACATCCCTCCGCGTGGCAGGTGGCCCTGCAAATGTTCAGGCAAAACAAGGTTTACAGATAATGGTTACAATGAATACTGTCATGTTGTATAATCCGTGGATAGGTTAAGAATGCCTCCTGGTTCTAGATCGGAGAGTATAACCCATTGCTCCTTCGACTCAGGGATACATGGTTTATGATGTTAAAATTATTGAATAAAATTTTTCTGACACTCACACCTTCATCCAGCAAAGGTGTAGTAGCATAAGCACTTATGTTATGATTATTAGATGACGAATTAAATGAATATATATTTTTTGCATACAATTGTTTTAACAATAACATTTAAAAACGATGCCATCAGAGAAAAGTAATGTCAAATCAAAACTCTTTAATTCGGGAACAAATGGTAATTCTGTAAAAGCTGCGTTAGAATGTAGTGTTAATAATTTACATGAATATTGTTAGGTTCGGAGGCAACACCGCTTTATTCCTGGCAAACGACGGTTGAACAGAAATTTTCGAGCATTTGTTGCTAAATTCCACATGTCCTGATGTAGGCGGGTCAGTTTTAATGGGGTCCTGAAAATGTAGAATATTACTTCGGACTAAAATAGCGTGATGATGATATTAAGGGCCTGTTTCACAATCGACAAGTAAGTTCTGAATAGCTTACTTGTGTTAAAGTTGCTAATTATTGTACTATTTTTTTAAGATTTTTGTATAGCAATTTTGTAATACGGCAGTTGTTAAAATAATTCTACTTGATATTGTCTACTACCGCCTACCTACACCTTCTTTATGTGCATATTGAAATTGTAAGTGGGGGAACCAAATCATAAATAGCGCACGCAACTGGTTTTGGCCGGGGCATTGGATTCAGGGCAGCGGAGCTGGGTGGACGTGCTTTCCAAAATTGTAACAGGTGGACAGAGGGAGAAGTTGGGGGTAGTGAAGGTGAGTGTTGACTAGTTGTGAAGGGGCCCCGTAAACCTACACTTGGATCACAAGTTCCAAGCGCTGCCACTGACTTACCTCTCTGCCACGCTATGGGCCCGGCGCCCTCACTATGGAAAGCTAAGGGATATCGTGTCGAATTATACAGTTGTACAGTAATAAGTTGTATTTAAGTTGGAATAAACAAGTCATAGTACCTACAGTACACGGAGTTTATTTAACACTTGGCAGTTCAATTGACATAAATTTCATATTATAACTGTCAAATGATCATGAAGTTACCCGTCGATTGTGAAACAGGCCCTAAAACAATTATAAATTATTTAGTACATGCTGTGTGGTGACGAGGAATACAATTATTATTGTGGTCATTTTATCGAAATTTTTCTGATTTCATTTTCTCTGTAAATCTAACTACTGCACTCAGAGACTTCAATTAACTATAATGAGTACTTAATGTCAAAAATTCATTTAAATTTAGATAATAGACCGACAAGAATAGCGGCTAGTATTGAATTGTGATTTTTTGACATCATGTACTCATTAAAGTTAGTGTACGTCTCTGAGTGCGACAGTTAATTCGTGTAAGTCTAATCAAATTTTGAGCACTGCTTTTATAGTTAAGTGGACGAAAACCTGTCAGAATTTGTTTGGAAAAAATTCAATTTTGACAACACTCGCGGGACCCAAACTTTGGGTATTGTTTCTGTATTCGGGAGTTAGGTGTTTGGCATTATTATTTAAGAGCCGTTTCGTAAAAGTTGATTTATTTCAAAATAATGTGTAGTGCTCGTGCAAATATAAGAGAACATTATGATTTTAATTTTGTCAGAAAAGAAGAAAATGGCTCCAACCGTTTAAGTTATATGGTAAACTAGAGACACTATGCCAAAAAAAATATTCTCCCAACTCGAAGAACACAGTTTTCTCGCGACCAAAATATCGTAAGCGCCGCCGATTTGATGGCGCTTATGCGTTTTTTCAAGCAAGCAGTCGCTTCGTGCGTAAAATTAAGGGCCTCTTTCACAATCGACAAACAAGTTCGAAGTAGCTTACTTCGCAGATCATTTGACAATTGTAATATGAAATATATTGTTTCAATTGAACTGCAAAGTAAGCTACTTAGAACTTACTTGTCGATTGTGAAACAGTCCCTTAAATGACTTAATAAGTTGTTGATCTGCACCGCAACGCACGGACTACAATTCTTGTTTGCGGTGTCGCTTCTTTACGCTAGTAATAGTAGTTCAATGCTCCAACCCCTCCCATCCATACGTAGATCCGCACATGAATCACACACGTAGCTAAGCTCCGCATCAATAAATGGATGAAATTGGACTTACGCCGCTTCAACTACACGCCGCAACTACCAGAGCGGCGCATATCAGGAGTTCATAACTCATAAATTTCTGTTTCCCCACTTTGTGCAGAACTAATAAATTTCAATACGTTCGAAGTTCGTAATATATCAGGGCGAATTTCCTATAGTGCCTGCAGCGATTGCTGTGAGGTAAATAATAAAGAAAATGCTGTCGGAATCGAAGAAAAGAATGTACTTATTGAGGGTGAATGTGGTTGAAGTTTATTTTGTGTATAAGCGTTACAGTTAAATGTATTTGTTTTTTTTTTGTTTTTTTCCTTCTCCGACTCATCCCATGGGTAAAAAGTCGACTAAGGGAGATTGCCCGGTGAAGACCAATGAGCACCTCTGGGCACCCGAATGGTGGAGGGCAAACCACCAACAACAGCATACCCAAAGAGGGTTGATGTCAGGCAGGCGGCCGGCTGTAAAACCTAAGTCAAAACCTTGAGCAGTATGGGTTGAAATTTTGTCATACCAATCACTCTCTCCATTCATTGGATTTTTGACGGTCTCTGACTCTACAAGAAGTGAGGGAAAGTGGTCCAAAACGGACACGTGTGTATAAATTCATTTTGAAAATAAATAAATTTTATACTGTCACCAGCCTAGTTGTTTGCTCCCCTAAGGGGCAGCTGGAGGTAGTAGGCTGTGAGGTCCCATACCTTACTTTAATTATTGGCAAATAGTTTTCTACACGAGAATACGCTTACACATCTTAGGTCTCATCATCGTTTTCAATCAGTCGAAACTGTGGTCAAACATTTAGCTTTTACCTAAGCATAAAAAAAACCACATTAGGCAGTATACCCGACGGCTAAGTTCCCCTGCATCTGTGTAGCTGTCTTTATTAAGTACGCACTTTCGTTTCAAAGCGAAATCCGAGCAATTTTGATTTGCGTTAACGCGTGTTAAAATGTAAACTTGCCACTTGACTATCGTGTCCAATTACCCAAAACTTAGCTTTTCACTCCATTCAACTCAAAGGACTAAGCCGTTCGCGCCACAACACTTAAATTTTGTAATGTTACGCTTTTAACCCTGCAATGCCTATTGGATGAGAAAAATAGACATTGGTATTTCAATGTCTTTTAACTGACCCAATATCCAACGAAGCTAAACTATTTGATTTTACTTTCAACATTATATCAATGTTAGAAAAATTAGTATAAAAAATATGGTGGTAAGAAAAAGTTCGAAAATTTTTAAGGTTAGAGAAATTTCGCCAAGTTAATCAGCGTCTTGGTTGGCCGTGCGGTTTAGGCACCTGCCCGGGTTGCAGTCAACGCGGGACCTAACATAATTGGCGAAACGCGGGTGCTGGGTCACCTCTGCCTACCCCTTCGGGGATATAGGCGTGATTTATGTATGTATGTAAAAATAATACTAAGGTAGTATAATACTAAGATAGTAGTAGCTCACGTCTAATAGAGGAGAGTGGATGAAGAAGACATGTTGTGCCGACCCTACTTAGTAGGATAAGGGCATGGAGAAGAAGAAAACTGGCCGTGTGGTGACGGCAGAGTAGAACAAAATTGTCACCACCCCAAACCTCTCCCGTGGGTGTCGTACAAGGCGACTAAGGATAAATCAGTGATGAGGAATGGGCAGCAGCATTCCTCTTATACCTACCACCTACCAAAGTACTGCGACTTTTGTGCCCGATAAATGGCAATAGGCTCGCCACCTATTACATGGGTCCTAGCCTAATTGGCGAAGCGTGGGTGCTCGTTCACCTCTGCCTACCCCTTCGGGGATATTGGCGTGAATTATGTATGTATGTAGAAGAAGAAAAATACCAAGGTAGTAGTAGTACCAAATAAACATTTCCTAGCTATCTACTCAATAGATAGCTAAAAAATGTTTATTCTATTGTATTTGTACGCAGCCATCATTCAAGTGTTAAGACAACCGCTAGTAACGTGTTTACTCATTCCATGCAAAGCTAACTCCGGCAAAGAAATTAGTTGGCCAGGTGGGTTGAGACAAGGTGGGTTCAGGGTTTTAATTTATTCACCAAGCAATTTGAATTCTGTAGTGAGCTACCTTTGTGCTGAGTCATTTAATACCGAGAAGCTGAGAAGCCGTGTCGTCACTGCATTACAACGACAGTTGTTAAAGTTCCGACGCCTTAAATAAAGCTAGTATTTATGTTGGTGTCAATTTATTTTACGTATTAATACTGACAGGAAATTTCTTGACCTTCAACTCGCCTGAAGGTAAGTGACGGTAAGGGGCGAAGATGGAATCGAGCTTCATCTGGAACCCTCAATCACGAAGGGGCTGCTATATTATTATCGCAAATGTTGGTACACAATGATGCTGTTAACACTATTATAATGGCGACAGATTTTGTTATGATGGTGATAGCTAGGTGGACTTGAAAACCCGAAAAATCAATCCACCAATTAAATCCTATTATAATAATATATGTGTCGCAGCTGTGTGTTAGCCGTGTGGTGACGGCAGAGTAGAATACAATTGTCACCACCCCAAATCTCTCTCGTGGGTGTCGTACAAGGCGACTAAGGATAAATCAGTGATGAGGATTGGGCAGCAGCGTTCCTCTTATACCGCCTAGCTATATACCTACTGAGACTTTTGTGCCCGATAAATGGCAATAGGCTCGCCACCTATTACATGGGACCTAGCATAACTGGCGAAACGTGGATGCTAGTTCACCTCTGCCTACCCCTTCGAGGATATAGGCGTGATTTATGTATATATGTATGTATGTGTTGCAGCCAACTAGCTTAATTAGCTTTTTACTAAACAGAGACGTTTAACTAGCAGCCTGAATGATTTACTCAGCAGGCAGCCAGGCAAAAATCTTACTATTTACCGACATGGGTTAGTAAATTGGTTAGGTTAGTATGTGAACCAACGAACAGTAAATTGTGCTATTATAGAATTAGTAAGGAGGCTAGGCTGTTGATTGAACGATTAATTAAGCTAGTTGGCTGTGACATTTATAAAGATAAATACATATAAAATTACACTTTTTAATAGAGTCTGAATTGCAATCTATTGGTTGGAAACCAAATAAAATTAACTCTTCCTATATAGATAATAGAACAGTAAATCAAATTAATAAATCCATTCAGTCATCTATGGGACCGTCCACCGTTCTCACTTGGAACCTAACATAATTGACAAAAGGTGGGTGTTAATTCACTTCTGGCTTCGGGGATAAATTGATTTCAGAATGTATGTATGCTCCCATGGTCACGTAGAAAGGATGATTGAAAGGAGTGTGACCAAAAAGATTTATATGTCGTAAAACGGGAAGGGACCTAGGCGGATCATCTTTCAAAATCAAAAATGAAATTGAAAATGCATTAAAAAGGGGCATGTCAAGAGTACCTGAAACCGACGGGCGCCCTGCATGAGAACAGATTAGATTAAATGAAGCGAAAGAAGTATGTAAGGGTCGTGGCAGTGGAAAGAAGTGATCTCGGCCTATACCGTGATGTATGGCGTGACAATATGTATGTAGGGGAAGGTGACCCAAAGTGGGCACCATGCTCAAAGCTTTTGTGCACAAAGATTTTGTCATAGGGACAAAAAACTTTAAAATAATTCCAAATACCCCCACGAGGGAGTGGACAACGAAGTTCATGGAGACTTTAAAAAACTACTTGATTCTATATACGCATACTTGATTGAAGCTACTACCAGTTTTACCGTCACGACGTGGTTGCGGCCCCCGAAATGGAAAAACGTTGTAAGTGACACGTATAACATAATATGGAAAACTGACGTTTCACGGCGCGGCGGGCCACAGTAAACAATACAGCGAGATGATGTAGTAAAAATAATATGGAAACGAACAACGTTTTAGGCACAAGATTGATTGACATGGGTTGGTCCCTTCTCGGGTTATGGAAACCTCCATAGCCGCCTTTTGGTATCCAATTACCTTGGGAGAAATCGTATTGTAGTGACTCTGCATGCGCGACTGTGAGTGGAACAATTGAATACGTCTACGAAGATTTGGCTGCGGTTTCCAAAGTTATGCAACGTCTACCAATTGATGTTATTAGATGGGTGGTCAGATACAGATAATAATCTGTTATTTTAAGGGACTGTTTCACAATCGATAAGTTCGAAGTAGCTTACTTTGCAGTTCAATTAATTTAAATTTCATATTACAACTGTCAAATAATCTGCGAAGTAAGCTACTTACTTGTCGATTGTGAAACAGGCCCTAAGTATCAAAACTATCATTACTAAACTAACCCCACTAGACATGCTTAGGGACATTCTTACTATCTATACTAATATTATAAAGCTGAAGAGTTTGTTTGTGGCCGTGTTGATGGCCGTGTGGTGACGGCAGAGTAGAATACAATTGTCACCATCCCAAATCTCTCCCGTGGGTGTCGTACAAGGCGACTTAGGATAAATCAGTGATAAGGAATGGGCAGCAGCGTTCCTCTTATACCACCGTCCTGGCAATGTACTGCGACTTTTGTGCCCGATAAATGGCAATAGGCTCGCCACCTATTACATGGGACTTAACATAATTGGCCAAACGCGGGTGCTAGACCTCTGCCTACCCCTTCGGGGATATAGGCGTGATTTATGTATGTATGTATGTTTGTTTGTTTGTTTGGTTGGTTGGTTGTTGGTGCCTGGAATTGAAAAATTATTTTTGTGTTGGATAGTCCATTTATTGAGCAAGGCTATATAACAATCGACATTAACGCGAGCGTAACCGCAGGCGACCACTAGTGCTTTATAAACTGATTTTTACTTGAGCTTTCTACGTTTACGTCGTAAATATAGAACACATTATCACGCGTTCCTCTTATACCACCTAGCAATAGTACTGCGTCTTTTGTGCCCGACAAATAGCAATAGGCTCGCCACCTATTACATGGGACCTAACATAATTGGCGAAACGCGGGTGCTAGTTCACCTCTGCCTACCCCTTCGGGGATATAGGCGTGATTTATGTATGTATGTTCTTAGTGTTTTTGTGACTTAGTATTCTTTAAGTTCTTTTGAGTTTTTTTAGTTGTTTTTGAGTTCTTGTTTCTTTTTTTAAGCAAGCGATATATTTCACTACTGTGGCTAGCTTTGTTGCACGAATGTAATGATCATACACCACCCGACCTGTGACCTGCCTAAGTATCGCGTCGAAACTTCTTATCGACAAGTTACACTATGAAATTTTATGAACTTCATGGGTTACAGTTAAGCTTAACTGTAGTGTCGTGTACTTGTGTAGTGTTCGCACATAAAATAGCTTTTTACAGAGTCCTGTGTAGGGTGACCACAATGACACATTGTTATAACAATAAAACTTTATAAGGCTTATAATATAATATGTCATTGCATCATGTTTTGAATCATTTAATAAATAAAACACTTTTTGGTTTATCTTTTTAATAGGCATGGTGACTAATTTTGAAAAACTACACCATATTTTTCTTACATGTCTACTTTACCCAAAATAAATTATATTTTTGTAAAAACTTCCGATTTTGATAGAAAAAACATTTTTTAAATAATGCAATTTAAAATTTCCCCCAAAACGCCAAAATAGCAATGGCGTCTGCGTGACGTGTGTGAAAGAGGCCAGTTTCTATATTAAACTAGTGAATTTAATTGGCAAATAAATTGTCAAAATGGAGATAACTGTATAATGACGTCACGCGGCGTTTGATGATGATGATATCAGTGATTCTTTGTTAGTGTCATCATCCCTATTGAATATATTTTTATTGCACCTATGTAAGTATAGTATTTATTTAGTTTAGTATTTTATACACACATAAATCAAGCCTATATCCCAGAAGGGGTATGCAGAGGAAAATTAACACCTGCTTTGCGGCAATTGGTTAGGTCCTAAGTAATAGATGCCGAGCCTATTGTTGTCTATCGGTCACAAAAATTACTAATTGGTATAAGAAACACGCTGCTGCCCATTACTCATCGCTGTCTTCACCCTTAGTCGTCTTGTACGACACCCGCGGGAGAGATGTGGGTGCTGACAATTGTATTCTACTCTGCCGTCACCACAAGTACGTAGTTAATGTACGTTTTCATACATGATTTCTGCCTTTCACTCCTGAGACTATCCCCCTCCTCCTGAGACTATGCCGTGTGGTGACGGCACAGCAGAACTCAATTGTCACCACCATACGGCTCAGGGTTAAGACAGCAATGAGTAATGGGCAGCACCGTTCCTCTATCTTTTCCCTGCCCTGTTCCCAGTCTATCTGGGGTCGGCGCAGTATTTTTCCTCTTCCATTCATATCGGTCAGACGTCATCAAGCCATCCACTTCCTTTTGATTCATATCATCCATCACACCGGAAGGGTGCTAGAATATATAGAAAAGTGGCGGAACGGACCATGTCGAGAGACCGATGAACGGAAAGAACGACTGGAATGACTACATCCCAACCCATACTGCTCAAGGTTTTGGCTTAGGTTTTACAGCCGGCTGCCTGCCTGACACCAGCAGCGTTCCTCTTATGCCACCCAGCAATGTACTGTGATTTGCGTGCCTGATAAATGGCAATAGGCTCGCCGCCTATTACAAGGGACCTAATCTAATTAGAAAAACGTGGGTGTTAATTCGCCTCTGCCTGCCCGTTCAAGGAATAGGCGTGATTTATGTATGTATGTACTATCCTCACGGCGTGCGGAAATCGTATCCACCCTACATGTGTCGTAAAATGGAGGGTAACGTCTTTGATCTGATATAGAGTTTGAGTGTTCCGAATACGCTCGTTTTAGTTGAGGGCCGCTAAATTGTATTTAGTCGAAGGTCGCCGGGGAGCAAGGTTGGCTAGTGCCGGATTTCAATAACTTATCTGCGGGCCCCATCTCTCGGAAGCTGGGAGTTGAACGGCGACCCATCTTTGCCGGAATCGGCGCGAACTGCCCTAATTACGTCGAGCGAGACTATGATCTTTAATTGGCAAATTTTACAGTGCTTTGAATTCGAACCTTAGATTGTCTTAATTATGTCAATACTAGGATTACTAATTGTGAAATTATTTTGTAGTGCTTTGTTAGGAGCAGATGCTTTTTTCATCTTATCAAAATCTGTCATTACGAGGGCGGGTCAATAAGTCCGTGACTTATTGAATTTTTTGAACCTCGACAAATCATATTTTTTGGAAGGGATAAAAAATTGGAGAAGCGTTGGACAAAGCGTTTAGAGGTCTCAAGGGAGACAACGTTGAAAAATAAAATGATTTATTTATCAAAAAATCTGTGTTTTATTCCAAAAGTCACGGACTTATTGACCCGCCCTCGTATAATAATAATCAGCATTATTGTGTTCCGGCAACAATTTGTGATAAGATAGCCAGCCCCTCTGTGGTTGAGGGTTCCAGATGAAGCTCGATTCCGTCTTCGATCCTTATCGTCACCAGCCCGGATAGAATGACCACACAAACACGATATGATAATAACATAGCCATTTATCGCGTTAAACTTACAAAAATCATTGGATTTTTGACAGCAATAAATGGCAATATATCTTTATGATATATCTATATATCATTCATTATCACAAATGACCATATTATTATCATAATATATCGTATTTGGGTTGGTCATGCTAGCCGGGCTGGTGACGATAAATAGTTTTACCCCCGAATGCAGAAACGCTAATGAAAGTTTGAGACCTGCCCAACATTTAATACATACATACATACATAAATCACGCCCATATCCCCGAAGGGGTAGGCAGAGGTGAATTCTCACTCGCCAATTATGTTAAGTCCCATGTAATAGGTGGCGAGCCTATTGCCATTTATCGGGCACAAAAGTCGCAGTACATTGTCAGGACGGTAGTATAAGAGGAACGCTGCTGCCCATTCCTCATCACTGATTTATCCTTAGTCGCCTTGTACGACACCCACGGGAGAGATTTGGGATGGTGACAATTGTATTCTACTCTGCCGTCACCACACGGCTAACATTTAATTATTGTCTAAATTGACGTTTCTCCATACAAATTCTCACAGGTACTGTCACTTGATAAGCAGTCCCCAAAATTTTAGTAGCGTTTCTGTATTCGGGAGTTAGAGGCTTATTCAATTCACGCGTAATCAAGTGTCAAAATGCAAAGATTTTTGAATGTTCAACGCGATAAACGGCTATATCATATCGTGTTTCGGTGGTCATGGTAGCCGGGCTGGTGAGATGAAATTTCTTTCCTGTTTAAAGAAAATAATTACTGGCAACAGCTTCCCTTATAAAGTTAAATTTGCTATCAATGTGCGCTTACTACGTCTATGATGGACACAATTTTCTGAAAGTTTTATAGCACTTTGGCTGTCATTATTTTACAACATAATAGTTTTATTAAATTGATAAAGCAACAATTTAAATATTCTTCCATCATTTACCTTAAAACGTGATCTAGGCTACGCTAATTGGCTCGCAAGAAACCATCACAGTAAAGGATGTTTAAAAGGGATCCTCATCACTCCGTTCTTTTATATCTCCTCGTCTTACTAAGGCAAGTTCTTGAATAATTTATTTACCTCGTAGAATGTAGGTCGTATACGCAAATTGGCCTTTCAAATAAAGCTAGGCTTTTCAAAGGCCCCATTCTATATTCATTTGCGAAACGAAAAAAAACTTTAGTCGCATCGACAAATGAAAAGAGACGCTAAGGTTTGCTTCTTAGAGATCAATTTGCCGTGGACAATAGTTATATTTGTGAGAACTGTAGCTGTAATAAAGGTTTTAGATTAGTTCATTCAGAACAGTAACTGTCGAAAACCTCCGTTCCGTTTTCATCCTTGTAATATGCGATGTAAAGAGCAAAGTAGTTCTGAAAAATATTTTACATGTCTCTTGGGCATTAATAAAAAAATACATAGGGTAAGGCGGCCCAAAATAGGCTTAGTGCTTAAAAAGGGCACTTTCGTGTATAAAATAGTTTAAGACATGATAATATTCCCGTAAACAATTTTTACATTTGTAATTTTTGTTGTCACCATAGTTTTTAAATGATTAACTGACACTCTGAGACGTCAATTAAATTAAATTAAATGAGTACTTAATGTAAAAAAACATTAAATCTAGACCATAGACCCGGCAAGAATAGCGACTAATATTGAATTGTAATTGTTTGACATTAAGTACACATTTGTATTATAATAGTTATCTTTACTTAACAATTCAGGATAATATAATCTGTGTGATCCGGAAACGGAAGACACTTGAAAAAAAGATGGTGTAACTGTACAATAAAGTGATAGTTAAGTTGTGCTCTAACTAATAGTTAAGTTTTAATTAAATTGTTAATATAAATTTTATAATATCGTTATTAATCGTAATTATCGTTAGTAAATTGACGTCTCTGAGTGCGGCAGTAAGATAGCATGGGTAGTATTAAAGGTGTACGTTATTTCTGTTACTTGTTTTACATCTAGTGTGCCCGCCCGCTTTAGCAAAAATATTCGTTTTAAGCTACCTTACCTTCCCTTGCACAATGTTGTCGTGTTGTATATCTAGAGTGCCTGCCCGCATCAGCGAACATGCCCGTTTCAGGCTACCTTCCCCTGCATCAAAAACAAAACCCCCTTTCAGAAGACGCTCCAAAAAATATGAAACGCAAGCCTCGCGAGCGAAACGGCTGCCCAAAATACTTAGCAAGTAATACCCGGTTAAAGCTCGTTTCATTATTCGTTCTGGACTTTAGGTGTCCTAATTGCCGCCTGATGTAATGCGCGAGAGGGTGAAACCCTACTAATTCTAACAAGATTATACACTCGCCGTAAAAATACCCAGCACGTCGGGTAGCCCAATTCGGTTTTAATGTTGCGAAAAAATCACGTATACAATGAACGGCACGGCAGATTACCACAAACAAACATAGGTAACTATTTCTTCTACATACATACATAAATCACGCCTATATCCCCGAAGGGGTAGGCAGAGGTGAACTAGCACCCACATTTCGCCAATTATGTTAGGTCCCATGTAATAGGTGGCGAGCCTATTGCCATTTATCGGGCACAAAAGTCGCAGTAGATTGCTAGGTGGTATAAGAGGAACGCTGCTGCCCATTCCTCATCACTGATTTATCCTTATTTATTTCTTCTATACTATATTAATAATATGTTTAACAGTTGGGTTGATGTCAGGCCTGCGGCCTATTGTAAAACCTAAGCCAAAACCTTGAGCAGTATGATTTGGAATGTTGTCATCCTAATCACTGTCTGGGTTCGGAAATGTTTTCTGCTCCCTGCCCTGTTCCCAATCAAATAGACTGGGGGATCGGCACAGTGTGTTTCCTCTTCCATTCATATCGGTCAGACGTCACCAAGCCATCCACTCACTTTTGATTCAAATCATCCATCTCATCGGAAAGGTGCTAGTGATGAATGAATGTATAGAAAATGGCCGTGTGGTGACGGCAGAGTAGAATACAATTGTCACCACCCCAAATCTCTCCCGTGGGTGTCGTACAAGGCGACTAAGGATAAATCAATGATGAGGAATGGGCAGCAGCGTTCCTCTTATACCACCTAGCAATAGCAATGTACTGCGACTTTTGTGCCCGATAAATGCCAATAGGCTCGCCACCTATTACATGGGACCTAACATAATTGGCGAAACGTGGGTGCTGGTTCACCTCTGCCTACCCCTTCGGGGATATAGGCGTGATTTATGTATGTATGTATGTATAGAAAGAGAGCGAAGTTTCCGATGAACTGAGAAAAGTGATTCCGATCCATACCGCTCAAGGTTTTGGATAAGGTTTTACAGCCGGCCGCTTGCCTGACATTATCCCTCTTTGGGTATGCTGTTGTTGGTGGTTTGCCCTCCACCATTCGGGTGCCCCAAGGTGCTTATTGGTCTTCACCGGAAAAAATCCCTTAGTCGACTTTACGACACCCAAGGGATGAGTCGAGACTGGCCAGTTGTACGTTATTATTTCGCTTCAGGCCAGCATGGAAGACCATCAATTACCTACATAAAATAAATTAAATCAATAAATTGAATTAATGAACACATTTCGTGTTTTGTATTGCAACATACATACAAAGGCAGTAGGCAGAGGTGAATTAGCAGCCACGTTTCGCCAATTATGTTAGGTCCCATGTAACATTCCTGCGCTCTCAAAATACAGAAAAGCCTAGCAAATATTGTTATCAATAACAATGTAGCGGAGGGCTATTTTTTATATAATAATAAATCTAATGCAATAATTTATAACACGCAATGAGGCCAGAGGAAGAGGAAGGAAGCAATCCATCAAAATTGTTAAAGTGACCCTCGCCGTGGCTATGAATAGGTTTCGACTATTTTCAGCGTTCGCGAGACGCCATCTTTTTTTATCAAATCCTGATACAAATTCACGCTCTATTAGAATTTTTTGCTAGAACGATGGCTCCTATAGTGAAAGGGATACAAGCCGCACCATGCTACATTGAGATATAGACCTTAATAACCACTTAATTAGATACATTTTACAAAGAAAACTGACAATAACGTCCTGGTTGTCCTCGGCAATTAGTGCTCGGACAACCAGGACGTTTTTCTAATATTTCTTTCATATTCAGTTAAAAATGAATTCGTAAAAGATACCCCTATGCCTTGCCTTGTCTGTGTATATTTACCATTGTACTTTCAATTTTATCATTAATAAATCTTAGAAAAATTAGTACAAAGAATATTGTGGTTAAAATGAGTTGGAAAATAACTGTTATAGTCTCGCTGATGCGGGAATCGAACCCCCTGCCCGCATCGCAGATCCTGTGCGATCCGGGCAGATGTCTATACCACTCGGCGGCGAACCAAATCTTTTCGAACCTTTTCCAACTACAATATTCTTTATAACCGACTTCACACTGTCTGTAGGTATATGTATAAATTTTAAAAATATATAATTATATATATAAAACTAGTGGACGCCCGTGAATTTTCTCGCGTTAATTTCATGTTATTATATAGCCTTCCTCGATAAATGGACTATCCCAACACAGAAATAATTTTTCAATTTGAGTCAGTAGTTCCTGAGATTAGCGCGTTTAACCATACAAATAAACAAACAAACTCTTCAGCTTTATAATTTTAGTATAGACTAATTCCAATTGCCCGAATATGCAGGTACCGAGAATTGAACCTGTGACATTATGACTCGAATCAGGACCATAACTTTTGGAAAAATTTCCGCTTCACATTTCTTGGCGCGTAAAGAATCGACAAATTGCTCCGTAAAATTTAAGAACGACATTATTATCGGGCGGGATCTAATAATCCGATGCTGGGGCGCAGATAATTCCTTTATCTGTCTAAGTGTTACTCCCGGTGCGACTTAAAATTGTTAAGGACGAATTTTCATAGGGTTCCCGACGCGGATCTAAGGAATTATGTTGCGCCACTGGGCTTAATAGTGTGCTCACGCTTTAATAATGTAACTGCCGCAGAGACGTTAATTATCGTCCGACAACTTCGTGCGCGACTTTCCTGCGGTATGAGGGGCAGTGGCGGGGACGGGGCGCTCGGGATGTTGGTGGGGGCGGGTGATGCGGGGAGGAGGGAAAACTCGCTCCTCTCCGCCTCACCCGCCCCCGCTAGCATCTACGTTGCCCCGTCCCCGCCACTGCCCCTCATACCGCAGGAAGGTCGCGCACGAAGTTGTCGGACTATAACGTTAATGAGAACTTAATACAAACAAAATGACTATTGAAAACTAGTCTCTATTCTTGCCGGGTCTATGGTCAAGAAGTACAGTCAACGGCTCTTCAGACTACCCAAAACTGTCAAATTTCTTCAATCAATTGTCAACCTTATCTTGTTGGCAGTAGAGCCACTAAGAAAATTTAACATTTTGTGATAGTCTGACGTGCTGTTGTTGTCTGTACATGGATTTAAATGTTTTTTTTTTACATTGAGGCCCCTTTCAGTCTTCGGCGTGTACCGGTCACGCTTGACCGGCGCATTTTGTATGAAGCTACGCAACCGGCCGCACGCGGAACAAATGAAAGCCACTATACTATGGAGCTTCATACAAATTGTGCGGAACCCCGATTATGTAAGCCTCTTTAAATCTCTTTCGTCTACCTGCCACTCTCACACTTTGCGATTATTCTCAATGAGTGAGAGTGACAGGTAAACGAAACCGATTGAAAGAGGCTTACATAATAACCCCGCCGGTCGCGTTCGCAAGCAACCGGCGACACGCCGAAGAATGAAAGGGGCCTATGTAGGTGCTCATTAAAGTTGATTGACGTCTCTGAGTGCGGCAGTGACACGTATAATGAACACACAAGAAAAATAATCACACCCAAAGAAATTTAAATAAAATAAAGCAGAAAAGTACAATTGAAGGGTTGTAAGTCTAAAGGGTCTAATTGCCAAAAAAATCTAATGACAAGTCTGTATGGGGGCAGAGCAGTATGTTTCGTCTTCCATTCATATCAGTCAGACGTCATCTAATGTCAATATTTTTACGAAAATACGGTCTAAGTGCCATGCCTAATAATATCCAAATGTAATATCATGGCACTTAGACCCTTTACACTAACCACCCTTCATTTAGTATTTACAGATTTATTTATAGTGTTTACGGCCAGGTCAAGAGTACCCGAAACTGACGGGCATGCATGAATAGATTGATGAGATTGGATGAAGCGAAAGAAGTATGTAAGGGTCGTAGCAAGTGGAAGGAAGTGATCTCGACCTACCCCTGTGGGAGAAAGGCGTGACATATGTATGTATGTATGATTTATCCTTAATCGCCTTGTACCTCCTCCAAGGGAGAGATTTGGGGTGGTGACAATTCTACTCTACTCTGCCGTCACCACACGGCACAATTAGTATTTACATATTTATTTATAGTGTTAAGTACGATACTGTCGCTTCCAGCGCCTGCCACAGCACATCCGCGCCCAAGAGCCACTAACCTTGGAAATACGGGCGCGCAAACGCTTCCACACCGGTCGTAAGTTACACAAATTTACGCTACGTTTTAATCCCAAAAAGCTGAGCGTTCCCGGGAAAATTCAAAATTGGAGTGAGACGGACTTATTTACCGACTAATAAGGGCTCAATTATGGAGCTGCATGACGCCCGGCTAAGGGACCCGGGAACCCCTCATTTCGGACCAGCCAGAATGTTGTTTTATGGACTGTTTGATGTTTCCACTAGCGCTGCGTAGACAGTTGTTGTTGTAATAGGACAATGAAATAAAAGTAAATAGAGGACTGGGCAGTGTGGCTGGGAATTGTATTGATCTTCCTGTCCTGTTCCCGGTTTGTCTGGGGTCGGCGCAGTATGTTTCCTCTTCCAATAATGGTCAGAGGTCATCAAGAAATGCACCACCTGTTTGTTCAAATCATCCGTCACCCTGGAAAGGTGCTAGTGATGAATGAATGTACAGAGAAGAGATGGAAAGGACCATTTTGAGAGACCGGTGAACGGAGAGAGTGATTGGGATGACAACATTCTATTCCATACCGCTCAAGGTTCTGGCTTAGGTTTTACAGACGGCCGCCTGTCACCAACCCTGTTTGGGTATACAGTTGTTGGTGGTTTGACTTCTACCATTCGGGCACCCCAAGATGCTTAAAAGGTCTACAGCGGTCAATCTGCCTTAGTAGACTTTATCGACATACATACATACATAAATCACGCCTATATCCCCAAAGGGGTAGGCAGAGGTGAACTAGCACCCACGATCCGCCAATTATGTTAGGTCACATGTAATAGGTGACGAGCCTATTGCCATTTATCGGGCACAAAAGTCGCAGTACATTGCTATTGCTAGGTGGTATAAGAGGAACGCTGCTGCCCATTCCTCATCGCTGATTTATCCTGAGTCGCCTTGTACGACACCCACGGGAGAGATTTGGGGTGGTGACAATTGTATTCAACTCTGCCGTCACCACACGGCACCCCTTTAGCACTTTATCGACACCCCTGGGATAATAACTCCCAGTCGACTAGTACGACACCCGCTGGAGAGATGGGGGTGGTGACAATTGCATTCCGTTCAGCCGTCACCATACCGCTACATCATAAACAAAATGTAATAATCAAATTGAAAATTATATTAAATAAAGGCCAAGGCCTTACCACCTACTCTAAACGCGACTCAATTCCCACTGTTAATGTGAGACAACGCTCTATGCCGAGTAGAGCGGCGTCTCGTTTTGTCACCCGCGTTTGGATCGCACTAATATTTCATGGTACGGCCACGATCAATGTAAGGATCGTAGCAAGTGGAAAGAAGTAATCTCCGTCTACTCATGTGGAAGAAAGGCGTGTCATATTATGTATTATGTATGTGTGTATATTCATTTGTTGTAATGAAAAGTAGTCGCAATTTTTATGACTCATTTGTTTTATAAGAATTTTGTAATTATCAATATTGTTTAAAACACAATCAAATAGTTTCTGTAGTATTCCGTAGTACATATTATATTCCCAGATACTTTTTGTCCGCCGCATATTGTATTATACTGATAAATCAAAAAATTGCCTATGTGATCTATGTTTTTGTTGTATTGGATTTTCATAGGGTAATAATTTATTGGAATAGTAGCTTTATACGAAGATTGAAATTTAATACGGAAAAAAATGTAATAACATAATTAGTAATACTTTACTTCAACTTTTTCAACGTTAAAATATTTGTATGTCGGAGGAGGAATCTGTCGAGAACATTCTATACAAACGTAGGAAAAAAACAGTCCCCGCGTCTCTTCTTGTCGAGAAATAATTATGAGCCTTTCTTCTATATTTATTTTCTTTCGGTAAATAGTCGGTAAATCTGTATCGGACCATGATTCCGCTGCACGAAGCATCTTTACACCACTCGTAGCTACGTGGCAAATTAGAAAATTCCTGGCAGTGCACACGTGCAGAATTCGTGCCCAATAAAAGATACGGCATTTTCCAGCGTCAGGCCATAATTCATTTTCCGTGTGCCCCCAGTATTTCTTCGTTGCAAGGCAATAATAATTCTGATCGTGTTTCTAGACTTCGTAATGCGATTTGCACCTTTATTAACTGCAGTTTAAAACTAAACAGCATAAAACTATAACGTATTGTTTTGCTTGCGCGGGCGGTGTCACTGAAAACCATTTGGGTTCATGTGAATATTTTAATACTACTGAATACCAAAAAATGATGTATTATTTCTGCACTGTTTAATAAACCGTGTGTTGTTTATAGCAGTCTTCTATGCTGGCCTGGGAGCGAACAAATAACGTAGAATAGGCCAGTCCCGACTCATCCCATGGGTGTTGTAAAAGTCGACTAAGAGGGATTGTCCGGTGTAGACCAATAAGCACCTTGGGGCATCCGAATGGTGGAGGGCACACCACCAACAACAGCATACCCATAGAGGTTTGGTGTCAGGCAGGCGGCCGGCTGTAAAACTTAAGCCAAAACCTTGAGCAGTATGGAATGGAATTTTGTCATTCCAATCACTCTCTCCGTTCATCGGTCTCTCGACATGGTCCGTTCCGTCTTTTTTTTATTCATTCATTCATCACTAGCACCTTTACAGTGTGATGGATGATATGAATCAAAAGGGTGTGGATGGCTTGATGATGTCTGACTACAGATATGAATGGAAAAGGAAATATACTGCGCCGACCCCCGATAGACTGGAACAGGGAACAGGGCAGGGAGTAGAATAAGACCGCTCAAGGTTTTGGCTTTGGTTTTACAGCCGGCTGCTCGCCTGACACCAAACCTCTCAATACATATTGAGGTGTGTACATTACATATGTATGTATGGATTTAATATTGGGACCTCTGACTATGTCCAACCAAGGGACCCTTGACAATAATTCAAATCACCATCTTATTTTGCGAGCTCATAATCTCATAGATGTCACATTCCCTTTAATCTATTACGGTTATATGTCCCGTTGGAATGTAAGTGGAATGCAAGATATGCGGGGTTTGACCAATAATAACATCCCGTAAGAACACTTAATCCACGATCCGTAGTTGCGTTCGCGCAAAGGGATGTGGCCCCTACTATGTATTTGCTATTACTTGAATCACTTTGCTTGTAATAATAATAATTATTATTATCATGTATTTGCAAGAATACGGTTACAAAAGGACTTACTTAATATTATGCCAGCATATTCTACCCAGTATTTTCGGTGCGCAAATATAATATTATTACCAAAATCTGTCTGCTGTCATTTTTTCTTAGAAATAGAATTAATTACATAATATAAAAATAAATATTAAACTTTGGTTTGAAGCATTCCACTAGCTCCAATATTCAAAATGTATTTAAGCTTGAAGCAAGTAATATAGAATTACATAAGATGCATTGCAAGGATAGTGTTCTGCTCTTTACTCATACATGGCATATTATTGATATTAATTGTTTTTCTCTTGTCTTCAAAATACATTTTGTATTTTATATATATTTTAACCTATAAAAAATATAATTTAAAAAATTACTTTACAATTCTATTAACAATGTAATACAAATGAAAGAACTTAGAAACAAGACTAAAACAGAAACAATTGAAAAAATGGATTAATGGAGTTCCCCAAAAGTATATCTTTTTTTAAACTGAATCACAAAGCAAGTAAGACTTATCGTACTTCGACTACCGTTCGAGAACCCGCAGTAGCATTATCGTGTTTGAACAGAAAGGTGAAATTGTTAAAGTGATAAATCTGAAAGGCTCCCTTTATTATTTCGTCGAGGAGATTGTGTTCCGAGTGTTTACTCGTTGCGAGGGTAGCCTAGCTTTTATGGACCTATAATTGTGGGCGAAATTGCGTTATTTCCGAAAGTAATCATATTATCTTTTTAATTTAACGATCACTCATATTCTGTGGCTTGTTTAATCATCGCGCATCGTCATCATTAGCGCGCTTGGCCTGCGTTACGTAAACTAAGCAATGTTCTCGCGTGGGCAGCATGCACGTGTAGCTTGACCAAATAACTTGCGCAAGTAGCCAGCGCCTTTGTTTATGCACTGATTTAACTAACTTCCGCATGCAGCTTGCGCAAACAGCTCCCTTACTTGCTCCAGCTACTTGCACCGTGTTTAATTGCGATATCAATCGCAAACCACTCTGATTAAGAAGCGGAGAAGCGAAAGAAACTTCTCGAAGATTAAAACGTGCCAGAATAAATGCATAGAGAACGCCCAACTTGGCATAGTTAGAATAATTGAACGCGAGCAGTTAGCCGTTGCCCGTGGGGCTCGTAAATTTTTAAATCTCCCACCGCCGCTTTTAATTTCCTACAACGCTTTTTGAGACGTCCTCAAAGTTCTTAAGTACTTTGTCGTGGTCTCGTGGTGGCTGACGAGAGATTTTTATTCTGCGCGCCTTCTTTCCCAAACAGTGATGCGACTGAAAGCTTTGCGGCTAGTATTTTTGAGTTCCTCTCTGGATTCGTGTTGAGTATATGTTTGTGAAGCCTCCTTGGGGGAAAGCTATTGAGCCTTGAGAACAGTCACCCAAGGTATCTAATAAGTCTAGAGGAAAGTGATACAAGGTATGCTGTATATATATATTTTCAACCGCTAGCTAGCCGTCTAGTGGTTCGTCCACCGGAATGAAGATCCAGAGGTCCCGGGTTCAATCCCCAGGGGGGTACAAATTTGTGCTCGGTTTGGTTGGTGGTAGGACTTCTTTGAAGTCCGCCTGGCTAGCTACCACCATCTTATCAAAATCTGTCGCCATAATAATAATGTTAACAGCATTATTGTGTTCCGACAATGTGTGATAAGATAGCCAGCCCCTCTGTGGTTGAGGGTTCCAGGTGACGCTCGATTCCATCTTCAGACCTTATCGTCACTTACCATCAGGTGAGATGAAGAGCAAGAACTTCCCTGTCTAACATTAAAAAAAATATATGCTGCCTAAAGTGTGTGAAGTGAGTGACGGCAGAGCAGAATACAAATTATATTATATGTTAAGAATGGATGTAGAAGACCGAAGATACGACGGATGGATTGTGAGAAACATGATGTGCTTCTGGTCTTGAATTGGAATGTTAAAGAATACTCGATTTGAATTTCAACATTATATAAATGTTAGAAATATTAGTACAAAGATTTTGGTGGTTAGAAAAAGAATTTCGAAAAATTATGCCGCTTGCCAACCCGAGCCGAGCGGTCAGGCACCTGCCCGGATAGCGGACGCGGGTTCGATTCCCGCATAAAGACCATAGTTTTTCGAAATTATTTATCTAACCACAAAAATCTTTGTTAAAGAATAATTTAATACAGTATCCAATTTACGAAACAGCCATAAAACCATGGTTTTACACGGATGCAATAACTGCACTTTTTTATTATCAATTGTTATTCTTTTGCTGACACCGATCCGTTCCGAATCAGGATAAAAAATGAAACGGATTTAAAACGGTAATCCCCCCAATTGAAACATTTCACGCAGCGCGGAAAGTGCAAATCCATTTTGCACGTTGACGATTTTAAAGTGAAAGGTAAATTTGTAGCGGGGCAGCATTTTTAAATATGGGCTGGACCCATATCCACATTCACAAATTACGGCAGCCTATTGCCATTTACGGCACGGAAATCGCAGTACATTGCTAGGTGGCATAAAAGCTGCTGCCCATTACACATTGCTGTCTTAACCCTTAGTCGCTTTCTGCAACACCCGCGGGAGAGATGGGGGTGGTGACAATTGTATTCTGATCTGCCGCGTCTGCATGATAGTACTGTGTTAGTCAAGACTCTGTGTTATCCACAGAACTAAACCAGAAAAACTAACAGTTTCTCCAGACTGGGAATCCGTTTCTTAACTTCATCTGGCAAAAATAAATATACTAATAGCCTGTACCCAACCAAGTTTGATGGACGGCTTGGTCGAATGCTCAGATTGCTGGGTATTGCCCAAAAGGTCCCGGGTTCGAATCCTGGTAGGGGCAAATTTTGTGATAAACACAAATATTTGTTCCCGAGTCATGGTTGTGTATATGTTTATGTACTAAATTTTCAACATCTATATCTTCTTCTTCTCCCTGCCCTGTTCCCAGTGTATCTGGGGTCGGCGCAGTATGTTTCCTCTTCCATTCATATCGGTCAGACGTTATCAAGCCATCCACTCCCTTTTTTATTCTTATCATCCATCACACCGTAAAGGTGCTAGTGATAAATAAATGCATAGAAAGAATGTTGTCATTCCAATCCATACTGCTCAAAGTTTTGGCTTAGGTTTTACAGCCGGCCGCCTGGCTCACACTAACCCTCTTTGGGTATGCTGTTGTTGGTGGTTTGCCCTCCACCATTCGAGTGCCCAAGGTGCTTATTGGACTACACCGGGCAATCTCTCCTTAATCGATTTTTACGACACCCATGGGATGAGTCGGGGCTGGCCTATTCTACGTTATTTGTTCGCTCCCAGGCCAGCATAAAAGACCAACTCAACTCAACATCTATACACATAGTTATATTAAAAAGATGTCCGTCGTCTAGTATCCATAACACAAGTGCTTAGGCTACTTACTTTGGGCTAGATAGATGATAGGTGTGAGTGTAAAAATATTTATTTATTTATTTATTATTTCTAAGTAATGTCTCGCCAATCAATCTCAGAATATTGACAAGCATTATCCACTTAAGCAATTCAGTTCAAATATCAGAACTGTGGAAATAGAGGCAACTCCACACAAAGTTCGTGACATGAATCCAACCGGGAGCAAGACGGTACTGGAACGAGCATCCATAGATGCATCAAACGATAATGATGACAAAGCACACTCTGAACACAACGAAATAATTCGAGCAGCAAGAACATTTGTATCGAAGTCGAGTCAAGAGAAACTTTATTCTAACTCTAACCCATTCAAACTTGGTGCGGGTAGACTTGTAGAAGTTTCAGATCAACGTCCATAAGTTAGGGTTTGGTCTGATGCTTCTATGATCCTCATTTTTAAAGGACCGTTGATCATGACGAATGTGGCTATTCTTCCTCAACCAATGCAAGAAAATACTAACCTATTCACACTGAAAGAAATCATCTTTCCCTTGCCTTCATCACAATCTATTTTCCTAAAGCCTTTATCACAGGAAGTATAATATGTTCGCAGCATACTATTTTCCGCATACTATTTTCTTCTGTCGAGTATCTACTCAGTATTCAATCCTTTCTTTCTCGTATTATTATAGTCTATTACAGGAAGAATTCATGGTTTCTTTGGTTTGGCTTTTGTTCTATCTGTCTTTTATTTGTAAACTTAACATTTTCTTGAATATTATTAAGATATTCAACCCTCTTCAATATATTATTAAACATGTAAAAGATTTATAAAATATTGCGAGGTTATATGACAAAACCTTCTTTCCAGGAACTTCAAGGTTAGCAAAATCCCCTTCACAAGGCCAATTCGAGGAATTTGTGTTACCCTCACAGCCGCACGGCTACAATATATTATATATCTCCGCACATTAAATTATTTGATATGTACCCAGGGACATATTACGGCTAAACTTAGTTCCACAGAATAATTACTTGTTCCACGATGTTCGTCAGTTTTAAGTACAATTCCTGGCTAAACAAAGTTTCATGTTGAACATTGTTTCGGGCTAGCTTTACGTTTCAAAGCCAAAGGAATAACATACATAAAGGGATAGGTCGCCCGTCGTTGAGATAAACAAATGCAAGATAGTAGGGCTGGCGGAAGATAATTTTATTCTAAGTTCGTACAAAGGGTTAATATTCGCACTCCTGGGACATAGGCCTTCCATAAAGATGTAAGAATATAGGGAGAATGGGTAATAACCCACCATGCTTGCCCAGGGTGGGTTGGTGGGTATTCACGACTGCAGATTCAGCCAAGACCAACTGATTGATTGATTGACTGATTTGATTTTGATTTAGGTACGCAATCGCAAAATCAAAATTTGTTTATTCATAATTCTGGTACGATTACAATAACATGGATCGCTAAGCCGCTAGACATCGAAAAACTGTGGGTCCAAGGGAGTTTATACTCCGTGCAATTTGACAGTTCTTATAGTGTTGGGACCAAAAATAGATTATATACGCTATCGATAATACAAATTTCCTTTTCACGGCGAACGAAATTCAATAGTTATTTGTTGTACGTGAGTGCAAAGTTGTTTTTTAACCGCGTGCTCAATTTTGATGACCGAGCTAGCGAAGGATTCTAAAATTGTATCACGAGCGTAGCGAGTGATTCAAAAATTAAAATCCTGAGCAAGTCAAGTCAAGTCAAAAAGCACCCAGAAACACCCACAAAACATCAATTTATCCAGAAACACCCAAAAACACCCATTCACCCAGAAACACCCACAAAACACCCATTCACCCAGAAACACCTTTTTTTTTTTTTGCGGAGAGGTAAACTGCATTTACGCATCATCCCTGCAGTACGGTGCAACTACAGAGGTATGTGGGACTCGGGGTAGAGACGTTCCCCCACTACACCACTAAACATCCTCTCCGGGCATATCGAGCCAAAGCACACTATGGCAGCCATCCGGGGTCATCCGTTAGGATATGTCACCGGACAGCCACCTGCGCCCGCCTTTTCGGGCTCCTTCTGTGCACCGTTTCCCCTAGTCCAATGTCCAACAACAGCGTACTGCGCCGGACAAAGGACCCGCCCGTCCTGACCAAGTTTCCTCCGAAGAGGAATCTTTCCAAGACAGGCCCCCATACGACGGGAACCGGCGCTCTTTCAGCCCCAGAGGGAGCTAGAGGGCGCAGGCTCCCCCACCCTACCTGCACTGCCGGACAAGCGCCCCGACGCAGTCACACCTAACGCCGCCGGACAGATGCCCCGACGCGGCCCTCCTAGAATCCACCGGACAAAAGCCCCGACGTGGTCCCACCCCCCGGTCGCCGGACAAACGCCCCGATACGACCGCTACGTCCTGCCGTCTCCTCCAGTGGCGATCGCGATCCCCCGGTGGGCGATGCATCGGACCTGCCCAAGACACTGTGCGGCACTGGGCGGTGGACATACCCATCGTGTGGTGTGCCTCCACATAGGGCTCTGTCACTCACTGCTCAGACAGCTCCCAGCACAAGTCCGCACACTCCACCCGCCGACGAGCCGCGCCCGCCACTGGAGAAAACTGCCGACCGCCGGACAAACGCCCCGACGCGGCCAACACCTATCGGCCGCCGGGCAAACGCCCCGACGCAGCCCTCCACCTGTTGACCGCCGGGCAAGTGCCCCGACGCGGCCCCACACACGTCTCCAACAGTGGTGTCAAAAGGGGCCCGGATGAAATCAGCGCTAAATTTAAGGCTATGGTCTACGCTTTGGCCCCCTACCAAAGGCGAACCATCCGGAAGACGCCGCAAACACCACGTCTTAGGTGGTGAGCCGACGCCAACGTGTAGGCACCAGGCTCTCGCATCGACCAGCCAGCGCTGCCTCTTCCGGCACCACCATTGGAGACCACCTTTGACCCGAAGGTCCCTCCCCCGTTCCGAAGTTAGCCGTCTGCCCGGAAAGTCAGTGCCGCTCTGACCCATCGAACAGACGTTGCCCAGGGTGCACCACGTGGAGGTCTCGGAACTTCGCACCCCCACCCAGAAACACCTACAAAACACCCAAAAAACACTCAATCATTCAGAAACACCCACAAAACACCTAATCACACCCAAAAAAACACCCATTCACCCAGACACACCCACAAAACACCCATTCACCTAGACACACCCTCAAAACACCCATTCACCCAGACACACCTCCAACAGCCACCCATCCACCCAGCCACACCCGCAACATTCATCCAGACACACCTGTAAGTACCTAATAAAAATTACCGTCCCTAATGGAGTTCCGAGACGGTCAATCAGCTTGAGTCAAGCACGTTGACTTTTAGTATGTTTTTGTTCCGTTGCTAGCTTAAACAAATCAAACAGACCTAAAAAGCTTTTAAATGCTTGACTCAATCATCCAGCAAGCGTGGTAGACGATCAAAATGTTTAAAGCAAGATTGACGCCAAGCTGATTGACCGTCACGGAACTCCTAGGTTTTAACAAATATATGACGTGAAAAGAAAATGGCGCGCGCAAAGCAAATTACAAAAAAAGTACACCAAGAAGGTTCCGAGTCTGAGTTTTTAACAAATTAAAATAGGTTGCATGACAATTTCGGCACCATGGAGCTAGAAATAAATATGTATAACGATGTTTTGAATTCACAAACTCATTGCACACGATGTTCTAAATTCAAATTTACTTTAACCTCTAGAGGATAAAAACGGCTTTTGCACTCGGATATCGAAGAGCAAAAACGCTTTTTCCGAGATGGTGGGATGAAAAATCTATTATTTGAATTGCCGAAGTAACTGCGGAAAACTGGGGATAATATTGTAAGAAGAACCCAAAATAGATAATTTAGAAGAACAAGAATTTATGATAAATGATTATTTATAATATGTTTCGGTGTTCATGCTATCCGGGCTAGCTAGCACGCTAAGCCACTGCGCTACCAAGCCCCTCTTGAGAGCCACTGTGGCATACGATAGCTGTAAACGTATCCAACTACCCACATTGGTTGGCAGCAGCCGTGACATAATTAGATACGAACGACGGATGTACAACTCGAGCTAGGCGGGGCAATGCCAAGTTATCGTGATCCGGTGTGCTAAATCAAATATTCAGAGCTGTGTAACCCGCTTATAGCCGTCCGTTTACATCTACCGACATTGAGCGTACCAGACGAGTAAAGTATTCGCGGATAGAATATTTTGTCGGCACTGCTGTCTGTGGGTACCTGCCGGGCAGTGTGAAACCTCGGACGGGACTTGGCCGGGACGGGGACGGGGACTGTAGACATAATATTATGCCACGGAGTCACGGACGGGACGTGGACGAGGCGTTTTGAACGAGAGATGCCCCGTCCCCGTCCCGTCCACGTCAGTGCTATTACATGAGTAAATAAACGTAACAGATTAAAAGCTTGTCAACTGACTGTGCGGACCTAAACCTGTTTTTTCCAGTCTCGCTTACATCCGAACCGAATCCGAGATTTTGACGGTCCGTTATAGCCGTAGAACTTTTTCTATGGTAGCTTACGCACTGTATCCGATCTCTGTCCGAGTTATCTAGACCAATAATTTTTTGACGGATTCGGATCGGATGTAGTACTTAAGCAAGCGCTCTAACGGAACCGTATACAGACATCAGTGAGAGCGGCCGCGCCCGGCGCCCGCCGCCCGACTACGCCCGACGGTGTCTGCCAATGTGGCGATGAGGCACAATGCCGATGTAAATAAACGGTGTCTGTGGGTGCCTGCCACGCTCAATGTCGGTAGATATAAACGGACCTTTAACCTTGCTTGCGTGTTCCTGAAACCCGTTTATCTGTGATGCAATCTTGTCTTCGGCTATTGGTACGGAATGAGTGAGAGCATTTAACGCGATATTTAATGCTCAAGGATCGTGCCGTTCTTATTGTGATTTTCAGTATATTTACCTTTCGGGTCAGTGACACAGTATGAATTCCTTTTAATAACAGCTGTTAATCGGAGAATCACTTGCTTGCTCCGATATAATATTTATAAAATTCTTCTAAAATTTGGAGAATTTCACCAAGATAAGAAGACCTTCAAAATGTTACAGAATTTTAAAATGGAATGAAATCCACTTCCGAATTTCAAAATAAGCGCTCGTCATTGGCCGTATAATTTGACAATCGAATCCTGACATTTTTAAGGCTACTAGGCCGGACTAGGGCAATGATTCTATTTCATACAGCCAAGATAACATTGACAAATTGACAATTTCTTCGATCTCTGAAAAATTTTTTCTAAGGGAATTTTAGACAACAAATGGGACCACTGAAGACCTAACGGGATCCTAAACGCCGAATAAATACTAAATAAAATCCTAACCTGCCAAATTACAAAATTATTGTCTGGAAACCAAGGAAAAAGTATAGTAAAATTTTTTATAAAACCTGGTGGTTATATAAATACCCGAACCAAGTAACTTTTGTCTGAACTTTTTCCTTTTTTTTTATAAGTCCTCAATTATGCCGATTTCTCTTTGTAAACCCAAAATTATTATGACAACTAATATCATTGTCACTATCAGTCAGTTTGTCAATATTGACTTTGACGACTTTGACAAGTGACAAAATGATAACGTTACAGTGTGGTGACGGCAGAGCAGAATACAATTGTCACCACTCCTATCTCTCCCGTGGGTGTCGTACAAGGCGACTTAAAGACAGGGGTAAAGACAGCAAAGAGTAATGGGCAGCAGCATTCCTCTTGTACCATCTAGCAATATAGTGCGATTAATGTGCCCAATAGATGGCAATAGGCTCGCCACATATTACATGGGACTTAGCTTAATTGGCGGAAAGTGAGTGATATAGGCGTATGTTTTATTTATGTATTAGTGGCCGCCCGCCGCTTCGCTCGCGTTAATGTCAGTTGTTATATAGCCTTCTTCAATAAATGGACTGTCCAACACAATAGTTATTTGTTGTACGTGAGTGCAAAGTTGTTTTTTAACCTTGAAATAATAGGTTGGGGAAAAAGTTTCTTCGCATTTTTTAAGAAAATTCAAAACATTTTTTAATAAAGTTTATTTACATTTAACTCAAGTATGTAGGTACCATTTTGTTCGATAACTTTTTGCCATCTTGGGTAGGGACATGATCCCATTGCTATAGAAATTTTGGGACATCTGGCCAAATACCGCGACAAGTGGTTTTGGCAGTCCTCTCGTGATGTTAACCTGACACTGCCTAAAGAATTCTAAAGAGACCGAAACAGGTGGAAATCTGAAGGTGCAAGGTCAGGACTATACGGCGGATGCATTAACACCTCCCAGCCAAACTCTCTTAATTTTTGCTGAGTGGCTAAAGATGTGTGAGGTCTAGCGTTATCATGATGAAAATCCACACCCCTTCTGTTGATTAATTCCGGCCGCTTTCTCTCAACTTCTTGCTTTAATCTCATCAGTTGTTCGCAGTAGAGTTCAGAATCGATGGTTCTGCCTGGTGCCTGGTGGTAACAGCTCATAATGAATAATGCCCTTCCAATCCCACCATACACACAGCATCACCTTGTTGCGAGTTAACCCGGGTTACGCCACAGTCTGTGAAGCCTGACCGGCCTTTGACCACGACCTTTTTCGCACGTTCTTGTCGTACGTGATCCACTTTTCATCACCAGTTATCAGCTTCTTCAAAAATGGTTCGGTTTCATTACGTCGTAATAAAGAATCACAAATGAGTACACGGTTCATTAGGTTTCTTTCAGTGAGCTCGTGAGGTACCCAAATGTCGAGCTTTTTTGTGTACCCAGTTTATTTCAAATGCGCCAAAACTGTTTTGTGGTCAATTCCCAGTGCTACGTCGTAACTACTGACATGCCGATCTTGCTCCACTTTTTCAAAAATGGCATCCATTTTATCTGTAATAGGGCGACCAGAGCGACGTGGATCTTTGACATCAAAATTTCCGGATTGAAAACGCTTAAACCAAATTTGTGCTACTCTCACAGACACTGCACTAGGTCCATAAACATCGCAAATTTTTTTCGCGGCTTGCGTTGCATTTTTACCTTTTTTGTAGTAAAATTTTAAAATGTATGGAATTTCTTCATTAGATTCACTCATCTCGGCGGTACGAAAAACAAATAAAAAACACACATTTTCCTAATTTGAAGTCTTTGCACTCGAGTGCAAGTGCGAGTACACGTAACTTTTCATCCCCCCCAACGAGGAAATTAATATATATTTTTTTAAATAATTAAATAAATATTTTTTACACTCACACCTATCATCTAGTCCAAAGTAAGTAGCCTAAGCACTTGTGTTATGGATACTAGATGACGGACATATTTTTAATATAATTATGTAGATAAATATTGAAAATATACTACATAAACATATATACCATCACCAACCATGACTCAGAAACAAACATTTGTGGTCATCACAAAGTTTGCCCCTACCAGGATTTGAACCCGGGACCTCTTGGCCAATACCCAGCAATCAGAGCATTCGACCAAGGCGGCCGTCGAAAAAAAAATTGCAAAATACCAAAAAAATACAATCACAACAGTTTCTGTTTTCACCCAGAAACTTCCACAACACCCTCCCATTAACCCAAACACACTCTCAACACCCACCCAGAAACACCCACAACATTCACACCCGCAATACACACCCATTCACCCAGAAACACCCACAAAACACCCATCACCCAGAAACACCCACAAAACACCCATCAACCAGAAACACCCACAAAACACCCATTCACCCAGAAACACCCACAAAACACCCATTCACCCAGAAACACCCACAAAACACCCATTCACCCAGAAACACCCACAAAATATCGAATCACCCAGACACACCCACAACATCCATTCAGACACCCACAACTTCCACCCAGTCACACCCACAATACTCACCCATCCATCCACACACACACACAAAACACCCATTCACCTAGACACACGCTAAAAACGGCTTTTGCACTCAGATATCGAAGAGCAAAAACGCTTTTTCCGAGATGGTGGGATGAAAGAACTATTTTTCAAATTGAACCTGTAGTTTCTGAGATTAGCGCGTAAAACCAAACAAACAAACTCTTCAGCTTTATATTAATCACAGAATATTAATAGATGAATCAATGTAAAAAACTTGATGTTGGTGTTTTTGAGTGACGTACGTAAAATCAGCCTATTGTTCCACTAAATTTAGTGTAAGCTTTAATTAATTACAATACAGATTGAAACCGCCTTGCGGAATGTTTACCTAACAGAACGGCGGGACGGGCATGTTTATTTACAAACCTCTTGTTATCTAGTTATAGGACGATGTTATTTAGTTTAGTACACGAAACTGTAGGAGGGGCTCGGTAGCACAGTGACCTGCGATTGCGTAAACCAAGCAATCTTCGCCAAGGCCGGTCATTGGATGGGTAACCAAAAATTTCTTATCTCGACTTCCTCCGTGGTTCGGAAGGCATACATAAATCACGCCTATATCCTCGAATGGGTAGGCAGAGGTAAATTAACACCCACGTTTCGTCAATTTTGTAAGATCCCATGTAATACCGGTCGATCCTGTTGCCATCTAACGGGCACGTATAGCAGTATATTGGTAGCTGGTATAAAAATAATGCTGCTGCCTATTACTTTACATTATACATCGCTGTCTTTACCCCCTTGTGTAGCGGCAGAGATGGGATTGGTGACAGTTGAATTTTGCTCTCACTACACGACTTACACTGTTTTGCCATTTTCTCAAAAAAGTACCTACTATATGGACTTAATGGGGTTTTAGTTGCGGACGGCAGTATTGCAAGTCTATCATTTGTCTATTAATTATCCATGAGTGTTTGGCAAACAGAGATCATTTACGTAGCCCTTTGGCTCGGGTTGAGACACCCGGTCCATTAGACGTGTAAACATAGCAGAGTTGCGGAGACCAGCCCAACTGACGTGTTATTTTATACCGCAAGATCGCTAAGCCTTCCTCCGTTGGGGTTGTTTGCTCTCGGTTCTTCTGTTCCGTATAAACAGAGGTTTGGTGCAAGGATATTTTATGTGGCTCCTACGATTTTATGATGCTCTGGTACTTTTGTCGCGCTGTACAACATACATACATAAATCACCCCTACATCCTAGAAAGGGTAGGCATAAGTGAATCCAACACCCACGTTTTGCTAATTAGAATATTAAATCAACTCAATCAACACCTACATTTAATTTTCGCCAATTAGATTTGGCGGCGAGCCCATTGCCATGTATCGGGCACGCAACTGACGTGTTATTTTATACCGCAAGATTGATAAGCCTTCCTCCGTTATAATAATAGTTTCCACTCGGTTCTTCTGTTCCGTTTAAACAAGGCCTTCGTGGAAGTTTGGTGCAAGGATAATTTTTGTGGCTCCTGTGATTTTATGACGCCCTGGTAGTTTTTCGCGCACCATGCTTACATAAATCACGTCTATATCCCCGAAGGGATAGGCTGAGGTGAATCAACACACCCACGTTTCGCCAATTATGATAGGGCCTATGGAATAGGTGACTAGACCATTGTCATCTATCGGGCACATCAATGGCAGTACATTGCAAGGTGGCTTGAGAGGAATGCTGCTGTCCATTACTCATTATTGTCTTTACCCTTTAGTCGCCTTGTACGACACCAGTGGGTGAGATGGGGGTGGTGATATCTGTATTCTGTTCTGCCATCACCACACGGCTATCTCAAGAAACCAGAATTCACATAAATGTTTGCTCATCTAATGGGGTGGACGGTACCCGCGTAAACTGGCTAAGGGGTTAATCGATCTCTGTGTACACTTCGTCCTAACCTCTGTAAAGATACACGCTCCAATAAACGCTTTTAGCCTTGAGATGTGCATTTGAGGAAGGCCTATGCTCAGGGGCGGATCTAATTTGTGATGATCTGGGCTAATACTACCCCTACCTACGAGGGTTTGGAGACCTATCATTACAGACTGAGGCATGCTGCGCACTCCCCTATTTTTTTTCTTGGACACACGGGTTTTCGGTATCTAGCGTCTTGACGATTCATAAGTGTATTGTTATCATACCAGATATGAATAAATGAATTTTGACTTTGACTTTGACTTTGAAGCCTATTGCCATTTATCGAGCACGCAAAATCGCAGTAAATTGCTGGTTGGTGGTTCGGTCGAATGGTATAACTGGCGCACTCAAAGACATCAACTATCTTTAATGGGTACTTAATCTCAAAAAAATCCATATTTAAATCTAGACCATAGACAGACCAACGAGCTCAAATTGAAAAATTCATTTGCGAGAGCAAATGGAAAACGAGGACATACTGCGCCGACCCCAAGTAGGATGAGATAAGAGCATGGCGATGATGATGATGATTTACGATAGCGAAGCGGCGGGCGACCACTGGTAATACCAGGAGACTTCTTGGTCACTGCAAAAAAATTTGCAATGGGAGCAACTCCAAATTCACGAAAAAAAATAACAGCTGTTTCATACATTTGGGTTTTCCAAAAATTTTTGCAGTGACCAAAAAGTCTCCTGGTAGCCTACCGCCTAACTCGATTGGCAAAGCAAAAGCTATAGTTTATGACGTCATGCTGTCATTTCACACCAAATGTACCTAAACTATTAGCGATAGCTTCGAACGAATGATTTTGTATCAATTTGGCACAAAATCCGTACTGCCTAAAAATTCAGGATCGCTGCTATAGCCGTAAGCAGTGCATAGCTATCATCAGCAATCGAGTTAGGCGGTAGGGCCTCTGGTATATAAGCTATAGTCGTACCAATTGAGATTAGCTTCGCAGTGAAAAAGCCCGTAGCACGCATTGTATCTCCGAACAGACGACGTGCCGTCAAACCGCACTCCGTTATCGGTGTCACCGCTGCATAATCAAACGATTGCGATTGTACAGACAGGGCGGGGCGGGTCAATAGGCAATCTCGCGAATTATTCAGAATAACACTGCGGTTAATGTTGGCGCGATACGCGTAAAACACGGGTTGTCCCGTTCTGGTGTACAAAGACTGTTTGGAGACGATGTGCAGGTTGTGCGTTTATAATTAAACTAGTGGTCGCCTGCGGCTTCGCTCGCGTTAATGTCGGTTGTTATATAGTCTATAGCCTTCCTCGATAAACGGACTAATCAACACAAAATATTTTTTTAATTTGAACCAGTCGTTTCTGAGATTAGCGCGTTTAACCAACCAACCAAACAAACAAACTGTTCAGCTTTATAACATTAGTATAGATAACACTGCGGTTAATGTGGGAGCTATAAGCGTAAAAGTCGGATTTGCCCGTTCCGATGATACAAGGACTCTTTGGAGACGATTAGCAGCCCGGCTAGCATGCTACCGAAACCCCATGTGATATAGCAATTTTTATCGCTTTCAACAGCCAACAATCATTGGATTTTCGACAGTTCAAAGCCATAAATTGGTATTATCTTTAAAATAATAGCCGTTTATGCTATATTATATAGGCATTTATTGCTTGCAACCACTGTTTTTGACTGATCAACAATCCACTGATTTTTAGAGTTCAACGTGATAAATGGCTCTTTCGTACCGTGTTTCGGTGGTCATGCTAGCCGGGCAGGTTGTGCGTTTATGATCAAATACATACATACATACATAAATCACGCCGATATCCCCGAAGGGATAGGCAGGGGTAAGTTTTCATCCACGTTTCGCCAGCAGGTCAGGTCCCACGTAATAGGTGGCAAGTCTATTCCCATTTATCGGGCACAGAAATTGCAGTATATTGCTACTAGGTGGTATATGAACGCTGCTGCCCGTTACTCATTGCTGTTTTAATTAAACTTTAGTCGCCTTATACGACACCCACGGGAGAGATGGGGGTGGTGACAATAGTAATTTCATTCTGCTCTGCCATCACCACACGGTTTTCTGCCGTCACCACACAGCAGTGCAAAATCGATTGAGAAAATTTGATAATTCAGGGTACAAGTAAGTTCTGAGTAACTTACTTGGCAGTTCAATTGACATTAATTTCATATTACAACTGTCAAATGATCTGCCAAGTAAGGTACTCAGGACCTACTTGTAGATTGTGAAACAGGCCCTTAGATTAAAAAAAATCATTTAATACGAACTTCAGTACACGCAGTCATATTTCACAGGACCTCAAGCAAAGTAAATTAAAACTAACGAACGCCATTCTGTGTAAGTTGAACCAATCCGAAAGTTATTTAATCACTAAATGGCGAACAGTGAAATAAAACTAGTTGGCTCCCTAAATTATTAGACTTTAAGGGCCAGTGTCTACTTATGTTTTTAAAAGATATCGACTTCGTTAGAATAAAGAATTAATGAAAATATTTAAACCAATAAAATTCATTTTCATTAATTCCAACTTATTTTATTACCCTGCTGGGGCGCAAGCCTTCTCTATCGATGTAAGACTAAAGGGAGAATGGGCCATAACCCACAACGCTGGCCCAGTGCGGATTGGTGGGTATTTTAATATTTCTTGGTGGTTTCTGGTAATTGACATTTAACAGTATTCTATGCGTTCGAATAGATTTGCTACTTGGCTAGGCGGGTTAAAACTCTGCTGCCCATTCCTCGTTATATTATTACTGTTAGTCGCCTTGTAAGACACCCGCGAGATATTTAGAGGTATTAATAATAGTATTCTGCTGCAGCCGCGTGGTGACGGCAGAGTAGAATACAATTGTCACCACCCCAAATCTTTCCCGTGGGTGTCGTACAAGGCGACTAAGGATAAATCTGAATAGAATTAGGAATGGGCAGCAGCGTTCGTGTTATACAACCTAGGCTAGCAATGTACTGCGACTTTTGTGCCCGATAAATGGCAATAGGATCAACACCTATTACATTGGACTTGACATATTTGGCGAAACGTGGGTGCTAGTTCACCTCTGCCTACCCGTTCGGGGATATAGGCGTGATTTATGTATGTATGTATTCTGCTCGGCCATCACCTATCTCTTTAATCATCATCACCTATCTAACGTTGGACTTTATTTATTTATCATCAAGCCATGTTGATGATAAATAAATAAAGTCCAACATTTATTAGCACTAAGCAAGGTGTTCAGTCTGAAAAGTACTACCAAAAGCTATCACACAGATAGGTATTACTTCCTAATAAAGGAAGTGAACGCAAATAGTCATTTGCTT
Organism: Cataclysta lemnata; assembly: GCA_963931975.1. Classification (NCBI taxonomy): domain Eukaryota; kingdom Metazoa; phylum Arthropoda; class Insecta; order Lepidoptera; family Crambidae; genus Cataclysta; species Cataclysta lemnata. Next base: position 3,234,515 of record OZ008362.1, on the reverse strand, counting down.
TTAAATCGAAAGTGACGATCGGGACTGGATTGAAATTAGGTGCCTCGTCGCAACTGCTTATGTGGAGTCACGTATAATGTATTCGGGGCGGCCTATTCGGATTCAAGCGGAATTATCTCGCGCAAGTAACGTATTTTAAGCACTAGTAAGCAGCTATAATGCTTAAAGCGGACTTATTCGTTATCTTTTACATTATCAGACATACATACATAAATCTTGCGAAGTTATCCCCGATGGAGTAAGACATACAGAAATCATACCTATTTATTCCTGATGGGGTAGTAAAACGTTTCGGAATAAAGTCAGTGGGGAGGATGAGGATGGTGGATTTGAGGATGATGGATTTGAGGATGATGATATTATGGAAGAGTATTAGTTTAGCAACCGAAAATCACTAGTTTAGCTACTACGTTCATCTATTTAAGACATGCAACACGTTATAATAAAGAATTCCATTAGCAATATAAGCCTTTCAGGCTAAATTGTCTTCTCCGTTGATGGAAGAAGCGTGGGTCATAATTGGTTGTTTTTCAGATGTATTCCGACGCGCGATAAATTTTTATATCCAACAAAAATATTGAAGAATAATTGTTTGTTTTTCAGATATGTTCCGACACAAGATATTTTTTCATAATAACCAACAAGAATATCTATCGCCTCGCTTTCGCCATAAGACAAAAGACCTAACGAAGTGACGCCGGGAGTGTATTAGTTTTCAATTTAGTTCTCAAATTTAGAGCAACCATGCATATGATCCTTTAAATTCCATGCATATTCCATAAGTTTTTGTTCGGACTTGACGTTAATTGGACTAGTAATTCGCCCGATACAACACGGGAAGGAATTAGGCAGTTTTGAATAATTAAATTGAACTAATTTACTTAATTGCGAAGGTTTGCTATGGCCGCTCTTGTTTTGTGACGTGAGCTCGCTACCTCCATTTGGGCGGCGGAAACTGGGGCGATTGTTTCAAGGAGGTAATGAAATTTAGACAGTCATTAGTTTGAGACTAACTGCCGCACTCAGAGACGTCAATTAACTTTAATGAGTATTTAATGTCAAAAATAGCCGTGTGGTGACGGCAGAGTAGAATACAGAGTAGAATACAATTGTCACCACCCCAAATCTCTCCCGTGGGTGTCGTACAAGGCGACTAAGGATAAATCAGCGATAAGGAATGGGCAGCAGCGTTCCTCTTATACCACCTAGCAATGTACTGCGACTTTTGTGCCCAATAAATGGCAGTAGGCTCGCCACCTATTACATTGGACCTAACATAATTGGCGAAACGTGGGTGCTAGTTCACCTCTGTCTACCCTTTCGGGGATATAGGCGTGATTTATGTATGTATGTATGTATGTTAATGTCAAAAATTTTCATTTAAATCTAGACCATAGACCCGGCAAGAATAGCGACTAGTTTTGAATTGTCATTTTTTGACGTTAAGTACTCATTAACGTTATTTGACGTCTCTGAGTGCGGCAGTATAAGTAGGGAGAAATTAAATAAAGCATCCTCAAGAGTACCGTCGTGTACCCAAAGAGAGTTGGTGTCAGGCAGGCGGTTGTAAAACCTAAGACTGGAGAGCGGAGAGTGGTTGGGATGACAACATTCCAATCCAGATGCTCAAGATTTTGCCTTAGATTTTACAGCACGCATAAGTGAAAAAACACCAAATCTGTGTGAACGACATAACTGAAACACGAACTGCACAGTCTCCGTAAACTGTCAAACACCACCAATAAACTAACTTGTTCAATATCAAAGTTGCATGATAAAAAGGGACTGAGTCATGAGAGAAAGCGATTTATATATTAAGAATTATTAAACTACTGAGTTGAGTGTTTACGAAATATTATGTCTCAATGCACGCCAAAAATTTAATATTAGCATAATAAACTTAACTTAACGAAAGTTAAAACTTTGCGCACTATGGATGGGAATGTTTTGAACCAAATCACTCACTTCGTTTAATAGTCTATGTAACCGTCTTATTAATAAACTGGTAGTAAACAAGGTATAGCTATTCGGCGTTTTGTCTTCGTCTCACAAACATGATATTGAATGCGAGGAAAAGGGGCAAAACACCGAGTCACTAGTCTATACTTAAACCGTGTTTATTAATAAGGCCGTAATTGTATAACATACATACATACATAAATCACGCCTATATCCCCGAAGGGGTAGGCAGAGGTGAACTAGCACCCACGATTCGCCAATTATGTTAGGTTCCATATCCAATCCAATAGGTGGCGAGCCTATTGCCATTTATCGGACACAAAAGTCGCAGTGCATTGCTAGGTTGTATAAGAGGAACGCTGCTGCCCATTCCTCATCACTGATTTATCCTTAGTAATTGTATAAGCCTGCCGCTTATTCTTGTGAATTGACCCAGTCGAATGTGGAAGTAAATTACAAAGGAGCTTCGAACCAACGGGTGACTGAACCTAATTTTGATAGGTTATTTAATTTTGTAACACGCTACACGGTACGCTTTTCCAAGAGCGGAGATGTGAGCAGTGGCTGAAATTTGGTATTGCATTATATTAGCATGATTTAATATTGTACTATTATAATAATGTGTGTCACGCAGTGAGAGGAGCTCGATAGAGGAGGAGCTCAATCGCTAACGCCGGATTGGTAGCCAAAAATGTACTATCTCGAATTCCTCCGTGCTTCGGAAGGCACCCGGTTGGTCCCCGCTTTATCTGCAGTCGTTAATACCCACCAATCCGGCCATTTGGCCAACGTTGTGGCCCATTCTCCCTATAGTATTCCATCCATAAGAAAGGCCTGCGCCTCAGCAGTAGGGACGTTAATGTGCTGGTGATGATGATGGTGATGAAAACATACCTACTTTATACTCGATAGTGTATAGTAAGCGACTAATGCCCGTTATTACCAACATAATCTTCATGCCCTGTTCCCAGTTTATCCTGGGTCGGCGCAGAATATTTCCTCTTCCATTCAGATCGGTCAGACTCCATATAACCATTCGCTACCTTTTGATTCACATCATCCATCACACCGGAAAGGTGCTAGTGTTGAATGGAATATCCCATCCGTGGGAGTATACAAACTGGGTACCCTTGGGTGTATACAAAGTAGCAGCTACGTCGTAGCGTCGTACGTCGTAGCAGCTACGTCGTAGCGTCGTACGTCGTAGTCGAGTAACCGAGAAAATTGGTTGATCATCAAAAAGTGAGACAGCTCACGATATGACGGCCGTCTTGGTCGAATGCTCAGATCGCTGGGTATTGGCCAAGAGGTCCTCCGGGTTCGAATCCTGGTAGGGGAAAATTTTGTGATGAACACAAATTTAGATTTGTTCTCAACATCAAACTCTTTGGGCCCATTTCCCCTAAACATAATTATCAAAGGTTGAAAATTTGCGGCAAGCGGACGTGCTGTCGACCGTACATCTGTATTGCTTTTGCCACCTTAAATATTGTCTTTAATAAGTTCCCCCTCACAACAAGGCTCAATAGAGCCATGACAGGGGATGTTATGTGGTGTAACTTCGCGTTCAATTTGGGCCCGGCGTAGCGAGCCTATTGCCATTTATCGGGCACGGGAATCGCGGTACATTGCTAGGTGGTCTAAGAAGAACGTCATTACTCATTATTGTTTTATCATCATACTTGTGGTCGCCCGTGGCTTCGCTCGCGTTAATGTCGGTTGTTATATAACCTATAGCCTTCCTCAATAAATGGACTATCCAACACAAAAACAATTTTTCAATTTGAACCAGTAATTTCTGAGATTAGCGCGTTTAATCAACCAACCAAACAAACTCTTCAATTTTATAATATTAGTATAGATTATTATTGCTCGTGCCACCTTAAATATTGTCTTTAATATAAGTTCCCCCACACAACAGGGCTCAATAGAGCTATGACAGGGGATGTTATATGGGTGTAACTTCGCGTTCAATTTTGGAATGGCCGGGTGCCGCTTGTTTTCAATACATTCCCTTTGTGGGGAGCGTCGGGAGTATTCATTTGGGCGCTTTGTAGCCTCAGCGGTCATCAGAGACGATGTGTTAAGAACTCCTTTATGATTATGTATTTTTGATAGATATTTGAATGTGACATGATTAAAAAGTGTAAAAAGAGGGGACAAATAAAACAGACTGAATGAAATTGAGAAGAGCTATCGTGATTATTTGATTTTATTGATTAATTATTATTATTTACACGATTATTAAAAGTTTTTACTGGGTGTTGTTACAGAATATACCGTATTCCACCGCCTAGCCTCCGTGATCTAGTGGTTCGCACACCGGAATATTAAGATCCAGAGGTCCCGGATACGATCCCAAGGGGGGGCACAAATTTTCACTCGGTTTGGTCAGGTAGGACTTCTTTCAAGTCTGCCTGGCTAGCTACCACCATTTTATCAAAATCTGTTGCCATAATAATAATGTTTACAGCATTATTGTGTTCCGATAACTGTGATAAGATAGCCAGCCCCTCTGTGTTGAGGGTTCCAGATGAAGCTCGATTCCATCTTCGGCCCTTATCCTCACTTATCATCAGGTAAGATGAAGGGCAGTGTTTGGCATAAAAAACAACATTCCCTTTGTGGTGAGCGTCGGGGTTGTTCATTTCGACGCTTTGTAGCCCCGCGGTCATCAGGAGCGATGAAGTTTTTACTGGATGTTGTGACAGAATATGTCCGTGTGCCTCTAGTGGTGACGCCGGAGGTCACCACCACCACGGGTGTCGTACAGTTAGCATAATAAATATATGAACACTTCAGTCCTCTGTTACGCCAACAACAGCGCATGCACCGTAATAAATGCTACCATTTTTTACAAACTATTATTGTGAAAGTATTAAAGTTTTCATATATTTATGACGCTGACTGTATAAGGCGACCAATGCCTATTGTCATGTCACCAACAACTCTTGACTTAACTCAAATATATTGGGGAAATTATTTTGAAAATTGATATATTTTCCGTGCAGAGCCGTGTGTTGGAAGAGCACAATACAATTATTATTATCTCTCACGGGTATCGTAATTATGTTTATATTTTTATTCAAATCACCCATCACATCGTAAATTCAAGGATATCATAATCATCCATTAGGATCTCTTTTAATATTATTCTTCCTTGACGATTTTCAATTGTTTGTAAATTTATATTATCTGTACAAAAAATATGTGTGTTCTTTATTTAATTTTTTTGTACATACGTATTAATATATTTATACAAGTTCACCAGTGACCATTTTAAAAACTTCCACGATCCGCGTTCAATCAATTCGATCAATTTCATTTTAATAGGTCCAGTTTTTTTTTCGTACCTAAGTAGACTTGCTACTTCGTTCGTATGAGAATCAATAAATAGAATAAATCGTATTTGCTACGGCCGGTCATGGATGGGTTAACCAATATTATATTATCTAGAGTTTCTTCGTGATTCAGAAGCCGTTGGCTGCATCTGCACTCTTTAATACCCACCAATCCGCATTGGTTCAGCGTTCTGGGCTATGGCCCATTCTCCCTATATTCTTCTATCAATAGGGAAAGCCTGAGGCCCCAGCAGTATTAAATGGCTGATGATGATGATGATTACTATTTAGATTTTAATGTAAAGAAAAATTAGGACATAGAATATTGTGGTTCAAAAAACTCCCGTAAATTTTCGAACTTTTCCAACCACAATAAGTATTCTTTGATGCTGATGATGATAATTATTCAAACATTATCAGAATGAGATTTCGAATCGATCGCCGCTGTTAAAGTGGCCTGTCTGCTTAAACCCAAGGGGCGAGTTACAATTGAAATATCTCTCTAAAAAAAGTTCGTTATTGAATTTTTAAGCAACGCCAAAATGAACGTGGACCCAGAAATTGTGGTGGGGAATAATATATTTTATAACTCATAAAGCAAATTTACTGCCCAAATAGAATGAGGGTAAATAATAGATGTTATTCGTCGCAATATCTCACAGTCAGAAGAAACCATTATTTGTCGACAAACAAAAGATATTACGGCACCGCGGTTCAGTCTCGGGGAATCAGTGGCTGTCCGAGCTTTTTTTGTACTTAGCCCAGTAATCACAAGGTTTATAATTGAATGGGCGAGTGTTTGATTTGATGGGCACTCAGAACAGGTCACGTGTCGATCCAATGGACGTCTCGTTCGATATTGACTGAATAAGTTTTCGGGCAGACTGATCGTCTTTATAAAAACTTATTTATAGCCACCAGACCTGTTTACTCTTTAGTATTCTACATACATAATAAAATGTAGGTCACGCTGAGCTCACGTCTAATAGAGGAGAGTGGAAGAAGAAGACATGTTGTGCTGACCCTACTTAGAGTAGGATAAGGGCAGGGAGAAGAAGATCATCAAATCTCTCCCGTGGGTGTCGTACAAGGCGACTAAGGATAAATCAATGATGAGGAATGGGCAGCAGCGTTCCTCTTATACCACCTACCAATAGCAATGTACTGCGACTTTTGTGCCCGATAAATGGCAATAGGTTCGCCCCCTATTACATGGGACCTAACATAATTGGCGAAACGTGGGTGCTAGTTCACCTCTGCCTACCCCTTCGGGGATATAGGCGTGATTTATGTATGTAAAGAAGATAATAATATGCGACATGGTGATTGAAGAACGTTTTCATCTCATCCCCTTCTTGTCTCCCAGTGTAAGGCAACTGAGGCAATTATGAATTATGACCATTTTGATCTTCGTCCGGTGGTAACTCGACCGTAAAATTTTGATTTGTTCTTGAGGGCCACTGTATTAATCAAATGTAACCGACTCTTAGGTGCTGACACACTTCAGGGATGTCATAAAAACAAATAGACAAACGGTTTAGACCAATTAGCACTATGGTGCACCCGAATAGTGAAAGGCAAGCCAACAACAACAGCGCACACAGGGATTTGCTCAATGAACATGATCCTTTATATCACTGTACATTAAAAATTAAAAAGGATTTGATGGTTTTCTGGCATCTGACCGATATGAATGGAAGCGGAAGCAGATAGACTGGGAACAGGGCTGGGAGAAGAAGACTAAGACAGTTCATATTTATCAAAATAAGTCGAATTCTGCACGCATTGCGCACCAACAACCGTAAAAGCGGAAACAGAAAAATAAACAACATCACTACACGAAATTAAATGCAACGGAAAGCAAATGGAATTGTAGTACAATACACATTTGTAGAAACAAAAAATGGCCTCCCTCTGCACGACCGAGGCGGCTCGGGTGGAGATTTTAAAATTGAAATTTATATACCTCCAGGAGCAATTTGGATGTGACCACGGGCGTATGGCGTAATGTTGTTCGCGATAATATTTTGTGTTCGCGCCGCTGCGTACAGGGGTTTCGTTTTACGAGAACATTGTAGTGGCATAAGTTCGTTGTTTATTTATTGTACCACGATTTTATTTCACTAACCACACACAATATAATAACAGTAGTTAGATAACAGCTGGTGAAATCATGGTCTTTGTGTAACACAAGTGCTTGTTTGTGAGACTGTACGTTGTCGGATCTTCCATGCTGACCTGGGAGCGATAAAATAACGTATAATTGGCCAGTCCCAACTCCATACCATGGGTGTTGTAAAAGTCGACGAAGGGAAATTGCCCGGTGTAGACCAATAAGCCCTTTGGGACACACGGGTGGTGGAGGGCAAACCATCACCAACAGCAGCATACCCAAAGAGGGTTGGTGTCAGGCAGGCGGCCGGCTGTAAAACCGAAGCCAAACCCTTGGAACTTTTTAATCCGAATCACTGTCTTCGTGTATCGGTCTCTCAACATAGTCCTTTCCATCTTTTTTCTTTACATTCATTTATCACTAGCACCTTTCCGGTTTCATGCATAATTTGAATCAAGGAGTCGGATGGCTTGATGACGTCTAAACGGTGCTCATGGAAAACATACTTCACCAACCGGGCAGGTCAGGAAATAAGTAATTTATGCGACTGCAATGAAATTATAGTTGGCGGATCTTGTATATATATGTTCCCGGAAATGTATGATATCCTGGAATTGTCTGGCCAAATCGTAGAATTGATCAGTTCATAATGAGGCTGACAATTTATTGAAATGGTTGCATTTCATGAAATGGCCAGCTAAAACTGACCATATCGCTTGAACATCAATGTTTGATGATGTGTCCGTCCGTGTACGTTTTGGCCATATCATTAATGTAGTTATTTTTTGTTATTTTCACGTTGCGCTTGTTTTTTGAGTGACTTAAAATGTAACATTCAAATAATTTGTTTATTCAAATATTGTGTTGTAATGACATTTTACTACAGTTTTATCTTCCAATACTCCATTACTAATAGTTTGTTTATTACGATAATTGTCCGCTGCCATGATGCATCACAAAAACAAATCGAAATAAGCGCCTCTTACGGTAGTTAATGCAACTATTTTACGATATGATCAATAATGTTTGGCCATCTCATGAAATAGCCGTGCGTTTATCTGTTCATGTCGTTAAACGTTGTCTGTTCCATTGTTCTGGCCAGACCATTATCATATGGGCAGTTTTGGCCATTTCATGAAATGCAACCATTTCATGAAATGGTCGGCCACATCATGAAGTGATCAATTCTACGATTTGGCCACGACATACACAATACCGAAGCTATTTAGGAAAAGTAAAAAATATTGTTTTAAAAAGATTTAATTTAAACATAATAATTATCATATATTGTACACATTTTTTATAGCACAGACATCTTGCTGTGATACAGTAGTTGGTTAGATTAGGTTAGAACATGAACCAATCCCCTAGACATTGGGCAGGACACGACATTTCCCAATGTCCAGGTTTGTGGCCCTGAGTTGCCGCGGCAGCATACGTGTTCTTCGGTATGCCGCCAGGATGGATGGAGCCGAGCGCGCGGGTTTTAACCGCGACCGTGTCTAGTGACGCGCAGGGCGAGCCCGTGAACGGACAAAGAAGTAGAGTGGGGGATTTTGGGAGAAGACGCTGCTGAAGCCCTCTTCCCCACTTTACCGAGGGCGAAGGACCGGGGAAATTTTTAGTGGAGTAGTCCCGGCGCATTTTACACGCAGGGGAGTCCCACACACCCCCACGGCCCAAGTCCCGGGGTCGTGGGATGTGCGTAAACAGTCATTTTTGACCCCGTTAAAAAAAAAAGAACATGAACCAACGAGTGTTTAGACGTTGCCTTATAGCTGTATCTTCAGCAGGCGCACTTCTCGACCCTTCAAAGATATGCACAATGCACAGAACCAGAAATTCTACCAGTCCCTTAGACCTGTAAGAGAACTCATATGCATGCTATTAGAATATGTAACACGCAATGTGTGCGCTATATTGTACATGAGCACAGACCTAAGCGCTCCTAAGCTTCTAGTGCAACTAGAATGCCAACGTTTCCGACCAATCGGAATCCGAGCTTCCGCCAGTCAAATCGTCATTTTCACGTTCCGTTTCGCTTAGCTCGCTCCGCTGCCGGCGAATTGTACAGAACATCTTAACTGCCACATTTAATTGTATTGCTGAAGCTATAACGGGTGAAGTACAATTTAAAAGCCCTACATTTTTTAAAGAAAAGAAAAAGAATCCTCACATGCTGACATGGGAGCGAAAAATCACATTGAATGTGCCGCGACACAACTCATTGAAGTTTCAATCATGTAAAAACTTAGGTAAAGCTAACCAATCATCACAGGAACGCAGTTCTGAATGATGTCATCAATATTTATTAAGTGTGATGTTTTATTTATAAGATGTGTTCGTATGTTAAGCCGCGTAGGTGCAGAGCAAAATACAATTTGTCACCACCCCCAATCTGTCCCACGGGTCGCAGGAGCGACCCGGCTAACTATATAGATACTAGCATAGTTGGCCAAACGCGGTGGTAAGTAAAAAAGTTATTAAAAACTTAACTGCGGTGGAACGATTCACAAAAATGAATAGAAAACCAACAACAGCAGCATATCCAACGAGGGCTGGTGTCAGACAAGCAGCCAGCAGCAGCAAACCCTTGAGCAGTATGGTTTGAAATGTTGTCATTTCAATCATTTTGTCCCTTTATCGGTCTCTTGTCATGGTCCTTTCTATTAGTTTTCTATATTTATACATACATACATACATAATTCACGCCAATATCCCCGAAGGGGTAGGCAAAAGTGAACTAGCACCCACGCTTCGCCAATTAGGCTAGGTCAGGCACAAAAGTCGCAGTACTTTGCTAGGTGGTAGGTATAAGAGGAATGCTGCTGCCCATTCCTCATCACTGATTTATCCTTAGTCGCCTTCTACGACACTCACGGGAGAGGTTTGGGGTGGTGACAATTGTATTCTACTCTGCCGTCACCACGCGGCCATTTCTATATTTATATAATATATTAATTCATCACTAGCACTTTTTCGGAGTGATGGATGATAATAACGATATGAATGGAAGAGGAAACAAACTTAGATAAACTGCACACGGCATTTGATAGAAACGCCTAAAACGCTCGCTATAGAATAAAACGTAAAATTCTGTTTCGAAGAAAATTTTAGCCCACTTTGTCCCTTCTCATATTCGTATTATCATTATTAATGTGCATAATTATCTTAAGCCAGATGATATGGTGGGTACTTATTTACATATGAATAATTAAGGTCCAGAATAAAATGGTAATAAATTGCTAATTATGAGTGGGCTTTGGAAGTGAAGAGCTTAATGTGAATTAGCTCCGTTCAGTACTGAGTCAAACTGAGAATATAATAAACATACACAATCAAAGGGGTAGGAAATATGGGGTGAGAATAGCGTGTAACGTCGCTTACTGCGACGACTAAGAAATATATCTGCCGTTACATTGGAATTCGAAGTTCTCAAAAAGTATAAAACTAACACCTATGAAAGTTATACCTACAAGGTTTACTAAGAAACAACAAACGCAACATAATCCATCAAAACTAATGTCAATATAATATATTACTTTAATAAAGTAACTGAAAACTTTTATAAGCTATAGATGAATAAAAAGGGGATGAATTACTTGATGACGCCTGACTGATACGAATGGAAGAGGAAACATTCTGCGCTTAACCCAGATAAGCCAAGGCAGAAGCACCGTTCAAAAATTAACATTGCAACTTTTTACAACAAACCAAGTCAGTATTGCAGTTCACTTTCAAATTGACCATCCACTTTGAAATGTAGAACAGACGCGCCACGGCAAACTTAAGCCGTGTGGAGTATAATCCAGCTCATTTGCTTTGCTTGCTCCGCTAGTTCCGCTCATTGCGCTCATGTTACTTGAGTTCAATGGTGTCAGAACTTTTGCCGTATAAAGTTTAAGAAACGGTTAAAGTAGCTCTTCCCGTTCGATTGGAATGTGCAGCAGAAGCAGACAAAGGGAATAGGAAATGGGTAATAACATTACATTGAGTGGGTGACCCAATGGAAGCCTCGAATTCGAAATAACCTGGATTGTTTTTAAACCAATTATATTCTGCTCTGCCTTGTGTCGCGGGTATCGCACAAGGCTACTAAGGGTAAAGACAGCGATGAATAATGGGCAGCAGCGTTCCTTTTATACCACCTAGCAATATGCGATATACCTGCCCGCTAGATGGCAATAGGACCTAATACAGTTGGCGGACCGTGGGTGTTAATTTCACCTCTGCCAACCCTTCGGGAATTCTTCCATCCATAAGGATGGCCGCTAATGTGAGATCACTAAGAGTCTGATTATGGGCGGGATATTCTCCCCGAGCGTTTCTTTCAAAAGCGCGTGCGTCAGCTGTTAAGCGGGGAATTCACTACACGGACATGCCCGCGGGCATGCCTGCAGACATGCCTTGCTTCTATGCGATGCTTGCCTAATGTAGGAATTTCACAGTCAGTCTGGTCTACACAAACGAGGTCTGCGCGGGCATGTCTGGCAAGCATGCCCGATGAATTCCCGGCTTTTGGAGTCAGGCAGTCATGTGAGGAAATAAATCGGTTGTTCTGTTCTAAAGCACCGAAAGGAAATTTAAGAGCATAAAGTAAGGCGCGAGTGGAATTTCACAGCTGTAGCACACGAGTAAATAAACGGAACAGAGAATAACCTTTATACAACCGCGCGACTCGGTTGCACTACTACAAGCACGCGGGGCATGAGTGCGTTACCACTGGCGGCTGTCGCGCACGCGGCGAGACTGGAAAAAACCGGTTTCTGACGCATAGCCAGTTGCACAATCTCAGGGGCAGTGCGACGGCGTTCTTAGGAAGCTTTTAATAATAATAATAACAATAAACATTTATTTTCAGACTTTTCAATCCATAGTAGTGTTAGTAACATAATAAATTGAAGAGTGTTAGTAATTATAACAGAGTGAGGTGAAGTAAAAATTAAGTAAAATAAATGTGTTGGCTTCCGATGTGACTGCTTTGCTAAAGATATTTAAAGCTAGAACTGGGTGAATGTAGTTGAAGCCAGCGGCTAAGTAGTGAGGAGTCCCATCGGGCAGCCAACGAGCTCAACATGCTGTTTGGACTGCAACGCGCGCGCGTCCACAGCCAGGCGCAATGTTTTCTAATGATATCAAAGTCAAAGTCAAAATTCGTTTATTCATATCTGGTATGATTATAATACACTCATGAATTGTCAAGACGTTAGATATTGAAAACTTGTGTGTCCAAGGGAGGATGGGGGGGAGTGCAGTATGCCTCAGTTTGTAATGATAGGTGTCTAAAACCCACCCAAGCCCCGAACCGCCAACAAAGCGATGACCTCTTGATGATGAATACCAAAGTTGATACTAAACGCACCAGAGCCACACGCCTCGCTAGCAAATCGGCGTATATAGAAACAATCAGTTCGCGCCTCGGCGAACATAGAGGATTCACTGCAGTGGCGCGGCAGGCCAAACGACATCCTAAACGCATTGTTTTACTCTGTTCGTTTCATCTGCTCATGTGGCTGTAGCGACGAAGCGGTTCTCTCTTGGGGCGATGTGTTTCTGTCTGCCATTTACAGCTCGCATTACTATGTCATTAGACGCAATCACGAGCCCGGGTCACGCGCGTTACGTCGCTTGTATATTGGAGATTTTTTCCGCTTGCATCCCTGATTGTTGGGCCACGGGGTAAGCACTAAGCGTGTTGTGTATATGTCGTGGCCAAATCGGAGAATTGATCACTTCATGATGTGGCCGACTATTTCATGAAATGGTCTGACCAGATCAATGAATAAACAACGTTTAATGATTTGAACAGCTAAACGCATGGCTATTTTATGATATGGCCAAACATAATTGATCATATAGTAAAATAGTTACATTAACCACCGTAAGAAGCGCTTTTTTCGATTTATTTTTGTGATGCATCATGGTGGCGGACAATTAGCCTAATAAACAACGTAAAAATACCAAATATTAACTACATTAATGATATGGCCAAACGTGGATGGACATATCATCAAACGTTGACGTTTCAACGATATGGTCAGTTTTAGCTGGCCATTTCATGAAATGCAACCATTTCATGATATGGTCGGCCACATCATGAAGTGATAAATTCTACGACTTGGCCACGACATATACAGCATGTTGCTTTTAGAGCTCTGCCTCAGTAAGATGCCATGGCGACGTCGCCAGCGGCACAGGCTTGGCTACCATTGTCCAAATGTCGCCATGGCATCTCGACAGTCAGGTCACGTCAACAAGACTGGGCGTAGAAGAAATCGCGCTTCTTTGTCATGTACGAAGAAGAAAACAGGAAACTATGGGTTCGTCATTTTACATACATACATACATAAATCACGCTTATATCCCCGAAGGGGTAGGCAGAGGTGAACTAGCACCCACGTTCCGCCAATTATGTTAGGTCCCATGTAATAGGTGGCGAGCCTATTGCCATTTATCGGGCACAAAAGTCGCAGTACATTCCTATTGCTAGGTGGTATAAGAGGAACGCTGCTGCCCATTCCTCATCATTGATTTATCCTTAGTCGCCTTGTACGACACCCACGGGAGAGATTTGGGGTGGTGACAGTTGTATTCTACTCTGCCGTCACCACACGGCTTTTTATGTTACATACAATTACATAATTTACGTCTTTTTCCCCTAAATGGTAGGTGGAGGTGTTTTAGCACCCTCGTTTCGACAGATTATTTCGGGTCAGCAGCGTTCCTCTTATACCATCTAGCAATAAACTGCAATTTACATGGCCGATTATAGGTAACCGGCTCGCCATCTATATTACAAAGGACCTATCATAATTGGCGAAACCTAGGTGTTGATACACCTCTGCCTACCCGTTCGGGGATAAATAAGCGTGAATTTAGCTTTTACCTACCTTTAATTTAGCTTTTAGTCCCTTAGTTTTAACTTTAAAATTGGTACAGAAAAAGTTTCCGTAGCGTGAATTATGTATGTAGGTAAGTAAGAAGTCAACTCTCGCGTTTCCTGGCCCCAACAGCCAGCAGTACAGCGCGCGCGGATCGAATGAAAAACACTCTCATTACTGGACCGTTGAGAGAAGAATTCCACCAATTTATAGCGTAGCTACAGATAGGTGTTCCAATATTCTTAGAACTTCTTCTTCTTCTTCTCCCTGCCCTGTTCCCAGTCTATTGGGGTCGGCGCAGTATGTTTCCTCTTTCATTCATATCGGTCAGACGTGATCAAGCCATCCACTCCCTTTTGATTCATATCATCATCATATCAGATCATATATCAGATTCATATCACATCATAAAGGTGCTAGTGATGAATGAATTTATATGTATATCTGTGGTGCCGATTCTTGGGAATATTTTGTCCCCGAAGCACAATTATCTTAAAAATTAAGTTAAATTTTTTGACTTGACAGTGTTTTGTCTCGGGTATTAGTGGGAGTTAGAGCGAGAGGACAACATTTTCTTTCCTCCAGGGAGATTTTCTCCACGTCCCGTGCTATCCCGGGGGATAATATTTTCTTTCCTGCTGAGGATCGAACCCGGGAACCTCAAGATCTAGAAGGCGAGCCAGTACACCACAGAGGCGGCCAATAAATCATGGAACAGGTGATGCGACCTTCGGGCCCCCCGAAGTTCGTCCCAATTTAATAATTGTTCCCAAAGCGTCTCAGGCCGTGTCCTGCGGTTCCCAAACTTTGGGGAGCGGCCGCGACTTCGACTTTGTGTGTTGTTTTAATCTGGGAATTGTTCGGAATTTATCACCGTCCCGTTTGCGTCGCGGCTGAGTTGCGTGTGGTCACCCGCGAGTGTCTCCCTTTTCGCAGTCTCCGTCTCGGGTTAAGGCTGCGTTCCCACCGGAGATGTGCAACGAAAATATTAATTTGTGTCTTACGAGGATGTGTAGTTGTGCTGTGAAACTATGTGGGATTTCCACCAAACATCTTCTTCTCCCTGCCCTGTTCCCAGTCTATCAGGGGTCGGCGCAGTATGTTTCCTCTTCCATTCATATCAGTCAGACGTCATCAAGCCTTCCACCCACTTTTGATTCACATTATCCATCACACCGGAAAGGTTCTCGTGCTGAAAAATTATATAGAAAAGAGAGAGACCGATGAACGGAGACACTAATTTGGAATGACAACATTCCAATCCATACCGCTCAAGGTTTTGGCTTAGGTTTTACAGCCTGCCCGACACCAACCCTCTTTGGGTATGCTGTTGCTGGTGCGAGAAAAATGTCGCCATACTATTACTAGGATGTGTAGCGGAGCTGTCAAAATGCGCATTAACGTACGCTGCGAAGATGCAATGCGAAAAATTAAATGAGGCGGTTAAAAAAATTGCCTCGCATCGTCGCAAACCTAGCAATAGCAATACATCGCTCGAAACACATCAATACTTATTTACCATGTACAAAGACCTTTTCGCTAAGCCCTTTTCCACCAAAGCTGTGCAGAGCAACAGAGATAGCCTAGGAAAATGCAGTGATTCTAATGGTTCTCCTCAAACACATTCCTCGCAACGCATCCTCGCACTGCTCTAGTGGAAACGGAGCCTAATAGCGACATGAAAGCGCTGACTGTACTGTTGAAGTTTGCCCGAGCCGTTTTCTTGTTTCACTTCTGTTTTAACCTTGCTAAAACTCGACTATACCCCCCCATTCACTTGGGCTTGAGGCAAAATGGAAACAATCTTAATGTGTCTTTTAATATAAAATGCACAAATAAAAATGTGTATACAACACTAATATTTCAAAGCAGCTAACAATTTTATTTGTCTATCATTGATGATGTATTTTGGAGTACACGTTTCTTGTTTTTAAGAGCAATTCGTAGATAAAGAGACATAATTATGTATCAAGATTGTTTACATTTTGTCTCAAACCCTCATGGAATGGGGATGGAATGGGGGAATACAAGTACCTACGCTGGACTGAATACAAACATAAATTACGCCTGTATCCCCGTAGGGGTAGGCAGAGGTGAACAGAGCTGGACTAAATACTTCTACTAAAATGACAAATGTTTCTTGTGCCGATTTGAAGTACCTATTCTGCATCAACGGAATGGGTACTAAATTTGATGTTTGTTGCTTGTATTTGATATTACAAATGCATCTATATTATTAGTTACGTGGACGTTCACCTTCGTACACCAGTGCCATCAGCGTCAAGATGGCGATAATCAAATTGGCTTCATTTTTTGGATGACAACCTTCAATCCAGCGTACGTGTATATTAGAGGTCAGTGGGTATACATAGATGAGAGGAACCAATATTCAAGGCTACTTACTCCATTAGCGATACGCCAGGTAAGTTTCCAGCTGCCAATATTGCTTTACGACTAGTTTGTGCAGCGAGTTAAGCGGTAGAGGGCAAAATAAATATTAAAAGCCCCTTTGTAAGAGATAGGGAGGTTCTCAAAAATCCGTGTACACTCCCGTTCGGAAAATGAACATGGCTCCGTAGAATATATGGAGCTATTTACGTCAAAATGTCGGACGCGCCGGGGCGGTTAAAAAGTTGTGTAGCGCCCGGGGCGGTACAGACGGGAGCTTCGGCTGTTGGGACGAGACTGGGGCCTTCGCGGGGATAGCCCACGAATGCAAATGTCAATTGTATCGTTTATGAAATGTTCGATTAAGTAAGCTATTTATTTGTCCTTAATTTTGGTTCCTCCATGCCACGAAAACTCGTATGCCTCGTATGTTATTATAAAACATGGACTAATGTTAGTCATAGTTTAAAACTAATGCTGTCACTTTTATTTGCTGAATGAACGACAAGAGTTAGCATCAATTTGAAACTATGACTAACTTTAGTCCAAGTTATAAAATAAAACTGTTAGAATTCCATGGATTAAGGTACCGTGCGGGTGCCGGGTCCATAGTGTGTCAGAGAGGGAAATTAGGAGCAGCGCTTGAGACTTGTGACCCAAGCGTAGGCTTGTGGCCCACGTGTCTAAGGCATGTTGTAAAGGGCCCTTTACTTTACGACACGTGGTCCAGTGTAGAACATACGAAAATTCTAGACTGGCTGAACAAGTGGTGGAACATCGAAAATAATCTAGATCTAAATCATAGATTTTCAACTTTGTTTTACTACTGCGATAGGAAAATTTTTATACATTCTAAACATTTCATAAAATCGGTGTATGTGATACACCGATTTTATGATTATATTATGTAAAATCGGTGTATGTGATACACCGATTTTACAAAAACTCAAGATTTTACAAAACTTTTCGGCGTTCCGCAAAACTTGAATTTTCGAGTTATCCTTCTGTTCCACCCACGATACGACTGTAAAATTCATTTGACAGTCAAAACATGCTGGGTTAAACATATTGTCGATTTGCAATGTTTACCAATCTTTGTACCTATGTGCACAGTACTGATTTCGGATGGTCGACACAGCCCTGACCCGGATGTATAACTAATTATACGTTAGCAAAACAAAACCTCTTAATGATGTTTGATTTGGGTTGGTTTAATTAATGAGAACCACTATTTATTTAATCCAATATCTGCCATGCCAATTTAAGCTTTAGGGTTGGATGCAATTTCTATAATAATAGAGAATGTCCTATGGTAAGTAGAATTGTGATCAATCCAGCATGCGAGCGCTGCCCTTAGATTATTCAGAAACTTTAATTGTTTCAAATATCTCATATTTACAAAGAATATATGTAGTGGTTGAAAAATTATAGCCTTGATGCGGAAATCGAACCCGCGTCCTCTGCAATCCGGGCAGATGCCTATACCATTGTTAACTGTTATTGTGGCCCAAGAGTTTCAGCCTTCGGAACGCCTCGGCATCCCTCGGAACGTTTGTCTTCTTCTTCTGGATACCGAGAGATATCGCGGCAAGACAAGACCTTAGAACACTTCGGCATGCCTCCGAATGCCTGGGCATGCCTAAGAACGCCTCGGCACGCTTAAAGATACCACGGCGTCTTTCTTCCTGAAAGTTTTTAGTCCAAGTACTAACTATAGTTTAGGTATATTTGTGGCGATTTAACACTTCGATGTGCATGAATCGGTAGGGATGAAACTAATCCTGTTTAACGATTACGGCAAATTCCGTTCTGGGCCCCTCGATCATCGGTTGGCAGTTGTTCAGTTATTTTGAATGCGTTAAACCACGGATTAGTGTCTGATGCCGGAGACCTTCGGAGGGTTGATGGGGATTTGTGGACAGACAGGGCTTTAGATTGGCCCTTGTGGGACGGTGGAGGGGGCAAATGAAGTTTCATATTTATCATTATTTGAGATACATACCTACATTACCTACATACATTAATAATCAAAAACTAAAACTGGTAACTAAAATTAGCAGCACATCATCATCATCTGCTCTTTATTATCCCCACTGCTGGGGCACGGGCCTTCCCTGTGGATGGAAGAATATAGGGACTTTGGGCAATAACCCACAACGCTGGCCCAGTGCGGGTTGGTGGGTATTTACGACTGCAGATGCAGCCGGGACCAACAGCTTGACGTGCCTTCCGAAGCACGGAGGAATTTGTGGTCACCCACCAATCGTAGCTAAGGCCGGAAGTTTACGCAATAGCAGGCCAAGCGCGCTATGCCACTGCGCTCCGAGCTCCGAGTGTAAATAAAAATGTAATTAATTAAATGTAGTCTAGTGATTCGACCACCGGAATTAACATCCTGAGGTCCCGGTTTCGATCCCCTGAGTTACTGCGGTTTATGTGCCCGATAGATGGCACTAGGCTTGCCATCTATTACATGGGACCTAACTTTACTATTGAAAAGTTTTTTTTTATTTATTTTTTATTTCATAAAATCATACAATTTATCGTGAACAATTTAACGTTAACAACTGCAGTAATCAAAGACTGTGTTACAGTTATTAGCGCCCACCTCGGTTTATACAATGCATAGGTACAGTATGATTAGCATTTAACAATCAATTAATATGAATATATTTATATATTATATGTATGAATATAAAACTAGACAATATTAAAATTGAAATAAGGTTTACCAGCCACTGGCAATATCAACATGATGTGTGTATGTGTGTGTGTGGGGGGGGTGCGCGCACGCTCGCGTGTGTGTGTGTTTGTTTGAGTGAGTTTTATTTAATCAAGTAGGTCCTAACTCCCCTCTACCTACCCCTTCGAGGATGTATGCGTGATTTATGTATGTTATTTGTAATAAATATTGTTTCATTACAGATTTCTTCCTTAATTTTCCGATTTTATACGGGTGTTCGCAGGAATGTATTAGGTTTCAGTATTGCCTACCAGCGGAGTAACGTTACGTAACGAATGCCTTCGCGTCACCAGGATTGAGTCATGTTTCTTCTTTTACGAGCGGACAGTGGAATTACGGGTTACGGGATCCTTCAATAATTCCACGACGAAAATCGTGTCGATGTTGTGTTACCGTCGGCCGAAATGTATTGGGTACGGAGAGTATCCCCTGGCTTCGCGTTGGCCGTTTTGCAAGGACATTTAATAAGGGAAACTTTTTCTTTGTGATAATAATATTGTTATAAGTTGTACATTATTGCAAAGGCCGCGAAATAGGCATTTGCAGGTCGAGTATGAGTGTGAAGGGCGAGCCGTGGGCAGACATATTATTAAATGGTCAATAAGTAAAACTCTTAAGTCAGTAGGATGGAATGGAGAAGGAAATTGTGTCGATGTTGTGTTACCGTTGGCCGAAATGTATTGGGAAATGTACGGAGAGTATCCCCTGGCTTCGCGTTGGCTGTTTTGCGGGGACATTTAATAAGGAAGACTTTTTCTTTCTAATAATATTGTAAGGCCTTAATAATATACACGGTTTAAGGATAGATAAGTTACTCTGTGTTTGGTCTCTTTTCCTTGCATTCAGAACCACTTTACCACCAGTTTATTAATAATGGACGTAGGTATTATACAGAGTGGGACAAGGGAATTTGCTTATTTCAGTTTGTAGTTTTTAAGCAATGACTACTGTTATAAAGGTGGGGGTAAAGCCATCCGAGCGGGCGTATCTTAAAGTTTATATACTTCTTGTTTCAGTTGCCACCATGGAGTGGACGAAGGAGAAAACTATTTGATTTGCATTTTAACATTATATAAATGTTAGAAAAATTAGTACAAAGATTTTAGTGGTTAGAAAAAGAATTTCGAACCTCTTTTCTTTTTCTAACCACTAAAATCTTTGTACTAATTTTTCTAACATTTATATAATGTTAAAATGCAAATCAAATAGTTTATTAAGCAAACCCAAGCTTAACCGAACGCACGGTATTTGTAAAAATATCTGCTTTGGAATGTTTGAAATTTATTTCTACATTGCGAGGGTACCCGTTGGCTTACAACGTGAAGTGTAAAGGTTAGGAGAATTTCGGCAAGTTAATTAGTATCTTGGGTGGCCGAGCGGTCAGGCACCTGCCCGGATAGCAGCGGACGCGGGTTCGATTCCCGCCTCAAGATCATAATTTTTCGAAATTCTTTTTCTAACCACTAAAATCTTTGTACGAAGGAGAAAAGATAAAAGAAAAGAGAGTGACAAAGAGGATATACTTATGTCGAAAGTGAATGGAGAAAATCTTAAGGATCTTTAATGAGATCGGATGAAGTGAAGGAAAGTATGCGAGGATCTAAGCAAGCATACGAATAATCATGAAGTATGTATGTCTGTTATTTTAAGATAGAAATTTCGACCAAATCATTTACTACACAACAGTTGCGCACCATCTGAATTTGATATGCTGGGAAAGCAATTTTTTTTATATTATTATCTTCGGTACGCCATAACCTCGCATACATGTATAACTTAGATCATAACATAAATTTGTCGTAAAAGAGAATTGCAAGGGAACTTGAACTGTAAGAGAAGTGCGCTAAAGCAGATTTATGTTCGGGGGATCACAATGAAATATTGATGGCATCTTAAGCTTCGCTGTCTTACGTTTATTGAGAATTGATTGTGAGAAAATTGGACATTATTATTAGCTGTACAAACTAATATGGCTTCCAATTGTGGGTGACGTCGAGTGAAAGTAAATTAATAAGCGTTTAATTTTTATGCTTACAAATACTGTCAGAACTCTTAAATATTTCCCATCGACGGCCGCCTTGGTCGAATGCTCAGATTGCTGGGTATTGGCCAAGAGGTCCCGGGTTCGAATCCTGGTAGGGGCAAACTTTGTGATGACCACAAATGTTTGTTTCCGAGTCATGGTTGTGTATATGTTTATGTAGTATATTTTCAACATTTATATACATAATTATATTAAAAATATGTCCGTCATCTAGTATCCATAACACAAGTGCTTAGGCTACTTACTTTGGGCTAGATGATATGTGTGAGTGTAAAAAATATTTATTTATTATTTATTATCGAATGGAAAACTTAATTTGTATAACGTAAAACAAAAATAAACTATTTAGCCGCCTTAAAAAAATGATTAATTTACATTACCATTGTGGTGCTGTTGGCCTTAACATCCACACAAGATTTAAAGAAACAAATGTGTTAAGCATCGGAAAATCATATGTAAGGATCGTAGCAAGTGGAAAGAGGTGCTCGCTAGAGCAGTGGCATAGCGCGCTTGGCCTGCGATTGCTTAGGTAAACTAAACAATGTTCGCTAAGGCCTGTCATTGGATAGGTCATCAAAAATTTATTATCTCCAGTTCCTCCGTGTTTCAGAAGGCACGTTTAGCCGTTGGTCCCGGCTGCACCTACATACATACATACATAAATCACGCCCATATCCCCGAAGGGGTAGGCAGAGGTGAATTCTCACCCGCGTTTCGCCATTTATGTTAAGTCCCATGTAATAGGTGGCGAGCCTATTGCCATTTATCGGGCACAAAAGTCGCAGTACATTGTCAGGACGGTAGTATAAGAGGAACGCTGCTGCCCATTCCTAATCACTGATTTATCCTTAGTCGCCTTGTACGACACCCACGGGAGAGATTTGGGGTGGTGACAATTGTATTCTACTCTGCCGTCACCACACGGCTGCACCTGCAGTCGTTAATACCCACCAACCTGCATAGGGCCAGCGTGGTGGGTTATAGCCTAATCTCTCTATATTCCTTCATCCATAGGGAAGACCGGGCCCCAGCAATGGGGGCATTAAAGGGCTGGTGATGATCATGATGAATTGGAAAGAAATGATCTCTGCCTACTCCTGTAGGAGGTAGGCATGACTTACTACCGCACTCAGAGACGTCAATTAACTTTAATGAGTGTTTAATGTCAAAAATTTTCATTAAAATCAAGACCATAGACGCGGCAAGAATAGCGACTAGTTTTGAATTGTCATTTTTTGACGTTAATTACCTACTCATTAACGTTATTTGACGTCTCTGAGCACGGCAGTTAATATTATTATATATGTATGTAAATAATTCATCAAGGCATAGAGTCCAATTATTGATATAATTTCTCGAAAAAACATTCGGTACCGATATCGTCTATTTTTAGCGATTGGGCGCAATCTTGCTCGTGATATTTCGCACACTCATTACAAATTGCTCATTAACTTAACTACGATGGCGAAAGGGTGGTTGCAGACTAGCGTTTGTCCAGCAATAGAGAGAGGCGACCGAAAGTGTTAACGGGTAATCTCGTGTAAAATATCTGTTCCTACTACCCGGTTAAAATATCTGTAAACCTGGCTAGAATGTGAATCCCCTCCTCATTCCCAACGCAACACCTTTAAATCAATCTTCTTCTTCTCCCTGCCCTGTTCCTAGTATATCTGGGGTTGGCGCAGTATGTGTAACTCGATTTGGCCGAATTGTCAGAGCCCCTGAGCGTGGTAACGTGTCATAGTTGATTTATGTTACTTATAGGATTATGTGTTTATGTTGTAATATCCTTAATGTTTTTTTATTTGCGGTCGGAGGATGTTAAGATCTCTTTTTAGTTTATACTTTTTCTGTCACCGTGAATGATTTTTGTTGTCAATATATAAATTTTACACGTTTGAAATTAGCTGTTTTTTATTCCCTCAAGAGATTTTGGATTTATTATTTACAGTATGTTTCCTCTTCCATTCATATCGGTCAGACGTCATCAAGTCATCCACTCCCTTTTGATTCATATCATCCATCACACCGGAAAGGTGCTAGTGATGAATGAATGTATAGAAAAGAGACGGAACGGACCATGTCGAGAGACCGATGAAAGGAGAGAGTGATTGGAATGACAAAATTCCAATCCATACAGCTCAAAGTTTTGGCTTAGGTTATACAACCCGCCGTCTGCCTGACACCAACATCTGGGTATGCTGTTGTTAAGTGATTTGCTCTCCACCATTCAGGTACCTCGAGGTGTTTATTGGTGTGTACCGGGCAATCTCCCTTAGTCGCCTTTAACTACACCCATGGGATCATATGCTTTCCGACTTTGCACAGAATAAGACGTGGGAAGAAGACGTTATCAAAAATTGGAAAGCAAATTCGGAAAGCTTGCAGCTACCCTCTTTTCGTCAGACGTTCGCTGAACGCGTTGTGGCTTCAATTACTACGTAATTGAATGAACGAACTCCATAATTAAATATTAAGACTTGCTTCATAACTCCGCGTGCAGATAAGAAAGTCTGGCAGTAAACCTGAGTGTCTACGGAACATGAGATATTTAAGTATGTATGATTGTATGTCTTGTACTGAAATACAGTACAAGAATGAAAAGGGAATGGGTGGCTTGAAGACGTCTGAAAGATATGAATGAATGAGGAAACAAACTGCGCCGACCCCAGATAGACTGGAAACAGGGCAGGGAGAAGAAGAAGAAGTTCCGTACTGAAATACCCTACAGATTTTCCTATTTATTCTACTGCCTACTCCGTATGCATTAAGGTTTTGAAATACTCAAGAGATGTTCCTATTGACCTGCTCTGTATGCATTAGTTCAGCGGTTTTTTTTAATTATACCTATTTAACATACTTACATACATGTATAAATCCCCGATAGAGTAGGCAGAGGTGAACTAGCACGTTTCGCCAACTATGCCTAGTCCCATGTAATAGGTGGCGAGCCTATTGCCATTTATCGGGCACGGAAATAGCAGCTACATTTCTAGGTGGTATATAAGAGGAATGCTGCTGCCCATTCCTCGTCACTGTTTTAACCATTAGTCGCCTTGTATGACACCCACGGGAGAGCTTTGTAGCATATAAATATTATTTGGAATGTAACTACATAAACACCCATGACTCGTGCGCAAATAAATGTCTGTGTTTTTGTTGTCACAAAGATTTTCCCCTACCACGATTCGAACCCGGAACCTCTGGGCCGATAGCGAGCGATCTGACCAATAGACCAAACTGGCCTACTTTCCACTTGCTACGATCCTTACATACTTCTTTCGCTTCATCCAATCTCATCAAACTCTTCAAGAATGCCCGTCGGTTTCGGGTACTCTTGACCTGGCCCTTTTTCAATAGACTTTCAATTTGATTCTGAAAGATCCGCCTAGGCCTTTCCCTTCCCATTTCTCCATTCACTTTCGCCATGTAAATCCTTTTTGTCATTCTCCTTTCATCCATTCTTTCGACGTGACCAAACTCAATCCTTGTCATTACATCTTCTTTCAAACCACACCTTTCTCTTATCACACTGTTATACAATCGATCGCTCAGCCTTACCCCAGCCATACTCAGCCATACCCACCCCTAGAAACAATATGGTTTATAATAATTGAAAATGCCATTCCACCATACCTATAACATTAAGCAAAGTTAACATGGCAGAAATTAATTTACAACGCCCGCTCTCACCAAAGAATAATGTGTCCATGCATCGCTTAGTACATTCATTTGACGCTAATACACCTTAGTAATATTAACCCTAACAATATGTCTTTAAGGTTTAAACTCCTAATGGGAACGCGAAGGTTTGGAGACACCTCGGTATTATACGAGACAATATCGCGTTATATTTATTAAGGGGCAGGAGTTCGGTCGGTCCCTAAGCTCATATAGCGCGTCGCCTCAAAATTACTTGTCTTTCAAGGTGTTATGTGTAATCTTTAGGAGTGGTGTAATTAAATTTTTGTGTCATATACGTTTACCGTGAAATTTTAGTAGCTTTCGACAGTTAACAGGATTACAATGGGACCAACATCAAAATAGCTAAAAGAATTAAAATATAGAAAAGAAAGTCAGAAAAAGAGGTTCCAAAAAATTATTGTCCTAAGGCAGGAATCGAACCCACGGCCTCCCAAGAAATCACTTCGTTCTACTTGCTACGATCCTTACATACTTCTTTCCCTTAATTCATACATACATAAATCACGCCTATATCCCCGAAGGAGTAAGCAAAGATGAATTAAACACCCACTTTTCGCCATTAAGTTCCATAATTGGTTTTTACCAATTAAGTCCCAATAGGTGGCGAGCATATTGCCATTTATCGGGCACGAAAGTCGCAGTACATTGCTAGATGGTATAAGGGGAGGAGGATTATCATTTACATTATAACAATATAGCACATTGACTAGAACAATGAAACTTAATGCAATGACCACTCACCTGATAATAACCATTAATTTATTCATATTAGGGCAGTTGGACATTACAATAAAAACTAATCAGCATAGTTGTTCTGGAGCTTAAAGCCACGTCCACACTTGTATGACGCGTAGGGTATCGTGAAACGAAACGCAAATGTTACATATCGTATCTTAAAAAAAAATCGAAAATAACTTTCTTGCAAAAATGTAAGTAAGTCTAAACAATCGTCTTTAAATACCAAGAACTCCAGGAAGACCAAATGTCGAACTCAGAGACATCAATTAACTTTAATGAGTAGTTAATCTCAAAAATAATGATCAAGTAGGTAATCAGTCTTCGACTGTGTCAGCATCATCCTCATCAGCCTTTTAATGTCTTCCCTATAGATTAAAGAATAATAGGGAGAATGGGCCAATACCCACCACGCTGGCCCAGTACGGGTTGGACTTTGGCTTAACGGGTCTAAAGAAAAAAGAATATTGTAGTTAGAAAAAGTTCGAAAAATTATAACGGGAATCGAACCCGTGTTCGCCTATTCCAAATTTCGCCAAGTTAATCAACGTCTTGGCCAACCAAGACGTTGATTAACTTGCCGAAATTTGGACCTTGAGACAATAAATTTTTGGTCACCCATCCAATGACCGGCCCTTTTTTTTTTTTTTTTTTTTACTGAGTGGACTGCCTTTGGCACCATATCATATGCGCAATGCACACACGGGGGGCTTAGACCCATGTGTGCAGGCCACACTTGTCGGACCTAAGGAGGACGAACGTGAGCTCGCCTCCTACGGCCCGTCCGCCTGCGCCGGAGGGGAGCGGCATGAGGATCTTCCTCCCGCTCCCTCTCCGCTGCCTCCTTCTGCGAAATGACTGATTCGCAGAAGGAGGCTGCAGCCTCCCAAATTCTCTCGCTCTCAACCATGGATCTAACCATGGTTGGGAGCGAGAGAAAGCCACCGCCAAGCGCCGCACGAAGTTCGCGGCGCTCGAGTCGCCAGGCCGGGCACACGGAGAGCGTGTGCTCGGCCGTATCGTCAGGAGCGTCACAGTGGTGACACCGTGGCGACTCCTCACGACGGGCAACCTTATGCAGGTAGTGACCGAAGCACCCAATGACCGGCCCTGGAGAATATTGCTTAGTTTACGCAATCGCAGGCCGAACGCGCTATGCCACTAGCGAGCTCTTCCTTCAACGGTAACATTAGAAACAATCACGGCAAACAGTAAACACGACTCAAAATTTTTAACGTCCACTCGACCCAAATGGCTGGTTTATACTCAAACCCCCGAATACAGAAGCACTACTCAAATTTAGAGCACTGCTTAAAAAGTGTAACAATGCCTGTCAAAATGTGTATGGAAAAACGCAAATTTTTACAATACTTATAAAATATGTTAAGCAGGACTCAAACTTTGAGTAGCGTTTCTGTATTCGGGGTAAAGTGTCTCACTTTGAGTATAGTCCAGCCAATGGAGTCTACCATGGTGTTCTAACTCTTGAATAATTCAGACGGAGGACCAATAACTGGCTGTTTTAAAAGTAAAATCTTAAATTTTCTCTCAAAGCGCCCGCGCGGCGTGCCGGCGTCACATTTGCTTTAAGGGTATAGCAGACAGATCTCACATTGCTTAAGTGATGGCGTAAGGGTGAAGCTGATAGCGTATGGTTACAAATTTAGTATTAGTATTTAGTAGTAGTATTAGTATTAAGTATTACAGCTGCACTCAGAGACATGACTTTAAATACACCTATACCTCTGACCGCTTGATTTCTCTTTTCTAAACTGGATGAAATAAAACGGAGCTTGATGACGTCTGATCGATGTGAATGGAAGAGGAAACATACTGCGCCTGCCCCAGATAGACTGGGAGCAGGGAGATGAAGAAGAATATTTAGAATTAATATTATATATTATATGAAACAAAATGGTGTGATGACTTGATGACGTCTGACTTAAAATGGAAAAACAAAAGAAATATACTGCGCTGAACCAACTAAGAATAAGACAGAAAGATGGTGAAACACCGTTTAAAAATTGAGCCTGGAAGCTTTTACAACAAATCAAGTTAGAATCGCAGTTCACAATGAAAGAGGAAACATTTTGCGCCGAACCCAGATATATTGGATCCATGCCAGGAACGATGTTGTCCTTACAAAGATGTTGTCCTTAATCCATTCAATTTCCCAACTACTAAAACGCCATCTCTCATCCCTTAAATCGAACTATAAAAACGTCCCGGTATTCTCGCGAGAACATCTTATTTAAGCTCAAGCGTAAGTGATGTCTTCAAGACTTTCCGGTGTTTCCCATTCAATATTCCAACCTATTAAATAGGGAAAAATATACGTATTGTCACGCGCGAATCACGTTGTAGTGTCTAGCAGTTTGTTGCTTACGTTTCGAAGCTTGCAATATCTTTACTAAAGGTTAGATATTCGCTGAGATACATTTTTTATAAGGCGTGTCTTCTAGCGCAATATTTTTCCTAGTAAATAGTTTAGACTCATTATTTCTTTGACGGCCGCATTGGTCGAATGCTCAGATTGCTGGGTATTGGCCAAGAGGTCCCGGGTTCGAATCCTGGTAGGGGCAAACTTTGTGATGACCACAAACGTTTGTTTTCGAGTCATGGTTGTGTATATGTTTATTTAGTATATTTTCAACATTTATATACGTGTATATTAAAAATATGTCCGTCATCTAGTATCCATAACACAAGTGCTAAGGCTACTTACTTTGGGCTAGATGATAAGTGTGAGTGTAAAATATTTATTTATTATTTATTCCTGGAGCGTTTGTTTTACAGCAACGCTTAATACATATTATATGCACAAGAAGAAATTCTGAAGAAGTTGAAGCTAAAAACAATTTTTTACCTGACACTTATGATACTGATCCTACTAGCCTGTGCTCTTGACCTGAAAAAGAATATTCCAAATCACAAATTGAATTTAACATGACCTCTGATAGATATAGCAACATTCTAACCTCAAGATCAAATAAAGAAAATAGATGGAAAAAAGTTATGCACAATCAAATTAGGTTCAAGCCTTTCAAGTAGCGCGAGATGAAAAACGACAACACTCAAACGGGCGGAGCTCAAATTTCTCACAAACAGGCATCTTTGTTTCTCACAGGCCTAAGGGTGCTTTTTCAACGGAGTTGTTCGAGGATGCTTTACGAGGGTGTGTAATATTTGATAATTATTACAAAAATTCTTATGTTTACTTGACCTAATCTCATTTTAAACAATTTTCTTAAATATAATGATTAATTAATCTAACGTTTTATTGTTATAATTTCATTTTACCTATTTTTTTATTTGCTCTTATATTCATTTAGAGCAAGAATTTTAGATTTGCAAGGAATGTGTTTGCGGAGAACCAATAGAATCCCTCAATTTTCCTAGACCAGCTCAGCACAGCTTTGGTTGAAAAGGGCTTAGCAAAGCGAGGTTTTGAGGTACATACTAAACGAGTTGTTTCTTAAAAACTATTTTCTAAAATACCAATAGTTTTTGAGTATTGTTTATTACATTAACCGAACGAAGTATTAATGTCACATGAGAATGTGTTGCGAGGTTTGCAAAGATTTCGTGTTCTATACCTACTAATATATCGTAAGAGACATTTACCTCGCACATTTTTGGTGGAAGTCCCCACACATTTGCACAGCATAGCTACACATCCTCGCACGACACATTATCCTCGGACATCCCTAGTGTAAAAGCACCCTTAAGCGGCCAGATAATTCAATCAAATAAATCATGCTATTGCGAAGGTACAAAAAAGGTTTCGGCAGAATACGTTAGAAGTTAGACTAGTTGGATTAGGGTCAAGGCAAATATTTGAGGCAACCGGTACCCTGTAACCTAATCTTAGGTTAGGCGGCTAACAAAATTTATAGAACTCCTATATTTGCACTGTCTGATAGCGTTCGGGTATTACGGAGAGTTGACCTTTCGAGGTATTTGCGATCGTAATTTGTGTTTCGGGATTCTTCTGAACTTTTACGTTACACAACTCAAAGGGCGACTTGATTCGATACTCTATGAAACCAATGTTGACACTGGATAGGCATTGTTGTGAACTGACTGAATTTGAACTATTTTTTTACTTAATATTTTTAAAACTTCTTTCGTTTTAATTATCTTTCTCTCTTTAAATTACATGTACTCTGGACTGAGGATTGTCAACCAAAAAATGAAGCCAATTTGATTATCGCCATCTTGGCGCTGATGACACTGGTGTACGAAGGTGAACGTCCACGGAACTAATAATAAAGATGCATTTGTAATGTCAAATACAAGCAACAAACGTCAAATTGTACTGTTGCCGCTCGATGGGGCGCTTCAAATCGGCACAAGAAACATTTGTCATTTTGGTAGACATATTTAGTCCAGCGTACTTGGTTATGAGTGTTGTCTTGCCACTCAACTTTTTCCTCTGTCTGTAACAGACGCGTGTGTTAATTAAATTATTATTTGCATTACTTTTTTTTTAATATGTATGTTTTTTTTCTATATAGTCCACGCTCAGTAGTTATCAATTGGTCCTACTAGGCGGATAAGAACCAGCGACCTGTAAAACTTAGTCTACTTTTACGACACCCCTGGGGTGAGTGCGAGTTGCTGGCATGCTGGACATACATGCTGGACTCCCAGTCCAGCATGGAAATTACTTTTTGGGCCCGAAAAATTAACCAAGACTACTATTTTAATGGTCGAATGGTCAGATCACTGGTCCAGGGTTCGATACCAAAACAAAAAGGGTTTGTAATGAACACAGGCCTTCCCCAATTTAGATTCCTTCTTCCACAAAAATATTTTTTCGATATGAATCAGTAAGGAGTAGTAATAGTAGTAATGAATCAGTAGTTCCTGAGATTAGCGTGTTCAACCAAATAAAATCTCTTCGGCTGTATAATTTAAGTAGGTATAGATAAAATAATTAAGTTAATATTATTCAGAAATGTAAACGATCATGATTTTGAACGGAAATACTCGTTAATTGAATCATCAAGTGAAACCAGCGGAACTGTAACGGCTTCCGCTGACCCTTGACCGCACACGAGTCCGCATGAATATTTATGGATTACTCCATAATATACCAATAAAATAAAATAATAAGGTTGGTGTCAGGCAGGCGGCCGGCTGTAAAACCTTGAGCAGTATGGATTGGAATGTTGTCATTCAAATCACTCTCTCCGTTCATCGGTCTTTCGGCATGGCACCTTTACGGTGTGATGGATGTTATGAATCAAAAGGGAGTGGATAGTGATATTAAAAATTCTAAATTCTAAAAATATTTTTAAATTTTTCATTCATTTTGTTTTTCTGATCGAATAATTTTTGTATGGAGATTTTTTTTACATATTAATATTTTTTATATCACCATAGTATTTATGGTGATATAAAAAATGCAACACGTGTAGGTGCCGACTTGATACCCCATGTACCAAACACCTTGTGTATCGCTCATTTTGTTCAACAATGACGCGTTTACATTTTTTTGTTACAACACACATTTTACAATTAGGAACGTCAATGTTGCCACAAATGAGCGAATTATGTATTATGTCACATCACATCGCCAGCCTTTTCTTGTCCCCACTGCTGGGGCACGGCCTTCCCACCCACCACGATGGCCCAGTGCGGATTGATGGGTATTAACGACTGCAGATGCAACCGGGTCCAATGGCTTAACGTGCCTTCCGAAGCACGGAGGAACTCGAGATAATAAATTTTTGGTCACTTATCCAATGACAGGCCTTAGCGAATATTGCTTCATTTACGCAATCGCAGGCCAAGAGCTCCTCCATACGTAATAAGTGATTTGAAAATATTCATGTAAATATTCAAAACCAGTACCAATACACGGAAAAGTCAATGTTGCCCGACACGTGTGTCGCTCAAAAAAACCATCATCAAACAAAACAGCTTCAAACGTTTTCCTCGGCAACGCAGAAACAAAATTAGATGAGCACAGGCCGTCGGAGGACGTGTTCTTTATTTAAAACAAAATAATTTCCTCTCCACGGCGTAAAGTTCATATGTGCCGGCCAAAGTCAGGTAATTGGCACTTGGAATGCAAAAACGGCCGCGACACGAATTCCAAGTGGGCCCTAAGTGTGAAGTAATGCCAATTTTACGACACGGCCCCGAACTGAATACGGGATGAGGGTGAGAGCCTCCCGCGAAAGAGTTGAGTTTTATAGCGATCCACCTATTTTGAGTTGAGACGTTTTTACAGGGCGACGGGTCCCGCGAACAAAGACGCATCTACAAAGTTAACGTCTATTTTCCAAGAAGGTAGTGGGGAATTTTAAGGAAAATTATAGTAAAAGCTTTGTAACTGACTCTACTTTCTTCGTCTTCTTCTTCTCCCTGCCCTGTTCCCAGTCTACCTGGGGTCGGCGCAGTATGTTTCCTTTTCCATTCATATCAGTCAGACGTCATTACGCCATCCACTCCCTTGATTCATACCATTATATCAACCATCATACCTTTCCGGTGTGATGGTTGATATGAATCATAAGATAGTGGATGTCTTGATGACATCTGACCGTCATGAATTGAAGAGGAAACATACTGCGCCGACCCTAGATAGACTGGGAACAGAACAGGGAGAAGAGGACTACAGCCCCTGTTGTGGTTTGTTAGAATCAACAATATATTAATTTTATAAATGCACCGTGGTTTTATTTAATCGGTGGAAAATAATAAATAAAATAAACAATGTATGGTTTGGTATAACTGAAAGACTATTTATTCACTTGTTTTATCCTATGTTTT
The DNA here is from genome assembly GCA_963931975.1 of Cataclysta lemnata. Lineage (NCBI taxonomy): Eukaryota > Metazoa > Arthropoda > Insecta > Lepidoptera > Crambidae > Cataclysta > Cataclysta lemnata. The sequence continues at coordinate 3,201,823 of OZ008362.1, read as the reverse complement.
TAATTTACAAATGTCAAAGTATTTTAGACTAATAAATATACAAAAGAGGCCGTAACATAACATCCTCCAACGGCAACAAAAAATAGAAAGAGAAAAACATACTTATAATTATTATTATACAACAAAAACAACAATGTGAATATTTTATAATTAAAATATATAAAAGTAAGCTGTAATAAAATGTCCACATCCTCAACAATGTAACTTATTGGTGAAGAATTGTCAAAAATTTCGAACTCAATTGAAATTGTCTCCACATACAAAATTTATCATGCACTAATCCCACCCTCCCCACTACGGTGATGCGGTCCACGATGATGAGGATCGATAGGAACTTTAAAATCGAACGTTTCCATGTCCCAACATTGTGCTGTTATAGTTCAACTATAAGTAAGGTTGGAGATGGAAGACAAATACCTATTGGAAGAAACGACATTCCCTTCCAATACCCGCCCAAGCTTCGTATACATAGCAACAAAAAAATCGTAAATATCAAAACAATTATCGCTAACGTAATCATTAAACTTTATATCATTCTTTCGTAAAAACTTATAAACATTTAAATCATTTAAATTCGGTAAATAACTGCAAATTACGTTTTTATCAAATGCCGAAATAACAAATTCATACTTAACATCGATATCCTGAACACAGCATTTGTATAAATTTCCTCCAAAAAGACAATGAGTATTGACATGTAGACTTATTGGTTTGAGGCCTAGAATTATAGGGACTCGCTTGGTAATATACAATCTTTGCGACCCACTATCTAATAATGCTCGTACATTAACAAATTTATCAGGATATAAAATATTATTAACAAAAATGGTTTGCAATAAAGTAGTTGAATTTTTATGGCACATAATATTAACACTTTGTTTTTGTACCTTATAGTCCCTATTAATATTTAACTCACAATGCCAACTATTATAACTATGTGGCGCACTACGAACACTGTTTTTCGCTATCTGAACCTTTTCTTCGCACTCCACTTCAGATTTTAAAATGGACATCAGTTGCTCCGGCTTGTCGCGATCTGTGCGTTTGACTGATCGTTCCCTAAGTCGCAAAATCTCCTCCGGTATAGCAGACTCGTTCAGTGCTTTAATTCTAACGTTGGTGTTTGTAATTTCTTTTTACTAGAACACGGTTGGGTAATATACTTATCTTTAATACATAATACAATTGACTCACATTATATCTTGAGGTTATTAAAGCGCGTCTCACGCCTCAGCCATGGTTTCCTTAATGTCCAACAAAACCAGCATTTCCTCCTCCGACATATCTTCCGACACAACTGCTAACTGCGATTTGGTATCCACCATAAATAATTGTTCAGCTTTATTTTTAAATGTTTCAAGCAAGCCCTCGAGACCTGGTTCCTGTGTCGCAATGGCCTCTTCTAACTTCTTGATAACGATGGTAAATGCAATGCGTGCTATTTTACGGTTCTTTATTAATTGACTCACGGTCGCCATTTTATTGTTGTGGTTTGTTAGAATCAACAATATATTAATTTTATAAATGCACCGTGGTTTTATTTAATCGGTGTAAAATAATAAGTAAAACAAACAATGTATGGTTTGTTAGTTAGTTAGTTAGTTTTAAATTCTCCCTATATTTTAGGGAAGGCAAAGGGTCTAGCCCATACAGCCAAGTCTTTAGTATATATTTTATCTGTAGTCTTATGGAATAATGAGTGGGTGAAAAGTATGAATGAAATGAATTTTACGTTAAAATATGGGTGCCACATATTTTAACGCATCTAGGGAGTGCTTGGCGCGAATTGAATGGTAACAGAGTTAATGATGGTGCTTGATTAAATGGATAAAACCACTTTTTATAGTGATCTTCACCACAACATCAAACACATCATGAGACTTATTTTCGATGATTCTGCATAATTGCACATCAACACGGATGCTTGTGCATCAAAATAACACCACTTTCACTGCACAAAATCCACTCTGTAACAATTTTTGAATTAGTGAAAATAAATCTGACTGACACCACGAAACGCGCCAAACACTCCCCATGTATGGTTTGGTATAACTGAAAGACTCTATTTATTCACTTGTTTTATCCTATGTTTTTAATTTACAAATGTCAAAGTATTTTAGACTAATAAATATACAAAAGAGGCCGTAACAGCCCCCGTAGCACGGGATATGGATACATCTCTTCGGGGATAGAAAATCTTTTCCTCTCGTTCTAAATCCCACTAAATCCCGAGACAAAACACTGCCAAGTGGTGTAGAGAGACTTGTCCACGTCCCTGTGCTAGGCCCACAGTATTCCTTAAATTTTATTTTCTTAAATAAGTTGTAAAAAATAAAACTAGAAATAAATTTACTATGCAAGTTCGTGTGTCTCTTATTGAAATCTTACATTATTTCTGTCAAAAACCAATTTCGAATTTAAAATAAATTTTCAGTGTCATATTATAATATTAATCATAAAATAACTTATAACTATCGTGAAAACAGCGTGATCCTCAACATGAGTAGCTAACAATTCAAATTACGATAATATATACATACATACATACAGAAATCACGCCTATATCCCCGAAGGGGTAGGCAGAGGTGAACTAGCACTCACGTTGCGCCAACACAATTACGATAATACGCCACTAAAAAGCCACGTCCTGGCAACAAGACGCTTAGTAGATGCGCCTTTGTTCGTGGGACCCGTCGGGGTACAGGCTTGCAGGTGGAAAAAATGGAACGGAGACGACTTAAGTGGATATTGTAATCAAACCGGCGGTGAAATTTACTGACAGAGATCGAGAGGGTGAAATTTTAAGTGAGGCTAAGGTGCTACCTCGCGAAAATTCAACATGATCAATAAGGATTCCTATTTTTTCCTACTACTATTGTTCTGGTTTTCATACATGTCGCAGTTGACCAATCAGTAAAATAATATAAATATCAAAGGAGAAAGAAGAGATAGGTGGATTGTAAAGAAGGATAGTGAGAGGATGAAAAATTGGTGAAGGATAGAAAGATTCCTCACTATCCTTCACAAATTTTTCAAAGGATAAGAAAACATTCATCTGCCTAGAACGGGTAAAGGGCAAGAAGAAGAACCTAACTTTGAAGGAGGAAGAAACGTTAAATTTTGCTACAGAGTACAGAGCAACAGCAAAATAAGCCACAGCTCCAAATCTAATGAACAACGACGTTATCGTGATATAACTTTCCGGAGAAGAAAATCCAAAACAGGTCCCAACATAACAATCAACTAACAACAAATTGTTTTCTTAGCGACTCCCTTTTTTGTCTTCAATGTTTTTTAATTAAAATAGTTCGCGGAGGTAGACGCTTGGTCCGGTGGACGTTTTGAGCTTGTTCCAGTAGACTTTAAACGGAGAGAAAAGATTAATTATACTGCGGATGACTTTTTAGTTTTTAGTCGGTTTGAAAGGAGGTTTTATGTTACGCAAGGAGTTTTGCAAGAATTAAAGTGTCCTGTGGGTTTGTTTCGAAACTTGCAAACAAAAACTCAAACTTAATATTGAGGCAGGGTGATAATACACACATAAATGACGTCTGCCTATATCCCTGAATGTTTCGCAAATGTTAGGTCCCATGTAATAGGTGGCGAGCCTATTGCCATGTATCGGTCACGTAAATCACGGAGATGGGGGTGGTGACAATTGTATTCTGCTCTACCGTCACCACTCGGCAGGGTGATAATATTATTAGAGCCGTGTGGTGACGGCAGACCAATTAGCAACAATAAAACAATCAGACCATATAGCAACATAAAACTAGTACCTAACATGGTGACGGACGCGTAAATCGCAGTACAGAACGCTGCTCCAATTGCTTTGTGCTCTACTGCAAGGCTTGAAGACAAGGTCTTTGCCTTCTTCACAGCACCTGTTAAATGCTGTAAAGGCTTCTCGGCTTACAGCTAAGGCACTTCAAAAAATCTTCCGCATTCCAACAGACGTTATAAGATTAGATTCTCCTCTTTTCAACTGTTTATACAGTGAGACGGTACGGTTGTATTCTGAGAGTCAAAAGCAATTAGGTGAAATGTTAAGAAGCGATTCACATTAAATTCAGAAGGTATCAATGACTCGACATCGTCAAGTACCACACAGGTAGGGTTGCCAGATGATAATTTGATAAAGGAGGGCAGATGGCTCAAAGGGGGATTTTCTGTAAAAAAGGAGGACATTCAGAAATTAAACGATTTTTTTATAATTAATCTTACTTTATTTAAATCATATTCAGCTGAGCTACCAATTTTGAAAAGAAGTTCTCGGTTTTTCCGCAAGCATTATGAAAATCTTCACATGCCACGTTTTTGAAGTTGTAATAAGTGAGAATTAAAGATTTAACTGACTACTCACAGTCCCGCCAGATGTTTAGCAAAAAGAGGAATTACAGTAGGTTAGGGGAGGCGTAACAAAACATGGAAAAGAAAAATATGTCCACCTTTTGGATACCATCTGGCAACCCTACACACAGGTAGCTCCAAGACTGAGGAAGAATTTCTAACAAAAGCGATTCCGAATGGGACTTAGCAATGTTTAACCAATGCCCGATCAATTAATCGGGGAGGTACGGTCTTGTATCGAAAAAGCAATCTCAGGCGGAATTATTAATCCCGGGCGAATCCCTTCGACATTCAAAGGCTGCGTAATTATCAGCCTTTGAATGTGGAGGTGTCCATAAAAATTACTCGACTATTTACGCAATCGGGACTGTCTTGTCTTACCCACTCGTTAACTATGACGCTAGCTATTAGGGATCTGCCCGGCTAGCATGACCACCGAAACACGTATCACTGTTTAAAGCGATAAATGGCTATATCATATAGCTTAGATGACTTTAAAAATTAGCCATTTATCGCTTTGAACTTCAAAAATCCAATGTTTTTTGAATGTTCAATGCGATAAATGGCTATATCATATCGTGTTCGTTGATGTTTATGTGATTGGCGAGTTGTGGGATTGTATTTGGTGCATAATTTACATTGTACCTGCAATGTCATCACTCATTGACAATGATGGGTTTCTCGACAGCCTACTTGCATGCCGTTTTGCTAACGGTGCGTTGGACTCTGGCGTTTGTATCAACTTTGGTATTAAACGCGTCGGGGTCAGCACTTCTTTCCGGATCGCGGCGTTGTGGAGACCTATCGTTATAGACTGGGGTATGCTGCGCACTTCCGTATCTTCCCTTTCACACGGGTTTTCGAGATTTGGCGTCTTGACATCATAAGTGTCATAAGTGTATTGTAATCCATACCAGATATGAATAAATGGCAAAAGTTTCAAGATTTAAAATTTTTAACAATCGCCGTTTTGTTTTAATCTTTTTCTATGTAATTGTAAGCGCCATTATGGCAGGCCATTCTCGCAAAGACGCAATTCATTCAAATCATTGATACGTGAAGGGATAATGTATTCAGGGTAATCTGTGTCCCTTCATAGTTGATCTACGGACAGTTAACGGCTCGCATTGAATACACCAATACGAGCATGGAACGAGCTATCTGTAGTTACAGGGTAAAAACAGGGATGAGTAATGGGCAGCAGCATTCCTCCTCTTCTTCTTTTTCCTACCCTTATCTCGCTCTAGGCAGGGTCGGCACATCATGATTTCTTCTTGCACTCCTTTCTATCCGTCACCAATTTCTCATTTACTCCTCTCGCTTTCATATCCTCCTATAGCGGCTACGTCAGAGCGCTACATAAACAAAGTGTCGAGTTACCTAGAAATGGTTGATCAGCAAAAAGTACGACAGCTCACGATAACAATGGAGTCAAATCAAGTGTAGACTGTGGGTATGCGGTAAAGTCGCCGCATACTCAGCGAAAAAGGGAAGATCTTCCTCCGAGCCAGGTGTGCACTCGGGGACCGCGGTCCGACTGTACTTCGTCGGATCTTGTATATATTCTGAGTTCCTCCAGAAACTTTGTAATCGTGATTCAGGACTTGCTATTCTCGTTCTGCCTTAACACAACAGTCATTAAGGTCTAAAGTTGATTTGACTCCATTGTTATCGTGAGCTGTCGTACTTTTTGCTGATCAACCATTTCTCGGTTACTCGACACTTTGTTTACGTAGCGCTCTGACGTAGCCGCTACATAGACCTACTGACTGTGGCGTAAAGGCAGAACGAGAATAGCAAGTCCTGAATCACGATTGCAAAGTTTCTGGAGGAACTCAGAATATATACAAGATCCGACGAAGTACAGTCGGACCGCGGTCCCCGAGTGCACACCTGGCTCGGAGGAAGATCTTCCCTTTTCGCTGAGTATGCGGCGACATTAATGCATACCCACACTCCCTTACATAATCCATCTCATCATCTTCCTCTCATATTACGTCCTTCCACGTTCATACCTAACATTCTTCTGCCAACATAGCTTTCATCTCTTCGGATAACATGACCAAGCCATCCAAGTCTATTAGATATTTTGGTATGTCCGATTGATGGCAATAGGCTCGCCTCCGCTGCTGCCTCATCACTGATTTAAATAAGATCAATATTAAGTTTCAGCTGAAGAAAATATTCCAGACGTGTAAAACAAAAAAAATATATATAATAATCTGTTATCAGAATCATGAAATTACAAACATCAGTCGCGGATGTGTAAATTGCCTCAGAAGTTGGGTAAGTCTTGTAGGCGGCAGAGTTGTAAGCTGCTTATAGTTTTTCCTATAACGATTTGCTCCCGGAGTGGCGATTAAAAGAGTCTAAGCTATGAATATTAAAGTACTTACTTCCTTGAGCAGTAATGTTGAAAACAAGATAATGCTTAAGCTTCTTCTGATAGGGTTGAAGAGGTACTTATTAGTAATTAATTGAAGTGTAAATGCTTTCATAAAATTGCAGCACACAGTGGAATAATTGTATTATATATATAGGTAGGTATTTGGGTACACAAAACGTATTTTTGCTAGCTTATAATTTGTTTATTTAAGTACGTAAATAATATAATTCTTATAAATTCATTACACTTTCAACACTGATTAGAATCTGCATACATAAATCATAAATCACGCCTATATCCCCGAAGAGGTAGGCAGAGGTGAACTACCACCCACGTTTCGCCAATTATGTTAGGTCCCATGTAATAGGTGGCGAGCCTATTGCCATATATCGAGCACAAAAGTGTCGCAGTACATTGCTAGGTGGTATAAGAGGAACGCTGCTGCCCATTCCTCATCACTGATTTATCCTTAGTCGCCTTGTACGACACCCACGGGAGAGATTTGGGGTGGTGACAATTGTATTAGAATCTGTATGTAATAAATTATGTAAAAATAAAATATTTCTAAAATCCACACCTAACTTATAGACCAAATAAACTAGACTACATACATACATACATAAATCACGCCTATATGCAGGCAGAGGTAAACTAGCACTCACGTTTCGCCAATTATGTTAGGTCCCATGTAATATAGGTGGCGAGCCTATTATACCACCATACCACATTATACACCCATTATACCACCTAGCAATAGAACTGTGTCTTTTGTGCCCGATAAATGGCAAAAGGCTCGCCACCTATTACATGGGACCTAACATAATTGGCGAAACGTGGGTGCTAGTTCACCTCTGCCTACCCTTTCGGGGATATGGGCGTGATTTATGTATGTACGTATGTATGTAAAATGAGCAGTACATTGCTATTGCTAGGTAGTATAAGAGGAACGCTGCTGTCCATTCCTCATAATTGATTTATCCTTAGTCGCCTTGTACGACACCCACGGGAGAGATTTGGGGTGGTGACAATTGTATTCTACTCTGCCGTCACCTTGACAAGCTTATAAATCGATTTCCTACTCCTCCATCGACTACTGTCATAAAAAACTTTCGACAATCTTTTTCAGCCCAGCCCTTTTCAACGATGTCTTTCTGTATCACTATACCCCGAATACAAAAACGCTACTCAAAGTTTGACTCCTGCTTAACATCTAGGTATTTGAAATAAAACAACTTTTACGGATAAGACTCGCGTATAATTAGGTGTTTGGTATATTTATTGTTTCGATCACTTTACAGCGGCCGTGGTCACGGGGGTATTGTCAATATTTTACGTTTTACCATACAAATTCTGACAGGTTATGTCCACTTATATTTTTAAGCAATGCTCAAACTTTGAGAAGCGTTTCAGTATTCAGGAGTTAGTCAATTATTTTCGCCGAGTCTTCTTTAAAGCCACGCCCCCGAAATTATGTTGCCCAAAAATTATTTTTATCTCAATAAAGGTCCGGTGTTAATTTTTCACCAACTTCGAGACAACAGTCATAAATTTTCTTCAGATCTCATGGTTCGGTTCCCCAGGTGATAATATTGTGAAGAGGGAAAAGTTTGCGAGATTACCCAGCGGGCTTGGATATTAACATTTGAAACATCTGATTTATGAACTCCTAAGGCGAGATATAGAGATTAATTTTGGAGACATTTATCGCATCATGAGAGGAAGTCATAAATTAGGATGTCATCGTCAATCATATTGATTAACGTCCGGTAATTGGACCAATGATACATTATTCAATTTGGATTCAATGAAATCGATTATAAGCTAAATGGTTCGTCCCATTTAATTAAAGCTGTTTATTTTGTTAGGATGTGATGTCATTGACTTTGAACTTCGTTTAGAATTTAAAGGTTGGTTCGGTCAAGTTGCGAGTAGCGCTGGACTCCGACCAAAGAAAACAAATTCGATTCCTGATTATGGGCAGATCATTGTGTCGTGAACACTGGTGTTTTTTCTGAATCATGTTTGCTTTATAATTATATATTATACACATATAATACCAATAAGGGCAGGGAAAAGAAGAAGACACATATAACACCGATATGCCGCATTGGTTAAAGACTTTGGCATTTAGGATTTGAACACTTCTACATCCTGCCCTGTTCTCAGTTTAACTGGCCTTGGCGCAGTAAGTTTCCACTACCATTAATATCCGTTAGACGTCATGAAGCTCCCTTTTGATTCATTTCACCCATCACACCGGAAAGGTGCTAGTCATGAATGAATGTAATTACGTATAATATGGACACTTTTAAAAACCTTAATTATTTTAATGATTCGCTATGCCATTGCATAATAAATTATTATTTATTTTTAATGATTACCACAATGCCCTTCGATTTTACTCATTGGAGAATCGCCCACGAAATTTATAAACGCAAACAAACAAAGACATCAGTCTTCTGTAAGTTTATTTACTTAGTTCCTATTGTGAAGAACAACAAGTCGTGTTTAGCGAAGTATACTCTAAGAGCAACGACTCAAGCTCTAAAATAAGTACACATAACAAATACCTTCCATTGTTCCTCCAGAATTCGGAGCAAAAGTTGTTCGGTGCGCAAGAGGGTAGTTTTCCGAAATCGAAAGTGGGTAGTCGGAAAATATTTGGGCAACTAACCGCATATATCGCCTTAGAGACACCTCGGGCCAGCCATATGGCTGCAGCGCCACCAACACATGAGTAAATAAACGGAACAGAGAGAAACGCGCGGCTGTATGAATAACCTTCATACAGCCGCGCGAATCGGTTGCACTACTACAAGCACGCGGGGCAGGTGTGCGTTACCACTGGCCGCTGTTGCGCACGCGGCGAGTCTGGAAAAAAAACTGGTTTATGACGGACAGCCAGTTGCATAATGTCAGGGTTAGTGCGACGGTGTTCTTAGGAAGCTTGTACTCTGTTCGGTTTATCTACTTATGGGCCACCAACTCGCCTGTGTAATTAAACTTCGGCGGTTTAAGCTCGACAAGCCAGCCCGCCGCCACACAGTGCCGCTCGAAGTTCAAAAACAACGTTGGTTTGCCCGCATAAACAAACTCCTGTGTCGTTGTTGGAATACGCCAGACTTGTCATTTTCGTTTAATCGCACTGACACATTCGAATTATGGTTGGTGGTGATAAATATGATAGATTTTTCTGATATTTTAATTTACTACTGGTATATTAGGTACAAAAAAGACTAACAAGCAGTTTCAATTTATTTTTAAAAAAACCTGTATTTACATATTGGTTAAGAGACAGACCGTTCATATAGTCTAACCTGCCGGTGACCGAACCTAACGCTGCTATCATTTATATGCCTGAAAACCTCACAATTCGAAACCTTAAATATTTAAACTGCGTCCATTCAATGATAAAATTGGAATTTAGCATGTCCGTTTAGTGCCTTGATCATTAGATAGTTAATTAACACTTGACAGAGGCTCCAATCTATACTTATATTATAAAGCTGAAGAGTTTCTTAGTTTGGTAGAACGCGCTAATCTCAGGAACTTCTGAATCAAATTGAAAAAATCTTTTTGTGTTGGATAGTCCATTTATCGTCGAAGGCTGTAAAACTATTTAGTAACTGACATTACCGCGAGCGTCGCCGAGTTCAATGATAAAATTGGAATTCAGCATGGCCGTCTGTGCCTTGATCATCAGATATGTAGTTACTAACCACTTGACAGAGGCTCCAATGCTTGAATAAGTCCGACAACAGATATTGTCGGTTGCTAAGATACGAATTATTCACTAGTATCTAAGCAACCGTTCATGGCCGGAGCATGGCGTTCTGATGGCCTAAAAAGCCCGCATCATCACCAGCCTTTTAATGTCCCCGCGGGGCATAGGCTTTTCCTATGGATGAAAGTATATAGCAGTGGCGGAGCGTCCATATAACCCGATTCCCAACAGCCGTACCAAACAAGCAAGCATAAAAAAATCATTACCATAATGCAAGTACAATACCATTTTATAAACAAATAAAAAAAATCCATCAATAAAATCTTATCATAACAGTATTAAACGCGCGCGAAACAATATGCAACACAGGTACATACAATTCGCTCCCGCTCTCTAGATTCCTTCAACTAACTCGCTTAATATCGAGTTATGGAGGCCTGCGATACGGCACGCACACAGACAAGCGTAGTCTTGTCAGGCGCACGCAACGAGAAATAGTACCTAAAGATTGCCTACAAGCCGAGACAAGCCGGCATCAAGCCGGCATTTCGGCAGCCTACGCGCTTATGCATACGATACACTACGACACACGCACACATTAACAATAAACTCCCACGAAAACAAGTTCCGTCAAAAGTAAATATTTTAGATCTTATTACAATAGCCATAAAAGCGGAATTTCTTTTGTGAACTGCACTCAATATCGCGGTCGTGCGCCGCTCCTGCAAGCCGCTCCGGACCGGGTTGAATCGTCCTTCCCTTTTTAACACGGCTTTTGTTTGTATAATGATCTCTCTTTCTGGCTGTATAAAACAAAGCACAAAGCACGCAAAAGCGGCACAACGTAGTTCTCTGCTTCGCCACTCGATGGCGTTGAACAGTTGTGTCCTAGCAGGCGGTGTTAAAAGTTTATGCTTAAACCATAAGAGGCTTCATATAATTGTGGCTTGCCTAACTTGTTTTTTCACGCCACGCCACTGGTATATAGGGAGAATGCAACCACGCTAGCCCTGCAGATGCAGCCGGGACCAACGGCTTTACGGGCCTTCCGAAGCACTGATGAACTCGAGATAATATATTTTTGGACACCAATCTAATGACGGTCTTTAACAAGTATTGATCTGTTTACGCAATCGCAGGCCGAGAGCGCTAAGCCACAGGGCCTAAAAATGCCATTTTAAGCAATATCACCGAAAGCTTCCTGAATTCAAGGTCTATTTTACGAGTATCTAATAGGGTACTATTATGATTATAATATGATTTGCAATGTGATTCAAAGGGGATCCCCCTTTGAATCACATGCAAATATAAAAGATTTTCCTGATCTTGCCTTATTACCGTGTTACGATTTACAGTGCATATGTCTATGGTATAGCGTCTATAGTTGTTGGTCTAGTCGTTGCCTATACAATCTGACTTTGATGATGGACCAGATGAAGATCTTCCCTTTTCGCTGAGAATGCGACGTACCTTCTGCATTTCAACAATTGTAATAGGTACCCTATTATACGGGACCTAACATAATTGGCGACCCTAATTCGAATCTTTGGCTCCTGTTAATATAATTAATTATTTCCGAGCTCAAAGGTACCGCCAAAAAATCTCGTAATCTAATTGTCTTGCCAAGCAACGTTTCAATTACGAATCAAAGCAATTTATTCGCCCAAGAAGATTCCATTTACTACCGCGACCGGAGTGAAATATTGTGCATAAACGATTTACAAGTCTAGTACAAGGAAAGTAACAAACCAAGCGATGTTGAAGAAAGAATAAAGAGGGGACTCGGATTGTAATCCGGCCATTTTGCTTTTAGAGAGTCTGGAACGTGTAATAGGGTTCCCTTGGCACGACTCGCTAAGTCATTTTTAAGAGCGTTGTAAATAAAGAAAGTACATCTTTACTTTCAGATCTATCATTTAGTTAGGTAACATTATGAATGTTATTTTCGAATAGAAATCGATATCTGAAGAGAGCTTTAGAATAATGTTATGAATTTATTCTTTTGTTTCTTGTTTGAGCACACGCCTTCTATATGGACGGAAGAATATGGGGTTATTGGGCTATAACCCACCACGCTGGTCCAGTAAGGATTGGTGGGTGGCCTGCAGATGGAGCCACCGCACGGTGGCTCTATCAGGCTTCTCAAAAAAGTAGCTTCCAGAAAACATACGTCACAAAAAAATCTAACTTTCTGTACCCATTCACCGAATAACAACTGTACTGACGAATGGTTGATACAATAATTCGATTTTCCGTATCACAACATAGACTTTCGAAAATATTCTGACTGAAGTTGACGTTGAGGCATTTTAATCTAATCCAACTTAAAAATTGTCTTTTAATTAAGTGTTCTCTACTTATAAGATAAATGGTTTAAACTCCTCAAAATTATGCTTTATTTTCAAAGTTATCTTTCTACTTTAAGTTAGTATATGTTGGTAAGAGCGAACTGTAAAAGCCTGTTAGTTAGTTCCAAACAGGTATTACACAGAGAGGAATCCCTTTAACTCCGAAGGATAGATTTATTCCAGAACCCCGTATTACTCACTCACGTTTTTAGTTGGGCCATTTCGCACGTCTTGCATAATTATTCACTCTCAACAAAAACTCCGGGCTTAGCCCGGCCGAAATGATGTATGAATAAAAGTGATCCTTGGGAATTTGAACCATATTTCGATATCTTTTCATTGTTTATTCAAATGGCACTATTTGCATTTTATGCATAATTATTATTCTATCAAACCTCTTACATGTTGACCTGGGAGCGATAATTACGTAGAATTGGCCAGCCCACTCATCCCAGGGGAAATTGCCCGGTGTAGACCAACAAGCACCTTGGGGCACCCGCATGGTGGAGGGCAAACCACCAACAACAGCATACCCAAAGAGGGTTGGTGTCAGGCAGGCGGCCTGCTGTAAATCCTTGATCATTATGGATTGGAATGTTCTATACATAAAAGTTATTACGGTTCCACACCAAAAGGGTAAAACATCCGTCTCTCAAAAGACTGTATCTCATTAACCTCAGACAGTTGAAATTTTCACAGATAATGTATTTCTGTTGCCACTATATTTGCTGAAAAATAAATATCCTCCCATAAAAGTATGATTTTTTTTTACGTTTTTAATAGATGCAGAAGCCTTCGAGCGCGAGTTCGACTCACACTTGGTCGTTTTTATTTAAATTATTGTCTCGCATCAGGGGAATAGTTTTTGGACATTTTACTTATTTTTCATTGTTCCAATAATACAATCTAAGGAATACAAATAAAGTCTCTAAATAATTATTCCTTATTTCCAAATAAGCGCTCGCTTATTTGCAAGCGTTTACAAACTAGGGCGCGGATCAAGTATTTGTTTTACGCCACCTCCAGTGATAAGGAGTAAGGTCAGCAGCGGCCGCCCCGGTTGCGGCCGACAGGTGAAATAGTGCGAAAAATTGCCCCGCGGTCAGCCGACCACATTTGCTGACTGTACGAGGGCACACTTACTTGATACGAGCACATGAGTAGATAAACCGAACAGAGTAAAAGCTTCCTAAGAACGCCGTCGCGGCACTAACCCTGACATTACGCAACTGGCTGTGCGTCATTAACCGGTTTTTTCCAGTCTCGCCGCGTGCGCGACAGCGGCCAGTGGTAACGCACACATGCCCCGCGTGCTTGTAGTAGTGCAACCGATTCGCGCGGTTGTATGAAGGTTATACTCTGTTCCGTTTATTTACTCATGTGATACGAGCACCATGAAGGTAATAGGATCCAATTGTTTCTTGTTTCCAGCCATTCTGGTCGACGGGATTCTTTTGTTCGGGCGGCCATAAATATTCCATTGGTAGAGGTAATCTTTGCAAAGGTGCTGTTGTACTATCTATTTCAAAAGAATATTAACATTGTCATGACTGTGTTTTAATAATTGAGACGATGGAAAACTGCAAAAAATCCTAACACTTTCATAAGTATGATTGAAATTCTCTAATAAGTATGATTTTAGGTCTCCCATGCTGGCTTGGGAGCGGTCAAACAACGTAGAATAGGCCAGCCCTAACTCATTCCATGGGTGTCGTTAAAGTCGACTAAGGGAGATTGCCCGGTGTAGACCAATTAGCACCTTGGGGCACCCAAATAGTGGAGGGCAAACCAACATACCAAAGAGGGTTGGTGTAAGGCAGGCGGTCGGCTGTAAAACCTAAGCCAAAACCTTGAACAGTATGGATTGGAAAAAGTTGTCATTCCAATCACTCTCTCCGTTCATCGGTCTCTCGACATGGTCCGTTCCGTCTTTTTTCTGTACATTCATTCATCACTAGCACCTTTACGGTGTGATGGATGATATGAATCAAAAGGGAGTGGGTGGCTTGATGACGTCTGACCGATATGAATGGAAGAGGAAACCAGATAGACTGGGAACAGGGCAGGGAGAAGGAGATAAGTATGATGGAAATTTATAATAATTGGCATGGCATTTTCTCATACTATTACATTCATCATTTAAATTGAATATGGATATGGATAAACACAATATGGATGACATGGTTTTTCACACAGTCCATCGATGAGCCGATTTGCCGTGTTATGAATTGGACAAAACACGACTCAATAATTTACTCACTCGTAAGTAAATGATTTTTACATACATACATAAATCACGCCTATATCCCCGAAATTGGGCAGAGGTGAATTAACACCCACTTTTCGCCAATTAAGCTAGATCCTATGTAATAGGTAGCGAGCCTATTGCCACATATCGTGCACATAAATCGCAATATATTGCTAGATGATAGGTACAAGAGGAATGCTGTTGCCTTTTACCTACCCATTGCCGTGTTTACCTTTGGTCGCCTTGTACGACACCCACGGGAGAGATGGGGGTGGTGACAATTGTATTCTGCTCTGCCGTCACCACAATCGGCATTCTGATAATTATTAATAATAATCTTTAGGTTATTAGTAGTTACAACAAAAATTTATTATTGTTTGCTTATACAAGCTGGGATGTCGCAGATAAATGATTTTCACCAGTTACTTGTTTTGTTTATGCTAACCCTAATGCGTGGTCAACTGTACGGCATTACTTTTTAATGAACGATTTTATTATTGCCCGCACTAGAAAATTGGGAGCGGTAAAATTATCAGCAGCCTTTCCGCCATTGTAGCGCACCGATCCTTTGAGGTCCGCTCCCACAGTCAGTCGTTCTCACAATAGCGAAGGTCCGTAATGCGCACTGTAACGGTGTCATTTGAACTACACTAACGCCTGTTGTAAATAGTTGGAGGGTGAAATTGCGCTGTTTGTTATGAGAAAGGGCAGATAAAGCGGCAGTTACGCTTTATTTTCTTGTTTACCGAACAAATACGCCGAAAACAAAGTGTTGACGAGGTGTTTTTTGCTCGGTCTCGCTGGACACGTTATGAATCTTGTGGCTGGGTTGTCTCTTTCAATTTTCCTCTACCATTTTATGCGAAACACTGGTTCAAGTAATTGCATTAGGGCATAGCTCGTCGATATGTAGGTACGTACATGCACAAATCTCGCCCTTTGTCCCCAAAGAATCAGAATCATTTATGTGTTAAATGTGGTACTTTCACTGACAAGTACGCTGGTCTGAATACTTCTATTAAAATAACAAATGTTTTTGTGCTGATTTGAAGCGCCCCACCGAGCGGAAAGAGTCCTAAATTTGACGTTTGTTGCTTGTATTTGACATTACAAATGCATCTCTAATATTAGTTCCGTGGACGTTCACCTTCATACACCAGTGCCATCAGCGTCAAGATGGCGATAATCAAATTGGCTTCATTTTTTGGATGACAACCTTCAGTCCAGCGTACGTGTTTAATAGAGGACAGTGGGTACATTGCATAGGTGTTACGAGTTTTGAAGTGGTGGGCAGAGGTGAATTACCACCCACGTTTCACCCTACCCCTTTACTGTTCTAGGACGATGCCTTCCTGATTATGGATGAAAGAATAGAGAAATATGTAAGGATCGGAGAAAGTGGATCTCTGCCTGCCTACCGCTGTGTGAGAAACGCGTGATATAGTATGTATGTAGAGCTTTACGTCTCCAACAGATGGCAATAGGCTCGCCTCAACACAAATGGGACTTAACGTGGTTGGCAATATGTGGGTTATAATACACCTCTGCGTACCATTTCTAACTGCCGCACTCAGAGACGTGTATTAACTTTAATGACTACTTAATGTCAAAAAATTTCATTTGAATATAGGCCATAGACCCGGCAAGAATAGCGACTAGTTTTGAATTGTCATTTTTTGACGTTAAGAACTCATTAACGTCATTTGACGTCTCTGAGTGCGGCAGTAAATCTTCTATATATTGCATTTGCCTAGCATTTAATTGCAGTTGGTAAGTGCCATTTTCACAATTCGGGGAAGCCCCGACGACGTTGACATAACTCAATCGAGGAATTCATTAGACTGTCCCATTTGTCATGACAATCTGAACACTGGTACATCCCCTAATATACGGTTAACCATCTCATTAGCGCACGTTAGATCGGGAATTATGTTTGGCAGCCGGATTATCGTTGCCTGGAAGCGATAAGAATTTTTCAGTCAATTAATATTACAATAAACAGGCGTGATTTATATATGTACGTATGTAAAAACAAGCTCGCCTCCTTTACAAATATTCTAAGCTCAACTTGGCGAAATGTGAGTGTTAATACACCTCTGCCTTCGCCTATAAAAATAAAATTTATAAATAGCCGTGCGGTGACAGCAGGGCTGAATACAAATGTCACCACGAGACATTTGTATTCAGCCCTGCTGAATACAAATGTCACCAAGAGAGACAGATGGGGATCTGTCTCTCTTCCACGGGTGTTGTTCAAGGTTAAGGGTGCTTTTCCACCAGACTAAGCGGCGTGCAAGAAAAGATCGTCCAATACCGTTTCTGAAATACGGAAATGGAGCAATCCTATTGGTGGATTTTTCCTAGCGCACCGCTTAGCTACCTCGCACATCACTGGTGAAAAAGCAACCTAAGGGTTAAAACAGCTTTTAGTATGAGTAATGGACTGCAGCGTTACTCTTATACCAGCCTACAATATATTGCGATTTACGAACATGATACATGGCAATAGGTTTGCCAGCATATGGACTCTATCTTAACTGGTTAAGCTTGAGTGTTGATTCACCTCTACCTACCCCTTCGGGGATACAGGCCTCGTTTGTTTATGTATGCATGCGTAGAAATTCCCCTAGCGCGACATTTTTTTTTATTTTAGACAGGAAAGGTCTTGTTCATCTCACCTGATGGTAAGTGACGATAATAGGAATCGAGCTTCACCTGGAACCCTCAACCACAGAGGGGCTGGCTATCTTATAATTGTCGGAACACAATAAATCAGTTAAATAACATTATTGTTGTGGCGACAGATTTTGTTAAGATGGTGGTAACCGTAGCTAGCCAGGCGTACTTGAAAGAAGTTCTACCACTTACCAAACCGAGTACAATTCTGTACCCGCCTGGGGATCGAACCCGGGAACTCTGGATCTTAATTCGGGTGGGTGAAGCTAGACCACGGAAGCGGTTAGGCACTCAGCATTCACAAACATGCCACATCTATCAAACTCCGTTCCGTGTTCTAATTCAGCCAAACGTTATTAGTTTTCAGGTTTTGATTGATTACCATTTTAATAGTTACGACGGACGAGACCGGACCTTTGTCCGAAAGTCCGAGGTCTTATTTAAACTGTCACCCGACTGAATGGAATGCATTCTTTCCTCAGTTGTAATAAGGTTCAGTTTGGGCATTCAAATTAGTTATAATTAAGTGCAGACACAACTGTTTTGTAAGCATTCATTTGTAGTATCTTGAAGAGTCATATGTGTACCTGCTATAATAATAGAAGAGACAGCAACTCTTAGCATTCCATGGATTCACCATGAGGGTGCCGGGTCCATAGTGTGGCAGAGGGAAAGTCAGTGGCAGCGATTGGGACTTGTGACTTAAGTGAAGGTTTACGTATTCCCTTCACAACACGTCCACACTCACCTTCGCCAACCCGACTTCTCTCAGTCTGTCTCTCTCCATTAATAGATCATAATATAGGAGGATTTTGATTTTTAATAGACATGAATAAAAGACAAAGTTTATTGTTTAAAGACTAAGGTCTTCAATGCGTGTGTGTTGCCAGTGATGGCTTACGGCACCGAAACGTGGCCGCTTACAATGGGCCTTATAAGAAGGCTCAAACTCACTCAAAGGGCAATGGAGAGGGCTATGCTCGGTGTTTCCCTGCGTGATCATATCAGAAATGATGAGATCCGCAGGAGAACTAAGGTCATCGACATAGCCCGAAGAATTGCGGACCTTAAGTGGCAGGGCACATTGCGAGGAGGACTGACGGCCGTTGGGGCGGAAAGGTCCGAAAATGGCGTTGGTACAGGCCCCCCGCGAGGTGGACCGAGGATCTGGTGAAGGTCGCGGAAAGCCGCTGGATGCGGGCAGCGCAGGACCGACCGGTTTGGAGATCCTTGGAGGAGGCCTATGCCCAACAGCGGGCTCTCGTGGTCTCTCGGCTGAATGATGAATAAAAGAACTTTGATTTTATTTTAGAATCTCAACCTACGATGGTGAATATTTTTTTAATGCAAATACATAACTCTTACAGATTCACAAGCGAATCAAAGGCTGGATTGTTTCGGTGATTAGACGTTAATTTCCGACCGAAATATACATATTTAAATCCGGTAAGGGGTAGACAGATGTGTATTATAGACCCATGTAATAGGTGGAGAGGTTATTGCCACGGAAACCGCAGTAGGCTTTGCTAGGTGGCATTAGAGGGACGCATGGGCAAATGAAGTAATGGGCAGCACCCATTACTTCATTTGTGTCTCAACCCTTAGTCGCCTTGTACGACACCCTCGAGAGAGAGGGGGTGGTGAAATTGTATTCTGGTCTGTCGTCACCACACGGCTATCCTAAAATCTAATCCTGGGGGCCTACCGCCTAACTCGATTGCTGATGATAGCTATATTGCAATGCACTGCTTACGGCTATAGCAGCCATCCTGAATTATTAGGCGGCACGGATTTTGTGCCAAATTCATACAAAATCATTCGGTGATCATTCGTTCAAAGCTATCGCTAATAGTTTAGGTAAATTTGGTGTGAAATGACAGCATGACGTCATAAACTATAGCTTTTACTTTAGCAATCGAGTTAGGCGGTAGGCCCCCTGGTAGACTCCATTGAGTCAATAAGCTTTTGAGTATTGTATATTAAATGTTCATAACATCATCAATCTGAATATCGCCATTTGGTGCAAGAATGACGCATTTACATTTTTTTCTTAATTTACGCATTTTAATATTTACTTATTTAAAAAGGAAAATTCATTTAACCTTTATTTCCTACTCCTGTAAAAACACAAAATTTTACAATTACGTCAATGTTTCACCAAGTGAGTGATATTTATTTTATAAGAAAAACATTGGGTTTCGTCTTGACGATTCATAAGTGTGTATTGTAATCATAAACTGAAATAAAATCATTAAATGAATTTCGACTTTGACTTTGATAACTTAGTATACGCAGTCGCAGGCCAAGCACGCTACTCGTGGATCTATGTACTTATTAATCGGCTATAAATAAAGTAATGAAACAAGGATATAATTTGGTCCGGTATTTTAATCAAAATCCAATCTAATCAAATGCGTCTAGCTGTTGTTTACTTGAGATATTATATATATAATATTATTACGAGATAATAAGATTTTCTCGGTATATTCACCAAAGAGAGTTGGGTGTCAGGCAGGCTGCCGGCTGTAAAACCTCAGCCAAAACCTTGAGCAGTGTATGGATTAGAATGTTGTCATCCCAATCACTCTCTTCGTTCATCGGTCTCTCGGCATGGTCCTCTCCGGCTCTTTTCTATACTTTCATTAATCACACCTTTAGCACCTTTTCGGTGTGATAGATGATAGGAATCAAAAGAGAGCGTGCGGCTCGTTGACGTCTGAACGAGAAGGAAGAGGAAACATACTGCGCCGACCCCAAAGACCCGTGGGTGTCGTACAAGGCGACTAAGGATAAATCAGTGATGAGGAATGGGCAGCAGCGTTCCTCTTATACCACCGTCCTGGCAATGTACTGCGACTTTTGTGCCCGATAAATGGTAATAGGCTCGCCACCTATTACATGGGACATAACATAATTGGCGAAACGCGGGTGCTATTTCACCTCTGCCTACCCCTTCGGGGATATGGGCGTGATTTATGTATGTATGTATGTATGTTGTTCATGCCAAACCGACCTAGTCGGACATCAAAATCTCCAAAAAAATGTTCACTTCCCCATACAAAACGGATACATTTTCGGATTAGTACCTATGGGGAAGTGATTTTTTTTTAGATATCGATTTTGGACCCTTTTGGCACTTTTATTTTGTTCAGTTTGATGGCCTGAATAACTGAATGTATTTAAATAACTGCTTTTTCAATTTCCAATGAATAGAGCCTTATTGCCTCCGAACTTGTTATTAAGGATTATTGCCTATGCGCCAATGATTAATTGACGCCTCAACGGACTAGAACACCCGTCTCCGGGGCACGCTTCACTATACACACGGGCGGGTGATGCAGGGACGAGGGAAAACTCGCTCCTCCCCGCATCACCCACCCCCGCTAACATCTAATGTGCCCCGTCCCCGCCACCGTCTCATACCGCAGGAAGGTTGCGCACGGACTTGTAGAACTATATTAAAGGGTACCAATTTCGCACCTTCATCACAAAAGCAAGGAAATAAATGCTAAATTATCTAATTTACTAACACTTTTGTTATTATTGTTAAGGGTTTAAAACGGAAAATTTAACTATATCAACATTATTATTATGTATAAAATAAATTGCTACGCCCTTAAAGGGTATCACTTACATGTACCTATACTTATAGTACTGTAAATCTTATGTTAAAACCTAGTGTATTGACTAGCAATAAAGATATAATATGAATATGAATTTGGCAGCAGACTTTCATGACAAAATTGCTGGGGCACAGGCCTTCCGTTTGTTGGAACATAAAATGAGGGCGCCACTTGTTTTGTTTTGTGCATTTTAGTCAGATAACCGTTGAATTGAAGCTAATAAATTAAAATACAATTAAATCGCACAGTTACCGAATAAATTGATAATCGAATTACCAGAGTTCGACAGCAAATCAGTGATATTTATTAATTGCAAATAAAAATTAGTTCCATCTGTCACCGCATCAAACTCTTTTTTGCCAAGCTGTAACTTTAAGGGACATAGGTAGGTAAGTACCTATAGGAAATCAAGAAATTGTTTATTTCAGGGCTAGATTTTATCCACATACATATTTTATATAAATAAAATTTTATTAATTATATTCGTAACTTTTTGGTACATTATTCTTTTCAACCTATTTGTAAAAATAAAATAAAAACAAATTGTAAATATGGTTTTAATTTCACATCAGCGCCATCTCTTTCAAAATAAAGAAACTAGAAGCTTGACGTTTATGTGCAAAAAGCAAGCTCTACAACTCTAGTTGTAGAGCTTGCAACTCCAACATGTCATTGTGGGGGAAGTTAAATTCTATGTTCGTCAATAGATGGCTGAGCACTACATTTTACTATTTATTCTAAAATGGTCTAACCAACCAACCATATTTTTTAGTTACGAGGGGAACCTCAAGCATCTTGGGGCACCCGAATGGTGGAGGGCAATCCACCAACAACAGCGTACCCAAAGAGGGTTGGTGTCAGGCAGGCGGCCGGCTGTAAAACCGAAGCCAAAACCTTGAGCAGTATAGACTGGAATGTTGTCATTCTAACCACTCTCTCCGTTCATGGGTCTCTCGATTCTCGACACGGTCCGTTCCGTCTCTTTTCCATACATTAATTCATCACTAGCACCTTTACGGTAGGATTGATGATATGAATCAAAAGGGTGTGGATGGCTTGATGACCTCTGACATATGAATGGAAGAGGAAACATTCTGCGCCGACTCCAGATAGACTGGGAACAGGACAGGATGAAGACAAGACGGGGGGAATCTCAAGGAATTACCGGCATGGGAGGAGTACCGGGTTATGTTGGACTCCGCAATAAGGTGACTCGCGACCTACCAACTAAACAACCCCGGGGTTCAACGGCTTGCCGTGTGGACAGAGAGGGGGGGGGAGCTGTAGTAATCAGGCCTGAAAGAAAACTCGCGTCAGTCGGCCGGATGGACTGAAGCAATTCGTTCTAATCGGCCCGACCGGAAGAACTGAATGGATCGTGTATGACTCCGTTGGGAGACGAGAGGGTACCGGAACTCCGTACGGTTCCCCCCCCCCCCACTTTCGCAAGGACCTGTGTAAAGCAGGTGATCGCCTCCTCAGACAATCACCCGCAGTCCCTCACTAGGACGGCAAAGTCTGGTGCCACCACCTTCTTCACCTACTTCCTTGTCTATCCTCCGTCGCAACCAACCATTTTAGAATAATTAAAAAAATATATATATTGCTAAATTAAAGATTGCTTATTGCAATAAGGCTATTGCTATTGATGCTATAGATAGCTATTGTTTATACATATCCACTTTTTTTGTGTTATTGTTATTTCTGTTTCTGTGTGTGTACAATAAAGAATTTTTGTATTGTATTGGAAATAGTAAAATTAAAAGAAAATGAAAAAAAAAATGTAATGACTGTGCCATTTTCTTTTTATGACATTACCAATTTATTCAAAAAATAACTAACATTTGAAACTCGTTTTGTTATTATAAACTAATTATTTACAATTTTCAACCATTCTGATAAAGTTGAACGGAAGTTGTGTGAGAGATATAAGGGATTTTGATAGCGAAATCAGAGTTCGCTATTAAAGAGATAAGATAATCTTTAAAACGATGTGATAACATGGTTCAATATTAATTATTGTTGATATTAGTTACTATGAAGTAGACAATCACTATTCTGTAAAAATAATTATCAAATTAAATGTATTTACGCCGTACTTTAAATAGAGCGTTTTCCCACCTCCACCTACAGAGTCATCATCATACAATAGCCAAAACAAAACCAAATGACATATTATTTTTATGTTCTATTTAGGTACGTACGATACTATTCTGTATTAATACAGACATAAATCACGCCTTTTTACATGTTTTGCCAAATTATGTTGGTTGCATCCCATGTAACATATTTTTTTAACATATTTTTTAATGATAGTTTAATTGAATATTTGTTTTATAAATAAGGGATGAATGTAACTATGGACTTGAAGTGTGAAAATAAATTGATTTTATTTATTTATTTATTATTAACACAGTGTAGTTGTTTTAGACGCAGTTTTGCATGCTAAATAGTAACAATATGGCATCATAATTTATTTTTACTGACTTGTTTATCATCAATTTCTTTTGACTTTCATTATCCATTTGCCCATTGAGGGATTAGGTACCTACTTAGCACTCTGTAATCAGATGCATACATATAATTCTTTAAAGTTATCGCCAGTCCAAAATTACTAAGAAATACTCAATCAACATAAAACAATAAAATTGAGGTGTAATCAATTAACTCGCAATAATCATTGTGTATTAATATTATATTTGTAAAGCCGCTTGGTGACGGTGGTAATTATATAATTACTTACACTCCTTCTTACTTCTATGCTGGGTTGGTAGCAAAAAAGACACAAATCAAAACTTTCTCCCCCATGGGGTAGGCAGTAAGCACAGGTGAATATCACCACTACATATACCACTTTTCGCCAGTTATGTTAGGTCCCATTTAGTAAGAGGGTGACTGGGTGAGCCAAGCTAGGATATCTATTGGGCAAGTTAATCGCAGTATTTTGCTTGATGGTATTAGAGGAACGCCGCTACGCATTACTCGTCACCACAGATATATCAAATTGATATATCTGTGCTCGTCACCTTACACGACATCCGCTGTGGAGAGGACTGGTGACAAAGGATTATGCTCTGCCGTCACCACATCACCTTACACCCCAAAAGCAAACAAAATATTTCACTCTAACATTCTAAAGCAGCCTTGATACTTGATACAAAGATAAAGCTCCTAATCGAAACGCAAGATATTTGGAATTTGGTTACAGATAAAATTCCGATAAAACGCACGTATATATTGCTTTATTAACTACACAATAGGCCTACTGTGGGGGAAGTTGTCGAAATGAAGTGGTATTTGTTGTTGTTTGTTGTGTTTGTTGCTGTTGTGGCAGCAAATGAGCTGCCGTTGGCTAGCCCGTGTGATCCGACCAGGTGCAGTCTACCCGACTGCCGATGCTCCTCTACTGAGAACCCAGGGGGCTTAGCCCCCAAAGATACACCACAGGTAAGCAGAAGATTAAGAAGATATTAAAGTCCAGTAAGGTAAATCACCCACCCCTGCCTGGCTAGCATGACCACCCAAACACGATATGATATGGCCATTTATAGCGTTGAACTTATACAAAAATCATTGGATTTTGACAGTTCAAAGCGATAAATGGCTATATCTTTAAGATATATCCTTAAAGGCTTATGCAATTATTCAATTCAAGCTTAATTAAATGTTAAAATTCAATGATGTTTGACTGCTCAACGCGATAAATGGCTATATCATATCGTGTTTCGGTGGTCATGCTAGCCGGGCAGTATTATGTAAGCCGATTTCTATTGCTTGGTCAAAGCGTCTCTCTCGCCCATTGAGAATAGCAAAGTGTAAGGGTGACAGGTAGACCAAACCGAAATCGGCTTACATGATTATGGGGTCGGGTCTATACGACAAAGGACAGCTATGCTGGCAGAAGAATGTATGCACCGGGGCCTTACAAGTTCTGTCAAGGGGCCTTTAGATAGCAGGAGTGTCGAGGAATATCATTAACATTTTCAGAAATCGTTGGGTCCCTAAAACGGCCGGGGCCCGTAGCATTATTCTATAAGATATTTTTTTATAACATATTATATTAGGTGTAACAGAAATGTGCAGTAATATTTAAAGGGGGTTATTTAGGCCATCAAACTGAACCTTCACTGAGGGACCAAAATCAAAATCTCATAAAAAAAAGACTTCCCCATACTAAGCTAAGAACCAACTGACATCAGTTTGTAGTGGTACTGATACTGCACGACATATGACATGGCATGACATACTGGTACTGCACGAGTCCAATGCCTGGGAGGCTGGTAATCTGTCATACAGGTCTCCTAGTACAAATACCAGTCTCTCACATAGTAGCAATATTATACATGTCTAGATTACTTTTGTTGTATTTTTATAACTATGTGAGAGAAAACTAATTTTTTTTTTTTGAGATTTTGTTGTTGGTTGTCATCGTTCAATTTGTTCATTTTGATGGCCTGAATAACCCCTTTATATATTACTGCACATTTCTTTTACACCTTGTATAACAATGTTAAATTTTTTTAGTACTTGGCCCACCAGTGATTTCAATCAGGCTAATTGAAAAAATGTTCAAATAGAAAAAGTAAAACTAAAACTGCTCCAATTCCCCCAGTTCGTCACGATCACCTTCGACGACGCTGTCAACATCATCAACATCGAAACCTACAACCGTCTCCTCGACAACCGTCAAAACTACAACGGGTGCCCCATCGGCACCACGTTCTACGTGAGCCACGAGTACACCAACTACCAGTTGGTCAACCAGTTGTACAACAAGGGCTTCGAGATCGGCCTCCACTCGATCAGCCACCAGACCCCGCAGACGTACTGGGCGCAAGCCTCCTACGACACGATCAAGCAGGAGTTCGGAGACCAAATCACCCAGATGTCGCATTTCGCTAACATCCCCCGAGACGAGATCAGGGGTGAGTAGTTTTCATGGGCAGTTCGTGCTTGTTACTAGTGGATTTTACATACATACATAAATCTACTTCTCCCTGCCCTCATCCTACTCTAAGTGGGGTCGGCACAACATGTCTTCGTTGACGTGAGCTCAACATGAACTCTGTTGTCATGGCATCTTTCACACAACCCATCTATCGCTTCTTCGATCTTCCTCTCATTCTAAGTCCATTGATGTCATACTTACCATACCTCTCGCTAGTCTACTTGACATTCATCCCTCCTCATCATGCCCGTACCACACGACCCAGTTACTTCTTAATTTTTCGATCATCGGCGCTACTTTCAGACATACATTGATACATCCTTCAGACAGACATACATAAACCGAGCCTATAAAGTAAAATGAAGGATCTACAAGTCTGTTATAAGACCTGTCGCTGCTGCCAATTGCTGCCAAATCTTGGTCGCCATGTATGACTCCCACGAGGCAGGGGTGATGGCAATGGTATTCTTCTTCTTATTCTGCTGATCTTCTTCACACTGTGCAACAGTCACCAGCAATGCTTTATGTTTGTCCTTAAATAAAATAAAAACTTTAATCAATATATTCGACGCTTGAAAAGAGAATAACTAAGGCTGATCCGCTGCATCTTTCCAGGTGTCCCTAATAGCCGTTGAATTTTTCCAGGTGTCCGCATGCCCTTCCTCCAGCTGAACGGCAACGCCACCTTCCAACTGATCTCCGAGACGGGCCTGGAGTACGACTGCAGCTGGCCCACCATCACCTTCCGCAACCCGGGACTTTGGCCGTACACCCTGGACTACTCCTCCACCCAAGACTGCGTGATACCCCCCTGCCCGACGGCTTCGATCCCCGGCGCCTGGGTGATGCCTATGAACAGCTGGAGCGACCTGAACGGCAACCCCTGCTCGATGGTTGACGGGTGCTTCGCTGTGTGAGTGTTTTCTTTTTCTCCCTGACCTGTTACCAGTTTATTGAGGATCGGCGCAGTATCCTCTTCCTTCAATATCCGTCAGCAGCGTAAACACAGTTTGACAAAAAGAGACAGATCAGTGGCCGTACCATGAAGTATTAGAGCGATCCAAACGCGGCTGACAATACGGGACACCGCTCTACTCGGCTTATATCGTTGTCTCACTTCAACAATGGGAAATGAGTCGCGTTTAGAGTTGGTGGTAAGGCCCCTGTTATTTAGTTAAAACTGTGTTTTATGAATACCGGTGGTATAATCATTGTGAATATTTTTATGACTCTGAAATCGTCATATTTTTATTCAACACCAAACAAAAAAAATTGGTTGTAGCTTATCAAACCGGAGGAGCTCGATATAGCGCAATAGGCCTGCGATTTCGTAAATTAAGCAATGTTTGCTAAGGCCGGTTACTAGGTAGGTGACCAAAAATGTATTATCTCGAGTATCTCCGTGCTTCAGAAAGCACGTTGAACCGTTGATGCATTTGCAGTCGTTCAGAACAAGATACAACAGCCACCACCCCCAATCTCTCCCGCGGGTGTCGTTTAAGGCGACTAAGGTCTAAACAAGAATTAGAAATGGGCAGCAGCGTTCTTGTTATGCTACCTAGCAATATGCTCTATAGATGGCAATAGGCTCACTTTGCTCGCACCCAACATTATTACTGAAAGGTGGGTGTTTGCCTTTGCCAACCCCTTCGGGGGGGTAACATGCCTTAATTTGATATAGGTATGTATTAATCGAAATTATAAATCGAGGAAAATGTAAGTAACGTGTTTATTATTGATTGTTATCTGATAAATTTGTAACTATTTCCGAGAATTATTGTATTATTGTAAATCTTTTTGTGTTAGTAAAGCCATTCATAAATTATGATAAGCCCACGTCGTCATTATCCAAATTGTAAATCCTACATAGCGAGATGTGGAAGTTTTTCCATTGCATCCAGTACTAACGCTTTAATGTGCCCTCTGAAGCATAGAGGAACTAAAAGATAATAACATTTTGGTGACTTATCCAATGACCGGCCCATTCCTTATCACCACCTCCGTGGTCTAATGGTTCGCCCACCGGAATTAAGATCCAGAGGTCCCGGGTTCGATTCCCACGGGGGCACAAATTTATGCTCGGTTCGGTTGGTGGTAGGACTTCTTTCAAGTCCGCCTGGCTAGCTACCACCATCTTATCTTATCAAAATCTGTCACCATAATATTTTTTATTTTTTAGCCGCCTCTTGACAGTGTTTTGTCTTGGGATTTAGTGGGAGTTACAGCGAGAGGAAAATATGTTCTTTTCCCCGGGGAGATTTTGTCCACGTCTCGTGCTACTGAACTGGTCTGCCGTCACCACACGGCAAAGTACAAACTCGTCACCTCAAATCGCGATTTCCTGTTTGTAGCTGGCAATAAATTAAAGATAAAGTTGAAATCATTGCCTAATTTAAAGTGTATCAAAACATGAAATAGATTGTGTTTTGGTATAATAAAACCGATATCTCTTGCACGCATTTGCTCCAAATATTTTTTCCTCAGACGTTGTTTTTTTTTACAACGTGGACCGACGATCTGGTAAAAGCCGAAGATCCTTGGTTGAGGCATATGCCCAACAGTGGGCATCTCTAGCATGCAATCTAACATAATTAAAATATAATTTGTATTAAAGTATTTATTCATGTTATAAAAAACATTAATTATCAGGCAGCATAATTCAAATTTCGGACCGCGCGTCCAGATATTATTGAGTGCTGCTTGCTGTATCTGGGTGCTGTACAAAATAACTCTGGGTGTTGTATCCTCGATTGTATTTAATCATAGCATATATGTATAAGCGGATTACGATCCCGATTCCAGACCCAACCTCCAAGACTTAAAATTTCGATTTCAGACCCTGTATGTAATAAGCGGATACTCTTTATTGCACTTTAAATTATAATAAGTACAGTAGGCCTATTCGCTAACTTTTTTGACAGTTGAAAGTGATGATCACCGAACTATTTACTTGTCCATTACTGTTTTCACAAGTGTCACAATAGCGTTATAGTAAAGTAGTAATGGATCAGTAAATAGTTCGGCGATCATCACTTTTAACTGTCAAAAAAGTTAGCGAATAAACCTACAGGGCGTATATACATTATTCTTAACAAGGGAGGACGTTTCTCTAATATATATCTATTATCTGCTTTATGTATGTATGAATTTCGATTCCGATTCCAGACCCGACCTCCAAGACGCCGACGCGTGGTTCGAGTACATTGTTTCCCAGTTCGAGCGCCACTACTTGGGCAACCGGTCGCCCTTCGGGTTCTTCATCCACGAGTGGTATCTCAACGTGAACCCGGCTATCCTGCAGGCGTTGACTAAGTTCCTCGACGCGCTGGCTAACATTCCTGACGTGTTTGTGGTGAGTTGGTTAGTTTTCTTACAGACGCATCTGGGCTATCCATAATTTCATCTAATGCATTGTAGTCATCTATCGTACTGGCTGTAAAAAATTAATATTATTATGCTGATTAAAAATTTATGTGAAAAGGACAATGAAAATTCGTTATCGAATCATAGTTGTTTGGACGGATAACCAAAAATATAGTATCCCGACTGCGTCTGCAGTCGTTAATACCCACCTGGGCCAGCAAGGGTGGGTAATGGCACATTCTCCCTATATTCTTCTATGTATAGGAACAGCCTGTGCCTGTAACGGGCTAGTGATTATGATAATTATTAGGTTATCGTGGAACAGTGATCAGTAAGGAATCGAAATTGAAAATTGACCCATCATTAACTCACAAAAATCAGCAATTACATTGACAATTATAGTTGTTAAATTTGGCTTGATGATGTCGCATATCGGGTAGCGATGGTATGAGAAAGAGGGACTTCATGCCGAGCTCACGTCTAATAGAGGAGAGTGGAAGAAGAAGACCATGTTGTGCCGTCCCTACTTTTAGTAGGATAAGGGCAGGGAGAAGACGAAGAAGAAGATGTCGCATATCGGCACATCTTGCTTACGTCTCCCTTCTGACATTCCTTGAGACACTGTTGCATCTTACTAAGTTCTTCTTCTGACATTCCTTGAGACACTGCTGCTTGTTTCCAGGTGAACTCCCAAGAAGTCATAGATTGGGTGAAGAACCCTGTTCCAGTGAATGAGTACCAGACGAAGTCCTGTAGGTCTTTCGCCAGGACTACTTGCGGCGCTTCCAGCTGTGGACCCTTATCAGCCAGCCACACCCAGGTAACTGTCGCCATGATGGACCATTAATTATGGTAGACAGGAAAGCTCTTGGCCTTAAAGGACCATTTTATGGTAGCCAGCAACTGTTGGCCTTAAAGGACCATTTTTTATGGTAGACACGAAAGCTCTTGGCCTTAAAGGACCATTTTATAGCCTTGGTCTTGGCCTTCATCTCACCTGATGGTAAGCGACGATAAAGCCCAAAGATGGAATCGAGCTTCACCTGGAACCCTCAACCACAGACTGGATGGCTATCATATATCTCTAATTGTCGGAACACAAAAATGCTGTTAACATTATTATTATGGCGACAGATTTTGATAAGATAATGGTAACTAAACAGATAGTCTTATAAAAGGCCAGAATAAAAATAATGCTAGAAAAAATAATCATCACCCTGGATGATGATTTTTTCTGACATTCCACGTCACACTGATGGCGTGATTTTTTGACCCCTCCGCCGTCCTTGTCACAGTTGGTCACATCCCCTAGTGTGACGTCACATATTTTTGCAATTTTACATTTAGAAATTGAGACGAAGCATGGATATACCGCGCGGGTATAGGGTCTTGTTAGATTTTGAAATGTGACGTCACAAAACTTTAAACCGCCTCCGTGGTGTAGTGGTGCGCCCACCGGAATTAAGATCCAGAGGTCCCGGGTTCGATACCCAGGGGTTAATTGTGCACGGTTTGGTCGGTGATAGGACTTCTTTCAAGTCCGCCTGGTTAGCTACCACCGTTTTATCAAAATATTTCGCCATAATAATAATGATAACAGCATTATTGTGTTTCGATAATGTGTGATAAAATAGCCAGCCCTTCCGTGGTTGAGGGTTCCAGGTGAAGATCGATTCCATTTTTAACCCTTATCGTCTCTGACCATCAGGTGAGATGAAGGCTTACCTGTCGAGCATAAAAAACTACTCGTAACTTCGTTTACCCCCTCCCCCCCCCCCTCTCTTAAGGTGTGTCGTACTTTATGAATGAGCCTTTGTTATGATGATGGGTTTCTTCCTTTGCAGCAAGACTACTGGATGCAGATCTGCAACTCCTGCCCCAGCGTGTACCCGTGGCTCGGAAACCCCCTAGGCCAGGACGCCATCAATGCATAAGCAAACGTTTGATAATTATATAAATAAATAATTTCTAATGCATTCTCACATCTTACCCTAATGAAATTGATGTAAAGTTATGAAACTAATTTATTTTAGTAATGATGCAAAGAAAATAAAGTCGGAAAAAAATTATTTTGTTTTTTTTTTCAAACGAATTTTGTTTTGCGAATTTTCATCGTTTTTAACAAGTATGAATATTTATGCATACATACATAAATCACGCCAATATCCCCGTAGGGGTAGGCAGAGGTGAACCCACGTTTTGCCAATTAGGTTAACACTATTCGGTTAGTAAGAAAAATTCTCCAAATAAATATCACAACAAGCTCATACACCACTTGCACCACCCTTACAATTGCAAACCCAACAATCTATTCCACATTCATGTATTACTTGACCTAGGCAGTACAGCAGTAAACCGGTCATAGATCGTGATAAACACAAATATATAAGTAAATCATAATAATAATAATCATTTATTTGCAAGAGAAGGACTTAATCATATATTATTATCCCAGCATGAAGAAGAAGATATTCTACTGAATGTTTTCGGTGCGCAAACATTATTTCCAGTTGTTTTCATTAATGAATCATTTAAAACAAAAAAAAAACAAAGGATGCTGTTGACAAAATTGACAATACTTTTAGAATATAGGTAATCGATACGCGGTAAATAACAATTATAATTATCAGCACAATCAGAGCTAAATACACGATCCCTGTTATGCAGAAGCCGTGGTGACTACAATACAAACCAACTGATAGAGTCATATCAACAAAATATTTATTAACGAAAGATACTGGACAGTCATGTTTTGTTTGTGTATCTGTAAGACATTGAAAGATATTGCCAAAAATAATTCTAATGCCGGTAAGTATCGATTATCTGTGAGAGAAAAAATAACGTAGAATGTGCGGTCGAAAGTCGAATAAGGGATATTGTCCGGTGTAGACCAAAAAAATCCTGGGGGCACCCGAATGGTGAAGTTAAAACCATCTACAACAGCATTGCATACCCAAATAGGGTTGGTGTCAGGCAGGCGGCCGGTTGTAAAACCTTAGATAAAACATTAAGCAGTATGAATTGGATTATGTATTGAATCCCAATAACTCTCATTCATCGGTTTTTCGACATTATCCTTCCGTCTATACATACCTTTACCGCCTTCGAGTAGAGTAACACATTGAGAAATTTTCATATAAACTGAGACGCATAAAATGGGTCATCATCATTCACATACCATGTTCCCCGATTATTAAAAGTCGGTGCAGTTAATAAAATTCTTCCATACATATCGGTCAGCCACTCCATTGTCATTCATATCATCTTTCAAGGAATTGTCGATGTTCTCTGGATTTGTTCTCTTCCCCTCAACTGACTTATAAAGACTTTAAATTAAAAATATGTTTGCGATAATTATTTCATACACAAATATTTTGGTCCTACCAGTTGATTTTGGCCCTACCTACCAGAAAGTTGGTTATGGGAGAAGAAACATGAAAGTAGAATAACCCCCCAATACAGAAACGCTACTCGAAGGTTGAATCCTGCTTAACATTTAAGTATTGTCAAAATTGACGTTTTTCCAAACAAATTCTGGTATTGTCCACTTAACTATTAAAGCAGTGCTCAAAATTTGATTAGCGATTCGGGGGTAAATGCAGTAAAAATGGTAGCATTGCGGAGCATTGCTGGGGTTAGTTAGTTTGTTCGATTCAATTATTTCGGTTAGTCGATATTGCTTACACTTCAACAGTCGGTTTGTTCAGCTCGAAACTATACTTTGACATATCCATCACTTGGTGTTCCTCTACTTCGACATCCATCAACATTCATGTCCATAACTTTTGTGGTCACATTCATGTCATCCCGTCTCATAACATGTCCATAGCAAGCTGAACGACTCCCTTTCGTCTTCTCTGCCACTGGCGCTACTTTCAGACTACCTCTTACGCACTCATTCCTTATCTTATTAATTTTTGTCATTCCGCACATCCGTCTCAATATTATCATCTCTGCCGCATCCATCATTATCATCACCAGCCCTTTAATGTCCCCACTGCTGGGGCACGGACCTCCCCTATGGATGGAAGAATAAAGGTTGATTGGGCCATAACCCTTACCCTTACATAAACAGATCGAAAGACATAGAAAGGTCAATCTTCTTCCAAATTTCGAACACGATTTATAATTCTTACATAAAGATATCGATCTTACATAAAGCCACGTGGTGACGGCAGAGTAGAATACAATCGTCACCACCCCAAATCACTCCCGTGGGTGTCGTACAAGGCGACTAAGGATAAATCAGTGATGAGGAATGGGCAGCAGCGTTCCTCTTATACCACCTAGCAGTGTACTGCGACACTTTTGTGCCCGATATATGGCAATAGGCTCGCCACCTATTACATGGGACCTAACATAATTGGCGAAACGTGGGTTCACCTCTGCATACCCCTTCGGGGAGATAGGCGAGATTTATGTATGTATGTAAGATATCGATAGACTAAGGGCCTGTTTCACAATCGACGAGTAGGTAAGTTCTAAATTGCTTACTTAGCAGATCATTTGACAGTTGTAATATGAAATTTAAGTCAATTGTACTGCCGAGTAAGCTATTCAGAACTTACCCGTCGATTGTGATACAGACTCTAAGGGCCTGTTTCACAATCGACAAGTAAGTTCTAAGTAGCTTACTTCGCAGATCATTTGACAGTTGTAATATGAAATATATGTCAATTGATCTGCAAAGTAAGCTACTTCGAACTTACTTTTCGATTGTGAAACAGGCCCTTAGTGTTAATGAGAGAAAAGTCTTCTGACCAATTTCAGACACAATTGCTAATTGAAACCTAACCGACACAGATAAGATAAATATGCACACAAACGCATTACAAGTCACCTACCCAGCTATCAGCCGATTAGATACACCGTGATAGCTCAATTTGCAATATAAAGGCATGCATTGGATTCGGGGGTCCTGTATCTTGGAGTCGCGAAGCTGCAACCATGAGATCTTGGATATTGGGTTCGCTGCTCGTAGTGGCTGCGGCAGTGGCCGTTGCTGGCGATGACTTGCCACTGGCGACCACGTGTAACCAGGAAGCTTGCGTTGCACCGGACTGCAGATGCTCATCGGTTGAGGTTCCAGGAGGACTGCAAGCCAAAGATATACCGCAGGTTGGTGGACAAACTGGACATTCTTCTTCTCACTGCGCTGTTCCCAGTCTATCCTGGAGGTCTATCCTGGAGGCCTAGCACGGGACAAAATCTCTCTCCACCTTGTTGGAGTTGGAGCGAGAGGAAAACATTTTTTCTACAGGCCAAAGATATTCCGCTGGTTGTTTGACAGCATAAGGCCTCTCTCCACCTGTAGACAGTGATTTAGTGGCAGTTGGAGCGAGAGGAAAATATTTTTTCTACAGGCCAAAGATATTCCGTGGTTGGTTGACAGCATACTTCTTCTCCCTGCCATGTTCCCAGTCTATCTGTGGGCCTAGCACGGGATTGGATTGTGTAGGAGCTAGGCCCCTTTCATTCTTCGGCGTGTCAATTTGTATGAAGCTTCATAGTAGCTTTCATTTTGTTCATACCAAATGCTTGCTTCGAGCGAGAGGAAAATATTTTCTTTTTCCCAGGGAGATTTTTTCCAGGTCCCGTGCTAGGCCTGCTGGTGTCGGCGCAGTATGTTTCATACATACACACGTACATATATAAATCACGCCTATATCCCCGAAGGGGTAGGCAGAGGTGAACTAGCACCCACGTTTCGCCAATTATGTTAGGTCCCATGTAATAGGTGGCGAGCATTTGTCGGGCACAAAAGTCGCAGTACATTGCAAGGTGGTATAAGAGGAACGCTGCTGCCCATTCCTCATCATTGATCTATCCTTAGTCGCCTTGTACGACACCCTCGGGAGAGATTTGGGGTGGTGACAATTGTATTCTACTCTGCCGTCACCACACGGCTTGATTCATATCATCCATCACTGAGAGGAGCTCGGTCGGCCTGCGATTGCGTAAACTAAGCAATGTCGCTAAGGTCATCGGATGGGTGACCAAAAATTTAATATCTCGAGTTCCACCGTGCTTCGGAAGGCACGTTAAGCCATTGATCCCTGATGCATCTGCAGTTATTATTACCCACTAAACCGGACTGGGCCAGCGTGGTGGGTTATAGCCTAATCTCCCTATAATCTTCTATCCATAGGGAATGCCCGTGCCACAGCAGTGTTGATATTAATAGAGCTGATGATGATGATGTGTGGTGACTACGCACTAAAGATATACCAGCTTTTAATCGCCCATCCCTTTCTACGTCATACTCGGAGAATGAGACGAGCGATTAGTAATTTTTATCAGGATTGTTAATCAGCTGAATCATTCTATGGAAAATGTTTAATGAGTAGCTGAAGCGAATTGCAATCAAGTTCAAGATCTTATCATAATAATAATTGTTGTTCTGTAAATATGTAGGTTACAATTTTAATAATATCTATCGCCGTCATGTATGTATTAATGTATGTGTTACGGAAAATGTATGATATCCAGGAATTGTTTACAAATCCTAGGAAAAGATATAAAATATAGTTTGAAAAAATATTTATTTTTTGCATATCCTGGAAAATGTATAAATTTCCTAGGCATTGTATATAATTCCAATATCGTATTAGGAAATGTATAATATTAATGCTTTCTGTAATAAAACACGGTGTTTTATTGCTGAAAGCATTATTGTTTACAAAACATTCAAAACACGTACTTGTATTATGCTAGTAAGTTGGTTAGGTTAGGTTTGTATTTGAAGCCAATAAGTTGTACTTTTATAGAAAAGTTACAATCTAATAGTTCCTCGCCCCGCTGTCCCGTGTAACAATTGATATCTTATATGATATGTTTTATATTTTCGATTGATATTTTGGAAATGTAACGATTTCCTAGGAAATGTGTCTAATATAATTTATTGCACACATTTCCGGGTGATTTTAGGAAATACTTGCATTTCCTAGGAATTGAACACAATGTCGGATTCGGATCGGACGTAGTGCATAAGCGCTGACAGGTGGCCTCACGCTCATATCCGTTTCCAGTTCGTCATGGTGACGTTCGACGACGCGATCAACATCCTCAACATCGAGACGTACCGCGACGTGTTGTACAACCGTCGGAACTTCAACGGTTGCAGAGCCGGCGCCACATTCTACATGAGCCACGAGTACACCAACTACCAGTTGGTCAACGAGTTGTACAACAACGGGTTCGAGATCGCCCTCCACTCGATCTCGCATCAGACCCCGCAGACGTACTGGGCGCAGGCCGAAGTGGAAACCATGCGGCAGGAGTTCGCTGACCAGAGAATTCTGACGTCACACTTCGCCAGTATCCCTATAAATTCCCTACAAGGTAAATATGTTATTTTTATTTAGACCCTTCATCTCACCTGATGGTAAGTGACGATAAGGGCCGAAGATGGAATCGAGCTTCACCTGGAACGCTCAACCACAAAGGGGATAGCTATCTTATCACAACTGTCGGAACACAATAAAGCTGTTAACATTATTATTATGGGAACAGATTTTGATAAGATGGTGGTAGCTAGCAGGCGGACTTGAAAGAACCATCCACCATACAAACCGAGTGTAAATTTGTACCCCCTGGAGATCAAGCCCATAGATCAAGATCTTAATTCCGGTGGGCAAACCACTAGATAACGGATGCGGTTATATTATAATATTTATAGCAGTGGCATAGCGCGCTTGGCCTGCGATTGCGTAAACTAAGCAATCTTCACTAAGGCCGGTCATTGGATAGATAACCAAACATTTATTTTCTCGAGTTCCTCCGTGCATCGGAAGGCACGTTGAGCCGTTGGTCACGGCTGCATCTGCAGTCGTTAATATCCACCAACCCGCACTGGGCCAGCGTGGTGGGTTATGGCCTGATTTCCCTATATTCTTCCATCCATAGGGAAGGCCCGTGCCCCAGCAGTGGGGATATTGGGTTGTGGCCTATTCTCCCATTCATTTCACATTCTCTCATCCATTGAGAAGTCCTATGCCCTAGCAGTGGAGACATTGAAAGGCTGGCGATGATGATGATGGAACTTCCTTCCAGCTCTTGTTTCGCAAAACCAGCAGTAAATGGAGACAAAGTTAAGACACCTTGATCTGGTGATGGATGATCGATGGTATTTTTTTTTCAATGAATATAAAACAACGAATCCGTTTGCAGGAATCCGCATGCCTTTCTTGCAACTGGCCGGAAACAGCAGTTTCGTAGTCATGAAGGAGCAAGGCATGACCTACGACTGTTCTTGGCCAACTATTGGCTTCGTCAACCCTGGGCTGTGGCCATACACCCTGGATTACTCCAGCAACCAGGACTGCCCCGTGCCCCCCTGCCCCACCGCCTCCATCCCCGGACAGTGGGTTGTCCCCATGATCTCGTGGAGGGACCTGAACGGTGTCCCGTGCTCCATGGCTGACGCCTGTTTCAGTCCGTAAGTATAGTCAACATGGATTATTACACAGGAAATTTGTGGTTAGAAAAAAATATAGTCTTGAAGCGGCCG
This sequence comes from Cataclysta lemnata, assembly GCA_963931975.1. NCBI lineage: Eukaryota > Metazoa > Arthropoda > Insecta > Lepidoptera > Crambidae > Cataclysta > Cataclysta lemnata. Next base: position 3,163,648 of record OZ008362.1, on the reverse strand, counting down.
GCCGGCATCACGTTGGATGTTAGAAATTTATTTCTACATTGTGAGTTTCCGTGAGTATCCGTTGGCTTACAACGTGAAGTTGAGAGAGCCGGGCTTTCACAGTCCGAGTACACTCTGATTACGTGTTGACACGATACGAGTAACGTCCGAGTAGTCATCAGAGTGCACTTGGTCCGAGCCAAGTCAGACCGTGAAAATTATTTGACGTCTTGGTTGGCCGAATGGTATAGGCTTCTGTCCGGACCGCGGAGGACGCGGATCCAATTCCCGCATCAGGACTGTAATTTTTCGAACTTTTTCTAACCACAATATTCTTACCTAATCATCATAATTATCCACTATTTTTATTTTTTAATTGGCGGCACTTGAGTGTTGGTTCACCTCTACCTACCCATTCGGCGATATAGGCGTGATTAATGTATAATCCACTATATTCTTCAACTTAATGCAAGTAGATTAATTCCATCTTAAAAGCAAGTTCATCCAAGCGCTTTCAGCTTTTATACGCCATCTGTCTTTTTCACCCCAAACAAATAGAAACTACAGCAGAAAACATTCACCAGATCATCATTCGCCATGTGGCGGCAGTCCAGAATACTTGTCACCACCCCCAATCTCTCCCAAGGCGACTGGGGGTTAAAACAGTGACGAATAATCTATAGCAGCGCTAATGTCCAACGATTTACGTTTCCGATAAATGGCAATAGACTCGCCAATAGGTGGCGAGTCTTGGGACTTGGATAATATTAAAATTTGTACATACATACATAAATCACGCCTATATCCCCGAAGGGGTGGCAGAGGTGAACTAGGGCCCACGTTTCGCCAAATATGTCAAGTCCCATGTAATAGGTGGCGAGCCTATTGCCATTTATCGGGCACAAAAGTCGCAGTATATTGCTAGCCTAGGTGGTATAAGAGGAACGCTGCTGCCTATTCCTAATCATATTCAGATTTATCCTTAGTCGCCTTGTACGACACCCACGGGAAAGATTTGGGGTGGTGACAATTATATTCTACTCTGCCGTCACCACGCGGCTGAATGAATGATGATTAAAATTTGTATAAATCTGAATGATGATAAAAATTTGTACCTATGTGTAAAGAAATTAGAATATTCGTGACTTTGGCCTCCTCAAACTAAGTTATGGCCCTTTCTCCCGTTATTCTTCCATCCATATGGAAGGTCTGCAGTGGGGACATTAAAAGGCTGCTGCTGATGATGATGATGATGAAACTAATTTATGTGAAAAGATTTTGGTGGTTAGAAAAAGAATTTCGAAAAATCCGATCGATTCCCGCCTCAAGATCATAATTTTTCGAAATTCTTTTTCTAACCACCAAAATCTTTGTACAAATTTTTCTAACATTTATATAATGTTAAAATTAAAATCGAATAGTCTTATTTATGTGTTTCAGCCGAAGGTATTGCCTTCTTTCAGTTTTATTTTAACTTCTGTCAAAGGATTAAAGATTAACATTTGACTTTTAGACCACCACTAACCGACGAAGACGCATGGTTAACCTTCATAACAGAAAACTTCGAGAGGCACTACCTGAATAACCGCGCCCCGTTCGGAATATTCTTCCACGAGTGGTATCTTCGTGCGTACCCGGCTGTCGCGAGAGCGCTTAGCCGGTTCTTAGACATGATCAACTCCATCAACGACGTGTTCATGGTAAGATAGATATATATTCATCATATAGTATCTATAGTAATATTATAAAGCTGAAGAATTTGTTTGTTTGGTTGGTTGGTTAAACGCGCTAATCTCAGGAACTACTGACTCAAATTGAAAAGTTCCTTTTGTGTTGGATAATCCATTTATTGAGGAACGCTATAGGCTATATAACAAACAACCGACATTAATGCGAGCGAAACCGCGGGCGACCACTGGTATAGTATATTTATCAAGATAGAGCGAAAAAAAATCGTGTTACGACCCTAACTGCCGCACTCAGGGACATCAAGTTACGTTAATGAGTACCTGCTTAATGTCAAAAAATGTAATCGCTATTCTATGCAGGAGTAGCTCGCTATATAGCGCAGTGGCATAGCGCGCTTGGCCTGCGGTTGCGTAAACTAAACATGTTCGCTAAGGTCGGTCACAGGATGGGTGACCAAAAATTTATTATCTCGAGTTCCTTCGTGCTTCGGAAGGCACGTTAAGCCGGTTGTCCCGGCTGCATCTGCAGTCGTTAATACCCACCAACCCGCACTGGGCCAGCGTGGTGGGTTATGGCCCAATCTCCCTATATTCTTCCATCCATAGGGAAGGCCCGTGCCCCAGCAGTGGGGACATAAAAGTGCTGGTAATGGTGATGATGATGATTCTAAGCAGTGCCGTAAATAGCATTTTTTGCACCCTGTGCGAGATGAATGCGCCCCATTTAAGTGGACCCCCCTCTTTGCCCTGCCTAATCTGGCTATTCTTGCAACCCCCAGAGCCTACGCCCTGTGCCTATAGACAAATTTTATATTTTACATGTAAGTTTAATATTATTGTGATATAATGTATCATCTAGTATCCATAACATAAGTGCTTAGGCTTCTTACTTTGGGCTAGATGATAGATGTGAGTGTAAAAATATTGATTTTATATATAAGTATTGATTTTTTTTCTGTCCAGGTCAACACCAATGAGGTGGTCGATTGGATCAAGAACCCTGTGTCAGTTGACGAGTACAGGAGTAGGGGTTGTCCTTTCCACCAGCCTACTGGCTGCGTGGCAACAAGCTGCGGACCTCTTTCGGCACCGCACAAAGAAGTGAGTTTAAGAGGCTAGCCCCCGTAGCACGGGACATGGACACATCTCCTTCGGGGGAAAGAGTATCTTTTCCTTTCGCTCTAGATACATACATAAATCACGCCTATAGCCCCGAAGGGGTAGGCAGAGGTGAACTAGCACCCACGTTTCGCCAATTATGTTAGGTACTATGTCAAAGTCAAAGTCAAAATTCATTTATTCATATATTCATATCTGGTATGATTACAATACACTTATGAATCGTCAAGACGCTAGATATCGAAAACCCGTGTGTCCAAGAAAAAAATAGGGGAGTGCGCAGCATGCCTCAGTGTGTAATGATAGGTCTCCCAAACCCGCCCACGCCCCGATCCGCAACGAAGCGCCGACCCTGCCGCGTTCAATACCAAGATGATACTAAACGCATCAGGGCCCAATGCTCCGCTAGCAGAACGGCACGCAAGTAGGCTGTAGAGAAACCCACCATTGTCAACGAGTTATGACATTGCAGGTACATTGTAAATTATGCACCAAATACAATCCCACAACACGCCAATCACATAAACCGAAACATGCCGCGCACTACCAATCAACCCCCAACCCCCAACCTACCTATACGGACACAAAAGTTTTCAATATCTAGCAAAAAATCTACGCCATCCGTTCGTAAGCTACCGGGAGGCCCTGTTCTGAGAAGAACGGGCAAGAAACTCAGTCGGGTATTTTCCTCCCTTAGTTACTTATATAATATATAATCTAAATTCAATGAAAATTTTATGAAAGATGTCAATAGCTTTAACGTCAAGAAATAATAATTAGAGTCACTATTTCTGAAGCTATCAACATCCTTCATTACAGACAGAACAGCATATTAGTCATGGATTATATAAATAAAAATAAAAGTTATTTATTCCAAACATCCTTGTCATCTAGATAGTCCTGAATTTTATAGTACCCTTTTGCCATTAGTACTTTTTTTACATAAGGCTTAAATTTGTGTTGAAGCAGTTCAGTCAAAGATCCTGGTATCTTATTATAGAAAAGTATACATTTCCCCATAAAAAAATTAGCAACCTTGTTATGTAATAGGTGGCGAGCCTATTGCCACTTATCAGGCACGAATTGAATTACTATTGTATTGTATTTATTTGCTAACTCGCAGTAGGTACATTGCTAGGTGGTATAAAGAGGAACGCTGCTGCCCATTCCTCATCACTGTTTCAGAACATGGGACCTAGCATAATTGGCGAAACGTGGGTCCTAGTTCACCTCTGCCTACCCCTTAGGGGATATTGGCGTGGTTTATATATGTATGTAATAATAAACCTAATGAGAGAAATGGAAGAAGAAAACATGTTGTGCCGACCCCGCCTAGAGCGGGAAAAGGGCAGGAAGAAGAAGAAGAAGAATAAACCTAATGACAATACTTCTAGATTCAATTTCAAATGCGATATAAATCTTCTCTACTCTCCGAGCCGGCTAGTGTTAACGAGCAGTAATGCATTATTGCATTGCAGAGCACCGCGTGTACTGCTTTAAAGCTTATAGCAGTGCTATATTGCGCAACTCGCATTTAACCACACAATGTAATAATGACATGTTACTTTGTTTACAGGAATTATACTGGATGGCCATATGCGGCACATGCCCCAGAGTTTACCCATGGCTCGGAAACCCGCTAGGCGTAGAGACATAAATTATTTAATTTAAATGTTTTATACGCTTTCAAATACTACGTAGCTAAAAGAAATCAAACTGAAAATGCTAATTTATTATTCGAAATCTTTAAGCTATGCAAAATAATAATATTATTATTATAATATCCTTTGCAGTGTTATTAAATAAGCTTAAGCCTAAGAAAAAGTTCAAAGGAAGATTTATAAAAGGAACAATTGAGGCTATAATTGTGTTAGTGTTGTGTTCACCTACCAAACGTAGAATTATAATAAATAAGGTTTGTTATAAGCTAATCCAAATTGATAATAACATTTATTAGGTATGTACATATTTATAATTTTCTAAAAATAAAACCGTCTGATAATAGAAAGTAAATTTTTTATTTCATTTTATACCGAAAAATAAATTATTATATTATTTAATGGCTGGGCGGAGAGAGCAGACTAAGTGGTGAAGACCTTCGACCTAAGTCACTCTTGGCTTTCCTTTCTGCATACTTAGGACCCGGCAAAGATATCATGGAATGCTAAAAGTGTCCGTCGCATCCGGAACGGGGTCAAAAGTGGGCATAATCTAGATGCAATCTCAAACGAGGGTTAAACAAAAAACTTCTTAAGATTTTTACATTTTGACTGTGATTTTTACGTAAATTGGCCAATTTTGGCGGTCTTGATCTCAGAAACAAGAATACATTGACAATTTTGACAGTGAATAGTGTAGAATAGATTTTATACATTTTGCTTAACTTTTTAATTAAACTCAAAATTGTAGAGAAAGAATTTTATAGAATGCGCGAAGGCCCTTTTTTGAGCTCCCTGGAGTGAACTACTGATCTACGCAAATGAGATAAAAAAATATAATTTTATTTGTATTATAGTCGAACAGTTCTTAGCGGCCTCGAAATTTTGCAACATCATTGATTTTATATAGAAAAAGAAATATTCTACACAAAAAATACTTCGAAAATAGCTTTAAGTTAACTATGAATATTATTATCTCATTTCTACAATAATATTTTTGAGCAAAATTTATACTAGAATAATTGTTACTTTATGAGGAATAAAGATTTTATAATTTTAAAGCAAGAATTTATTATCCTGTCACAATAAACACGATAAACAGAACTGCAAAATTACTACTAAATGCGATGCACCGGCCATCTGAGTATGAGAGGAGTGAGATTTGTAATAGGTCTCTTAAGTCACTCTTGGCTTCCCTCTGTGCACACTTTGGACCCGGCACCCGCAAAGTGATATCATGGAATGCTAAAAGTGTTCGTCTCATAGGGGAACGGGGTCAAAAGTGGGCATAACCTAGATGCATAGTTTATAAAAAATTCCTAATGGCAATAGTTAAAAATAGCCTATCGTTATTATTGACTTGTTCTTAAGACGTACTTACTAGTCTTCCTTGACTAAGTGCGAAAAAATAACGTAGAATCTCATTTCGCCCATGTCATTAAGATGTCCTTATAGTTGTCTAAGGAGTGTGCATGGTGTGTTACCGTCCAATCTGTTATCCGGTCGAAACCAGATTTGACTGATTTTCTCAGCCAGGCAATACCACTGATGACTGATTTCTGGCTTTATTAAATCTAACCGACGAGACTGTTGGATAATAACGACTGCAGATGCAGTCAGGATGGTTCAGTATCTTTATGCAACATATATACAAGGTATAACAGAGAGCTGTAGTCATATTTAAAGGGGTTATTCAGGCCATCAAACTGAACAACTTTCGCTAAGGGACCAAAATCGAAATCTCAGAAAAATAAACACTCCCCCATATAAACTGGTGTCAGCTGGTTCTCGGCTTAGTATGGGGAAGTGATTTTTTTTTCTGAGATTTCGATTTTGGTCCCTTAGCGAAAGTTGTTCAGTTTTATGGCCTGAATAACCCCTTTAAATATTACTACACCTCTCTGTTACCCAGTATACATAATCCAATTGCCGATTATTATTTCAATTTTCACATCCTGGTTAATTGTAATGCATTTTAATCGCAGTAATACATAATTATATTGATAAAGATAAATAAAAATATACAAGAAATCAATTATATAAAAATGTACAGCTCTTAATTAGCCTTGAACTGATAAGATACAGTTTAAAACATAAATTGAAAATCAAACAGCCATGTTCCAAGGAATGGACTAGCCATATCAGATTGATAATATTTCAGACTGATTACCATCAGATATAAGTAATTAGAATTATGTAATAAGCTTGTTTTGTTCATTAGAAATTGTGCTTCTTAACGGTTTCCTTTTCACTTCAATCTTGAATAAAACCGAAACTCGAATTCAGATAATATTATTGCCAAATCTCACTAATTGCTACCGAAGATATTGAGAGTCGACTATTGCACAGTATAGAACCAGTAGTTTATCTGCGGCCTGTCGGCGAGTTATTAGCCTACTCTGCATTGACGCTAGGGTGATTATGATAACTAAAGCGGCGGCCGCGAGCGCGAATGTGCCGAGCGGAAACGAGAGCGAGCGAAAGTGCAATCACCTTGTACACGCGCGGTCACACCGAACCCATAGGCCCCCGTATTCCCCCGTATTTTATGTCAATGTGTGCGTAACAGTGCGTGCCTACACGGCGTCGAGGACGAAAGCACATTCTAATGGGCAGCGACCAGTTTGTATGAAGACATATTACTGTTTATACTGTGACTATTGTCCGCATTACAAACTCAAGCGAAACCAATAATAATTGAAATTATTTCGGTTTTTCTTCCACTCTGAAAATTGCTTGTCGTGATAAGACATTCAAATGGTTTTAAGGTTATCACAGTTTGAAAATAAATATTATTGTCTCTTTATGAGGTATGTCTGTCAAATCATCACCAGCTCAGTCTTCTATCAATTGTTAAGGATTATTAACATTACTATAGCTATAATGTTTTAAAATAAAAGATCCAATTATCATTTCTAATACATTTATTACTAACCCATTTACATCAAGTAGTAACTATTTCATATCCAAAGTGGTAATACTACAAGTCTTCGTACTGACTCTTCATTATCAGTGACTTAAGCTTACATCAATTAAGTACCTAAACATTTAGCTTTTGGTTTACAAATTACAATTAAAAAGTTTATTAGAAATTTCGAAACCGCTTCCTTATTACCGGAACTTTTGTGTTTGATTCAAAATTCTGCACATTGAAACTCGTATCAAATTTGTCCTCGATTACTTATCATTAAAATTAAGTGAATACAATTCACAGTATAACTTCTATCTTAAGTAAACTGTAATTTTAAAGTACATTCGTGATTTTTATTAGAGAATGAAGAATAATAATTTGTGTACATTTATGGCGCTTATACAATATATATGCTTTAATGGTTAGATTATAGTAATAAATATTCACGAAGAAACACGAACATCGAATTGAGACTATTTTACAAAGATAATAAATATTTACAATGGCAGTAATAAACGACTCCTAGCATTCATAATAGAAATAAACTTATAGCATCGATAAACTAGCTAAGATAAAGCTATCACATTCTAATTTAATAAGTTACTAAAACCTATCTTACATAAACAGGTAAATATATACAACAGTTTAGACAACTAATTATTTCTATGAAAGAGCATCCGAATAATTAACGTTTAAAACAATATAATAATCATTCTCCTAAACATTTTCCATGAGGTAGAAAACAATTTACAAGTTTCGAGAAACTAAACAATGCTTCTATATACAATTCATTAAGCAAAAGGTGTTTCAAGGCTTTTATCCTTATACTGTTTTTATACTAGAATCTAGAGCGTTGTCGTATTAACAAAAGCACTATTTACACATTTGTACATCGGGAAACGTAAAATAAGTTAGTAATACTGTAAATATTTTAAAGCTTATTTTCAGAAATACACAATTACTTAAACTAAATCAGTCCATTAAAAAAATAGAAAATAATATTAGAAACATCATATCGATTTTAGATTCTACAGGCAAGAATATAAATATAATTTAATAATATTAAACAAGACATCACCATGCTTGGGTACATTACCTAAAATCAATGCCATCATTTGTATTATTGAGAATTTATATTTTATTTAAAAAGGTACATGCATCTTATCCATGGCATTATTTATAATCACTTCCATTTTTCAACGGAGTGAATTGTTAAAATGAAATATAAGTAAAATACAGTGTCAAATAACATATTACAAAGTTAAATAAACTTACTTTTGTTTAGGGGACATATTTTGGTTTTCAAGGCAGAGATAATAATTTCCTCATAAATTGGACTGGAATCCATAAATTGGATTGTTTTCTAATGGTTTTCCAATAAAAACCAATTGACAGTATATAAACATCAGACTATTAGTTGAATACTGAAATCATTAGAATCTATTTAATATTATGAAACTAGCAAAATTATTAAATGAGTGAAAACTGTCTACTTGACTTAGTTTGGTCCAAAACCAAATTGGTATCAGTGAAGTTAGTTCTGATTTCATTGTTATAAATTAGAATGAATAACATTTTTTGAAGAACGAGCAAAGATGATTAGCTGTTTGTTATATCAAGAATAGCACTTAAAGCTTACAGAGACATAATGAAGTGAAGAATATGAAAGAAACTATTTTGCTTCTAAGAAGAGTGAATACCAACGCAAATTAAATTTTCACACCTTTCCACTAGCAGGTTTTAGGCGGGATGATCTACTCCTAATAATTAGTTCTAGATATCGATAATTACTCGTCAAAATAATTTACTGTAAATGCTGACTCAAGGTTAACCTGTTATTCTTTATCAATGCGTTGTGGTATAAATCGTTAGTTAAACAAAAATTCTGTTTGTGCTCCAGATCTTATAATAGAATACCATGGCCATATCTGCTCGTCGCGCCTATAGACTAAGCAGAGTATTTGACAGTTAATTACTCGACTCGACTGAGGAATTTCCTTAAGTTAAGGATAGTTTTGTCAGATATGTCAACATTTTCCTTGAGGTTGTGTCGAGTGGAGGAACTCTCGAGGAAACGACTCTGCATATGGGTGGTAATCTTATCGTAATTTTTTTTGTTTTTATAGGTACCAACTAGACATTTTTTCTTTTTTCTTTACGTTCGAAATTTGATGGAGCATTTGACGTTTCACGTTGAAGACAGCTTCAATTGCACACGTGGTGGTCTCTCTTGGAGCGGCAGAGTTCGCAGTGGACCCGGCAGCACCAGACGAACCGACACCGGCACTTCTCCTCGTGGTCTCTCACGCGGGTCTGGTACCCTCGGCCGCAGCACAGCAGCCGGCAGCCGTCCAAGCCGGCAGATGTACGGTTGCAGGTGCGACCTCTCGTGCCGAGGATGCCGATTCTGAAACAGCCGATCGTTACATATTTGCATCATCATCATCATCCGGGTCATCCGCCTGATGGCGGGCTGTGGGCATCGAGGGGCAGCTCATGGCCCGGGCATGAACCTACAGGAAAACATCAGTCCCCCGGTGGTCTGGGCCGCCGTCTAAAATGGCGGGACACCCCTTCGGCCCCTTATACTCGACCCCGGTCTGGCGGCGAGGCCCTCGGCGCGGTCTAACCATATGCCGGGTGGTTTGCCCAGTGGTGGTAAGGCCCAGCTAGGAGCCAGCGAGCGGGCTTCAGCTTATGCTTATGTACCCAAGGGAGCAGAGAGTAGGGGGAAGGGAAGAAGGGCATATTGCCCGCCTAGCATGAAAAATTCTTTTCCTTCGTTTTGACAGTTCAACGCGATAAATGGCTTTATCATATCGTGTTTCGGGGGTCATGCTAGCCGGGTTGGAAGTGGAATACTTGAGGAAGACCGCAGATGCGATGGTGATATATTGTGTGAAGTGAAAGATGATATGCAACCGTGTGGCGACGGCAGATCAGAATACAATAGTCACCACACCCCATTCCTCCCGCGGGTGTCGTACAAGGCGACTAAGGGTGAAGAGTAATAAGTAGCAGCGTTCCTCTTATACCACCTAGCAATGTACTGCGATTTACGTGCCCGATAGATAAAAATAGGCACGCCAGGTCATGGGACCTAACCTAATTGGCGAAAACTGGGTATTAATTCATCTCTGCGGTTCAATTGTTTAATGGGGATTATGAAACTGAGGGGATTCTGATTTAATAAATTTTTGGTCATTTGTCTAATGAAAGACCTTATAATTATATATAATTATAATTAATAATTTAATAATTAATATTTTTACACTCACACCTATCATCTAGCCCAAAGTAAGTAGCCTAAGCACTTGTGTTATGGATACTAGATGACGAACATATTTTTAATATAATTATGTATATAAATATTGAAAATACACTACATAAACATATACACAACCATGACTCGGAAACAAACATTTGTGGTCATCACAAAGTTTGCCCCTACCAGGATTCGAACCCGGGACCTCTTGGCCAATACCCAGCAATCTGAGCATTCGACCAAGGCGGCCGTCGTCTTATCAAAAAAATATTCTAGATTTTTTTAATGTTAGACAGGGAAGCTCTTGCCCTTCATCTCACCCAATGGTAAGTAACGATAAGGGCTGAAGATGGAATCGAGCTTCACCTGGAACCCTCAACCACAGAGGGGCTGGCTATCTTATCACAGTTGTCGGAACACAATAACGCTGTTAACATTATTATTATGGCGACAGATTTTGATAAGATGATGGTAGCTAGCCAGGCGGACTTCAAAGTCAAAATTCATAATTAATATTGTTGATGGCATCGCTGAGAATTTTGATTCAGCCATCTTGTTACAAAGATTTAAGTAAAGAAGGTATTTTTATCAAGACTATAATTTTTTCTAACTTTTTGTAACCACAACAGGGGCCTTACCACCAACTCTAAACGCGATTCAATTCCCATTGTTAAAGTGAGACAACGCTATAAGTCGAGTGGAGCGGCGTCCTGTTCTGTCACCCGCGTTTGAATCGCACTAATACTTCATGGTACGACCACAGTTCTTTATTATTCTACTCACTCTTCGTTAGGCTCGCAGTAATCAGGGGAGTCTTCTAAATAAACCAGGTCCGTTTTGTTAGGCTTCTTCATGTCAGCGTGTACCGGCCGCATCTTCCTTATGTTCTTGCCTCTTTTTCTTTCTACTACCTGTAAATTACAAAAAGAATGTATAGCTACCTGGCAATTACCTATATTGACTTACCTGTTCACACCTACTTGCCAGATTGCATAGCATAGGCATATTCTGTGTGTTAAAAACTGTCAATTGAGATAAAACTCATTCGGTTAAGACAAGAGTGAAGGTGATCCAGGAAAATTATTGAAATTAAACTTACTTTTCGATAGGCAAGTTATCATCTATAGGCATATTTGTTTATATATTATATTTGATAAAAAATAGGTATTTCTCTTCTAATTATCAGATCCGTTAAGGTCGATCTTCTACGGCTCTTAAACTAATTCCACGCGAAATGAAAGCTCAAACATTGTCGGATGGAAAGTACTATAACATTTTGTACACGTCACATAAACATGCTCTACGTTCTACGTTGATCATACTATAACAATTTTATAATGTAAAATTTTGGATTGCCCGTAACATTGACGGCCTCTAAAACGAACGAAGTCTGAACGCTCAATAAAAATTGTAGTAAGATCAGTCGTCACACCTTTACATGCGAAGCGCCTTCGTATCTGACGGTCAGCGCGTCCCCCACAGCCCTCAGTTGGGGCAGCCGGCGCCAGCAAACGCGGACGGAGCATGACCCCGACATGCCGTGGCATTTACATACCCGCTGCATGCGGGCTCGCACCGCCTGGTAGGAAGAACAAGAGTCAAAGGCATTCTCTTATATGATAAACGACGGAGTTCCGCGGGCACAAACATAAAAAAACATACGGGTACGATAATGTTTTTTTTTATATTTGCACGAGCACTGCTCCTATTAGCGCTATACTATTATTAGAGACCTACTACTATTATTACTTTATTGTGAGGACACCTGTCATCTTTAGTCCCCCCGTGACCACGGCCACTGTAAAGTGATCGAAACGTCGGGTTAAATAATTAATATGCCAAACACCAAATTATACGCGAGTCTTATCCGTAAAAGTTGTTTCATTTCAAATACGGGTACGAATTGAGTAACCTCCTCCGTTTTTCTTCGGTTAAAAATGAAAATGGTTCCAGCGGAAGACCAGCGCTATAGTCCGACAACTTCGTGCGCGACCTTCCTGCGGTATGAGACGGTGGCGGGGACGGGGCACAGTAGATGCTAGCGGGGGCGGGCGAGGCGTGGAGCAGCGACTTTTCCCTCCTTCCCGCATCACCCACCCCCGCCAACATCTCGTACCACAGGAGGGTCGCGCACGAACTTGACGGACTATAGTCGTGAGGCTGGCAATATGCTGAGTTGGGACCGATTGAGACATATTACCTATTTGTATGTTTAATATTAAATGTTTCTTTCTTTCTTTCTTACACTGTACTCTCCTAGTACAGTGTAAGAAAGTACTCTCCTGTACTCTCCGGGCCTAGTACGGGACGTGGGCAAAATCTCTCTCCACCACTCGACAGTGTTTTGTCTCGGGATTTAGTGGGAGTAAGAGCGAGAGGAAAATATTTTCTTTTGCCTGCGATATTGTACACGTCCCGTGCTACGGGGACGCGGACGGAGCAGAACCCCGACATGCCGTGGCATTTGCATACCCGTTGCATGCGGGCTTGTGCCGGTTGGTCGGAGGAACAAGAGTCGAAGGCATTCTCTTACACTGCCATCTTCTGGCCCCGTAGCTCGGGACGTGGACTAAATCTCCTCGGTGAAGAGAAAATATTTTCCTCTCCTAATAACTCCAGAGACAAAACACTATCAAGTGGTCGAGAGAGACTTTGTCCACGTCCCGTGCTAGGCATGCTTGGGGCCTAGACACGTGGCCAATCTATTCGAAAAAATAGAATGCAAATGTCTTTGTATTCTGTTCGTTCGCATATATTGGCCACTTGTCAAGAGAGGCTGGTTAAAGAACGATTAAAGGAGTTCAAGAGATTTTTTTATATTTATTTTATTATTATACTCTTTATTGCAATTAAAAATACATCAATAGCACACACAATAAATACATAGTTTGCAAGGGCGGACTTATCTCTAAAAGAGATCTCTTCCAGTCAACTCACGAAAGCTAGTATAAATTTAAGCTGTAGTGGAGGTGACTAAAAATGCGAATAAAGTGGAATAAAAACAAACAAATCAATATATACTTTTTATATAACATAAATAAATACTATAATGTATACATAAACACAATATTTCTTTGAATACATACTAAATAAATACAATAAATATTACTTAAATACTGGAAAAAACATGAACTTGCAAACATTAAACTCTAGATACTTGTGACAAATAATACTGTTTTAATCTATATTTGAAACTGGCGATGACTAACTTGGATGAAGGTTGGAAGGTTGTTCCACAGCTGTGCTGCGCGAAAGGAGAATGAGTGTGACAGAAAGTTGGTGTTGCCCTTGGGAAGCTCGTTGGCGTTGGGGTCGAAAAGAATTTTGTAAAGGGTGGAAAGGATGTGCACATTACGCCGATCTCGAACTGGAAGCCACTTTAGCTCAGAACGAAATGCAGATACATGGTTGTTAAACCCTCCTCTAGTAGGAGGGAATAAATCTGGGGGGATGACTAGGGATTGATCACAAAAAAAAACCAGGATACTACTTATCCACAGAGTAACGGTTACTTCTTACCGGACCCTGTGGCCTGATTTATTGACATTTGCATATATTTAAACTCAACTTATATATAAAGACGATTAACTCTTAACACCGCCAACTGCAATCGGTACATTCTCAATCAGCGCCATCTAGTAATACTAATTTGAACCACTTACACATATAGCAGTGAAAGCATAACAGCAAATAAGCAAACTCAATTAGCTAAACAATTGACATTAAAACAACTTATAACGTTGGTTATACAATGGTCGTAATTGCGAAGGCCATAAATAAATCGGATGGCTAGGTTCTGCAAACGTTCGAGCTTATTAAGTAGTATTTATTTAAGTTTTATTTATTTATTTGGACCATCAACAGAGTTACACTGATTCTTCTGTATATACCTCACAACTTAGAATATGACGGTTTTTGATGCCTTTAATTTATTCCTGTGGTGATGAAAACTGACACCAAAGGCTAATTGTCATCATCTTCGGCTCTTCCAAGGTTTTAGTTCAAAGCGATAGATGGCATCGAGTTGTAAAGGAGTGGGTGGTCGGTTTCCTTAGGCACCATATTGCAATTGTTGCTGCAACTAATGTGCTCGATGAATGAAATTTGACTATTCCGATGCATCAAACACCAACAGCCCCTCTAGATAAGTCAATCCATTCTAACGAATAATTAAATACAAATTAATATCAATTTTCGACACCATCTCTTACATTACGGTCGCCATGTTGTTTAATCATTAATACGTCAATTTCATCCATTTGTATTCTATTCGTTGGAGTAGATTGGCCACTTACTGCCGCACTCAGAGACGTCAATTAACTTTATTCATTTATTTAATGTCAAAAATTTTCATTTAAATCTAGACTATAGACCCGTCAAGAATAGCGACTAGTTTTGAATTTTTTGTCGTTTTTTGACGTTAAGTACTCATTAACGTCAGAGAGTGCGGAAGTTAGTCTTGTCCAGAGGTGCTGAATATTAAAACATTCCACAACATCTTCATCTAACTTACCCTACGGCCGGCTTCGTGGTTGTGCAGATTCATTATTCCTTCATCAGAATCCCGGTTCTCTTTTGACTCGACAAAGTCCCGACTGAACTTCTCCCCGTACCTTATGTCCTGAAAGAAAAAAGGAAATGTTACAATTTCTGCTCTTCGTGACAAAGCCCAAAGAAGGTTGGGTCAGCCAAGCAAGGCTGTTGTCAGGCAAGCGGGCTAGATCATCTCACCTGATGGTGAGTGTCGATCTCTTATCATAGAAGACCGACATGACAAAATAGTACATACATACATACATCCATAATTCACGCCTATATCCCCGAAGGGGTAGGCAGAGGTGAACTAGCACCCACGTTTCGCCAATTATGTTAGGTCCCAATAGGCCCAATAGGTGGTGAGCCTTTTGCCATTTATCGGGCACAAAAGTCGCAGTACATTGCTAGATGGTATAAGAGGAACGCTGCTGCCCATTCCTCATCACTGATTTATCCTTAGTCGCCTTGTACGACACCCACGGGAGAGATTTGGGGTGGTGACAATTGTATTCTACTCTGCCGTCACCACACGGCGGTACAAAAAATTGTACCAACCAAACTGAATAGAATTATGGGAATCGAGCCTGGGACCTCGGGATCTAATACCGGTGGGCGCACTACTAAAACTAGGCCACGGAGGCGGTTAAGAGTTTTTTTCTTCCTTCATCTCACCTGATGGTAAGGGACGGTAAGGGCCGAAGATGGAATTGAGCTTCATCTGGAACCCTCAACCACCAGAGGGACTGGCTATCTTATTCACAATTGTCGGAACACAATAATGATGTTAACATTATTATTATGGCGCCAGATTTTGATAAGATGGTGGTAGCTAGCCAGGCGAACTTGAAAGAAGTCCTACAACCAACCAAACCCAGTACAAATTTGTACCACTCTGGGGATCGAAACCGAGATCTCTGGATCTTAATTCCGGTGGGCGAACCACTCGACCACGGAGGCGGTTGAAGGCGGTTGAATCAAATCAAAGCAAATCAAAATTCGTTTATTCATATCTGGTATGATTACAATACACTCATGAATCGTCAAGACAAGAAATTTACGCCATCCGTTCGCTACCAGAAGGCCCTGTCCTGAGAAGAACGGGCAAGAAACTCGGTCAGGTTTTTTCCTCCCTTTACATAAAAGTAATTTAAATTAATTAATAATTGGAAATTGAAAGATGTCAATAACTTACAACGTCAAGTAATAGTATGTCAATAAAGATACAAATTCTGAAGTTATCAACATCCTTCATTACAGCAAACAGAATATCTATTTTAAATAAAGAACACTCAGGGGCAATCGTTTAATCATACTGGATAAAGATATTTAGTATTTATATATTATGTATGTAAAAGTTATTGATTCCAAGCATCTTTGTCATCTAAATAGTCCTGAATTTTATAGTACCCTTTTTACAGGAGTATATTTTTTATATAGGGCTTAAATTTGTGTAAAGGTAGTTTAGTTGAGTCCATCATTCAGCCGAGAGACGCCCACTGTTGGGCATAGGCCTCCCCCAAGTCCAAACCGATCGGTCCTGCGCTGCCCGCATCCAGCGGCTTTCCGCCACCTTCACGATCGTTGGCCCACCCTGTTGGGGGCCTACCAACGCTGCACTGCGTCCCATGTATGAGAAAAAAAATCAGTAAAATACTACTATAGTGGTTGCGCGCGGCTTCGCTCGCGTTACTCAATAGCCTATAGCCTTCCTCGATAAATGGGCTATCCAACACTAAAGGATTTTTCAATTTCATTAAGTAGTTTCTGAGATTATAGTCCGACAACTTCGTGCGCGACCCTCCTGCGGTAGGAGACGGTGGCGGGGACGAGGCACAGTAGATGCTAGCGGGGGCGGGAGAGGCGGAGAGGAGCGAGTTTTCCCTCCTCCCCGCATCACCAAACCCCGTCAACTGTTGAATTTTGTTAAATGATTTGCAAAAAATATTTATTAAATATTAGTTCATAGTATGCCTAATATACTTTATGGTTATGCATATGGCTTTGTGTCTATGACCTGTGTCTGTGGTTGAAGCGCCATCTTTTCTTTAGTAATTTTCAATAGTCTCTCTCTCACCTTTGTGTCGAACTGTGCTAGGGAACGGACGTATACCTTCTTAGTGACGAAGTGAATATACATACATTTCTTCAGTAAATCAGTGTTTCAATTTCCCATAATCTCCAATATCAACATCCTGAGCGCCCCGTCCCCGTCCCTCATACCGAAGGAAGGTCGCGCACGAAGTTGTCGGACTATAATCTCAGGAACTACTGAATCAAATTGAAAAATTCTTTTTTGTGGATAGCCCATTTATCGAGGAAGGCTATAGGCTATTTAGTAACGCGAGCGAAGCCGCGCGCAACCACTAGTATACTATATTTATGATGTTAAAATAAAAATCAAAATAATAAATTAACCCTACAACTCACCTCAGAGCATCGGGGGAGGATGGATGAATGATTATGAATCAAAAGGGAGTGGATCGCTTGATGACGTCTGACCGATATGAATGGAAGAAGAAACATACTGCGCCGACCCCAGATAGACTCCCAGTCTATCTGGGAGCAGGGCAGGGAGAAGAAGAAGTATATTTATATTACCTCAGAGCATCCCCCCCACTGCCAGTGCCTCGGCGTGCGCTTCCGGACGCGCGCGTCGCACGAGCACTCGTTGAGCTCGCCGCGGCTGCACGCGCGAGCGACCGCGTGCGCCAGCGCGGCGGACGACAGGGCGTGCACGAACGCCGACTCGCGCGACTCTGAAATAAGTGGAGATTCCTTTGTTAATGCTATGCGAAATCGTAGCTGCTTCGGGTGCTAAACTATACACATTCATACATAAATCACGCCTATATCCCCGAAGAGGTAGGCAGAGGTGAACTAGTACCCACGTTTCGCGTTTCACGGTAGCGAGTCTATTGCCATATATCGGGCACAAAAGTGTCGCAATACATTGCTAGGTGGTATAAGAGGAACGCTGTTGCCCATTCCTCATCACTGATTTATCCTTAGTCGCCTTGTACGACACCCACGGGAGAGATTTGGGGTGGTGACAATTGTATTCTACTCTGCCGTCACTAAACTATACATATATTATAAAGCGGAAGAGTTTGTTTGGTTAAACGCGCTCTCAGAAACTACTGGTTCAAATCGAAAATTTTTTTTGTGTTGGATAATCCATTCATAACTCAATAATCTTCTTCTTCCTTTTTTTGTCCTGGGGTTGAATGTATTTAAGCATGCCTCGCGATCCCAGGGCCAGAGCCTTGTGCCCAAATCCACACCTTGCGTTTGCCCTCTAAACTTCATCTGCCTGCCCTGTTCCCAGTTTACCTACTTGTGGTCGGCGTACCTCTTCCATTAATATAGGTCATCAAGCCATCGGCTCCCTTTTAATTTATATCAATCATCAAAAAAATATTTAAAAAATATTCTTTTAATACGACAATCGTTTTACGATTATGACCTCTGACCTCAATTCGTCATTAAAACCTGTTCGGTATAATGGGTGTAAGTTATGAATCAAAAGGGAGTAGATGGCTCGATGTCGACGGACCGACATGAATAGAAGTGGGATTCTGCACCGACACTAGAAAGCTTGGGAATCACTGACCTCTCATACAAATACGCTGGACTGAATACGTCTACTAAAATGACAAATGTTTCTTGTGCCGATTTGAAGCGCCCCATCGAACGGCAAGGGTACTAAATTTGACGTTTGTTGCTTGTATTTTGCATTACAGATGCATCTCTTATATTAGTTCCGTGGACGTTCACCTTCGTACACCAGTGCCATTAGCGCCAAGATGGCGATAGTCAAATTGGCGTCATTTTTTGGATTACAACCTTCAGTCCAGCGTCAAGTACGCTATAATAGAGGTCAGTGCTGAAAATGGCGCAAGAAGAGGGTGTGCCGTCATCTGATTCTAATATGGCTGACCGTCTCGTCTGGCCAAGTTATTCAACGCCCGTCTCACGCCACTTCAAGATGTATTCTAGGGAGCTACAGCTGTTTATTTTCTAATGTCGACTGGCATCATGCGGGGTGCCGATGGAGGAGCTCACATCGTAACGTAAACCGATCGCGGCCAACACAACCTGAGCCCCGTCGCTTCATTACCATTCATAATTAGTACGCAAACGGCTGCAGCCTTTGCGTCCGATAAGGCTCAAGGATAATCGGTCTCTAATTATAGGACGTTGAACCAAGGTACCCACCGTTTTTAGGGAAAATGCTGGCTATTTTTGGGTGGCCGATTTAGTTGCATGGATTTTTTTAATAATAAATTGGACGAAACGTCCATCGAAAGGATGTGGTTTAGTTTAGTAAGGTTATTACTTATTAGTTTCTGGTATTGGAACAAACTAAGGGATGATAGCGGCGGCTGTAAAGTGATCAAAAGGTCGGTATCAAAAATAACCATTCCTCCTACACTCATGTTCTACTATATTAAAATCTTCCTCTGTATTGCAGTTCTCATTCCTCATACAATCCATCGATCCCCCCGTGCTCTTTCTCTCTATCGGACAACGTTGGTTTTCAGCTCTTTTGATAACATAACTTACGCTTATTTTGATGAGATATCCAGTTTCTATTTTATATGACTAATAGATTTTCTCTTGCATTTCAGACTTTATCAATTATTGCCACTCCGCGCATCCATCTCTCGGGTAAAGATAAGTATCATTACCATGCAACGCTTTAAGCATGTTAACAAACATAAATATGCATGTATATTAATTTGTTGAAGCTCATCCACTTAGCGGTTTCCGGTGCAAACTGGCTTGCAACTATTATTTGTTAAGAGCTCTAATGTGGAAGTATAGCCAAAGAAATAGTAAGGGTTTGAATCTTCCTATATTATTATTATTATTAGGCAATTAAACTGTTTGAAATAATCCAAAATCAAAGTACTTACGAGAGTATATACTGTAATGCTTACAAGAGAAGATTCACTAACACAATCAGAACAACTACTATGAAAAGCTTAGTCAAACCCTATCGCAATATGACTAAAGTCATTCTGTGCCTCATCTTCCCCTTAATAATTTGAGAGTATCTGTGCAAGAAAAAATTGAAGAAGAATTCTAAATTTTTATTTTTTTTAAGCTAGACAGAGAAGCTCTTTGCCTTCATCTCGCCTGATGGTAAGTGACGATAAGGGCCGAAGATGGAATCAAGTTCACCAGTTGCTAACATTTTTATTATAACTTAACCTTATCTTTGCAACAAATAAATTAAAAGTCTTCTATCCTGGCCTGGGAGCGAAAAAATAACGTAGAATAGGCCAGCCCCGACTCATCCCATGGGTGTCGTAAGAGTCGACTAAGGGATATTGCCCTGTGTAGACCAATTAGCACCTTGAGGCACCCGAATGGTGGAGGGCAAACCACCAATAACATACCCAAAGAGGGTTGGTGTCAATAAAACCTAAGCCAAAACTTTGAGCAGTATGGATTGGAATGTTGTCATTCCAATCACTCTCTCCGTTCATCGATCTCTCGATATGGTCCGTGCCTTATCTTTTCTATACATTCATTAATCACTAGCACCTTTACGGTGTGATGGATGATATGAATCAAAAGGGAGTGGATGGCTTGATGACGTCTGACCGATATGAATGGAAGAGGAAACATACTGCGCCGATTCCAGATAGACTGGGAACAGGGCAGGGAGAAGAAGAAGAAGAAATTCAAAACGAACTTACTGAACTTGAGGACCCCTCCGAATATGTCCGTGGAGTTGGGCGTGGTGGTGGTACTGCAGTTCCACCGGCTGTTCCTGAACTGGTACTGGCACTCCTCGACCGCTTGCACTGCCCCCGTCTGGATGACCTGGAACATTTAGCAATGACATAAGAAAGAAGAAGAAGAACGACGTAGAAATAAGAAGAAAAAAGCTCTTTAGTCTATCTATTCAATTTATGGCTCTACCGATCTCGGCAACAGATAACATCAACAAGCCTGATCCTGACGAAATTGCTGTCTGTACGATAGCACGTTGCCATGCATAAAAGAAGAAAAAAATTTAAAAAAAAGAAGAAAGAAGAGAAAAGAAGAGAAAAGAAGAAAGATAGAATTACATTTTTATTGTGACAACATAAAACACTAATGGTCGCCCGCGGCCTTCCTCGATAAATGGACAATCCAACACAACAATAATTTTTCAATTTGATTCAGTAGTTCCTGAGATTAGCGCGTTCAACCAACCAAACAAACAAACTTTATAATATTCGTATAGACATAAAAGGATTTATACGGCGGAAGTGAATGGAGAAATGGGAAGAGAAAGTCCTAGGAGGATCTTTCATAATCAAATTCAAATTCTAATAAAAAAGGCCAGGTAAAGAGTACCCGAAACCGACGGGCATGCATGAAGAAATTAATGAGATTGGAATTAAGCGAGATAAGTATGTACGGACCACAGATATCTGTGGTAAGGACCGTAGCAAGTGGAATGAAGTGATCTCTGTATACCCCTGTGGGAGAAAGACGTGACATATATACATGTATGTATGGTGTAAGAAAGAAGAAGAAAGAAAGAAACGTTTATAACACAACACATAGGTACAATAAAAATAGAAGAAGAATAGAAGTATTGATTGTGGCTACAAGAGCACATAAAAGGGGGAGTAAGGTGGCCTATTGCCATGTATCAGGCACGTAGACCACAGTATATTAATAGGTGGTATAAGATGAACGCAGCTGCCCATTGCCCTTCGCTGTCCTTTTCACGATTTCCGCGGGAGAGGTTGGGGATGGTGTTGTATTCCGCTCTGCCGTCATTAGACTAATCACAGTAAAAAAAAATTTTTTTCGTTTTTTAAAGCAAGAATATGATTGTAACTATAAAAACTGACAAAAGGGGAGTTACAATGTAATTCTATCAGGTGTCGTAATTACACACGATGTTATTTATTCAGCTCAATTACTTAATTTCATAATAATTATATTAAAAAAATAATAGTAATTGTATAATTAAAAAAAACAACTTTCTCCTTTTACCAGTCACTTTCACAAAGGTGTTTTTGAAAGCGTAAATTATCAGCATTATCAAGTTGTGTTTATGCCTCAACCGTAATCTCAAGTATCTGATATTGTGAAAAGTCAAAGGTGTACCGTGCAAATTTACTCGCATCTCGGCAATAATTTCCAAATTTCATTGCTCACGACGCGATAAGTAGGACGTGATGTGAATTTTTATAGCAATTTATTATAACAATGTTGCTGTGTGATCCCAGGGATTTGCATAAATAACTCTATAAAATTGGGTCTGAATGATGTAAAATGTTTCGAAGATAAGGTAACTGCCATATAATAATATGCGGGCAAGATAGTGTGAAAATAATGTGGATAGTATGATGAAATAATACATCCACCAATCCGCACTGGGCCAGCGTGGTAGGTTATGGCCCATTCGGCCAATTCTGTGCCCCAGCTATGGGGACAATTAAGGTCTCGTAATGATGTTGATGATGAAATAATAGATGTTTTTCAAGCATACATACATAATTACTACTCCTTTATGCCCGAAGGGCTAGGCGGGCGACCCTTTTCCATCTATCGGGCATGTAAATCGCATTATCCTGTTTTTTGTTATGTTAGACAGGGAAGCTCTTGCCCTTCATCTCACCTGATGGTAAGTGACAATAAGGGCGAGCTGAGAAGATGGAATCGAGCTTCACCTGGAACCCTGAACCACAGAGAGCCCCTATTCTATCTTATCATACATTGTCGGAACACAATAATGTTGTTAACATTAATATATGGTGACAGATTTTGTGGTTTTTTGATGGTGGTAGCTAGCAGTGGCGGAGCGTCCATATAACCCGATTCCCAACAGCCGTACCAAACGAGCGAGCATAAAAAAATCATTACCATAATTCAAGTACAATACCATTTTATAAGCAAATAAAAAAAATCCCATCAATATAATCTTATCATAACAGTATTAAACGCGCGCGAAACAATATGCAACACAGGTACATACAATTCGCTCCCGCTCTCTAGATTCCTTCAACTAACTCGCTAAATATCGAGTTATGGACACCTGCTATACAGCGCCTGCACGCACACAGACAAGCGTAGTCTTGTCAGGCGCACGCAACGCGAAATAGTACCTAAAGTTTGCCTACAAGCCGGCATAAAGCCGGCATTTCGGCAGCCTACGCGCTTATGCATCGATACACTACGACACACGCACACATTAGTAATAAACTCCCACGAAAACAAGTTCCGTCAAAAGTAAATATTTTAGATCTTATTGCAATAGCCATAAAAGCGGAATTTATTTTGTGAACTGCACTCAATATCGCGGTCGTGCGCCGCTCCTGCAAGCCGCTCCGGACCGGGTTGAATCGTCCTTCCCTTATTAACACGGCTTTTGTTTGATATAATGATCTCTCTTTCTGGCTGTATAAAACAAAGCACAAGGACGCAAAAGTGGCAACGTAGTTCTCCGCTTCGTCACTAGATGGCGTTGAACAGTTGTAGCCGTGTCCTAGCAGGCGGTGTTAAAAGTTAATGCTTAAACCATAAGAGGCTTCATATAGTTGTGGCTTGCCTAACTTGTTTTTCACGCCACGCCACTGGTAGCTAGCCAGGCAGACCAAGCACAAGTTTGAACCCCCCTGGCGATCGAACCCGGGACCTCTGGATCTTCATTCCGGTGGGCGAACCACTAGATCACGGAGACGGTTAACGTTTCTCTTATATCACTCTTATATCATAGTTAGGTGATATAAAAGAAACGCTGCTGCCCATTCCTGACGTGAGTATTAAAAATCCTCACAGGTGTTATTCTTCTGTATTCTCCATTCAATTCCGACATACAATCATTATTGTCACACCACTTGCAATCAATTCTAGTCTCTGCGTCTTCTTGCAAAACGTCTCTTCTCATTATTCTCCTAGTCTAGCCTCTTACAATATTATTATACTAGCTATTATGTTATAATAATAGTTATTTGTTGTACGTGAGTGCAAAGTTGTTTTTTAACCGCGTGCTCAATTTGATGACCGAGCTAGCGAAGGATTCTAAAATTGAATCACGAGCGTAGCGAGTGATTCAAAAATTAGAATCCTGAGCGATAGCGAGGGAATCAAAAGAGCACAAGGTGAAAAATCTTTGCACTCGAGTGCAACACGTAACTTTTCATCCCCCCCAACGAGGAAATTGCAAAATACAAAAAAAAAAATACAATCACAGCAGTTTCTGTTTTCACACAGAAACTTCCACAACACCCTCCCATTAACCCAAACACACTCTCAACACCCACCCAGAAACACCCACAACATTCACACCCGCAATACACACCCATCCACTCAGACACACCCAAAAAACACCCATTCACCCAGAAACACCCACAAAACACCCATTCACCCAGAAAAACCCTCAAAACACCCATTCACCCAGAAACACCCATAAAACACCCATTTACCCAGAAACACCCAAAAAACACCCATTCACCCAGAAACACACACAAAACATCCATTCAGCCAGAAACACCCAAAAAACACCCATCCACTCAGAAACACCCACAAAACACCCATTCACCCAGAAACACCCACAAAACACCCATTCACCGAGAAACACCCACAAAACACCGATTAACCCAGAAACACCCAAAAAACACCCATTCACCCAGAAACACCTACAAAACACCCAAAAAACACTCAATCACCCAGAAACACCCACAATTCTCACCCATCCATTCAGACACACCCACAAAAACCCATTCACCCAGACACGCCCACAAAACACCCATTCACCTAGACACACCTCCAACAGCCACCCATCCACCCAGCCACACCCGCAACATTCATCCAGACACACCTGTAAGTACCTAATAAAAATTACTCCGAGACGGTCAATCAGCTTGAGTCAAGCACGTTGATTTTCTGTATGTTTTTGTTCCGTTGCTAGCGTAAACAAATCAAACAGACCTAAAAAGCTTTTAAATGCTTGACTCAAGCATCAAGCAAGCGTTGTCGACGATCAAAATGTTTAAAGCAAGATTGACGCCAAGCTGATTGACCGTCACGGAACTCCTAGGTTTTAACAAATTTATGACGTGAAAAGAAAATAGCGCGCGCAAAGCAAATTACAAAAAAAGTACACCAAGAAGGTTCCGAGTCTGAGTTCTTAACAAATTAAAATAGGTTGCATGACAATTTCGGCACCATAGAGGTAGAAATAAATATGTATAATGATGTTTTGAATTCACAAACTCATTGCACACGATGTTCTAAATTCAAATTTACTTTAACCTCTAGAGGATAAAAACGGCTTTTGCACTCAGATATTGAAGAGCAAAAACGCCTTTTCCGAGATGGTGGGATGAAATAGTAGATTTTCCATCAAGTGCACAAAACGAATCATTTTTGTCCGAGACTTTTAGCAGCCCGAGCCGAAGGCGAGGGCTGATAGTAATGTCGAGGATAAAAATCGTTTTGTGGACGAGTTAGAAACTCTGCTTTTCACTTCGATTGCGAGGAAATAGAACTGTAGTTTATCATAACATGTCTTAACTTCAAACTAAAATTAGTACAGTTTTGAATACTGAAGGAAATTGTTTTTCCCATTGATATAGGCTTGGGTTGCAGACCTATACAGCCAAGTATTAAATTAATTTTGAAACAATAATTTTCTTAAATTAACTATTCAATTTTAATTTTAACATTATATAAATGTTAGAAAAATTAGTACAAAGATTTTGGGGTTAGAAAAAGAATTTCGAAAAATTATGATCTTGAGGCGGGAACCGCTGGGCCACCCAAGACACAGTGTCTTGGGTGGCCCAGCGGTCAGGCACCTGCCCGGATAGCAGCGGACGCGGGTTCGATTCCCGCCTCAAGATCATAATTTTTCGAAATTCTTTTTCTAACCCCAAAATCTTTGTTTTTCTTAAATTAATTAAATTACCTACCGTACCTACTTGAATTAAAATTTTAATATCTTTTATGTCTTAAAAAACACATTAGGCAAATAAATTTAAGTAAATAATAAAATAACAAATTTTATCTCTGAATTTCTTATCGTGTTTGGCTGCATGGCTTACTTTCTTTGCCTTAATATAGACACATTTATGAGTAGATACGTTAATGCTCTAGAGCACAAAATTCGATTTTGTGCAGCCTATATCCTGCACAAATAAGCACTTTCAGAGCATGAGAAGTGAAAATAATATTATTATACTATTTTACTAGCTAATGTTCTCTAATATTTGCACAAGCACTACACTACACATTTGAAATAAAAACAACTTTTACGGATAAGACTCGCGTCTCCCCGTGACCACGGCCGCGGTAAAGTGACCGAAACGTCGGTTTAAATAATAAATAATATAAATATGCCAAACACCTAATTATATGTGAGTCTTATCGGTAAAAGTTTTTTTATTTCAAACTAGATGACGCGGCAGACCCGTAGCCATGGTTACGATTTGGTTGCCATGGTTACATCAAATGTTTGACAAGAAAGCAGTTTATATGGGAAAATGGAATTGTTGTATTTAGTTTTTTCGTCGCAATTTTTCCATATTTTCTCACCTTTCATGCCTTGCCTGGCTCAAGACAATCGTTTCAAAACCAAAATCAGCTGAATCAGCCCAGCCGTTCCCGAGTTTTCGCGAGACAAACGCACCGAAATTCATTTTTATATACATACGCTCAATGATATTTTAATATATTACGCTCGCGTTGACGTCGGTTATTATTATTATATAGCCCATAGCCTTCCTCGATAGATGAACTACCCAACACAATTTTTTTTTCAATTGGAGTCAGTAGTTTCTGTGATTAGCGCGTTCAACCATCCAAACAAACAAACAAACTCTTCAGTTTTATAATATCAGCATAGATATAGAAGATTATATTGGCTCTCAGTACCCTGGGCCCGTAGCCAAGTGGCAATCGTTTCATAACGATAATGTGTCGAAGTTCGTCACGATCGACCATATTACTTTGGTATCTACAGCGTCTTAGCTTAGCGTACCAACATAACTAGGAACTTACGAAGACGATTTTGGTCACGTGATTTCACGACGACTTACATCCAATCCCATACTTTTTACTTTAACTTCCTTGATCTTTGTCGGTATATTACTTTGTCTAGGCCCCCTGGTTCATTACCTGTATCATCTTATCTGACAGCGTGCACAGCTGCTTCTGTTCTTCAACCAGGAACTCTAGCCGGTGACAGTTCTCTCTGTGGAGGGCGGTGACGGCCTCCAGCGAGGAGTTGAGCGGCTGCTGCGGGCTGGGCGCTGCTATGTTCCTGTAACGAGAAAGGAAAGGATAAGGAAGAAGTAAAAGCATCTTGCGCTAAAGGATAAGTAAGAAGTACCTTTAAAGGTTAAGTAAAAAGTACCTTTAAAGGTTAAGTAAGAAGTACCTTTAAAGGATAGGTAAGAAGTTCCTAAAAGCATACTGCGAAAGTTTTGTACATACATGTATACATAAATCACGCGTATACCCCGGAAAGGATAGGCAGACAGTCATTTATCGCTTTGAAAAAATTAATTAGATTTTTGACAGTTCAAAGCGATAAATGGCTATATCAAAAAGCTAATTTGTATGTATCTATTTTTGACAGTTCAAATGGCTACATCATATAGCTGATATAGCTATATAGTCATTTATAGCTTAGAACTGTCAAAATCCATAGTTTTTAATAGTTCAAAGCGATAAATGGCTAAAACAAATTGTGTTTCGGAAGAAATATCGCGTCACGTTCACATCACTAAAGCCGTCAAAATCGCACAGAAAAATGAGTCACATGTAACTCCTGAACTTATTTCATGGTTCTATCGTGAGCCATACATCGCTCATTGGACATGGAAGTTGTTAAGATGATTCCCGATTCTGTAATAACACATAATCTATACACTCGTGACTCAAGCCCTCATCGTCTCAATGTAAACACCCCTCATTGAGGCTGAATGGGCTTGATTCCTCCATGGAGGTTGCACGTGCAACACTCAAGGTCCCACAACCCTTTGCACATCCTCTCATGCTTGCAATTAAAACGAAAAACCGAGCGAGACAGACACACCTCCAGCCGACGAGCGGGAAAGGGACGCAACGCCTCATTTACCCGAGCTCTTTTTATTTCCACTTGCACCGAAGGGAGGTCGTCGGCCAATCAACGTACTATGCCGCGCCCGTTCCCATTGGCCCATTTGAATGGAGAATATATTTTTTTAAAAACAGAACAAAAGCGGGGGTAGGTAATGGCGAGTTTTGTTTCCTTCGAGTGGCCTCAGTTGAGTGGAGGTGCTCGTCAGGAGCGGACGTCTCAATGGCTAATTGCCTTATTGTAGAGGCACTTAAGTAAGCATTTCATTTGTGGATGCTTGATGCTGTAACATTGTTATTTTACTGAGATGAATGTTGCCTCTTCAGTCGAGTGCGGATTGCTGAACAAGCAAATTAACGATGTTTATTTCTACATTAACAATTACGTTCCGCAACGATTGCTAGGAAGTTTGCGTTCAAAACCGGCGAAGTGCGAGTCGGACTCGAGTACAAAGGTCCGTATTATCTGTAAAAAAACGGCATAAAAATAATGTCTAATGTATCGGAGCCCCCTTAAATATTTATTTTATTCTGTTTTTTGTTGTTATAGCAGCAACAGAAATACATCATCTGTGAAAATTTCAACTGTCTCACTATCACAGTTCATGAGATACATCCTGGTAACAGACGGATGGACGGACGGACAGAGGAGTCTTAGTAATAGGGTCCCGTTTTACCATTTGGGTAAGAAACTTTAAAAATAATGGCTGCTTCTACAGAAATAGTTTTTGGGATCCAACGACAACAAAATGCAAGTTTCTTGCATTTTTTAAATTTGGGATCCAATGGAAATACATAATATTATTTTGTGGGATCCAACAACAAAAAATTTAAACTGGGATCCAGCGAAAATAAATCGAATTTTAATACGGTTGCTCAGCTAGTACAGAAGGAAGTAATAAAATAATGAAGACGAGAAATGGAGAAACTTGCATGTTAAACTCAGATACATATGCGTTTATGCACATTCTTAGCCGCAAAAGCAGCTCAAACAACTTATGCCGCATTCGTATTCTGGAATTGAGTGTATTGAATTGGTTTTGCCGGACGCGCTTTAAGTAATCTTGTATCTCAACTTCAATAGTCCCGTATGAAACGATGGGTTGTGGTACATTCGTCACAAAAGTTAATTCGTCACATTTTGTAAACTCCACACATCGAAAGTTAATACGTCACTGGTAGGTGAGGCTTATTGTAAATACGCACTGAGTGATTTTACAGGTGACGACATTTACCCCCTATTAAAGAAACGCTACTCAAAGTTTGAGTCCTGTTTAACGTTTAATTATTGTCAAAATTGACGTTTTTCCATACAAATTCTGACAGAGGTATTGACCACTTATCTTTAATCATAAACAGTGCTCAAAATTTAAGTAGTTCTCTGTATTGGGAGGGTTAAACTCTGGCGTTGTTATTTCAAAGTTCAGCTTCGATTGCCACCTTCTAACTTTACAGTGCTTATTCAAACAATACCTATATGTTAACTAATTCTGTTATTATTTCAAAATTTAGCTTATAATACCCAACTTAACTCAAATTCCGTATTGCCAGTTAGTGTATCTTGTAAAACCAAATTTAATACTTACGAATTGCGACTGTACTGCGACTTTTGTGCCCGATAAATGGCAATAGGCTCGCGACCTATAACATGGGACCTAACATAATTGGCAAAACGTGGGTGCTAGTTCACCTCTGCCTACCCCTTCGTGGATATAGGAGTAATTTATGTATGTGTGTATGTATACTTACGAATTGTTAATTGACCTTTAGGTACCAAATAGGTATATTTAAATTTATTATAAATATTTTAATAAAGTACCGCTTTCCGAAGTACCAAATAAAATAATATCTAGATCAATTAAGTTTAATTGATTGCGTCCACTGTACACAACTTATTTATCATTTAACCGACGAAAAAAGGGAGGAGGTTACTCAGTTCATGAACAAAAAAACATACGGGTGTATGTTTTTTTAGTCACATTATTATAAAACTAATAATTAGAAAATACTAACTAATCCGAGGAACCGAGAACTAAATATAACTAATTGAGGAGCTCGCTAGCGCAGTGGCATAGCGCGCTTGGCCTGCGATTGCGTAAACAAAGCAATATTTGCTAGGCCGGTCATTGATGGGTGACCAAAAATTTATTATCTCGAGTTCCTCCGTGCTTCGGAAGGCACGTTAAGCTGATGGTCCCGGCTGCATCTGCAGTCGTTAATACCCACCAACCCGCATTGGGCCAGCGTGGTGGGTCATGGCCCAATCTCCCTATATTCTTCCATCCATAGGGAAGGCCCGTGCCCCTGCAGTGGGGACATTAAAGGGCTGGTGATGATGATGATGATGACTAACTAATCGACAATGATTTATGAAAGATACATATGCAGTAATTATGAAAGATGTGTTAATGTTATAATATTGTCCTACCTCTTATTCACCGTTAAAGAATGCGTTATGTGTCATATCATTTTGTGATTAGATAATTGCTTAGTTTATTTCAAAGGAACCAAAGTCAGATTCTTTTTCTTTTCTAACACAACAGGACTAACTCAAGTTTAGCGTGATACAAGCAATAAGGCTGGCAACATTGACTAATCGCTACCAACTTAGCGGGCCGATTTCCTGCGGCCGCCGCTTAAGTCACTTCCGGTAGCTTTTTACACTTAACTATAAGCTGGTTCGCCTCTTTAGCATTACAACAAATGAAATGGGGAGCTTCTACAAGGTGTTTGGTACATGTGGTATCATGCCGGCACCTACCCACACTAACATAGCCAATAAATACTATGGTGATATTAAAAATTCTAAACTAAAAATATTTTCAAAATTTTTCATACATTTTGTTTTTCTGATCGAACTTTGTATGAAGAATTAATTTCTTTTTACATATTTTTTTATATCACCATAGTATTTATATGACTATGTTAGCATGGGTAGGTGCCGGCTTGATACCCCAAGTACCAAACACCTTGTATATTCAAACAGCGATTTTTTTTTTCACTATAAGAATATTTTTTCCACATTTTCTACGGTAATAGTTCTGTCTTCTTCTTCTTCCTGTCCTGTTCCCTCTCTGTCTGGGGTCGGTGCAGTATGTTTCCTATTTCATTTATATCGGTCAGACGACATCAAGCCATTCCACTCCTATATGATTCATATCATCAATCGCACCGGAAAGGGACTAGAAATGAATTATTAATGTAGAGAAAAGTGAGCGAGCCTAATTCTTTTTATTCAGCATGCACATTATTGCTATTATGGTATTCGAAAATTTTCGAAAAAATATTTGATTGTAAAAATATGTTTTTTTTACATTTATTTACATTATGTTTAAATGAAAATCCACAATCATAGTTAGATTCAGCTTTGCCGTCACCACATTTCGAGAATGAAATGAATCTTAGTATAAATAGCCTTTGCACTGCAATATGAAGTCGAACGTATTGACTTGTTAAGAAAATAAAAAGAAATGTATTAACAAAAATCTCGAGTGCAATATTAAAACATCACGTCCGCCCCAGCAAGGATCGATGTGCAGTTGAAATCAACAATTTAATTGCAAAATGAACCTAATGGTAAGCTCGTGAAGAGCCAACAAGTTGGACGCCGCACGCAGTGGCCCTTGTGTCCGGTAAAGTCGTGTACACACGCGGCATCAGTGTTTAAGGCGAGGCAATTACTCAAAAATCTCACATGTCAATATTGACGACGCTGTGTGAAGGGCCGCCTTATCTCAAAATAGTGATGTTGAAATATCGATAAAAAATCTAATAAAAATACCAAGACATTAAAAAAATTTGCCGCGGCAGAACAGAATACAATTGTCGTCAACCTCAATATCTCATGCGGGTGTGTTATAATACCTAGCAATATACTGCAGTGGCAACAATGAAAAATAACATAGGTGGCGGTTGCTAAGCGACCAGATAAAAATAGCTTAATATAATAGCTTGACATTATTATATTTTATTCAGTACAAATACAATTTTCTTTTTAATAGTGATTAATTTTATTTATTTTTAATTAGAGTAGGTTCATTTTAAGACCATATTATTGGCACCTGATCCCCAACAGTTAGGTGCTTATACTTAAAATGTCAATGTTCATGCATCTCTGTCTATTCTATTCTTTGTAGATAACCTATAGAGATACATAAAGATAAAGAGGACAGAAATTTTTTGAATGATTATGGCTCTAATGATCTGCCCGGCTAGCATGAGCGCCGAAACGCGATATGATATAGCTAATTATCACGTTAAACTTTTAAAATTCATTGGATTTAACACTTGAGTAAGCGTTAATTGAATAATTAAATAAGTTTACATGGCTAATTCTAAAAGATATAGCAATTTATCGCTTTGAACTGTCAAAAATCCAGTAATGGTTGTAAGTTCAACGCGATAAATGGCTATATCATATCGCGTTACGGTGGTCATGCTAGCCGGGCTGCTCTCTGTAATAAATTTTTGTAACATAATAAATGTTCACATAAAAATCAAATTATA
The DNA here is from genome assembly GCA_963931975.1 of Cataclysta lemnata. Taxonomy (NCBI): domain Eukaryota; kingdom Metazoa; phylum Arthropoda; class Insecta; order Lepidoptera; family Crambidae; genus Cataclysta; species Cataclysta lemnata. The sequence continues at coordinate 3,130,912 of OZ008362.1, read as the reverse complement.
ATAATAAAGAGATAAAAATGTCGACAGCCCCTCGAGTTTTTAAGGCACATCACTACCGCCGCGTGTCGTATTTAAACTGTAAAGGCGGTAATCGATACTTTTTACGTAAATACAGTCATGTAGATAATTTTCTTTGTGGGAGTTGCACAACATCTTTACTCCACTTATACTTGCTGTGTAATTTCCGGAGACGGTTTTTATGCCTATCTTTGATGCTGGCTTGGGAGTGAAAAACAACGTTAAATGTACCAGCTACTAACCCGCACTGGGCCAGCGTGGTGGGTCATGGTCCATTCTCCTTATATTTTTCCATTCATAGGGAAGGCCCCAGCAGTGGGGACTTTAAAAATACTGGTAATGTAGGTACCAACTACGACTCACCCCAAGGGTGTCGAAATATTTGAATACGGAAGACTACTATTTATACTAATAAACACTTTGGGTCATCCGAATAGTGGGGGGCAAACCAACAACATATACATAATAGCTTACCCAAATAGAGTAAGAGCCAGGCAAGCAAGGCTGTAAAATCTAAGCCAAAACCTTGAACAGTATGGATTGGATTTGAGCTACCCCAATCACTCAGTTCATTCATCATTCCGATCCTCCAATCGACAAGAATTTCTAGCCTGACACCAGCCTTCTTTGGGTATGCTGTTGTTAGTGGTTTGCCTTCGACGATTCGGGTGCCCCAAGGTGCTCATTGGTCTCCCTTAGTCGACTTTTACGACACCCATGGAAAAAGTTGGGGCTGGCACATTCTGCGTTATATTTTCGTTCCTGCCCGGCTAGCATGATCACCTAAACACGATATGTGATGATGAAAAGTAAAAAATCATTGGGTTTAAACACTTGAATAAGCCTGAATTGAATAAGCCTCTAAGGCTATATGATAGAGATATAGCCATTTATCGCTTTGAACTGTCGTAAATCCAATGATTTTTGTAACTTCAATACGATAAACGGCTATATCATATCGTGTTTGGGTGGTCATGCTAGCCGGGCAGGCCTCAATGAATCATGTGGAGTGTTATTGCAAATATAATAATATAACGGATAATACAACAGCACACCAACACCAGCAGACGAAAGCTCCCATTTCAATTGGCCGCCGGCACACAAATCGCTTCTAGCCCGCCGAGGGAACATTGTAAGGAGGTTTAAGAGCAAACTCCTCGGTTCGGCGATTTCACGGCTCGACGCATCACAACGGGCCTCAGTCGGCCGTTTAGTCACACTGCACAGTCGTGTACGAACATTCCAGGTTTCAATGGAAACAGCTGTCAACGGGCGACATTGACGCCGTCTGACAAGGTACGCGATTGGTCGGTAAGCAAGAATGGCTTGAAGCATGACGCCTTAGATTTGATGCATAGGACATACATAAATCACGCCTATATCCCCGAAGGGTAGGCAGAGGTGAACTAGCACCCACGTTTGGCCAACTATGTCAGGTCCCATGTAATAGGACACAAAAGTCGCAGAACATTGCTAGGTGGTATAAGAGGAACGCTGCTGCCCATTCCTCATCACTGATTTATCCTTAGTCGCCTTGTACGACACAACACCCACGGGAGAGATTGGGGTGGTGACAATTGTATTCTACTCTGCCGTCACCACACGGCATTTAAATTTGATTCGTTACACCGATATGGGCACACTGCTAGAGGAATTAACGCAAAATGCAAATCACGCCTATAGGGTTTTTATCGGAGTGGAATGCATTTACGCACCATACCAGCCGCTATAGTCCGACAACTTCGTGCGCGACGGTCCTGCGGTATGGGACGGTGGCGGGGACCGGGAACTCTAGATGTTAGCGGGGGTGGGTGATGCGGGGAAGAGGGAAAACTCGCTCTTCTCCGCCTCGCCCGCCTCCGCTTGCATCTCCTGTGCCCCGTCCCCGCCACCGTCTCGTACCGCAGGAAGGTCGCGCACGAACATGTCGGACAATAGGCGACTGCTGCCGTGTATGACGGCGCGCCTGGAATACCCACTAAACCTCTCCGATATTCCTCCAAGCCCTTTAAACGGGAAGAGTCTGGGGTCATCCCTAGAAGGAGTAGGTATGGGTGAATTAACACCCACGTTTCGTCAACTATGTCAGGTCCCATGTAATAGGGAGCGAGCCTATCCCCATCAGACTCGTAAACCGCAGTATATTACTAGGTGGTTTATGTTCTCTCTGTTTTAGTCATTATCATTTCCAAGCCCTCTATTGTCCCCACTGCTGTGGCACAGGCCATCCCTATGGATAGAAGAAGAATATATCATAGATGATGGGCCATAACTCACCACATTGACCCTGTGCCAATTGTTGGGTATTAACGACCGCAGATGCAGCCGAGACCCACGAAGCTAGGAGGAAATCGAGATAATGATTTTTTGGTCACCCAACTTATGACCGGCCTTAGCGAACATTGCTTAGTTAACGCAATCGCAGAACAGGCAGGCTAAACCACTGCGCCATTGAGTATTGAGCAGCTTAAGCACTGTCCAGTATCTTTTACCTATGACAACAAACAGGAAACGCATCTCCTATTACCCCGTCGGAAAGTCATAAAAAACTCATTCCATTAACAAAACGCGCGATGACACCAATTCCATGAGGCACCCCTTTAAATCAAAACGCCCTGTTTCACAGGTGCAGCTTATTTACACGGTCGCTCACTCGAGTGTTGCCATCAAAAATCCCCTTTTCCCATCAGGCATTCGTCATGGTGAGTCACATGTGGTTGGCCCGCTCATCGAAAATTTACCACACTTTTATGGGCTTTGAATATTGCGTACATGCGTCTGATATTGAGGCATTTCGAAACATAACAATATCTCGATGTTGCCATAGCAACTCCGGAAAAACTTTTAAAATTTGTTTAATATTGACGGCCCGGTAAACCCGTAAGTTTGGTTTTGTGACTATGGGATTAATATTTCGAAACAGTAACTCATAATCACCACACTAACCTAACCTACAAAAATGGATAAAAATGCTCACCAAAGTTTGTCCATATCCATTTTGGTGAGCATTGTAAATTTTTTTTGGTAAGCATTATAAATAATCCCATTCAAAAAAAGGGCCAGGTCAAGAGTACCCGAAACCGACTGGCATGCATGAAGACGTGAATGAGATTGGATGAAGCGAAAGAAGTATGTAAGGATCGTAGCAAGATATTTAGACGACATTGAGATTTGTGCTGGGTTTGGTTGGTGGTAGGACTTCTTTGAAGTCCGCCTGGATAGCTACCACCATCTTATCAAAATCTGGCGCCATATTAATAATGTTAACAACATTATTGTGTTCCCACAATGTGTGATAAGTTAGCCAGCCCCTGTGGTTGAGGGTTCCAGGTGAAGCTCGATTCCATCTTCGTTCCTTATCGTCACTTAGCAGCAGGTGAGATGAAGGGCAAGAGCTTCTCTGTCTAACAAAAAAAAAACAAGATGTCCCTATCTATGATATCTTCTTCTCCCTGCCCTTCTCCTACTCTAAGTAAGGTCGACACAACATATCTTCTTCTTCCAATTTACAATTATGCTTAAATATCATTTTATTACGGACAGTTTTGTAAAGCCTTACGTGCTGTTGACTGTACGCTATATAAGCTCAGTTACGACTCGTTACACTGCCCATAAATCGTATCACCAATAAACAGTTTATAGAAAAAAATAAAAAATGCTACTAAATCGTTTACGATCAATAAAATGGTTGTTAGTTGTTTGATAATGTACTCGGGGTTTATATGTTGATATAAAATCTAATGTTCTATTTAAGTAGCCATTGCTTCAGATATAGGTATGCGCTTTTAAGTAATTAAGTGCGGTACTGCTTAAGCTGGGAAAGGAATGGGACACTTTATAGATTGTAAATTATGAATAAATATTTCTTACACTCACTCCAATATCATAGTAGTCTTCCATGCTATGCTATGCTACCTATTACATAGAATAGGTGGCGAGCCTATTGCCATTTATCGGACACGAAATACGCAGTACTTTCATTGCTAGGTTGGTATAAGAGGAATGCTTCTGCCCATTCCTTATCACTGTTTTAACCCTAAGTCGCCTTGTACGACACCCACGGGAAAGATAGGGGTGGTGACAATCGTATTCTGCTCTGCCCTCACCACACGGCGACAGAAGAACAGAATATCGATACAACATTATCTAGCCGGCAATTATCTTAATAAGTAGATGATCAAACTTCTCCAGATATAATTAATTACCGTATCTCAGTTTTCACACGCGATAATTTTAAATAATTACGTCTTTCCCACCTAACTATTACTTATGTATAATATTGCTTGTGTAAACTTTGTGTGGGTATGGGAGATAATTGAAGGGCGCTTAGTAAGTTGGCGTTACCTATGTACTAATCTTTCATATAAATATTTCAAGTAAATATTTCAAATATAAATGCTTCTTGGTGTGAAAGAGTTCATTTATTCAAACAACTCCCACCATCACCCAAACCGAGTACGAATTTGAACTCCCCTGTGGCTATAGATCTAATTCAGGTGCGAGAACCATTGGACCAAAACCAAAATGTATCCGACCTCACTTAAAGCCGGATCCAGACGAGTATAACGTGTAATGTAATCCAACGTGTAATGTTACACGAATTCTACGTTAGGACGGTTACATGTAATGCTCGTAGTGCCGTCCTGACGTAGAATTCGTGTTACATTACACGTTAGATTACATTACACGTTACACTCGTATGGATCCGGCTTTACTGATCTCTCTACACTGTGGTGACAGCTCCGAAATTGAAGAATCACGCCCGCAATGTGTTGCAATATTTATTGCTGTATAGTTGGCAGATATTTAGCAGCAGGCAATTATTTAACCAATTTATTAGACTAAATGGTTCGAGTAAATTCATCGCGCTTCTAATGTTTAATATTCATGTTAATGTGCTGCTTAGTGATGCTGCTGAATGATGACTAAAGGTAATAATCATTGTTGTCAAATGAAAAGAAATAAGGCCAATGAAAATATATATAAATTAGATTACCCCGCAAACGTTGTCTTGCCCTTATCTCCTAGGGATATAAAAAAATAGCCTACGACAGACCTACCAATTAATAATTATACCCAAAAAACAATCGGTCAAAGCCGTTTCGAAGGAGTTTCCAACAAACACTATAAGATTCTTGTATATTAAATAAAAATTACTATTTTCTGCGACTTAATTTGTTGAAGTTGAAAGTAAACCCTTTACTGCGTGCGTCGCTAGGAGCTCGATGACGCAGTGACTAGCGCGCAATGTTCGCTAAGGTCGGTCATTGGATGGGTGACCAAAACATTACATTATCTCGAGCTCCCCGCCTTGCTTCGGAAAGCATCTTAAGCCGTTGATTCCACGTGTATCTACTGTAACCCTGAAATGGTAGGCAGAGGTATGATATTAAAATTTAAATTTAAATCCTATGTAATAGGAGGCGAGCCTATTGCCGTATACATACCACCTAAATCACAGTATAATTATTGCTAGATGGTATACGAGGAACGCTGCTGCCCGCTACTCATCGCTGTCTTAACTTAATCGCCTTATACGACAACTGCGACAGTTGTATTCTGCTGTGCCGTCACCACACGCTGTCCCAGTTAAAATTGGTGATTTCTAAGCGACTAAATCAATAATAAAATCAAAGAAACATGACAAAAGGCCAACTGCACCAACTTACGTTAACCTAAGTCTGAAACACTGTACCGTTCGTGTTATAAACCAAAATATTAGAGTATGCGTCAGCAGCGGGCATTATATCACTTTGGCGCAATCGTATAACCTGCAATTTGGCCGCGCTCAAATTGATATTTACGAGGGAGCAAAAGCGAAAATTGACGGTTCGTTTCGTCATCGTAAATTCGTACATTGTGCCGTCTCCGAAAGAACTCGGTTTGTTGATTTATGGAGTGCATTGCCGGAGTTCGATTTTGTTGAAATCCCAACTAAATCTGGGGCCTGAATCTAATTTGACGTTGAAGTTTGGTCGAATTGCGAATCACGCATTGCAGCCTCGATGCCATTTTATACGGATTTCACACGAAATTCACACTTACGTAAATTAAAAGGTAGCAATTTTGGTTTCCTAAAATTGAGGTTAAACATCCGAATTAATATCTTTCAAATATGAATCTTCATCTGGCATTTTTAGGTTGAGAACTAATTTTCGCTCCAATGAAGTTTCGGTCCGATAAATAATTATAATAGGAACTGCGCGAAATATTGGCCGTAGTTTCGATTTTTGGTTGAATTAAAGTAGGCCCCAGGTCTGATCAGATTACTGGCGACCGGCCTAAAAGTGAATATACGAATACGAATCCTGGTAGGGCAAATGGGTGTCATACAAGACGACTACGGGCCCCACATAAACCACCTCGCATACGGCGATTTACGTGCCCGTCAGATGGCAATAGTTCGCCTCTTATTACATGACACGTGTGGTGTAGGCGTGATTTATGTATGTTTGTTATTTGTATAATGTAGGTTGTTTTTGCGGAACCGTCATAAGGGGAATTCTGCTGCTCATTACTCATCGCTGTCTTTACCCCTAAGTACCTCGTAAGACACCCACGGCAGAGATAGGGGGTGGTGACAATTGTATTCTGATCTGCACCACACGGCAACTAACTACCTTCCGAAGCACAAAAGTCATAATATTACCAATGTGCAGTTATCTGAAAGTTGTATAACCTCCACTACTCACTCTATATAACGGGTAATTTGAAATTAAAAAAGTAATAACTAAACTAAATAACCCGTGTCATAGTATATAAGAAAGCAGTACTTCAATACGCCAAAATGCAACCACAGGGGTCAGATCTGTGGGTCAGATATTGTGTGTTCTGTGGCTCTCGCGCCCGCGGCTAGATCTGAGAGTCCCTTGTATATTAAGGGCCTGTTTCACAATCGACAAGTAAGTTCGAAGTTACTTTGCAGTTCAATTGACATATATTTCATATTACAACTGTCAAATGATCTGCGAAGTAAGCCACTTAGAACTTACTTGTCGATTGTGAAACAGGCCCTAAAAATAATAAATATTTTTGATTTTTTTTTATATGCATTTGTACATACCTACATAAATTACGCCTATTTATCCCTAATGGGGTAGGCAGAGGTTTAATAACACCCTTGCTTCCCCAATTATATCGGGTCCCATGCAATAGGAGGCAAGACTATTGCCATCTATTGGGCACGTAAATCGCAGTAGATTGCCAGGTGGTTTAAGGGGAACGCTGCAGGCCATTACTCATCGCTGCCGCCTTAGGCTCGAGTTCACCAACACGTAAAACAAGCGATTAAAAGATGACCGCCAGTTTTTGACAGTTCTTCCATACGATAAAATGTCTAAAAGAACCGATTAAATAATAATTCACTATTTACGTATTGGTGAACTCTAGCCTTAGTCACCTTGTGATACTGCTCTGCAACTCAGCACTTTAAATTTGGGAATAACTTTTTAAGCAACAGGAGGCTTGCGTTTGCATTTATATATATAGTAGTATTTCCGCTTTGGGCTTCCTTCCCCTACCACAGGACCTTAGGTAGTAAACACAGACTCTTCCGTCATCCAAGTGGTACTGTTCTATATTACATTTACTGTGGCTCGCATTCAAGGAACGAAATATTCAAATTCCATTGCACACTGTGTAGGTACAATCACGGACAAAAGTACAATGAGGACTTTTTCCGTCTGTCATATTTTTGATGGATCGCCCGCTGCTCAGATCATGTTCCATAATTTGTTTGGCCCCCATTCAGTTGCTACCGATTGTACTTCTCGATTAAATAGTTCCAACGTTTTAATATCGATCTCTTTTTTGAGCCAGATATTTTATCAAAGACGCCTCTGAAACGGCCTTAAAAAAGGTTGGCTGTGGGTTTTGAAGTGATTGATGATTTTTTTTATTGTAATGTTGGCTCGCTTTAGCTTATTTTGAGTCAAATGGTAAAAATTAAATAACAGCTCCGAGTTGTTAAAAGCCTTGATAAAAAATAAATATTTTTGTAGTGCTTTAAAATTCTTGACGTGTGGGGTGACGCGGCACAGCAGAATACGATTGTCAACTAAACCCCCCCCCCCCCATCTCTCTCGCGGGTGTCGTACAAAGCGAACGAATAAGAGTTAAGACAGCAGGGGGCATAGGCAATTCGAACGAATCAAAATTTATGAAACTGACGTATTGCTCCTAGCGTGGGTATTAATTTAAATCTGCGTACCCCTTCGGGGATATAGGCGTTATTTATGTATGTATGTTATAATAAACGTAGACCCATGATACTAATGCGAAATCGTCGTACACTGTTACAAAACTGGCCGCTGTACGATAAGACTGCAAATAATAAACTAAATCCGCTATATATTGGAATTACCGTGTGGAATTCCTTCGAGTCCTTAGAAGTTCACGGCAGAATTAAAACATTTATAATGTCCATCTCATTCTGAGGGTCGTAAAACGAGGACGTTATTAGACCACATTGAGTTAGATTTTATCGCCCAGTTGATGCTATATCCATCGAGGGTGTAAGAGCCATTAAAGCTTTAAAGGACAGACAACAAAAATACACCACCGAGTGCCAGTAAAGACCGTAGGCTCTGTCAGTACCTATTTCGTAAAATGGCTTTTATTTTTCGGACTGCATGTCTTAAGCATAGCTTCAAGTTGATTAGTAAAATGTTAATCTTTAAGCACGTGGTTGATTTTTGGCATTCGCTGCGAAAGACGCTTGCGGCTAGATTATTTGCCGCATCTATGCCGCAAAACCCTAAGAGCAGTCTAGTTTAGCTGGGCCTTTTCCGCACTTAGCCCCTTGATTAGGCCATTGTGTGTATCTCGTTTTACAAGTGCCTCATCTCTAACCATCTCAGATCATCCCATAAAGTTAGCGGCCTTTTCAGACTGCGGCAAGCTTCGGGGAACGATATGGAGATTGGAAAAGCCTTACCAGTTATCTGCCGTCCTCCTTATTCTGTAAGCACGTGCTGTGACGTTTCTTCGGCCTCCGTGCATCCTCTGCATAGAGGGCTGTCTGTTACTCCAATCATGAAAAGGTGCTTGTTTGAGGAACACTAACCTGTAGCACCCTTACAGTCCTAATAGCAACGAACACCCCAAGTGGAGTCGACTCAAACTAATACTGTAATAATTGTTTATTTCTTCCACATTACAGTAATAATGGTGCCACTTAGCATTAAATAGAGATGCAAATTTACGGCCATCTCGTAAAACTATATCGTGCGTTAACCTTTAATTAGTTGTATTTCTGTTAGAACGTAATAAAGTGATTGATCACATCCGTAGATCTCTAGAGAAGACAGACAGGTTATTTTTCGTCCTCCTAACTCATCTAAGGTAATCCGTTATCGTTATGAGATAGTTATTGGTTATGTAGATTCATATTGAAACTAATTTTACAGTGTTGGTTATATATTATAGCGTACACTTTATAGCTTAACATATCATATTTTAATAATCATATCAAATCAAAGTTCGTTTATTCATTGGTATGGTTAAAGGTCATACTAAAAGTGTCATAGTTCTACATCTCACTAGTAGAACGGCACGCAAGAAGGCTGTTGAGAAACCCATAATTGTCGATTCTAAATACCAGATCAAATCCCACAGCTCGCCAATCACATACACTGAAACATATTTCGCACAAGTTTTGTATATCTCAAAATCTGGGTGTTATAACACTCTTTGCCACCCCTTCAGGGCCAAACAAACATGTTTTATATAATTGTTAAATATCGAATTTTGAAAACCATAGGTACTTATTTTGAATTGAGTGTGTCTAATTATGTCCTATCTAGCGTCTTGATGACTCATAAGTGTATTGTAATCATACCAGATATGAATAAATGAATTTTGACTTGACTTGACTTGTCCTATTTCTCATAGCTTTCGTGAGCGATCCCCTATAAACAGACCACAGATTATAATCAATCAAAGACTAAAATAAAAGTATTCCATTTGAATAGATGTGAACGATGACGACACTATTTGTAATGTTTTTTTTCAAGTTTCTTCAGGTGTCAACAAATTGAGACCGGAGCAGGTACTATCATGAGTAAAAGTGATAATACTACAAACTGAAATATGCATTGCTGTTGCTCTATTTGAATCTTTGAAACTCCGGCATAATATTTTGGGCTATTTATTCGAGATAATTTATAATTTGTACTGCTTATATAGTTATTGCTTATTGTACACCTAGCACCAATACTATACATAATAAAGTATGGAACCTATACATACATACATACATAAATCACGCCCATATCCCCGAAGGGGTAGGCAGAGGTGAATTCTCACCCGCGTTTCACCAATTATGTTAAGTTCCATGTAATAGGTGGCGAGCCTATTGCCATTTATCGGGCACAAAAGTCGCAGTACATTGTCAGGACGGTAGTATAAGAAGAACGCTGCTGCCCATTCCTCATCACTGATTTATCCTTAGTCGCCTTGTACGACACCCACGGGAGAGATTTGGGATGGTGACAATTGTATTCTACTCTGCCGTCACCACACGTAATAATATACAATGAAAAAATTGTAATAAACAATGAAACACATAATATGCAGTGTTCAGTGCAGTTATCGTTAGTAAATAAGTTAAGTAACAGTCGGGTTTATAGGAAAATATAAACCTAATCATCAGACTATTACGTTTATTTTAGACTAATTTTAAAACTTAAACGTATTTAAAATATTACATAATTAACATACATACACATACATAATTAACATTGACATAGATAATTAACATTGAAATTTTTCACGACCACCCCTCAGCATTCAGAAAGAAAATTCTATCACTTAATGTTTAAGTTTGTAGGGGACGGGACGTTCATGGTAGCAAAATCAGTGTCTTGTCGAATTGTGTGCTAGCTAAATCGTTGTAATTCACTGTTTATTTTGTGTTTAAATTAATGTTGTGCATATCTGTTATAGATGTAAACCCTAGATTTTCATCTTATGTGATTATTTTTGTATGACGATATGTGTTTGCATTGTTGATGTGCCTTAATAAATAAATAAATAAAATAAATAATTGGTTCTCTACACGACAGTACACAGTGAACACAAAAGTCATCAATCTTCCGACGTCATTAGATAGTATTTGGGTATTTGTACAAATATTTAAGTCCGTTGAAAGCTGTCAGGGCAGGTGGCACTTCTGTGGCTGGGGTGCGCAAGAGTTGAGCCTTTTTTATCTCATTCACCGTTACTTTTATTTATTTATTTCAGTTTACATGCATATTAACAGAATAACATTCCAATACACATGCACGTCATACAGTCAGAACAATACATTAAATAAGATGAATAAATTTAATATTAGTGTCTGATTTAAACTACTTTAAAATGTTAACGTTAAATTCGTAATACTATTTATCCTTTAATCTAGTTTAAATTAATTGTCAATCTCACATGTTAAATTATACGTTACGGGTGTAAGAAGTCTACAATTCTAAATATTTCTTGACCGATAACAGTGTCGATCTGTCTGGCTATCTATCTAAAAGTAAATACAATATCATATTTTGATTATACATACACACATACCTAAATCACGCCTATATCATCGAAGGGGTAGGCAGAGGTGATTTAAACAATCACTTTTCGCCAATTATGTTAGGTCCTCAGAGTAAGTTAGGTCCCATGTATTATAATAGCCATCTATCGGGCACATCAATCTCAGTATATTGCTACGTGGTATAAGAGGAACGCTGCTGTCCATTACTCATTGCTGTTTTAACCCTCAGTCGCCTTGTACAATACCCGCGGTAGAGATAGTGGTGGTGACAATTGTATTCTGCTCTGCCGTGCCGTCACCACATGGCATATTTAATTATAACTTTAATATTTCCTACTAAAGCTCGGTCTGCCCTGGCCACAGCATGTATTTTATGCTAATCAAGAACGCAATCCTTACACAACATGAATTATAAGTCATCTGTATAGCTGGCAATCAGTTAAAACTCAACTAGCCTAGCTTATGACAGGTTGTCCGAATGTACCATTTGGTGTTATTACTGGAATGAGATGTCGTAGTAATGTACAATCGGCCACGAAACAACTTAAACACATAGCTGCAGAATTTATTCTTATTGGAATGGAATAAGGTACTTGTAAACGAAACTATATTATATATAATTTATATTTGCAGTGTAAACAAAACGTGGTATGAATGACATTTATTTTGTACAAAGTACCTAAGTCTAGTGCTTAACTTATCATAGACTAGAGGTCGCCTGCTGCTTCGCTCGCGATAATGTCGGTATATAGCCTATAACCTTACTTAATAAATGGACTATCGATCACAAAGAATGTTTCAATTTGAACCAGTAGTTTCTGAGATTAGCGCGTTTAACCAAACAAACAAACTCTTCAGCTTAATCATATTAATAGATTTAGGAAATGCATGTTTGTGGAGTTAGTATTTATGATTTTTGAAAGAGATTTTCAGAGAGTGTATTATCGCCGAACAATTAATAAATAAAATAAAATGTAAGCTATTTCGTGCACGACTATTAATTTTTAATAAAAAGTTCGAATCCAAGGAGCCGAATAAAATCCTCCGTCGTTTCGAAGCATTATCTGAAGTCATACGAGTACAAAAAAGGAGTCTTACTTTCATGAAATGTTTTATGCACAATAAATTAATCAGTGCAGGGCCGTGTGGTGACGGCAGAGTAGAATACAATTGTCACCACCCCAAATTTCTCCCGTGGGTGTCGTACAAGGCGACTAAGGATAAATCAGTGATGGGGAATGGGCAGCAGCGTTCCTCTTATACCTACTACCTAGCAAAGTACTGCGACTTTTGTGCCCGATAAATGGCAATAGGCTCGCCACCTATTACATGGGACCTAGCATAATTGGCGAAGCGTGGGTGCTAGTTCACCTCTGCCTACCCCTTCGGGGATATAGGCGTGAATTATGTATGTATGTAATTAATCAGTTCATTTTAAACGATTATAAATACAATTATTTCGCTCCGTTGCGGATGATAACTAACCTTGCCTATCTCTTCGTTCACTGGTTGACGACAGACGTATTATAAATAGTGCGTGTAATATTTTTTCATTGATTTAATGTATTTTTTATAGATTTTTTTTAAGAAATTTCCTTCTCTACATAATAAGTGTGCGAAATCTCATACCTCTTAGGCAGCGCAATTTTCGTAAAAAGGGGTCTAAAGTTTTGCTTCACGTATTAATATTAGGGGTTTAAGTATCAAATTGCCGTTTTGTATGGAGAATTTAGCGAAAATTTATTTTTCCATACAAACATATTTGGGATTGTTTAAGGAACCACAAATCTAAATTGTATATTTAGACAACATTAAGCTATAGGATACCTAGGATACCTAGAAATTTTTTTATAACGGAGAAGGACTGGTATCCTAAGTGGTACTTAGGGCGAGCTGTTTTTGAAGATTTATTGGTAGTGAAAGAAATAAAAATAAGATAAAATTTTATCCATAAATATAAGTCCTTGAAAAGAAGTTTAATATAAAAAAATAATAATGGACATAACTATTGTTTTAAAGGAATTATACACTACTACTAAATAATGAGGGAACATCGGCAATTTCATACTTTAACCCCTATTATAAAGATAAGCAGGGTTACGTAACATATTTTGAAAATTATGACGTCAGATAGATCAGTGCGCAATCTACAAGTGTAGTCTCGCATTCGGCTATTTCGCTATAAAACAAGTGCGAGAAATCCTTATTATTCGTGCGAGACGCGTTAGATCGTAAACCGCGGCCGTGTGGGGGCTTCGGTATCCAATTTATTTTTTCCCCACCGCTGTAGAGATGCAGTTATGTCCAAATCGTAAAGTTACGTCGGCTAGCCCTCTCGGCGTCCCCTACTACGAGTCGCGAAGGACGAATATTAGAACCTCAACAATGATAATATCATTGTCATTAAATAATATATTATTATATTTAAAAATAATATCATTGGACCCCAACGACATTGTTTATTTCTTCTGACTTCTTTCTTGACTTCCAAATTCTATGATTATAATACTGTTATTATATAAAATTGCGGACGGTTTAAATGGTAGTGAAATGAGAATAATAATAAAAATTACAAAATTCGTAAACGTTCTAGTATAGTAAGCAGATAAAATGTTAGAAATGAGTAGAATAATCTTCGAAAAAATACGAAGCGCCTTAGAAATTTCAAACAGAACAAATTTTACTTGAATAGAAAAACTTACAAAACTAATTTTTAAAATTCTTATTGAATTCAGAACTATTAGTTCTGAATAGTCAAAAACTCATTAGAAACACATTTTAATAATAAGCAAAAACAAATAAAAAAGGTCACTTTTATAAATTTATATGTTAAAAAACTTATAGAAAAATAAATAAGAAAATTAGCCCTAAAGTAGTCAACCAAAGTTCTATTTTATTAGTACGCACCGCTGACACAGCACCGTAGTAGGGGCATCTCCTACAATAATTTCGTAAGGATAATAAAGGTTCAATTTTCACTAGTTCAAATTGGACACGGTGGCTGGGTTGTTTTTTGCTGCATCGTAGGTGAGGGGCCACAAATTACACCATGGGAATTACAGGTTCGAGCCCTTGCCCTCTATGATATAATATATATGTCGTAAAAAGTGCAGCCACCATTATCGGGGGACAGCGTCAAGCGAAGTGCTTCTGGAGTGTATTTGGTCGTTGAAAATAGTACACAAATACTTATAGTATAATATTTAGAATAGTATTAGGACAAAAATAATTGTTAATAATTACACAAAGTGATTAAACAAAAACAAAATAAATTTTTTGTGGTTATCGACAAATAAAGGATGAAAGGGTATACAAACAATTTTTGACCAACATAATTATATTGTCCATTTATTGTTATTTACATACATACATACATAAATCACGCCTATATCCCCGAAAGGGTAGGCAGAGGTGAACTAGCACCCACGTTTCGCCAATTATGTTAGGTCCCATGTAATAGGGGGCGAGCCTATTGCCATTTATCGGGCACAAAAGTCGCAGTGCATTGCTATTGGTAGGTGGTATAAGAGGAACGCTGCTGCCCATTCCTCATCATTGATTTATCCTTAGTCGCCTTGTACGACACCCACGGGAGAGATTTGGGGTGGTGACAATTGTATTCTACTCTGCCGTCACCACGCGGCAAATTGTTATTATTTGTATTGGTATTGTTATTTCACAATGTATAAAATGCCGTGTGGTGACGGCAGAGCAGAATACAATTGTCGGCACCCCAAATCTCTCCCGCGGGTGTCGTACAAGGCGACAGGGTCAAAACAGTGATGAGGAATGGGCAGCGTTCTTCTGATACCACCTAGCAATTCTAGCAATTTAATGCGACTTTCGTGCCCGATAAATGGCAAAAGGCTCGCCACCTTTTACATGGGACCTAACATAATTGGCGAAACGTGGGTGTTAATTTGTCTCTGCCTACCCCTTAGGGGAGATAAGCGTGATTTATGTATATATGTATATATGTAGGTATGTAAAAGGTGACAGATCTGGCCTACGAGCTACAGACGTTACGAAAGGCTTTTCAAAATGTTCCCTCTATTTTCTACTTCAAATAGAGGTCATAATACACATAAATATCATGTGCATCTGAATAGAGTGTTAATTTTTTCAACGTTTAGTAAATAAAACAATATTTATAGGAAATTTTGTAAAAAAAAAATCTAAAAACTTATTGCATGGGGTCACAAATTTCTTCTCACAAACTTGAATTAAATCTGTTATGGTGTTATGACCAAAAACTGGAACATTATCATGAAGTTAGTGCTTTCTTAGATTTCGACAATGCCAATTTGTTGACACGTCTGGACTGAGTGTTCCAGTTTCATAACAGATTTGATTCAAGTTTTAGAAATTTGTGACCTCATGCTCAATAAGTTTTTAGAATTGTTAACTAAATTTCTTATAAATTTCGTTTTGTTTACTAAAAGTTGAAAAAAGAACACTCATTGCAGATACACATCAAAATCGAATCCCCAGAGTGCCACACGTGTCACTCTCAAAACAAGTCTAGATTCATCTCCCCATCATATTATTGCGTTGAAACTGTAAAACCGAATTGATCGTAAAACTACCCTCCGCTTTACCCCCGGACAGTTGGTAGGTAATGGTGGAACAACACATCAAAAGTTTATTAGGAGGGAGTCTGATGGGAAACCATAACTTAAGGAAGGTTTTAAACTACAGATATTGGTTTACGGTGTCTGAGGTGTATGGGTGAAGTTATGGGGCATATTGTACAGGGAGATAGACAAATACTGCAATGTAATAGTCAAAGTCAAAATTTGTGTATTCATATAAGGGGGCCTACCGCCTAACTCGATTGCTAAAGCAAAGGCTATAGTTTATGACGTCATGCTGTCATTTCGCACCAAATGTACCTAAACTATTAGCGATAGCTTTGAACGAATGATCACCGAATGATTTTTTATGAATTTGGCACAAAATCCGTGCCGCCTAAATATTCAGGATGGCTGAAATAGCCGTAAGCAGTGCATTGCAATATAGCTATCATCAGCAATCGAGTTAGGCGGTAGGGCCCCTGGTATGATTACAATACATTTATGAATCGTCAAGACGCTAGACATCGAAAATCCCGTGTGTCCAAGGGAAAGGGGAGTGCGCAGCATCCCTCAGTCTATTATATCGTAGAAGCTCTTGCCCTTCATCTCACCTGATGGTAGGTGACGATAAGGGCCGAAGATGGAGTCGAGCTTCACCTGGAACCCTCAACCCTCAGTGGTCTAGTGGTTCGCCCACAGGAAACAAAATCCGGAGGTCCCAGGTTCGATCCCCAGGTGGGTACGATTTTGTATTCGGTTTGGTTGGTGGTAGGACTTCTTTCAAGTCCGCCAGGCTAGCTACCACCGTCTTATCAAAAACTGTCGCCATAATAATAATGTCAATTTGTGATAAGATAGCCTCCGTGGTTGAGGGTTCCAGGTGAAGCTCGATTCCATCTTCGGCCTTTATCGAGATGAAGGCCTATTGCCATTTTCCTCTTCACATTCGTATTGAGGTGCGTTATAAAAATACAAGATAGTCCTCGAAACGTCATCTCAAAAAACAATAAAATATGTCTGTTTTTACAAATGATAGTTTCATAGTGTTCCCTTCGTGTGTAATTGCTTTTTGATGACTCGTAAGTGGACACCGAAAGAGCTTTAAGTTGATCAATTACGAGCTGCAATTTATGGAGGGACTTGCATGCAAGGAATCGCATAAGACATGCAATTAAGAGTTATTAATGACAGTGCAAAGGTGCTCGGATAAGACTTTGATTCATTTCTTTTTGTTATGGAGAAAGTTGTGGTTTGAAAGAAGAATTGAGAAAGGGATGCTTACATGATGTGGTCACGTAGAAAAGATGAGTAAAAGGAGAGTGACAAAAAGGATTTAGCTATATGTCGCAAGTGAAAGGCGAAGTAGTGCAGTGGCATAGCGAGCTTGGCCTGCGATTGCGTAAACTAAGCAATGTTCCCTAAGGCCGGTCATTGGATGGGTGACCAAAAATTTATTATCTCGAGCTCCTCCGTCGGATGGCACGTTAAGCCGTTGGCCCCAGCTGCGTCTGCATTTGTTAATACCCACCAACCCGAACTGTGTTATGTACACAGCAATATTTTCAATCAATTCTTCCTTGAACTTCTTCCCTATTTTTTATCTTCTTCCAAGTTACAAGGCATTGCAGAAAATAAAAATAAAAAACGAAAAACACAACAAACTCTCGCTAATCAGAGTCCATTAGTTAAGTTCCTCTGACATTTAAGTTGACAACAAATCCTGGAGCCGTCCGAGTATGAGCGATCTTTCTGACGGACAAGTCGGGTCATACTATACGATTTTCGTCGTCACGAGGGATGAGATTGTCTTTTAAAAATCGTGAATTTTGTCGATTATTTATTTTTGTCGACGATTTTTGTCATGAATTGATATTATATTAATTTTCATGACTCTCTCTAAAAAGCGTAGGTGCCACGGAGTCGGCCTGCTATAAAACCTAAGTCAAAATATTGGGTCTTCTCAAGCACGGACAAATTCGAGATAGTAATTTTTACATACATAAATCACACTAAGGATAAATCGGTGATGTGGAATGAGCAGCAGCGTTCCTCTTATACCACCTAGCTATGTATTGCGACTTTTGTTCCCGATAAATGGCAATAGGCTCGCCACCTATTACATGGACCTGACATAGTTGGCGAAACGTGGGTGCTAGTTCACCTCTGCCTACCCCTTCGGGGATATAGGTGTAATTTATGTATGTATAAATCACACCTATCCTATATCCCTAAAGGAAAGTCAGAGGATAATTAACACCCACGCTTCGCTAATAAGGTTAGGTCCCATGTAACAGGCGGGGAGCCTATTGTCATTTATCGGGCACGGAAATCGCGGTACATTGCTAGGTGGCTTATAAGAAACACTGCGGCCCATTACCCGTTGCTACGAGTATCTTAACCCTTAGTCGCCTTGTACGACACTCGCGGTAAAGATGGCGGTGGTGACAATGGTTTCTGCTCTACCATCACCACACGGCTATCTAAAATATATAAACACTTAACATAACAGATTTTGTAAGAGTTTCTTATTTATTTGAAATGATTTCTTGCACTGGCTTTATTTGTTACAAAATATCGCAGAGTGCAACGCGTCCTTACCAATCCGATCTTAGTTTTGGAAACGTCTTCCTCTCTTCTCTGCCTCTTCAGATCGAAAGGTCCTTCCATTAGCGTGATCGGTTTAAGATCACGAAGCATTATGTTTCGCTTTAATATTTCATTGGTAATATTTAATATTGACGTGGAAAGGTTTTCTCTGGAAATGGCTTTCTAGCCCCCCTTTTAGAAGGGCTTAAGATTAAATCGGTTAAAAATGTTGCCTTTGCGAAAACGTAATAGGGAATTTGCTTTCACTGAGTGGTTTTATTGAAATAAATAATAAATATGGCACTTTACCTTTCATGTGAATTATGTATTTTAAGCCTTCTTTATTTTACCCATCTTATCTATCTGTAGTCTGCATTGCCGTGTAGTGACGGTAGCAGAATACAATTGTCACCATCCTAATCTCTACCACGGGTGTTGAAGACGACTATGGTACCCCGTAGTCGTCTTCAGGTTGAATAATGGGCAGCAGCGTACCACTTATGCCACCTAGCAATATACTGCGTTTTCCGTGCCCGATAAATGGCAATAGGCTCGCCACCTAATACATGAAACCTAACCTAATTGGCGAAACGTGGGTGTAGGCAAACATGAATCAACACCCACCCTTTCGGGGACATAGTCGTGATTTATGTATGTATGTATGTAATTTAACATTGATAAAGCTATGACCGCAGATAGATAACGCAGTGTTGTCATTTCGTTTAATAATGAAACATAGACTTACAAATGTCGCGACAGCACAATAAAAATTTGAAAAATAGGTTTTGTTCATTAATTGAGTTTTGTTAATACATACGTAAATCAAACGTTGATGTTTACGATGCCAATTATCTACTCCTGCGAGAGTACTGGTCTGTGTACATTTATGATCCAACATGATATCTAAGATAATGGACAGTTACTTCTAAGGAAAAAAAGGGAAATGCTTTAGTGAACGGTTCAAATTACCCAACTCTACTCTACCCCCTACTCTACTACCTTCTTGTAGAGTATGAAAAGCCATAATTCAACTGTCATCAAATTTACAAATGACTATACTATGGCGTCAAACCTAAAGCTATTATTTATCTGCAACTACCTACAACCTACTTATAAAGTTGATAATTTAATATTTCTGCGCCTACGCAAATATCGTTGACAGCAATCTTGTTTAAATGGAACGCTAAATTTGCCTTAACAAGTTTGTTAAGTGGACATTAACAGATGTTTATGACGCATTAGGTCTAGTTGAAAATTTCGTTGGGTAACGCATTGAGTTATATTATGGGGTAAGGTGCGAGTTACACAGAGCGAAGGGTCGCGCCAGAGTGTGAAAGAAAAAGAAAAAAGAAAGAAAATATTTATTGGCCACACAAAACAGAGAACAAAGCAAGTTTGCAAAGCTGTAACTTACTGGCCAACTTGGCCATGCTTCAGCGTAATGCGCAATATTCTGGCATGACCCACCAGACAATTACTGTTCAATTCTCCAATGTACATACATCATCATCGCCCTGCCCTTATCCCATCCTATTTGGGGTCGGCGCAGTATGTCCTCTTTTTCCATTCTCTTCTGTCACTCGTCATCTCCTCATTCACATCCATCACCTTCATATCACACCTCACACAATCCATCCATCTTTTCAGTGGTCTTCCTCTACTTCGACATCCATCAACATTCATGTCCATAACTTTCTTACTCACATTCATGGCATCACGTCTCATAACATGTCCATACCAAGCTAAACGGCTCCCTTTCATCTTCTCTGTTACTGGCGCTACTTTCAGACTTCCTCTTACGTACTCATTCCGTATTTTGTCCATTTTTGTCACTCCGCACATCCATCTCAACATTCTCATCTCTGCCACATGCAATTTTCTTTCATCCGTCTTTTTCACAGCCCAACATTCCGATCCATACATAACGACAGGTCTTATAACAGACTTATAGATCTTTCCTTTTAGTTTCAGTGGCATTCTTGGGTCGCATGTAGTTGCTGTGACCTGTCGCCATTTCATCCAACCTGCGTTGATCCGGTTTGTAATTTCCCGATCGATCTCCCCATCTGCTTGCACAAATGAACCTAGGTACCGAAAATTGGAACAGACTGGCAGAGGCATTCCGGCTAGATTAATGGGTATTGGACCAGAGTCTCCACCAAAATCACAAAACATAAATTCTGTTTTGGTCCGGCTCACTCTAAGTCCAACACACTCTATCCTCTGTAGCCATTCTTCCAATCTGTTCTGGATCTCTAGGCCATTCTCCGCTACCAGCACAATGTCATCCGCAAAAAGCATGCACCAAGGAGCCTCCTCTTGTATATCCGACGTCAGGGCGTCCAATTTTAACAGGAAGAGGTACGGGCTCAGAGCCGAACCTTGGTGCAAGCCGACTGCCACATTGAAGCTGGTAGTAGTACCAGCAGTAGAGCGGACTTGGGTACTACATCTGCTGTACATAACTCGGATCAACTCCACATACTTCCCAGGCACGCCTTTCTCCTTCAGGGCCCACCACAAAACCTTACGAGGTACCCGGTCGTATGCCTTTTCGAGGTCTATAAAAACCATGTGCAAGTTTTTATGTGCACGTCTGTACTTCTAGCACAGTTGGCGAAGTGCGAAAATGGCATCTGTTGTTCCCCGACCAGGCATAAACCCGTACTGGTTTTGTGACACTTCAGTCTCTTCTCTCAGTCTTCTTTCAATTACTTTTTCCCATGCTTTCATACTATGTGACATTAGCTTTATTCCCCGATAATTGTTACACTCAAGAACATCGCCCTTATTTTTAAAGATGGGTACCAAAGTGCTGGTACACCATTCATGGGGTAGCTCTTCTTCCTGTAACAACTTATTGAAGAATAAAGCTAACCATTTCCATCCATCCATTTTTAATAACTTCCATACTTCTACAGGTATATCATCTGGTCCCGCGGCTTTCCCATTTTTCATTCCACTTATAACATCTTTCACTTCATTCACTGTAATCTCTTTCACTAATCCTACATTAACTGGCTTTTCAGCTAACACACCGTCCCAATCGTTTTCTTCATTCATCAATCTTTCAAAATATACCTTCCATCTTTCCCTTATTTTTCTATCATCTGACAGGACCTCTCCTTCTTCATCTTTTATACATTTAATTTTTGATACATCCTTCGTCATTCTTTCCCTTGCCTTGGCGAGCCGATATAGATTTTTTTGGCCAGCTGGTGTATCCAAGGCATGATACAAAGTATCCTGGGCTGATGCTCTTGCAACGGCGACGGCCTTTTTGGCTTTTTTCTTACATTCATCATACTCCGACTTCTTCATTTCTTTCATGCTAACATTTCTACTATCAATACTCTGCCATTCTTTGAATTTATCCTTCTTATCTTTCAAAGCCTTCCTAACTTCTTCCGACCACCACCACGTTTCTCTCTCAATCACACCTTTCCCTTTTGTCATCCCCAGAACATCTTTCGCAACGTTTCTGATACACTCTGCCATCTCATCCCAACATTCATTTACCGTTCTCTCATACATATCTCCCATTTCAATAATTTTACTCTGTACACGTTTCTTAAATTCATTCGCACAGTCATCCTTCTCTAGCATTTGCCATTTTATTCTTGGAGGGGGGCGTTCTTTCCTTTTACTGTATTTGACCTCATTGACTACTTCCGTTATTAAAAGTCTGTGCTGTGTGACCAAGTCTTCACCCGGTACGACTTTACAATTTTTGACGAGGTTTAGATGGTTCCGTCTTATAAGGAAGTAGTCAATTTGGGTCTTATGGTTCCCACTCCCATACGTAATCAGGTGACCATCCTTTTTCTGGAACCATGTATTGACTACAGCTAAGTCGTGTGCTACTGCAGTTTCTAAAAAGGTATCTCCTTCCGAATTACGCAGGCCAAAACCCCACCCTCCATGGACTCGTTCATACCCTACTCTCATTCTTCCCACATGTCCGTTGAAATCTCCACCTACACAGATTTCTTCATGCATCGGTATAGATGTTATCACCGAGTCAAAGTCCTCCCAGAATTTCTCTTTCACTCTCTCGTCACATCCTACCTGTGGTGCATACACACTTATAACATTCAGAATTCCACTTTCTAACTGCAGTTTCAAAGCAATCAACCTATCATTCACTCTTTTTACATTCATCACGCATTCTTTAAGTTTTTGGTCTAACACTATTCCCACTCCATTCCTTTTACCATCACTCCCACAATAGAAGAACTTGTATCCTTCACCAATCTCTCTCGCCTTTTTCCCCGTCCACTTAGTTTCCTGCAAGCATGCTACATTTATTCTTCGTCTCTTTAATACATCAGCTAACTCTCTGGCTCTTCCATTCATCGTTCCAACATTCCAACTAGCAAACCTCATTCTTACCTTCCGAGCTAACTTCTTACGTTGCCCCCGCCCGGCCTGGTGCAACAACCCTCGTCCATTTCCCACAGGGGCCGGGTGCTGCCCCTGCGCGTCGCCTACAGGGTACGCCCTAGCACTATCGCTCATATTATTCATTCTTGACATACTGCTAACTTGTATTGGCAATTTATTTTTACAGTCGGCCGCCTGCCTGACACCAACCCTCCTTGGGAATGCTGTTGTTGGTGTTTTGTATTCCCGTCACCACACGGGTGACCCTATGTGCGAAGGTCTGCACGGGTCCATTTTTTCCCCCAGTCGGCTTCTACGACACCCTCGGGATGAGAAGGGGTAGTCCTATTCTTAGCCGGGACTACACGGTGACCCTATGTGCGAAGGTCTGCACGGGTCCATTATTTCCCTCAGTCGGCTTCTACGACACCCTCGGGATGACAAGGGGTACTCCTATTCTTAGCCGGGACTCCAATGTACATACATACATACATAAATCAAGCCTATATCCCCGAAGGGGTAGGCAGAGGTGAACTAGCACCCACGTTTCGCTAATTATGTTAGGTCCCATGTATTAGGTGGCGAGCCTATTGCCATTTATCGGGCACAAAATTCGCAGTACATTGCTATTGCTAGGTGGTATATGCTAGTAGGAACGCTGCCCATTCCTCATAATTGATTTATCCTTAGTCGCCTTGTACGGCACCCACGGGGGAGATTTGGGGTGGTAACAATTGTATTCTACTCTGCCGTCACCACACGGCATACAGTCTCCATTGTGATAACATAAATGGCAATGATGTGACGCAGCGTGTAGCAGTAGACTGTCGATAGTTGATCGCGTGTTCTTAACGTCTATTTTAGTCCGCACCTTAACAATATACCTAAAGTATAAAGAAAGAAAGGAGTGTTGCAAAAATAAATTATAGGGTATCTGTGTATTTAAATATAAGTGTATAGAGAAAACGGCAGGGGAAGGTCTTGGCGGATCTTTCGTAATCAAACTGAAAGTTTATTAAAAACGAACAAGATTACACCCATACACAAAATACTCGCGCCTATTCCAACTTGACTAAGTAACATGCGCATGTAGCCCGCGCCTTTGTTTATGCACTGATCAAGCACGCTGCTTGCGCAAATAGTTCGCGCCTTTACTTGCCCCAGCTACTTGCACCGTGTAGAAGAACCATAACATTATTCGATTTTAATTTTAACATTATATAAATGTTAGAAAAATTAGTACAAACATTTTGGTGGTTAGAAAAAGAATTTTGAAAAATTATGATCTTGAGGCGGGAATCGAACCCGCGTCCGCTGCTATACGGGCAGGTGCCTGACCTCTCGGCCACCCAAGACACTCATTAACTTGCCGAAATTCTTCTAACCATTACACTTCACGTTGTAAGCCAACGGGTACCCTCACAATGTAGAAATAAATTTCAAACATTCCAAAGCAGATATTTTTACAAATACCGTGCGTTCCGTTAACCTTGGGTTTGCTTTATAAACTATTCTATTTTAATTTTAACTTCGGCAAGTTAATTAGTGTCTTGGGTGGCCGAGCGGTCTGGCCACTGCCCGGATAGCAGCGGACGCGGGTTCGATTCCCGCCTCAAGATCATCATTTTTCGAAATTCTTTTTCTAACCACCAAAATCTTTGCACCATAACATTCTCATTCCACGCATGTGAGTACGTATCAGCGCTCAAACAATAAACTGCTCTAACCCAGCGGTCTAATGTTGACAAAAACCGAAATGATCGCTCCCAACGCCGCCGCAAGTTTGACAAAACCACGTTATTAACTGTTAATTGTCGATCCTCGGCCACAATGGTGTTGGGTTTGGTACTTTGTCGGCACCCAGCTTTTTTGTGACCCTCTACGGCGTTTCGACGATTCGACCACAAGGGTAGGTAGTTAGCCCAAATAGTTTTGGTGCTTTAGGCTTATCTGGTTAATGAGGCGGTGTTAGGTGCGTAAAGGTGACGCGGTGTTTATGGCTACATCAATAGTAATATTAGATACAATTAATAAAACAACTGCCTAATCCGAAATTTTGCCAAAATGATGAGTAAAATACCGACCTAGAAGATGAAGCTCTACAATTTTGGTAAGAAAAAACATGCTTTTTCCTTACGGAATAAGGTTAAAAAATTATTTGAGTCTATATTCCTGCGCGCGATAGATATCTCAGTCAAAAAACAGTTTTTCGTCGCTTCTCAATTCGACGATTTTGGATTCGGTCGTTGTTTTATTAAAAGTGCGAATATTAAATATAGAATGTATAGTTTTAAAATAGATAAAATATGTAATGAGTAGTACGCCAAAGTAGCACTAGAGAGACATAAAAGTTGAAAGGAAGCCGTATGGACATGCTATGAGACAGATGATATTAATGTGATTAAAGAGTTATTGACATGAATGTGATGATGGATGTTGACGTAGAGGTAGACTATTGAAAAGATGGAAGGATTTATAAAGGTGATTGGTGTGGATGAGGAGATAATGAGTGAAAGAAGAGCGAGGAGAAAGAGGGTATACTGAGCCGATCCCAAATAAAATGAGCAGGGTAATAATGATAGTATTTCAGATCATAAATGTGTGGGAAAGTGGGGTAATTTGATTCATTCACTATTTAGCATAAAAATGTCCTTTACTGTGTTTAAGGATATGTTGGTTTGATAATAATGATAATTTTTATATTCACACCTATCATTTAATTACTCCAAAATAAGAAGACGTTAATCTAGATGACAATAAAATACGATATAGAGGAGTGTCATCGATAATAAATATATACTGACATCAAATTTTATGCTTATAAATAATTATACACCCTGCGAGCCTAGTGACCCATGCAATCAGTATATTTTATGAAGTACACAATAAAAATAAAACATTTTCCCCAACTGCAAAAAGCAATTATTGTTCAAGTATCAAGATCATTCGTCCCACTTTCCGGAACCCGACTTTTCAGAATAACAATGCCAGTACTTAAAAACCTTTTTGTTAAACGTTGCCGTAAGCAAATAGTGCTCCATTGCGGGAGCACGATCTGATTTTTGAACTCCACATCCTTAGAAACAGGGGTCTTTTTCGTTAAACACATTGAGCAACAGTTGAAACCACTATTTAGGCACTCTTCGCGTCTCCACTATGAGATGTTGCGGTATATTTTGTCTGATTTCAAACTACTGAGGTAAAGTTGCTCTACGAAGCGCTACTGCTACACTATGTCGTAAATTGTAATTCTGAACTCTATAACATAGACGAGAACAACACTATATTCTTAATTGACAACATTTCATTTTTTCAACATACTGTTATTATGATGTTAAATGAAATTAGACAGAAAATTAAGACACTCATATTTTTTATTGTTTCTGAATTCCGTCGCTTTCTATCAAAAAATACATACATAAATCACGCCTATATCCCCGAAAGGGCAGGCAGAGGTGAACTAGCACCCACGTTTTGCCAATTATGTTAGGTCCCATTATAGGTGGCGAGCCTATTGCCATATCGGCACAAAAGTGTCGCAGTACATTGCTAGGTGGTATAAGAGGAACGCTGCTGCCCATTCCTCATCACTGATTTATCCTTAGTCGCCTCGTACGACACCCACGGGAGAGATTTGGGGTGGTGACAATTGTATTCTACTCTGCCGTCACCACACGGCAAATCTATTAAAAAATCATGATTAAAATTCCTTTCATCTAAACAGACGTAAGCGCCAAATGAAGTCACTGCCACGAAAAATATCAAAAAATCACGGAAATTGACAATCTGGCTATTCCGGTGTCAAAAATAAAAATATATTATTTGAAATTAATTTTCAAGTAAAATACGTTTTAAATTAAATTAGTTAAAATAGAAGTCTCCAAGGCTTTCAAATTTATTGTTAATGACAAAGGATTTGATTCATGACTGACAGACATGATAACTTTTTTTTTGTTGTCACTACGTAACAATGACGTCATCGCATGTTTTTAACATTTTTTTTTCTCTAAAAATATCTGAAAAATAAATTTGAAATCAGGATTGGAAATTAAAGAAAATTTTCTAAATGTTGTCAATTGATGGCCGATGACGATCAGGATCGCTGGATGGCCAAGGGGTCCCGGGTTCGAATCCTGCCCGGCTAGCAAGACTACCGAAACAGGATCATCATAAAGCCATTTCGCTTTTAACTGACAAAAATCATTGTATTCCGACGACATTAAAGTGTACCATCTGACACGATGCCCACTGTACGCGATTGCAATGTTTTGTAACATGCAAATTACGGCTGAGTGGCAATTTTATTCCTTTATAAATTGAGACCTAACCCTATTGGCGTACGATTTGACCTTTCACTTAGCACACTATTGCTTAAGCTTTAAATGCTATCACGATGGTTCTGCTAATTTAGTAGGTGCACCAAGCTTGCATAGGTACACAAGAGGATTGGACAGCTGTTAAATTATTGTCCAATGTAATCGTTAAATTCACAGAAGCGTTATAGTTAACAGTGGTTAAATTTTACAGAGGTAGTCACATCTATACAACATTTACTTCAATTTGATGACCGATTCGGTCTAATGATCGATCGCTGGCTCGCAACCAACAGGACCCGGGTTTGAATCCTGTTAGGGACAAAATTTTATATACAACATGTAACATTAATAACTCAAACCCTGAATACTACCCATGCTAACATAGGTAGTCATATAAATACTATGGTGGTTCTAAAAAAACTTAATTTCTTTTCCTCCCCCATACAAAATATAGTTCTATCAAAAGATGTATTAAATATTCTAAAATAATTTTTACAATTATGAATTTTTGAAATCCCCATAGTTTTTATATGACTTGACTTAGTTAGCATGGGTACTTTAGGGTGTGCGTTATTTCTGACTTTTTTTACATGTTGTATAAAAATCTCGGTTAACAATGTTTGTTAACGAACTTTCGAAACGGTTTAACCGATTATCATTAATTTTATTGTCTATATGTACTTAGTAGTTCTGATAATATATGTATTTTTTTTTAAAATTCTAGGTGTTAAGGGGAAAACTACGTTCGCCTAGTCAGCTAGTCTATAAATAATTATGCTCTTCAATAGTCATCAATTAACTCCAATCCAAATAGCCTAAACATACCCACGTAGGTGGTCGTCAGTAGGAAACATCTGGCGATAAAAACCCGCAAGCGCCCTCCATGCCTTCAATCTTAGGGCCGCCGCAGATTGGCGGCACGGCATGGCAGGGTATTTTTAGGTGACGAATAAAAATATAACTAAAGAGTAACAAAAAAAGTTGAAAGTTCAATGTTCAAGGTCGTAGGTACTAAAACAATGCTGTGGGATGCATAAGCATAGGCATGCCGTGTCGGCAGCCATAGGAACGCCTCGGCATCCCTCGGTATGCTTAGGCAGTCTTCGGATTACCGAGAGATACCGCGACAAGACAAGGCCTAAGAACGCCTCGGCATGCCTAAGGACGCCTCGGCACGCTTATGGATACCGTGGCATTGTTACCCGCCAGTGTGCGCTTACATCTAGGCATGCCGAAGGATCCCTTGCCGTGCCGTGCCGCCAATGTGCGCCGGGCCTAACTTACAACTTACTGATTAAACAAATGAGTACCCCACTCTCCCCACATCAGATAGGTAATTAAGATCCCACAATATTTTATGAGCTTTCATGCAAATTGCGGCCTTAAGGCTCTAACTGGTTAGACCGCTTCCTTGGTCCGAGTATTTTTAATATTTTGGGGGAAGGTCACCCGAAACGGACACGCTGCCTAAAGTCCCGTGTGTAAAGTTCGTTTTAAAAAGGGATATATTCGTATATTTTATAAGTAACGGCCTTCCGTATGGATGGAAGAATACCTAAAGCGAAAATTGGTATGGCCCATTCTCCCTATATTCTGGGGTTACCCACTATCGCTAGCCCAATGCAATGGGACCAACAGCTTAATGTGCCTTCCGAAGTAGGAAGGAACTCGGGATAATACATTTTGATCACACCTGGGAGCGAACAAATAACGTAGAATAGGCCGCCCGGCTCATCCCATGGGTGTCGTAAAAGTCGACTAAGGGAGATTGGCCTGTGTAGACCAATTAGCACCTTGGGGCACCCGAATGGTGGAGGGCAAACCACCAACAACAGCATACCCAAAGAGGGTAAGTGTCAGGCAGGCGGCCGGCTGTAAAACCTAAGCCAAAACTTTGAGCAGTATGGATTGGAATGTTGTCATTCCAATCACTCTCTCCGTTCATCGGTCTCTCGACAGGGTCCGTTCCGTCTCTTTTCAATACATTCATTCATCACTAGCACCTTTACGGTGTGATAGATGATATGAATCAAAAGGGAGTGGATGGCTTGATGACGTCTGACCGATATGAATGGAATAGGAAACATACTGCGCCGACCCCAGATAAACTGGGAACAGGGCAGGGAGAAGAAGAAGATCTCACACCTTCCGCGAACATTTCTTAGTTTACTCAATCACAGTCCAAGCGCGCTAAGCCACTACGCTATCGAGGTCTTTAATATCAAAATTTAAATACACATAAAAAATAAAGGCTATTATAACAACAGTTTTGTCAGCAAACAGTCAAAAGTGGTTTTGACTGTATACCAGAGTACCTACCCACTTTAGGCAGCATGCCAGTTTTAGGCCCCCTTTCCCTACCCGTGGATACCTGCTCAAATAAATGAGTCGAGAAAGAGTGTTCCTAATGAAACACCCTTTTTCGTGTGCAGTAAAAAGTTTTATTTACGACTTTGACCACAGAAGAAGAAAGAGGCCGACGATGATCGCATAAGCTACTTAATGTTTGCAAAGGCCGCTCGTCGGATGGGTGAGAGAGATGCATTTATAGCCCTCGTGGACAAAATCTCCCCGGGGAAAAACAATATTTTCCTCTCGCTCCAACTCCCACTAAATCCCGAGACAAAACTCCGTCGGGTGGTGGAGAGAGATTTAGTCCACGTCCCGTGCTAGGCTAGTAGGTAGTTCCGTCGTGTGTTGAATTTTTTTTGGAATTAAGATTCAGACTACTACTACTACCATCTTATCAAAATCTGTCGCCATAATAATAGAGTAAACAGCATTATTGTGTTTCGACAATTTGTGATAGATAGGTAAGATAGGCAGCCCCGTTTTGAGGTTGTGGGTGATTCCAGGTTGTGTTGTAATTCCAGGTGAAGCTCGAATGCATCTTCGGCCCACTTACATGCGTCACTTACCATCAGCTACCGTATTATGTGAGCCGATTTCAATTGCTTTGGTCTACCCGTCACTCTCACACTTTGCTATTTTTCTCAGTGAGTGAGAAAGACGGGTAGATCAATGCAACTGAAATTGGCATTATTACAGTGGCAGATGAGATAAAGGCCAAGAGCTTGCCTCACTTCATCTTATTAATGTCTTCATGCATCCTCGTCGGTTTCGGGTACTCTACCCATTGAGTTATAAAGTAAACTAGAGACGCTATGCCAAACAAAAATATTCTCCCAACTCGAATCTACCTACGGTGGCGGGGTGTGCGGGGCGAGCGGGCGAGCGTGGCCTGGAATCAGTTATATGCTGCAGCGCTAAACAAACAACATAAGCGCTAACACAATTACCAGTAGATTATCGTCTAACCAAAGTATTAAAACATGCAGCGCTAATCGCTGATTGAACACAGTTTTCTCGCGACCAAAACATCGTAAGCGCCGTTGATTTCATGGCGCTTACGCGTTTCTTTCAACGCAGTCTTAACAAAAATATCCTTATAGATTATGCATCGCAGAAGAGACAAAGATTTAGTGCCTACGAAACCGAATTTGAATGCATTATCTATTTTTATATTTATTTGAATAAATTATTATTACTTAGATATTATTTAGAAATAAAATGGTTAAGAAATAAAGGAAAAGTCAATGAATAGTTACAAGTTTAAAATGAAATAAAATTAGGTACTACTTTTGATTTTTATTTAAAAGGGGTATGCCCATTCTAGGGCCCATTTTGTACCTGAAGCAAAATTGTCTCAAGTTTTTTGGGGATAAACTCTCAAAATTCTAAGCTAAGTTATTAATTTTGTTTGCCGATCTGAAACCAATTGGTTTCAGATTTTGGGCATTCTCCTTTATTATAATAATACGTTCGAGAAATTCGTTTTGCGAATATGAACATCAGAAAAAAAATAAGTCATTATTTTGGGTTAGTAAAAAATTTCTTGCCTTTTATTTATAGAAAAGGAACATAACCTCGTAATCACACACACCCACACACACACACACACACACTCACAACAACAATTACTCACGAGCCATAGTTGTAGTTTATTTATAAAAATGTGAAGCGCATTTATCTAGTATCCATAACACAAGTAATTAGTTTGAGAGTGAAATTATATTGAATGATAACAAACTGAGTAATAAAAAGTACAAAATTATCAGTTGCATCAAAGTCACAAAATTCACTAACAATTTATCAATTGTCCATTCTGTATAGTTCACTTTTTCATAATCTATGATTTTGATACAAAATGGCGAATTATGTTTTAAAATTAATATTTGTTATGTCTTAATATATATTTTGTAACTTACCGATGATAAGTCACACCCTTAACATTTTGACTTGTTTTTGATTCGTTTTTGCATGCTTTTAACACGCAAGAAGGCATTTTAAAATCGTTTTGTAGCCACAATTTCGGTAAGCAGTTGCTTCGAGCGTTGGCGAATGACTAAATGAGTTGTTGCTCCGGAGCATCAACGCACGGGCTACTTTTCTTGTTTGCGGTGTCGCTTCTATACGCTAGTAATAGTAGTTCAATGACTCTACCTAACATATTATTGGCGAAAGTGGCTGTTAATTCACATCTGCCTATCCTCTGAGCATTCGATCTAACCGCCCCTCAGATGAAAGCCAAAACTTTCAAAATAGACCCTTCGAACGACCAAGCACCTCAACCGTTTATTACCTAATATAACTGGCGAAACATGACTGCACGTGGCTGTGTTAATAAAACGAGCTTGGTTGGCTGTCAATCACAGACTGTTTTTTATTTCTTAAGTTCACAGACAACAGAGTATTAAGGATGTTTATGGAGTTGGCTAACTTACTTTCTAGCACATACAATATTACTATTTTGATATAATATTACAATACCCCCACTATATCAAAATAACACAAAATTTTTAAATCAATTTTTGTTGCACACCCATCATTTCCAAAAATCTATAATGTTTTACACTACTTAAAGGTTTTGTAAATATGTCGGCAGGCATATGAGCCGTTTCTAGATATTCTACTTTTACTAAATTATTGTTAACACACTCACGACCAAAATGATATCTAATATCCACGTGTTTTGACCTATTATGAAATACAGGATTAATCAATAATTTATGAGCACTTTGGTTATCATTAAAAATCACAAGACATTGTGAATAACCAGTAATTTCTTTGTATAAATTCCTCAAATATATAGCTTCCTTGCAACTTTCAGATATGCCTATATATTCTGCTTCTGTACTTGATAATGCAACATTCCTTTGTTTTTTACTACCCCATGAAATCACACCCCCTAGAAGGTTAAAACAAAATCCAGTACAGGATTTCCTATCCAATGGATCACTACCCCAATCTGCATCTACATAGCCTAATATGTCTTTATTACCTGATTCACAATATTTAATACAATAGTTTTTAGTATGTTTCAAATATCTTAATATGCGCTTGGCATGAGCCCAATGCTCTTTGTTGTAACAATTGTTAAATTGGCTCAAGTATCCAACTGAAAAAGCAATATCAGGACGAGTAAGTATTGCTAAATACATTAAGCAACCTATTAATTGCTGGTAGGGCAAATTTTTATCACAATTTTCATCCTTGCATAATTTTAATCCATTTTCCATTGGTGTTTCTATTGTTTTACAATTCAGTAAGTTAAATTTTAATAACAACTGATCAATATAATTACTTTGATCTAAAGTTAAAGTTTTCTTTTCTTTGTCATAACATACTGACATGCCAAGACACTGTTTTATTTGGCCAAGATCTTTAATTTTAAACTGTGACTCTAATACAGATTTTAATTTATTAATTTCATCACTACTGTTCGAGAAAACAAAAAAATCGTCGACATATAATGCAATTATAGTCTTATTTTTACCTTCATTCTTTATATATAAACAAGGTTCATATTTAGATTTTGTATATCCATTCCCAGTTAAACAAATATTTACTTTATCATACCACATTCTTGATGACTGTTTTAAGCCATAGATAGCTTTCTTTAGTCTCAAAACATTACTAGTATCAGTACAATTATATCCTTCTGGTATCTGCATATAAATATTTTCATTAAGGTTGCCATTCAAGAATGCAGTAATCACATCTAAATGTACAATTTCAAGTCCAAGTTTCACTGACAGAGCAAATAATAACCTCAGAGTAGTATGTCTTACCACTGGTGAAAATGTCTCAACATAGTCCACACCCTGTTGTTGGGTAAACCCCTTTGCCACTAACCTTGCACGAAAACGAACTTTATTGTCACACTCAATTTTTTTTTTAAGAACCCACTTACACTGCACAATTGTGGAATCATTAGGAACACTCACTATCTCCCAAGCGTCATTTTCTTCAAAGCTCTTCAACTCCTCCTGTACTGCCTGTAACCATTGGTTTCTCTCAGGACCTTCCAATGCCTGTTTTAGCGTGAGGCCATTTTCATTATTTTCCATGTAACAGACTCCACCAAAACCATACCTATTGGGTGCACGCCGTTCTCTCACAGATCTAACTGGTTTAATAACATTACAACTACTATTGTCTTGAGCATCTGAACAGTCCTCATATTCACTTGGTGCATAGTCCGAGTTACTCATTGTTTCCTCAACCAATGTTGAATCCGTGATGTCCCCCACTGAATCCTCATGAATCTGATCATCTTCCGGTAATCCTTCAGTCAGATTCCTTCCACATTCTTCAGATGCGACTTCCATCATAACCTTCTTTTCCATAATGATCACATCTCTACTTGTGAATATTTGCTTTTTTATTGGATCATACAGTTTATAGCCTTTGACATTGTCAGGAAATCCAATCAGTATACACTCAATGGATTTTTTATCCCATTTCAATCTTTTTTCTTTATTAACATGTACCATGACAGGTGATCCAAAGATTCTTATGTTGCTTATATCTGGCTTGACACCCACCCACAACTCATATGGTGTTTTTCCATTCAGGACTGATGAGACAGTACGATTATGCAAATATACTGCTGTATTACAGGCCTCAGCCCAAAACTTTTTATCTGTGACAACCATCATCTGTGAAAATCACTTTGTTGCCTTTTTCAATTAATTTACTAACAGAAAGGAGGTTGGTTGTCAAGTTTGGAACACAATAAACATCTTCAATGTTTATATCAATATCACTACCTTTGACTGAAGTGACTATTTTAGTATCGCCAGCACACGTAACTGAAACAGTTTCCTGATTTGCCACAACAATTTCTTGTTCAACTTTACGATATTTACTAGTGATCCAATCTGAGTTAGCGGTTAAGTGAACGCTAGCACCGGAATCAATATACCAGTCTCTTTTATTAAAACTTCCACTCAAGAATACAGCTGAGAATGCATTACTCTGTTTGTAATCTTCATTTTTACTAAATGATTTATTATTCGGACATTGCGTACGATAATGTCCAAGTTGTTTACACCGGTAGCATTTGACATTGACAGCTTTCATGTTGGTATTACTTGACTTATTCGAAGTAGACGCGCCATCTTTATTGCCATTGGATGATGCTTGTTTCCGATTGTTACGCCAATTTCTGGACGCGGCAAATGCGCCCTCTTCACTGTTGTTGGCACTATTTCCGGTCTCCATGTCAAGAAGCTTACTTTTTATTATGTCCGTTGTTACTTGAATGCCCGAATGTTCAATCGCCATTATCATCGGGGCGAACTTCTCTGGTAATCCAGCTAGCAACAGCGAACCGATCCATTCATCGTTTATTGCAAATCCTGTCCCACAAAGTTTCTGACCTGTCTCAATTATTTGCGTAATATACGAGGTCATGGAACTGCAATTGTCTAAACGAATGGAAATCAAATTCCGTAAAAGACTGATCCGTCTGGTAAACCCGGAGTCGTCAAATAGAGATCTGAGTTTTTCCCACAGCTCCTTCGTAGTCTTGACAGTCTTAATGTGAACATATAACGATGAATCTATAGTAAGAATCAATTTCGCTTTTGTCTTCGCGTCGTCTGCGGCCGATACAATTTTCTCAGTACCGCTTTCATCTCTTTCTGGTTTTATGCACTTCATCATGCCTTCCAGTATTAGAAAGTTTTCTGCCGCAAACACCCACTCGTCGTAGTTTTCCCTTCCACGTAATTTTGGCACATTTACAATGTAATTGGCCGCCATTGTGAGGTAAAAAAAAAACCCGGCGCACGCGCTTTTGAGCGAACCGATTGATATACTGCGCACCTTGCCTAACTAATTACGAAATTTTGTTGATCTAACAATGCTGCAATTATTTAACGTAATTACTTTCGATTATTAGTCTAACGAGCAAAATTCTGGGCCCATAACCTGTTAATAAAACGAGCTTGGTTGGCTGTCAATCACAGACTGTTTTTTATTTCTTAAGTTCACAGACAACAGAGTATTAAGGATGTTTATGGAGTTGGCTAACTTACTTTCTAGCACATACAATATTACTATTTTGATATAATATTACAATAGGCTGTTAATTCACCTCTGCCTATCCTCCGAGCATTCGATCTAACCGCCCGTCAGTTATGACCCAAAACTTTCGAAATAGACCCTTAGCCATAGTTATCTCATTTATTGTCACATTGCCCTTTGAACGACCAAGATCAACTCTCTCAAAATTTCAAAAGTGCACCCAAAAACCGAAGGTGCAAATGGAGGCCACCCGTCCAAACAATTAGCACCGAAGCAAATTGCCCCCGTCAATTATCGTGTCGTCCACAATAACTATATCACAATAGGGGCTTTATTATGTTTGGTTTTGACGTTCACACGCTGTCGAAATGGCGGGCCGAAAGAGTTTTTAAGGTTGACTGGGTTACTGCCGCACTCAGAGACGTCAAATAACGTTAATGAGTACTTAACGTCAAAAAATGACAATTCAAAACTAGTCGCTATTCTTGCCGGGTCTATGGTCTAGATTTGAATGAAAATTTTTGACATTAAATACTCATTAAAGTTAATGGACGTCTCTGAGTGTGGCAGTTAGAGAAGAAAAATTAAGTACAATGTGAAAGTTTGTCAAAAAAAAAACTGAAAAAAATTGATGGAGTCGAACTGTCAAAAATCTATACGATAAATGGCCATTAAATCATATCGTGTTTCGGTGGTCATGCTAGCCGAGCAGGGGTATTGTAATCGTACACTATAGGGAAGTGCTCGCTGTATACCAATAAGCTTCTTAGGACACCCGAATGGCGGAGGCCAAACTACCAAACCTATAATACACAAAGAAGGTGCTAAAGCTATCATGCTATAACCAAGGTGCCCGGCTACCGGCAGTAAAAACTATACTTTAGCGGAGTGGATTCGTAGTGCATATTTTACTCAATACAATGAAATCGCTGCAAAAATTATTAAGTCCCTAAATCACAGCACATTTGTACTTGTATACTTGGAACATTTTATGACGA
This sequence comes from Cataclysta lemnata, assembly GCA_963931975.1. Classification (NCBI taxonomy): domain Eukaryota; kingdom Metazoa; phylum Arthropoda; class Insecta; order Lepidoptera; family Crambidae; genus Cataclysta; species Cataclysta lemnata. The sequence goes on along the minus strand of OZ008362.1, from coordinate 3,094,134 downwards.
CAGAAGACGAATGTCAGAAAAAGAGAGCACATCCATACCTACTTAACTTACCTCTAGTTACGTAACTTTCATCTCTCCATATCACATGTCCGTACCACGCTAACCTGTTGCTCCTCAATATTTCGATCGATGTTCATTTATTGCACCACGTTTATTGTGATAAAAAATATCCGATTGTCTGTCGTTTCCTCGTAGACAGTAAGTTAAGTGCCTAGTGTCGTGCTGAACCAGCAAATCGGTTCAAATAGAAAACAAAGATGGTAAGCCAAAAGCAGCTCGGTGCTCAAAGGTGTCCAGAACACCATAAAAAGGCATTGATCATGGCTGCATTCGGGTTTCACAATGTAGCTATTAACATCGTAGTAACAATGGGACAGGTGTCGATAATAGCCCTTAGTCTCAGTCTGTGGTGTTGGATGGAAAAGTGGGTAACCTCATATTTATTGGTCTATCGTCAAAACAAAGAATCCAAGAGGTTGAGGGAGATTATTTTGTGTTCCTAAGCTCTATATCTAATGGGTAGCAGCAGCATTCCTCTTGTACCACCTAGCAATATATTGCGATTTACGTGTGATTTATGTGTTACATGGCAGTACATACACTCGCCACCTATTGGCATGGGACCTAACTTATTTGGCGAAAAGTGGGTGTTAATTCACCTCCGCCTACCCCTTCGGGGATATAGGCGTAATTTATAAAATATGTCTTTAAAAGTATTTAATAAAATGAATAATAAAAAATTATGTCAAAAATAGTAATCAAATATAGAAATTTAATTGCAATATCTGATTATTTATTATACAATGTCCAGGAAAAACTTATATTTGTAACTGATATGATTATAACTGATTTGTAACTGATAAATAATCCAAATAATGTTTGTTATTAGATTCAGGGCCTGTTTCACAATCGACAAGTAAGTTCGAAGTAGCTTACTTTGCAGTTCAATTGACATATATTTCATATTATAACTGTCAAATGATCTGCGAAGTAAGCTACTTGGAACTTACTTGTCGATTGTGAAACAGGCCCTCAGTATTATTATTGTTATTTGAACAGTTTAGGTTGTCAGGTTTGTTATTTAATTTCTACTCATCAAACTATTGCTATTTGAGGGCTTAAATGTCAGCTGACGCGCGTTGACTAACAGTGAGCACTGGTTTAACTTCAACATAATATAAAGCATGTCCTGGTGAAACAATCAACGGGCGATATAGTTAGTTCCGAGGTCATTACTGGTAGAATACTAGACGATTTTGCTGAGGCTCCTAACCAACGAGCAACGCATAGCGTCTAACTGGCGCGTACTGCAGAACAGGGTCTTGAGCTATCTGTGTTGCATTCTGTTTCATTTCGCATCCACTCGCTAACATTTGCCTGAGAGCGTTAACAGCTTGTTCATGTGAATTCTTACGCACACATCGGGTAAAATTAAGAAATGCAGGATATTCAGTAGGTAACAATGTTCGCGGCTAACCATCGTTTTCGTTAATAGGTAAGTGCATAGAATATTGTAATTAGAAAAAGGTCTTGATGGTGGAATCGAACCCGCAATCCGGGCCGGTGCCTAAACCACTCGGCCAACCAAGTCGTTATAATATATATTGTTCCGTACTGGAACAGATTAACTTATGATTGATGTTTGTTGGGTAGGGAGATTTTTTCCTACGTTTTCTGGAAGCTTCCATCATCTGTGGGTTGTGCGCGCCAACGGCGCCACCTCAGTTCGGGTACTACTACCGACGCATACGCACCGAGAAAAATCGTTAATCATCTCGAGTTAACTTCCGACTGGTTATATCGTGTATCAGCAACCTGTTGACTTCATGTGCGATATCTTTGCTGGAATATGGTCTTCTATTCTACTCTGTTCTGTGCCTAGCCCTAGGAGCCAGGAGTGCTGAAGGAACGACTGCGGTAAGTCTCCCAACCCCAGCATAATATCCTACATATATAATCTTGATGGTTGGCCACATTAAGATTATAATTTTTCAAACTTCTTCTAACCACAATATTCTTTGTGCTAATTTTACTAAATTTTATATTATAATGTTCAAATTAAAATCAAAATAGTTATCTTCTTCGTTATAAACTTCTTTTAACATTTCTTTAATATTATCATTATCTAAGCCGTGTGTGGTAGCGAACAGCAAAGCAGAATACAGTTGTACATACACCACCCACCTACTAGTTCTACGTCATAGGGTTCATGTTTGATACTGTATTATTGTGCACACCTGTAAACAACAACATGATAGCAACAAATGAATTCAATTGAATTGTATTTAACTTTGGCCTATATATTTCTGTCTAGATCATATTCGTAGATCGATCGATAGATGATTATGAATGTATTTTCTGTCGCAACCATCTCCTTCAAACCACATATATATCACATCCACCACTTCATTCCTGGATCAGTGTAATCTAGACATCTTCAAGGCCAGAATAAACAGAGCCCGTATTATATAAGCCGATTTCAGTTGTTTTGGTCTACCTGTCACTCTCACTATTATTCTCAATGAGTGAGATCGAGAGACAGGTAGACTAAAGCACCTGAAATCGGCTTACATAATAGGCATCTTCTAGGCGAACGTGTACTATGTTAGGCCTCAAAATGGTTTTCCATCAGGCGTGATTGAGGTCAAACGCTCTGCCTTGAAAACTTAAAAAACATCAAACCAACCACGCCCCTAACGCTTCAAAACTCGCAGTTCCGTTTTATTTTGATGCTACAGCATATATACCCACTTTCAGCACAGGTATCCCTTTTGTCAATGTCTTTACACTTTTTTCTACATACAACCTTACGATTTTCTTGTCATGGTCGGTGTTCCACAGGGCACTGTTTGATGTCCACCCGTTGGGAATATACATGTTCCAGCCATAGCACCATTATTGAGCTTGGCTTCGCGACTTGACATTTAACAGCCATCTGCATTAACTGCAACAATCCCTAAATCCCTACCGTCTACACGTAATTACCTTTTATAGCTTAGGTCCAGCGTCTATTCAACCCATTGACTGGACAAGCATCGGCTATTGATAGCTTGGAGACTATTGGCGTAGCACCTGGTCGTTATGGGGTCATAGCCCTCGTGGCGAACTCGGAGGATGATGGTAATGCACAATTTCACGGGCCACCCTATTATGGAAGCGCAAGTGACGAGAGATTTCCTAAGTCTCATTCTGTATTCATTTAGGTTCTATTAAGACTATTAGAGGAGTTCGATGACTTTCATGTTGGCCTGGGAGCGAAAAAATAACGTACAATTGGCCAGTCCCGACTCTTCCCATGGGTGTCGTAAAAGTCGAATAAGGGAGATTGCCCGGTGTAGAATAATATGTCACATCTTGAGCCACCCGAATGGTGGAGGGTGAACCACCAACAACAGCATTACCAAAGAGGGTTGGTGTCAGGCAGGTGAGGCAGGCGGCCGGCTGTATAACCTAAGCCAAAACCTTGAGCAGTATGGATTGGAATGTTATCATCTCAGTCACTCTCTCTGTTCATCGATTTTTGACAGGTCCTTTTTATAAATTCATTCATGACCTTTCCGGTGTGATGGATGATATGATACAAAAGGGAGGGGCTTAATGACGTATGACCGATATGAATGGAAGAGAAAACATGCTGCGCCGACTCCAGATAGACTGGGAACAGGGCAGGAAGAAGCAGACTGGAAGAAACAGACTTCCTGCCCTGTTCCCACTCTATCTGGAGTGGAAAGGAAAAAAAAATCAGAAATTAATCGAAAAATTATTTGACCTGATGCGGGAATTGCCTATACAGTAAATACTGTTCTGTGGCCTATAACACTCGCTCAACCATCTGCCCGGATTGCAGACAACAGGATCAGAACAAATAATTTCTGATTCTTTATTTTCTTATGTTGTTTTTTCTTTATGAATGTTTCTTTCTTTCTTCTTGCTAATATTGTTCCCATGGTGCGATTGGGGTATTCAAATGGCCAGTCACTTTAGATAAAGTGCTGGCTGAAAAAATAATTATTTTTCAAAGCACTCCAGTAACAAACCGCTTCGCATAATGTTTTCTTATATTTGCACGAGCACTACACATTTGAAATAAAACAACTTTTACGGATAAGACTCGCGTATAATTTGGTGTTTGGCATATTAATTATTTAACCCGACGTTTCGATCACTTTACAGTGGCCGTGGTCACGGGGGGACTAAAGATGACAGGTGTCCTCACAATAAAGTAATAATTAACTACCGTCATAATATTTGATATTTTAGGTGTTCCGATTTACACAAACAGAGCTTACAGTATCATTGTTTTTGTCAGTATGAGGACTGTGTTGGGATTTAATTATTCTAATAATTGGGTCCCAAGCAGGTGGTATGTTCCAACCATTATCCCTATTGAAGTTTGGATGTTTCTTGATTTCAATAGCTTCACGTATCATTCTAGGTATATATCGTTTCTCTTTTGCTAGAATTTGCGGTTTGTCAAATCTTAAATAATGGTTGGGTCCGTCTAAGGCATGTTCATATACTGTACTGTAAAGTGATCGAAACGTCCGGTTAAATAATTAATATGCCAAACACCAAATTATACGCGAGTCTTATCCGTAAAAGTTGTTTTATTTAAAACCGCTTCGCGCACAAAACTTGCACCACACCCTGACATATGCAACATCACGTCGCCACTAGCTCGGCATAAGAGCGTTATTTTAACGGCATGACGAAACGTAGACAACCATAGACAACCCAACGGCATACGAAACATAGACAACCCTACGGCATACTCGCATCTCGATGCGGTAAATAGGGGGCGTGCACTTATCCTTCTTCTCCATAAATCTCTGAGAATTCCTCAAGAGCCCGTCTCGACGGAATACCAGCGCTAACCTCCGAACTAAATTGCAGTTATTTGGTTAATACATACATACATTAATCACGCCTACATCCCCGAAGCCAATTATCCCAAAGGCCCCATGTAATAATTGGCGAGCCCATTGCCATTTATCGGGCTGAAAAGTCGCAGTACATTGCTAGGTGGTATAAGAGGAACGCTGCTGCCTATTCCTCGGCACTGTTTTATCCTTAGTCGCCTTGTACGACACCCACGGGAGGAGAGATTTGGGGTGGTGATAATTGTATTCTACTCTGCCGTCCCCGAAGGAGTTGACAGAGGTGAATTAACACCCACTTTTCGCCAATTAAGTTAGGTCCCATTAATAGGTGGCGAGCCTATCGCACACACAAATCTCAATATATTGCTAGGTGGTATAACTAATCACTGTCTTTATCCTTAGTCGCCTTGTACGGCACCCACGGGAAAGATGGGGTGTTGATTTTTGTATTCTGTTTATCACCAGCTCTTTAATGTCCCCAATGCTGGGGCACGGGCCTTCCCTATGGATGGAAGAATATAGGGAGATTGGGCCATAACCCACCACGCTGGCCCAAATAGAAAATAAATAAAACGTAAATATAATTGAAATTGTATCTAATATTATGTTCGCTACTCATAAGTAAAACACTCTACTTTACATAAAACTATTCGTTTAGTATTATTTCGTATCGTATATGTTTAAACATTATAATGTTACAAAGATTTTAGTGGTTAGAAAAAGAATTTCGAAAAATTATGATCTTCAGGCGGGAATCGAACCCGCGTCCGCTGCTATCCGGGCAGGTGCCTGACCGCTGGGCCACCCAAGATACTAATTAACTTGCTTTTAATTAGTATCTTGGGTGGCCGAATTTATTATAAAATCTTTGTACAAATTTTTCTAACATTTATATAATGTTAAAATTAAAATCAAATAGATTATAATGTTACTTACTCTCCGAAAAAAAAACCCCGTTTAAGTGCGAATCAGACTCGCGCCCGAAAGGTTCCGTATCATTATCTATAAAAAAACGGCAAAAAATCATATCTGTTATATAGGAGCCCCCTTATATAATTATTTTATTCTGTTAATTAGTATTTCTTGTTATACGGGCAACAGAAATATATCATCTGTGAAAATTTCAACTGTCTAACTAACACGGTTCACGAGATACACCCTAGTGACAGACGGACGAGCAGGTAAGTCTTAGCAATAATAATAGGGTTCCGTTTTACCTGTTATATACGGAACCCTAATAACAGACAAAGAAGACCACGGAGTAAAAATGTAAACATTCCAAATTCAAATTGAGACCGCGACAGGAGTTTAGTAAATCGAGTCTCAATCACGACAGCGATTAATCGAAAAAAGACAACTGAGAATTTATGGCCGACGCAAAACAAAGATGGCGGGTCAGCCACCGTGAGGGGGTTATTCTCAAAATATAAACGAAGTCGAGAATAATGGATCCGGGTCCATAATATAATGAATTAATATACTCGTAGATACAAAGAAAATTTTGGAATATAGCTCAGTGATACAAATTATTATTACGTATTAAAAACTAAGAATTGCGTTTTATAGAAATATCAATATTGCTTTTAAATACTATTTATATTTCTATAAAACACAATGTTTTATAACTAATACCCAAAATTAAAGACGAGTACCTGAATATCTTAATCCTCTGCTCTTTGTTTGCTCTTTTCTAAGTCACAACTGCTTTTTTATTTTAGCCAATCCATAATGAGATAATCCTTTTTTAATAACCTATTTCAATTTATTTTTAGAAGGCGTTTATAAAACTTATAACTTGGAACTATTTTGAAATATAGCTGCGTTCGGGCTTGGAGGGAGGTGTAGGAGGCAGGTGCTGAGACTTTCGGAAGCCAGCTCTTAAATTATTTAAAAACATAAATGTGCACATCTGAGAATAGCCTCCTCAAATCGCGCGCAGTCAAAACAATGCGCACGTGCGACGTTATAGGCGATAAATAGAATGTTAATGGGATGAGGAGTTTCAAATAAAATTAATAAGCGAAGGAGCAACGTGCACTATTTATGGGTTGCTAATTTGATCTTTGACACGCTTGGTTAAAAAGAAACGTTTGTAATGCATAGTTATTCCGAATATTCAACAACAACAGGACAAAAAAATGTCATAAATCGTAGAATATTCCAGAAAATTTTGCAAAAAAATTATGATGCGTGATTATGCGAAAAATAAATGTGTGTACTTAATAAGGGAGATTACCCGGTATATGTCCATACATACATACATAAATCCCCGAAGGGGTAGGCAGAGTTGAACTAGCACCCGCGTTTCGCCAATTATGTTAAGTCCCATGTATACAAGGCGACTAAGGATAAATCAGTGATGAGGAATGGGCAGCAGCGTTCCTCTTATACCACGGCGTACTGGCAATGTACTGCGACTGTTGTGCCCGATAAATTACATGGGACCTAACATAATTGGCGAAACGTGGGTGCTAGTACACCTCTGCCTACCCCTTCGGGGATTTGGCGTGATTTATGTATGTATGTATGTATGAATAAAAAAGAAGGCCTGAGACGTCTAACAAGTGAAGGTCAGACGTCTCAGGCCTTCTTTTTGATTAAAAATGATTAAAGAGGGCGTAAAAAGGTTTCAGTTTAGTTCTAAAAAGGCACTCTATTATTAAAAAAAATATTCACAAAACATGCAATTAACAAATTGTTACAATAATTTACATTTTACTTTGTAGAAAGTTCATTAGCGCCCGATGATTATGTAACGTTTTTAACGGTACCTAAAGCTGAACCCAAACTGTAATAAGTAATATATAATTAGGTTAATGACTTGAAAGTTAATAAACATGGAGAAAATCAACAATTAACATAGCTGCTTTAATGACACAATCGAGCACTGTTTAATTAGTATATTATATACGCTAGTAATAGTAGTTCAATGTATTATATACATATTGGGGGGAAGTTATAGTCCTGTATACCGCCTTTTTGGTACCTGCAAAAAGATTTCGACCTTAGTCTTTATGTCGCAGGCAGATAGTTGAATTTGGCACATGATAAAATGTCTTCACAACGCTAACAATTTCTTTATGATAAAAATGATAATAATCCATTAATAGTAGATTTTCCATCAAGTGCACAAAACGAATAATTTTTGCCCGAGACTTTTAGATAGTAATGTCGAGGATAAAAATGGTTTTGTGGACGAGTTAGAAACTCTGCTTTTCACTTCGATTGCGAGGAAATAGAACAGTAGTTTATCATAACATGTCTTAAAATTCAAACTAAAATTAGTACAGTTTTGAATACTGAAGGAAATTGTTTTTCCCATTGATATAGGCTTGGGTTGCAGACCTATAGAGCCAAGTATTAAATTAATTTTGAAATAATAATTTTCTTAAATTAATTTAATTACCTACCGTACCTACTTGAATTAAAATTTTAATATCTTTTATGTCTTAAAAAACACATTAGGCAAGTAAATTTAAGTAAATAATAAAATAACAAATTTTATCTCTGAATTTCTTATTGTGTTTGGCTGCATGGCTTATTTTCTTTGCCTTAATATAGACACATTTATGAGTAGATACGTCAATGCTCTAGAGCACAAAATTCGATTTTGTGCAGCCTATATCCTGCACAAATAAGCACTTTCAGAGCATGAGAAGTGAAAAATATTTTATTATTACATTTTTCTATCGCGTTTACAAAAGCCGTACACCACCCTAAATGCTCTCTCGCGGATATTGTACGGGGACTAACTGCCGCACTCAGAGACGTCAAATAACTTTAATGAGTATTTAATGTCAAAAATTTTCATTCTAATCTAGACCATAGACCCGGCAAGAATAACGAGTAGTTTTGAATTGTCATTTTTTGACGTTAAGTACTCTTTAACGTTATTTGACGTCTCTGTGTGCGGCAGTATGTATTAAAGCAGTGATAATATTAAATTATAAGAATCCTGACAAGAGGAAGGCAATCGTTCGAAAGATGACGACGATTTATAGTTACTTAAAATCGTGTGTGATACTTGAACATATTATTTTGTAGCGGCTTCGTCATGGCGCCACACAAACAAAGTATCAAGTAACTGAGAGATGGTTGATCAGCTAAAAGCGCGACAGCAGCTGACGATAACAATAGAGTGAAATCAACACCATAGTCCGTTTCACGAAAGAAGTCTCTTGATTAAAAGCTTTGTAATAAGAGCGAAAATAATATATTGTTTTAAGCTTACGTGGTCACTTTCATCTTTAAATTGTGGATAAACGGGATTTATCACGCATCCGTGACCATGGCGCGCATGTAACTGTGCCGAAATATCGGAATCATAACAAAATCTAGGTACGTGGTATAAATCCCGTTTATTCACAATTTAAAGCGAGAATAATGCTATAGGAGGGACATCTTTTGTGGAACGAACTCTACACCTAATGACTCTTGTGATAAGGCAGAACCACGATTACATAGTTTTTGGCAGAACCCAGATGAGACGAAAACTCTTAACGTTCCATCGATTCACCGTGCCGAGTGCATAGTGTGGCAAAGAGGGAAACCAGGAGCAGAACTTGGGACTTGTGACTAAAGTATTGGTCTACCGGGTCCCTTTACAACATGTCAACACTCCACCCCGACTTCTATCTCTCTCCCCAGTCATATTTGGCAAGGTTCTATGATAGCAGCCTTTGACACCCGTTCCAGTATAGAACTTACGTAAGTTCTAGAATAGCCAAGGTCAAATATATACAATAAGATCACACTCCCGACTCGGAGGAAGATTTTGTCTTTTCGCTGATGATGAGGCGTACCTTCCGCATTCCAACAGATTTATATTTTATGTTCTGATGTAGGAACATTTTCAAACATATTCTCCGTTATTATAAAATGTGGGCTAAAGTTAGTCATGGTTTAAAATTGATGCTAACTCTGTCTTTCATTCAATAAATAAAAGTGACAGCATCAGTTTTAAACTATGACTAACTTTAGTTCATGGTTTATAATAAGTGAGAATATGTCCCTAACTGAGACCTAATATATCGTATACCTAGATATAAGTATTTTTGTTCTTCGCTTTACGCGCTTTACTCTGCATAGCTCTCATCATCATCATCACCAGCCCTTTAATGTCCCCACTGGTGGGGCATAGCCTTCCCATAGGCCTTCCCTATGGAAAATATAGGAAGAAAATATTCAACAATATGCTGCAAAGCCCTGAATATAACAACTTCTTTAAAAGCTCATGATTGAGAACGCATTTTTCATTGAAATTATGCACAGCTCACATCTCCTTAGCAGAGGGCGGGTCCCACCGATGTTTAATCATCGATGGTTGCATATAATTACAGGTTAAGAATAAAACGTTTAACATAACTCGCGGTTTGGTTTACGATCTTCCGAACCCGGTGGGATGGGAGCCTTGATAATTTTGACGTGCACCCATTATTCAACCTTAATTTCGTTGGAGTAAAGTACAAAATTGATGCTGACAACACTGTTATTGTTGATACTGGCCTGTTGCTGATTGTACAAGCTAAGTGGTGATTTTGAAATTAAATCAAGACATTCGCTCGTGTTGAGGCAGTACATGCAAGCAGTTTCCATGTTCAGATAAATTGAAGTATTTATGATTTAGAACAATGAAATTGAAAGGATTTAACTAAATAAGATAATTTGAACAAAGAATTTGGTGGTTAGAAAAAGAATTTCGAAAAATTATGGATGCGGGAATCGAACTCGCGTCCGCTGCTATCCGGGCAGGTGTCTGACCGCTCGGCCAACCAAGACACTAATTAACTTGCCGAAATTCTTCTAACCGTAGAAATAAATTTCAAACATTCCAAAACAGATATTTTTAATACCGTGCGTTCGGTTAAGCTTGGGTTTGCTTTATAAACTATTCGATTTTTCTAACCACCAAAATCTATGTACTAATTTTCTAACATTTATATAATGTTAAAATTAAAATCGAAAAGATAATTTGATTCCTTTAAAAGTCAAAAAAACTTACTTAAACTTTAACATTATAGGTGCATTAAAATGAAATATCGACGCAACTCAAAAGTAATTTACTAATACTGCGAATCACGTGCTCGGTGGGTTGCAGTAGGCTCGCCTCGTATGTCTTAAGACAGTTTCCTTAACCTATGTACAAAAATATATACTCCAGTCACCGATTAAATATTTAATTAGCTAACCGTCCGAAGACAACAGAAAGCTATTTAATTTTATTCTCACAGCCTTTTCAGAAAACAACAGAAAGTTATTTATTCACACAGCCTTGTTTTAATTACCAGTCAAAATCAACCGACTTTAGAGGCTTAATGTGGAGCTTAAGACTCTGATAGCGGATAGACTTTTTGTCTTAACTGTTTACGACTGGTGCCTTATTTCTGTTCAAGTGTTATAGTTAGTCCTTACTATTATTCTACGTTATTTTTTTATAACCAAAATTTGTTGTCACCTTTTACAACACTTACGGAGGCTGATGTGAACTGTATACAGTTCAGCCGTCACCACAACGTCTTTTTTGCAGAATATTCTTCTTTCTGCCCTGTTCCCAGATTATCGGTCAGACGTCATGAAGCCGTCCACTCCCTATTGATTCATAATTATCATCATCCATCACACCGGTAAGGTGCTAGTGAAGAATGAATGTATTGAAAAGACACAGAAAAGGCCATATCAAAAGACCTATGAACGGAGACAGTGATTGGGATGACATTCCCATCCATACTGCTCAAGGTTTTGGCTTAGGTTTTACGGCTGACCGCCTGCCTGACACCAACCCTCTTTGAGTTCTATATTGCAGTATACTGTGTAGAAATTTACAACAACATTTCCGTCCCCAGCTCCTCGGGGGATGCTGTAATTAAAAATGGACCCTGCTGTTAGCCGATAAGGAGTTCTTTCAAACGGCTCCTTCTGAACAAATTCTTGTCTTGTTGCTTTCAAATTCGATCTTAACTTTTTGCCGAACACAAAAAGGCGGCCGCTCATTTTACTCCCGCCGCTAAGGAATTTCAATTCGCTACAATAGTGTGTAAATTTTCATACACAATGCAACTGTTATTAAAGAACTTGCAGACTCCACTTTCGTATAGATACTTAGGGTTGCCACTAGGGCTCGAACCATGAAAGAAATCACATTTGCTAAAATATAAATTGCATTTTAAACTAAGCCAAGTACATTTTCTAAATACAAACATATTTACTAAAGTATAAATTGCACAAAAATAAACGTAGTGATGATATTTTCCGAATCAAACATTTAAAATAAAGCAATTAAACTAACCCGATGCAGGTTTCAAATTTTACATTCATGAAAGGGCATAAAAAGTTCGAAAAAATTAAATTTGTCCCGATGACGGATTTTGCAATTTGTGTTCATTAAAATAATTTATTATATCGTTAATAATACAACATTTTAGTGAAGAACATGAATGTTGAGGGATGTAGAGAAAGAAGATGACCTCAGAAGAAATTACGAAATTGAAATTACTTAAATATAAATGGAGTGAATAAAGAAATTATATTTAACAGGTGAAAGTGTGATAGTGATATTGAAAAGCGGGTGAAAGCTGGGAATATGGTAAACGACTCTTTGCACACTTTAAGAACAGCCAAAGCGTGTCCAGAAAGGCTCGTATGGCTGTTCACAATGGAGTGCTGGTCCCGACATTAATGTATGGCAGTGAAAGTTGGGTATGAGAGAAGAAGCACGAAAATAGAATAAATGCAGTAGAAATGAGAGCGTTGAGGAGCAGGGCTGGGGTAAGGCTGAACGATGGATTGTATAACAGTGTGATAAGAGAAAGGTGTGGTTTGAAAGAAGATGTAATGACAAGGATTGAGAAACGGATGCTCGCATGGTTTGGTCACGTCGAAAGAATGGATGAAAGGAGAATGACAAAAAGGATATACATGGCGAAAGTGAATGGAGAAATGGGAAGGGGCAGGCCTAGGCGGATCTTTCATAATCAAATTGAAAGTCTATTAAAAAAGGGCCAGGTCAAGAGTACCCGAAACCGACGGGCATGCATGAAGATATTGATGAGATTGGATGAAGCCAAAGAAGTATGTAAGGATCGTAGCAAGTGGAAAAAAGTGATCTCTGCCTACCCCTGTGAGAGAAAGGCGTGACGTATGTATGTATGTATTTAACAGCAGTGAATAGTGGGAAGAAGGGTGAGAGAATGAAGCTGTTATAATGATGACTAATAATACTGAAATTCATATTATCTTATTTTATCTCCTCCTGGTAGTTTATGAACGGATGGTGAAGCTTATAACGTTAAATATTGGAAACCGTTTTTCTTTGAGACACACGTTTTCAATGTTTAACGTTATTTCTTTGACGATTTATGAGTGTATTATGTAATGATACCTTAAATTAATAAACCATATTTTTTATTTTATTTTATCCATGTAATAGTGACAGACGAGAATGGAAAAAGAGGACATACTGCGCCGACCCCAAATAGGATGGGATAAGGGCAGGGCGATGATGAATAGGGGGCGAGTCTATTGCCATCTGTCGGGCACGTAAATCACAGTATATTGCTAGGTAGTATAAGTAAGAGGAACGCTGCTAACCAATACTCGCTTATTTATCCTTTGTCGCCTAATAATACACCCCCGGGAGATTGGGGGTGGTGACATTTGTATTCTGCTCTGCCAACAAAAACAAAAAAAAACAAATCAAACAGCAAGTAGCAATAAAACGAGAAATAAAATTGTTGGTGTTTTTTTTAGTATACTAACAACGTAGGATCTCTGGCAAAATAAATATAAATAAATTAAAGGAGTGTAGGCAGCCCTATTGTCAGAACTGCAGTAACGACACAGAGTAGCGCGTTATCGAACGTCAGCAGACTTCGCGATGCCACATACGTACTGTCTTATTACGTTTAGACTTAGAGACGCGAACTTACTTACCTATGCAAATAATACCCAAATCCCCGAATACAGAAACGCTAATCAAATTTGGGGGACTGCTTAAAAAGTTAAGTGGACATTACCTGTCAGAATTAGTATGGAAAAACGTCAATTTTGACAACATTTAAATGTTAAGCAAGACTCAAACTTTGATTAGCGTTTCTGTATTCGGGGGAAAGAGGGTTAGTGTCAGGCAGGCGGCCGCCTGCCTTACATTAAAACCTAAGCCTAAGCCGAAACTTTGAGCAATATGGATTGGATTGGAATGTTGTCATCCCAATCACTCTCTCCGTTCATCCATCTCTCGAGATAGTCCTTTTCGGCTCTTTTCTATACATTCATTAATCACTAACACCTTTCCAGTGATGAATGCTATGAGTCTAAAGAGAATAGATGACTTGGATGGCGTCTTACTGATATGAATGAAGAAGGAAACATACACCGACCGCAGATAAACTGGCAACAGGACAGGAAGAAGAAGCAGCAAATAAACACTGGCCGGTCATTGGATGGGTGACCCAAAATGTATTATGTCGAGTTCTTCCGTGCTGCTGAAGGCACCTTAAGCCAGTGGTCCCGGCAACTATCTGCAGTCGTTGAATGAATGAGCCATAACCCCCTATGTGGTGGGTTATGGCCCATTCCCCATTGCATATTCTTCTATCCATCGGGGCCTGTGACCCAGCAGTGGGGATACTAAAGAGCTGGTGATGATAATGACAAGGGAGATTTAGGCAGTAATTATCCGTTATGGTCTTCTGCTCTCCGCTACCGTGAAGATCTTCCTCCGAGCCGAGTATACGCTCGGAGACCGCGGTTCGACTGTACTTTTCGGATCTTGTATATAAATAAATAAATATTTTTTTACACTCACACCTATCATCTAGCCCAAAGTAAGTAGCCTTAGCACTTGTGTTATGGAAACTAGATGACGGACATATTTTTAATATAATTATGTATATAAATGTTGAAAATATACTACATAAACATATACACAACCATGACTCGGGAACAAATATTTGTGTTTATCACAAAATTTGCCCCTACCAGGATTCGAACCCGGGACCTCTTGGCCAATACCCAGCAATCGGAGCATTCGACCAAGCCTATTCCTAGTTCAGCCAGAAACTTTGTAATCGCGATTCAGGGTCTTGCTAATCTCCTTCTTATCGCAACAGTGGGTTACTGTTGATTTGAGTCCATTGTTATCAGCTGTCGCACTTTTCGCTGATCAACCATTTCTCGGTTACTTGACACTTTGCTTGTGTGGCGCTATGACGTACCCTCTACATCGATATTTCATAAAGATGCTAATTCTTACCAACAAGAAACTAAATACTAGAAACTAATAATAATTGAGGAGCATGTGTGTCTTCAAGAAACTAAATAATTGGGTAACATGTGTGTCGTTCCAAATTCAAACTAAATATGCTAATTCATATAAAAAAGAAACTGAATAATCGAGTTAGAAGCATGTGTGTTGTTCCAAATACAAATTAAAGATGCTAATTCATATCAAAAAGATACTAAAAATAGATAATCATATTATGAGTCGTTCAAATTACAAATTAAACTCAATCTGAGTAAAACAACCGGTGTAATGGACCTCGGAGACGGTCAATCAGCTTTGCGTCAAGCTCGTTCATTTTCTGTGTGTTTCATTGCTAGGTTAAACAGATCTTTTTTTATGTCTGTTTGAATTGTGTGTCAAAAAAGATTTGTTTTACCTAGCAATATAATGAAACACAAAAAATTAACGAGCCTCACGCGAAGCGGACTGACCGTCTCCGAGGCTCATAACAACAAATAAATATGAGCAGAACGTCACCGTCAAAAATACTGCAAAAGCTTACCATTTTTATTTTCGTAATTCGATCCTCAGCGTTATCGGTCTCAATCGTAAACTCACGACCGCCTTTACTACATTTAAATGGCAGGAAATTTTTTATTAACGCACTCGCTAAGGCTCCCATACACACAGTAGTCTGCGGCTGTTACAATTAACTGCGTATTAATGCAAATGTCAAATACTCGGTATATGGCTACCAACCGCTGTTGCATGGGAAATCTTAAATGAGCATAGTGCACAGAATGGAAGTAAGAAATTTTTTTCAAGGCCGTCTTGGTCGAATATCGCTGCGTATTGCCCAAGTTTATGCCGTGTGGTGACGGCAGAGCAGAATACAATTGTCACCACCCCAAATCTCTCGAAGTGTCGTACAAGGAGACTAAGGGTTAAAACAATGATGAGGAAGATATGGGCAGCAGCGCTCCTTTTAAATCACCTAGAAATGTGCTGCGAATTTCTTGCCCGACAAATGGCAATCAGGTCTCCACCTATTACATGGGACCTAGCATGATTGGCGAAACGAGGGTGTTGATTCGCCTCTGCTCACCCCTTCAGGGATATAGGCGTGATTTATACATGCATGTATGTTATAGGGGGCGAGTCTATTGCCATAAATCGGACACTTAAATCGAGGTTTACTAGGTGGTAAAATAGGAATGCTGCTGCCCATTCCATGTTTTAAATCAGTTTTAGCCCTTAGTCGCCTTGTAGGACACCCGCGAGAGAGATTGGGAGTGGTGACAATTGTATTCTTTTCTGCCGTCACGTCACAGCTAGTAATTAGAGTATTTCTATACAGTGTCTAAGGATTGTTAGAACAACTATTCTAATACACAAATACACTACATACTTAAGTCCAAACTATCTATCAGCTATGTGGCAGCCATTTTGTTTTTTTCTTGATATATTCTCTACCTGGACTCAAAAAAAATCATATCTCCCAAAGTGTAGGCGTAAATGGTATAAAAATAGGCTTATTCGAAACGCAAAACTCTAGTCTATCGTATAAAAATTTGAAACAGGGAGTTGTCACGTTCATAATTTAATATATAATTACATATATATAATACATAATTTAATAATTAAAAATATTTGAATTATCGCTAGTCCATGACCAGACACACTGTATATTACCACCAATGTGTATCTCAGAGAGTTCTTTGTTGAAATATCAAAAATAATGTAAGTGATGGATTTCTCCTTTTAAACTATTTGATTTTTAATTTCAACATTATGTAAATGTTAGAAAAATTAGTACAAAGATTTTGGTGGTTAGAGAAAGATTTCGAAAAATTATGGTCTTGATGCGGGAATCGAACCCGCGTCCGCTGCTAAAAACTACTTTTTCTAACCACCAAAATCTTCCTCCTTTTAATTTAGGGATTTGATGGGTAGAGAGGCGTGGGGTTAAATTCTGCCCCCAGCCTAATATCAACCTTTTTCATCATCATCATCACCAGCCCTTTCATCCCCAGTTCTGGGGCACGGGCCTTCCCTATGGATGGAAGAATATAGGGAGATTGGGCCATAGTCCACCACGCTGGCCCAGTGCGGGTTGGTGGGTATTAACGACTGCAGATGCAGCCGGAGACCACCGGCTTAACGTGCCTTCCGAAGCACGGAGGAACTCGAGATAATAAATGTTTGATCACCCATCCTATGACCGGCCTTAGCGAACTTGTTTAGTTTACGCAATCGCAGGCCAAGCGCGCTATGCCACTGCGCTAGCGAGCTCCTCGGTAGTATAGTGGTCAGTCCCGCCTGTCAACAACAGCCATAAAATGCTATAACGCTTAGTATTCAAAAATGACCCATAATCGTATTAAGTTATTAGGTACAATCAGTTCCCAGCAAAGGATTACCAAGTTATATCCTATTAATGCTGAATTGCATTCAGGTTGCTTAACTGACACACCACTAGTACTATCGACAACACATCGTCCTGTGCCAATGAAAATATCTCCAATCAAATTTGAGCCTTAGCGTTTGAAACGCTTAGTTTAATCTCGGTTCAGAGAAATTGATATAATATCATGCCTTACATTTGCAATAAGATCTTCAGTTATTATGACTTTGGTGGTTACAAGTGGGTCTTAACATTTATGATATTATATTGACAAAGATTTATGTTATAAGCCTACGTTTATATTATATACCACATAATGACTCAATGCAAAAGCACAGGCCTTTGTATGGAACAATATAGGAAGAATGGGCCATACAGAGCCCGTACACATAACTGCAAATTGGCGCGATGCGAATTCGCAACGCAAAAAACCACAACGTGAATTGCTGCGATGCGATTTGGTGCGGCAACGTGGCGAAACAAAGAAGAATGAAATTGAAGGAGTGTGCGATTCGAATCAATTCGCAAGCTCTTGCGATGCGGCGTTCAAGCTCAGAGATTTTTAAGATATGTCATTGAATCAGTTTTAGTGAGCCGGGACCAACGGCTTAACAGTTCCTTCTGAATCAGAAACTCTATATTTTTGTTCATCCGTAGAAATGACCAGCCTCAGCGAACATTGCTTGGTCTACGCAAACGCAGGCCGAGCGAGCTAAGCCCCTGCTCTATCAAGCTCATCGAGTACTAACTCCAAGAATACTATCGCGTACTAGATACTATAGGCGCTGATCTATATACCTACGAGTCCTACGTCTCTCTACGACAGCCTGGACTCCCCCAGGAGATCTTCCATTTATTCCTATCTTCCATTCATTCATTCCGATCTTACATTAATTCCCTCCAACTTCCATTCATGTCCGGCCGAAGTGGGCAGAAGTGGCAGCTCAATAGCCCAGTGGCTTAGCACGCCTGGGCCTACCGGCTAACTCGATTGTTAAAGCAAAAGCTAAAGTTTATGACGTCATGCTGTCATTTCGCACCAAATTTACCTAAACTATTAGCGATAGCTTTGAACGAATGATCACCGAATGATTTTGTATGAATTTGGAAGAAAATCCGTACTGCCTAAACATTCAAGATGGTTGCTAGCTAAATTGACAGCCGTAAGCAATGCATTGCTTTAAAGATATTATCAGCAATCGAGTTAGGCGGTAGGCCCGCTAGCCTGCGATTGCATAAACTAATCAATGTTTGACATTCGGCCTCCTACCTGAGTGAGTATATTGTACACCAGAGCGGGTATACTGTCATAAGTAGACTATATCTCGTGTACTTATATCACCATTTTGAAAATAGTCATATTTCCGCCAGTCACATTGTCTGCTCCCTTAAGGAGCGTAAAAAGAATACTTTGCGTATCGGTTAATAGTTTTATACACGCAAATACCCGCTACACACAGTGTGTCCGCTTTGGGCTACTTTCCCCTAACCGTGTGTAAAGCCCCCGCAAAAGCTCCCGAACATCGCATATTTCGTCTCAGTAATCGCAAACTTGTAACATGTAATTAATATAGCGATTAAACAAAATGTTGCCGACCGCTGGCCGATCAACAGCAAGTCTATGAAGTTATGGAAATTATTGATCGTATCCGTAGATCGTTGATAGGGAGATTGGATATCGGAATATGATGGACATTAAATTCAAATTGAGATGTTAAGCGGTCTCCTTTGGTTTGATGTTGAGGGGCTGTTCTTTACCCAGTGCGATTGTTTGTGTCTAGTCGTCCCGCTCACACTAAGCCTCATTCGCGATGAGAGAGAGTGACGAGTAGTTCCAAACTGCGGATTTGATAAAGTTCAGTAGAATATTTTAATCCGTCTTACAGAGTATTCAGTCCTCAGGTTTCATACTGCCAACTTGATAGAGTTCAGTAGAATTTTTTAGAAAAAAGTAAAAAAATTATGGTCTTGATGAGGGAATCGAACTTTTGGCCAACCAAGACGTTAATTAATTTGCCGAAATTTCTTCACACTTCACGTTGGAAGCCAACGGATACCCTCCGTAATGATAAGGTATCCGTAATTATAACTATTTACTTGACTTAAAAATGTATGTTTAACTGCCGCACATTTAGAGACGTCAATTAATTTAAATGAGTATTTAATGTCAAAAATTTTCATTCAAATCTAGACCATAGACCCGGCAAGAATAGCTACTAGTTTTGAATAGTCATTTTTTGACGTTGACGTGACTCATTATCGTTATTTGACGTATCTGAGTGCGGCAGTAAGAGAATACCACTCCCACACTGAAAGACTCAAATGGAACGCATATGCATTCAAATGTATTAAGATGTCCCTACCTCCCGCAAAACACATTCCCAGGTATGTATGCATGTATATAGAAAAATCTTGGACAACTACATAATTAACTCCGTCCAGACAAAACCGCATACGATTACTTGTGCAAAATATTGTTATTGCATCTTAATGCTTGCGGCATAGCGTCTTTTTTGCATATTTTATTGGTTTATCGATAAAGCTTTATTTGATTTTGAATCGGAATCTTTGAGTGACTGAACAGTTTTATTGATTTTAGAGTCTTTTGAAAAAGTTCGATAGAAAAAATTCCCGCATCAATACTATAATTTTTATAACTACAATTATTTTAAACTATTCGATTTTAATTTTAACATTATATAAATGTTAGAAAAATTAGTACAAAGATTTTGGTGGTTAGAAAAAGAATTTCGAAAAATTATGATCTTGAGGGGGGAATCGAATAATTCTTTTTCTAACCACCAAAATCTTTGTACTAATTTTTTCAAACATTTATATAATGTTAAAATTAAAATCGAATAGTTTAAAAAAGCAAACCCAAGCCTAACCGAACGCACGGTATTTGTAAAAATATCCGCTTTGGAATGTTTGAAATTTATTTCTACATTGCGAGGGTACCCGTTGGCTTACATCGTGAAGTGTAAAGGTTAGACAAATTTCGACAAGCTAATTAGTGTCTTGGGTGGCCGAGCGATCAGGCACCTGCCCGGACAGCAGCGGACGCGGGTTCGATCCCCGCCTCAAGATCATAATTTTTCGAAATTTTTTTTATAACCACCAAAATCTTTGTACAATTATTTTGCTTACTATAATATTTTTTCTAGCATTTATTCAATGTTCGAGTAAAAATCTAAACAATAATCGAAAAGCAAAATGCACGGTACGGTATACCTGCTTTGGATGTTCAAAAATTATTTCTACATTGCTAAAGTATCTAGGCCTACAATGAAGTGCAAAGGTTAGAGAAACGGCAAGTTAACTACCGTCTTGGCTGGCCGAGTGGTATAGGCATCTGCCCGGATTGCAGAGGACGCTGGTTCCCGCATCAAGAATATTTTCTTTGAAGAGTTATATTCCTGCCAGCAGACCTGCGATAGGAAAACCTGACAATAATGGTAGACACAGTGTGTAAACAAACACAAAAAATAAGAAATATAATAAATAAAATTATATATAACTTTATATTAATAAATATACCTAAAATACAAATAAAAATACTATACAATGTATAATTTACATACAACAAATAGATACTACAGACAATTTAGACATAAAGTAATTAAAGACAACACATAACATTATATAAAACAGCGATCAATTACATAGGTGACGACAAGTAATGATCTTTCACTCTAATTTAAACGAAGATATTGATGTGATTTTATTTGTTTCAAGGATTCGTCTTAGTTTTAGGCTGGCTGTCTTCCTGATACCAGCCCTTCTAGTAACGCTGTGGAGGATTGGTTATGTGGTTATGCTGTTGTGGGCCCTCTACCGATCTACTCTACCATTCGGGTGCCCTAAAGTGCTCCTTGGTCTACACTAGGCAATGTGCCTTAGGGCTGGATTTTTGATCCATAGTTAACTCAACCAATTGTTAAAAACTGTTACTAATTGCCAAATATCAGTCTGATATGTAACCGTTAGTAACAATTTTAGTTACAAATGTTACTAATGAATAAATATCAGTCTGATATTGTTACTAATTGTTATATGTCAGTGATATATTTACTCACCACCTACTAAATGTCTCTGTACCCAGCTTTCTGGTTGACTGGTAGAGAATGCCTTATGGAATTAAGTCCGCCATTAGTACCTTTATTTGTGCAAAGTAGTTTAAATAAATAAATAAATATTTAGATAAGTAACAATTTTTAACAATTGGTTAACAGTTAACTATGCACCAAAAAACTGGCCCTTAGTTGACCTTTACGACCCTTGTTGGGTCGGGGCTAGCACATTCTACACTAGTTTTTCGCTCCCAGGCCAGCATAGAAAATCCCATAACGAGAGTCACATACAACGAATATAATATATTAGGTTGGGGAAAAAGTCTTTTCGCATTATAGTATGTATAAACTTGTTATAAAATCTCTTTGGCTATACTATTTGTATCTGGCTGGTATTGGTATCATTGAAAGTTTAAATTTTAAAGAACATAATTCCAAATTCAAATTAGGAAAATGTGTGATTTTCATTTGTTTTTCGTACCGCCAAGATGAGTGAATCTAATGAAAATTTTACTACAAAAAAGGTAAAAATGCAACGCAAGCCGCGAAAAAAATTTGCGATGTTTATGGACCTGGTGCAGTGTCTGTGAGAGTAGCACAAATTTGGTTTAAGCGTTTAAATCCGGAAATTTTGATGTCAAAGATGCACGTCGCTCTGGTCGCCCTATTACAGATAAAATGGATGCCATTTTTGAAAAAGTGGAGCAAGATCGGCATGTCAGTAGTTACGACGTAGCTGAAGAACTGGGAATTGACCACAAAACAGTTTTGGCGCATTTGAAAAAAACTGGGTACACAAAAAAGCTCGACATTTGGGTACCTCACGAGCTCACTGAAAGAAACCTATTGAACCGTGTACTCATTTGTGATTCTTTATTACGACGTAATGAAACCGAACCATTTTTGAAGAAGCTGATAACTGGTGATTAAAAGTGGATCACGTACGACAAGAACGTGCGAAAAAGGTCGTGGTCAAAGGCCGGTCAGGCTTCACAGACTGTGGCGAAACCCGGGTTAACTCGCAACAAGGTGATGCTGTGTGTGTGTGGTGTGGTGGGATTGGAAGGGCATTATTCATTATGAGCTGTTACCACCAGGCAGGACCATCGATTCTGAACTCTACTACGAACAACTGATGAGATTAAAGCAAGAAGTTGAGAGAAAGCGGCCGGAATTAATCAACAGAAGGGGTGTGGTTTTTCATCATGATAACGCTAGACCTCACACATCTTTAGCCACTCAGCAAAAATTAAGAGAGTTTGGCTGGGAGGTGTTAATGCATCCGCCGTATAGTCCTGACCTTGCACCTTCAGATTTCCACCTGTTTCGGTATCTTCAGAATTCTTTAGGCAGTGTCAGGTTAACATCACGAGAGGACTGCCAAAACCACTTGTCGCGGTATTTTGACCAGAAGTCCCAAAATTTTTATGCCAATGGGATCATGTCCCTACCTACAAGATGGCAAAAAGTTATCGAACAAAATGGTACCTACATACTTTAGTTAAATGTAAATAAACTATATTAAAAAATGTTTTGAATTTTCTTAAAAAATGCGAAGAAACTTTTTCCCCAACCTATTATATTATTAGCGTGTAATATAAATATAAAGATCTTAAGCGACGACAAACAAGTAAAGATACAATAATATATCGCAACTACGGCATTCTATCGGAAGCGTCTTGCGAGTCGCCCGATTCGTTCCATATCTTAAAATAATATTTCGACCATCATAAGACACTGTAAGGTAAATAAAATATATATTATATTCATTGTGTGTGGTGGTCCGTTGAATAGTATGGTGAGCGATATGTCAAAGATAAGATATATTTATGCTATGCGATGTTACACCAGGCCCGCCGCTACCCATTTCTCGTTAAATTTACAATAAACACCGATTTAGGTTCCAAGCTACAAAATTAAGAGAGCTAGCCAGTTAAATTTCGCAACAACCTATAATACCGACGCCATTATAAATTGACAGCGATCGTATCAAATAATAACTTCTTCGGTGGTACCCCGACGAGAAGCGAGACAAAAACAAGACGAAGAGAGACGGATACACCTTAATAGTAAGCATTACCTGTAATTTATACTAATTGGAACTCGAATAAAGTATACGTTGCTTCATACTGAAATGAGTACCTACCTTGTCGTGTTTTGGCATTATTGCACGCGTAAACCAATCTCCTCGGTGTTATTAGAACTGTTAATGGCGATTATTAATTATTATTATGTAGCAAAATAATGCGGTAGGTCTGTATATGTTTCTGTAATATTCATATGGTCGGTCACTAAAGCTACTCGTACCCTTGAATCTAAACTAATCCTTATTATAAAGCTGAAGAGTTTGTTTGGTTGAACGCACTAATCGCACTACTTACTCAAATTGTAATAAAACTATTTTTGTAATGGATAGTCTATATATCGAGGAAGGCTATATAATTATCGACATTAACGCGAGCGAAACCGCGGGCGACCACTAGTCAATAATAAGAGACGCGAACATTGCATTCTACTTCTGCCGGCATCACACGCATTATTCACCAAATAAGATTTTAAAATATTCAAACACCACGGAAAAATATTAGGTATTCACTAAAAAAAGAGCTTAACCCAATCGAAAGCGAAACCTCATTTAACAGCGCCTATAACAACTTGGCACCCGATAATTTACAATCGAAACACATAAATCGTGTGAAATTATCGACACCAAAAAAGAAGACATCCGCCCAAAACTGTTGACAAGCGCTGACATCATTCAGAATTAATGGCGGCCGTACGTTATTTCGGCTACTAGAGTCAGAGGTGGTCCACCCTTTTACGCGTTTGTCAAAAAAAAGGCTAATACAAAAAGTGGCGCACCGTCTTCGTTTGGTCGCGTGAAATATGTTGGTAATTAAAACGCGGTATGCGCCCGCGCCTTTTTTTCAAATCTGTGGTAAATTGGAATGTTTAATTATGCTTAGTACCTTTTTTTACCGATTCCTGGTGGTCTTAAGTAGTTGTAGAATACAATTGTCACCACCCCAAATCTCTCCCGCGGGTGTCGTACAAGGCGACTAAGGATAAAGCAGTTCTTTTCCCTGAATAGATTTTGTCCACTTCCCGTGTCACGGTCGAAGCAAATAAATAAATCCTTCGCGAAATAATAAACTCGACATGTCTCGAATGTCATTATTAAAATTCAAAATAAAAAGTACTGTTGTCTTAATTCCAGATTTCGACCAACAAGAATTTTGCTTATGTCAATTATAATGTGGACGATGTGTGCGACTGTTTTCGCGCGAACAGTTAACAAACGTGTAAATTTGGAAATAAATATTTTTTTAAATGCTAGACAGGAAGCTCTTGCCCTTCATCTCACTTGATGGTAAGTGTCGATAAGGGCCAAAGATGGAATCAAGCTTCACCTGGAACCCTCAACCACAGAGGGGCTGGCGACAATTGCCGGAAAACAATAATTATAACTGTTAGCTGTTTACATTACTAATTTGGCGACAGATTTTGATAAGATGGTGGTAGCTAGCCAGGCGGACTTGAAAGAAGTCCTACCACCAACCAAACCGAGTACAAATCTACACAACAAGAATTTGCTTATGTCAATTATTATATGGACGATGTGTGCGACTGTTTTCGAGCCTTTTTTATAAACCTGAAATAAACCTTTTTTATAATTAGCTAAAATTAACTGTAAATCCGACTGTGTTGGTTGGTTGCAAAGTGCACTCTTATCTCTAATCGCACGAGTCAGTTCATATTATAACATAATGAAGATGCTTTGGGCCGTTTCTCACGCGATTTCTGGGAACCGCTTCACCGCGAGTCGAAAACAA
Source organism: Cataclysta lemnata (assembly GCA_963931975.1). Lineage (NCBI taxonomy): Eukaryota > Metazoa > Arthropoda > Insecta > Lepidoptera > Crambidae > Cataclysta > Cataclysta lemnata. Next base: position 3,068,728 of record OZ008362.1, on the reverse strand, counting down.
AGTGTTTTACGGAGAACGGTGTCTGTATATTGAGAGCGGATTTTTTGTGTGACGAGGCGGGCTGTTGGGTGGTTTTGCATAGCTCCGTCCGACATAACGGGGTCCACCTTTAATAAGTTGCATAATCATTTTCTCACGGTTAGCTCTAGGTACACTTTTTTTTCAACAAATGCTTTTTACATACATACATACATAAATCAAGACTATATTCCCTAAGGGTTAGGCAGAGGTGAATTAACACCCACGTTTTTGCCAATTATGTTAGGTCCCATGTAATAGTTGGCGAGCCTTTGTCATTTATCGGTCACGTAAAACGCAGTTCATTGCTAGGTGGTATAAGAGGAACGTTGCTGCCCATTCTTCATCACGTTTTAACCCTTAGTCGCCTTGTACAACACCCGTAGGAGAGATTTGGGGTGGTGACAATTATTGTATTCTGATCTGCCGTCACCACACGGCATTATATTCACATACATATATCAAGCCTATTTATTCCTGCAGGGGTCCTACCCCTGCAGGAATAACACCAACGCTATTTAATAAACTATAAATAAATATTTTTTTCACACTCACACCTATCATCTAGCCCAAAGTAAGTAGCCTAAGCACTTGTGTTAAGGATACTAGATGACGGACATATTTTTAATATAATTATGTATAAATGTTGAAAATATACTACAAAAACATACACAACCATGACGCGGAAACAAACATTTGTGGTCATCACAAAGTTTGCCCCTACCAGGATTCGAACCCGGGACCTCTTGGCTAATACCCAGCAATCTGAGCATTCCACCAAGGCGACCGTCAATCTCTTTATTTTTACACGCACATTCTACGTTATTTTTTTTGCTCCAGGCCAGGGTAGAAGACACCATATTTTAAGGATTTAATTAATAAATTCATCCATATCCCGCTGTGTAGGCAAAACTAATCGCTTTCGCTTTTATAACACATTTCACAGTCATGGTGTTAAATATTCTTCCGCTTCTATAGCACAATGGTGTTAAATTTATTCTCTGTTGACATAATAGGTACTTTAAACGGGCGTAATCATAACAAACTACAGTTCTTTTATTCATTCTTGCTTCAGTATTATAGACCTCCCCTATAACATACCACTTCCCGCTGCCATAACCACAAACTTGTCAAAACCGCATGTTTCAATAATGCGTTTACATCTAAAGTTAAATTGCGGACTTACTCCATTTTTGTATGGACACAATATTCGTAAGAAATTAAAACTAATAATGGACTTACTCCTTTTGATTTATGACATTATTGTGCATAAAAAACATTTATTTATTTATTAACTTTTAAATAGATGTAAACCCTAGATTATTCGTCTTATGTGATTGTTTTTGTATAAAGCTTTATTTTATATGTATATTAGTCACATTAACACTGTACATTGTGACTGTCAGTTTCACTAACGTGAAAGTGACTAATAAATAAAATAAAATAAATTAAACAAAGAACGTCGAGAAATGAGCACCCTGTCCCACGGGTAAGGCTTGGTTATACTACGGCAAATGGCAATAGATACACCCCCTATTAGAAGGATACCAATCTAAGCTAGCCAAGTGTCAGTGTGTGTTCTTCGATAAAACGCTGGCACCTGTCAATGTCTAACCTTAAAACCTTTCTTCGGCCTCCCTTTGTTGGCTGCTGTTGGCCCACATCTCAGTGGTCAACACCGGTCCACATCGGAACAAATGTAGTGTGTAAGTTGCCCATATAAACTAACTTGTGTATCATATAGAACATGACTCTGAATAAAATAGGATTTAAAAAAAAACCTTAAAACCTAATTCCATCATAACATTTGTCAACTGTAATATTTCTTTTATAGAATTGAAAATATGAATATTTGCACTTAGACTCTACTTCGTGTATTAGCCTAACCTTTTGCTTCGTCTGTCACAAAAAAAAACCTTTCTGACTAGTTCTGCCGCCACACTCCTCTGAAGGCAATTTTCAATCAGGATTTTCCAACATACAATTAATATTAATACCTAAGACCAAAGCAGCAACGTATCGATTTTTCTTAATCAATTATATTATTAAACACGTCATCGTAACTCATAGCCAACAATAAGGCTTTAATAACAAATAGACATTCACAAATGGCTTAAATGCCATCACTGCCAACAGTCGATGCTAATTTACGATCATTCCTCTATCTGGAGGTTAGATTCTGTATGGAGCTTGACATTAAATATTATCGATGTTCACAAACGCAACAGCATTGTGAGCGATTATGATTATATTATTAAACTGCTGATAAGAATTAATTCTGAACGACCCAATCGTCGCAAAGTTGGCTGAGTTTGAAAAATACTATTTTGGATACAACATTTTAAATTTTTTGATATTATTTGTTTGATAGCCTTAGGAGCCTTGCGAGCATTTACCTGGCTTTTTAAAGAAAGAAAGACTTTGATGTGAGATTAAAGCTTGCATTCGAAGATTCCCTATAATATTTCTTAACGACAGACATCTCCGGAAACCATGGAAATTCAGACAGTCAATTTAGAAACTTTAGTTACTTAAACGACTATAATTAAGTCTTTTTTGTCGGTGGTAACGTTAAATATTTTTGCAGTGACAATATACATTCACACATCTGTATGTTTCCGAAGGAAAAGACTGATACATAAACTCTAAAATTCTTGATGCGGGAATCGACGACGAAGACTTAACATCTTGGTTGGCCGAGTGGTATAGGCATTTGCCCGGATTGCAGAGGACGCGGGTTCGAATCTTCTAACCACAATTTTCTTTGTTCCTCGGTATATATGTCAAGTCTCAAGTATATTATACAGGGTGATCTGTTGTTCAGAACAGCTGCTAGCTAGTTGCTTGATAACCAACTGTGCAGACAGTATTTTATTGCAGCGTCTTCAGTACTAGCGTCAGCGTCTACAGTTCTACTTTGCCGTGTGGTGACGGCAGAGTAGAATACAATTGTCACCACCCCAAATCTCTCCCGTGGGTGTCGTACAAGACGACTAAGGATAAATCAGTGATGAGAAATGGGCAGCAGCGTTCCTCTTATACCATCTAGTTATGTACCTACTGCGAATTTTGTGCCCGATAAATGGCAATAGGCTCGCCACCTACATGGGACCTAACATAACTGGCGAAACGTGGGTGCTAGTTCACCTCTGCCTACCCCTTCGGGGATATAGGCGTGATTTATGTATGTATGTATGTATGTCTTCAGTATAAAGATTGCGTATTGTCAAAGATGCAGATCCTCTTTTTACCATGGACGTAGTATAAAAACAAGAACTGACCACTAGAGCCGTAAATACGGGCCTGAGATGTATAGAAGTGGACTTTTTCGTCCTCTTTTAATAGGGTTATTCGTCCTCTTCTAATGACAATTGTCATGTAAATTTCTGTCGGGGAGCAATTGCGAAAAAGCGACAGAGAACTCCACTCTGGCTATCTCACTCGGTTCGTTTTTCCTCTGATATAATTTGTTTTCCAAAGTCAACCTTATGCTGTACGCATGTTCCAGATTTATTAATATTACGTCCATGCTTTTTACTTTGCAACAATCTGCAGAGAAGTCCTTCAACGACGGGGAATCGTGACGAGCCTCTGTGGATATTCGGATCTCTTTGGAATACAAAAGCTGAATAAGTAATAAAATAAATAAGCTGAGTATTTTTTTGATCTGTGCCTTCCAACTTCCATAGAGTTATGCTGCGTTTCCATAGAAGCAAAGCTGCGCGGAGCTGAGCTGACACTTGCAAAAATTATCAAAATATATCATTGGTTAATTTTTGAAACGCAGCCTTATTGTATGTCAAGAGTTCGTGAATGTCAATTTATTTAGTTTTGTGCTATGTTTGGGTCCTAACAACCCGGCAAGTTGGTTCTAGTACTACTTGTTGGTCTATCAGGAATGCTGCTGACCAGCATAATCCTCATCATATTTATAACAGGTATAGGGTATAAGAGATAATGAGTGCTGAAATTTTATTTCTCTCTGACGCAATTAATAAAATTTAGCACTGGAACATATTTTAATGCTTTGAAATCATGGAATCGTTTTTGTAAGATTAAACTAACATTCCCGTCACAATCTTATTTGTGACGGGAATTTCTTATAAACCACGGCTGCCTCTTTCTGTGTGTGTGTAGAAGAAACAAATTTATGTAATTGATTAAATTAAGACATTTGACTTTATGTCACCTGTGCACATGAATATATTAAAGAGCTTTACCAAACCACTACGCCATGTGTAACTAACAATTTTCTGTCAAGTTGCACTGCAGTTGTTTCGTGCATGTACACAATGCACGAGCAAGGTTACTAAAACACATAGCTAGGTAATTCCAAACAGGAAACCGTAGTTAAACATTCTCACATTTACCTATTATCCATTTCTATATTTTTCAAGTCTTTGCTCTCTTACAATGTAAGACTAAAAGGAAATCCTGCACCATTAAATATTATCTTCGAAAACATTTTATTTCCAAAAGTCAATAGGGAGCGAGGCGAACCCAACCGCCATATTTAACTTTTAAAGTAATACTGTTGATTCCTCAAAGTCGGCCATTTTGACTTTGACTTCAAATTCAAACAAAGAACGCACAAACACTGCAAGTTATACGTAAAGTTCGGAATTTGAAATCTTTCTTTGTAATAATATTCTATGGGAAGGATCGTTGAGATTCGAATAGTGAGTTGGTAGGGGCAATCTATTTAACTTATTGAACTAACTATTCGTTTGTAAACGGAACTTTGAAATTAATATCGATGTATTTCTTAAGAGATTATTGAATACTTCAATGAATCTCTCAATGGACTTTCGTCAATTCGATTTTTCTGGTTTTAACTTCGGTTTTCTTTACCACATCAGGCATAGTTTTCTTATTATAAGCTCGTGGGGGTAAGTTTTGTTGTAATAATATTTGGGAGCTGTCAATTATTGCTTCTACAGTTGCTTCTTCCAATAAACAAAAAAGAAACTAAATCTTATCTAATCGACAATTTTGACTAAGCTTCTTAAAATTATGCTTTTTTGAGCTTTTGAACTTATACAACTTTGAATATTTTATTTTTTATGATTCTTTTTGACTGTAAAAACAGATCATTCTTCAACTTAGGTACCAATTTTATTTGAATTTTACCCTTAAAAGAGCAGCAATGTCTTTATAACCTATATAACTTCGAACTATAAAATGTTTTTTTAATAGACGAATCAAGGAGGTCGAATAGATAACACCTTCATTGATATTTTTTTTATAATATATCCTACCTTGTAAAGCAAGTTCAAAAGGACCTTTATAAGGTGCTTGGTTGTATACATGTGTCAAGTAGGGTATTACATCGCGTCTTGTATTATTTGCAAAGAGTGTACAACAAAACTTAGCCATTTTTATTACATTTCGAACTCAATTCTATTCAAACATCACCTCGCACGTGCACACACATACAACCCCGGTCTCTGCAAATTACTACACGAGATCTCAAAAGCGATCCTTAATACGTTGGATTAGGGTGGATCAAACTGTAACAATGGGATGTTTCTACAACACGACCGAATGTCGGGTGTTCGCACAATGCAATAAGCTAACCCTACGATAATTTCGTGGACGCATAGACTAACATATGCAAATACACCTCGGGGCTATGAAATATACGACCAATAAATAAACAACGAGCAAAAGGGGTGAAATTAAATATTCATAGACAGTGCGGCGCGTTATGTCGATGATTTTTGTAAGCCTACCCTCAAAACATTTTGAAAGTGGACTAATTATTTATTATTCTGATTTTGTCATTATTTATTGGCTCGGTATTTAATTTCTTTAACGTATATTCAGTAGAAATACAAGCGAGTGATATCGAAAATCAATTATTTAATCACTCGCAGGGGTCAGGCCTTCCCTATGGATGCAAGAATAAAGGGAGAATGGGCCATAACCCACCACGCTGGCCAGTGCAGGTTGGTGGGTATTACCGGCTGCATTTGCACACCAACGGCTTAACATGCCTTCCGAAGCACGTAGGAACTCGAGATAATAAATTTTTGGGTCACCCACCCAATGACTGACCTTAGCGAACATTGCTTAGTTTCCGCTATCGTAGGCCGAGCGGGTTAAGCCACTGCGCTATCGAACCTATAATGCTCAAATAAAGTAATCATAATAGTAATTTCAATTACTGTTTAATTTTATCTTAGTGTAAAGCTACCACCAAAGTCGTTTATAAACTGTCATAATAAATATTATGAAGTCACCCACCTCGTAAAAAACAATATCGATAATTTAAAATAAACAAATCCGTACATCACTATGGCAGTCCAATATCGTAATAGGCAGGCTAAAGAGTGAGTCGACTTGTATAACATCACCAAATTAGCCGAGCGATGTGCACTAGCCCTTAGGCGACATTAGGGTTGGCAACTATGTCGTTGTTCAAAATTCGACAAGGAAATAAACAAACAGTTACTTTTCTTATAATATTTTCTATCATTTCTTGATTTTTATTTGAACATTATACTAAAACAAAAAAAGTTACGAATAAATTCCTGCACCAGGCCATAATTTTTCGTAATTTTTCTGAGTTCTTTTTCCTTGTAATATTCTATAATTTTATTCTACAACTTGGAACCAGTAATATTTTGTAAAATTTTATGTATGTATAAAATTAATCCAAAAAGTAAATAAAAACTCTGTAAGTAAATTGTTATAGCATCTATACCCTAATTTAATATGTAAACTTTTAAAATCTATGTGAACTTTAATAGTGATTACGCGAATGAAATTTTGATTGATTTTCTTTTAAAACTAGATTGAGTTGTCCAATCTACATAGCTATCACACTACTAAAATCAGTAATTAAAAACGAATAGTGCCGTGTGGTGATGGTGACCTACCACCAACCAAACCGAGTACAAATTTATACCTACTCCCTCGATCGAACCTGGGACCCTGGGATCTTAAATCAGGCGGGCGAACCATTACACCACGGAGGCGGTTAGAACTACTTACATGAAACTAAGTTTAATAGTTAGTAAAGTAATAAGTTTATCAACACGACGTAAAGTAACAAATTAACAATTTACCAATGTTTCTTTAACCATCCCATAGACTCTATAAAATGTTATGTTTTATTTTTTCAATCTACATTATGATAAAATATGCTAACCATCTTAATAATTACACATTTTAATATTACTATTCCTATATGATGAACCTCATTATAGAGAGGTACCTACATTTTTAATTAACCTCACCAAATAATTATGGCAGCACTTCAAACGAAAGCTTTCACTTTACCACCGTTTACGACGAAGAAATATTATTATTGAGCTTTTATGATACAGATGGGTCAGTCTAGAGTAATTTTAAAACAGTTGATGTCTACGTTTTCTTCGCGCACCTAAGCTAAGAAAAAACTTATTTGTGTCAATTGTTCAAACGAATTAACTACCGAAACAAATATAAAAATTTAGTATAATTTGATTTGACACCAAAGAGGAGCATGTAAAGCTCGCTAATGCTTGATAGCTCATTGGGAAATCATCAGTTAAGGACCGAAAACATATAACCTAAAGACACCTTCTTCCTAAAACCTATAAATTAACATATTTATTAAACGTCGATGTTGAATAATTTTATAATTATTGTTCTGTAAAATTTTCTTTGTTTCTCAACTACGAAAAGAACTGATAAAACTAAAATTAGAAAATAAGCGTGGGTGATAGTTCACCTCTGCCTACCCCTTCGGGGATATAGGCGTGAATTATGTATGTATGTATGTAGAAAATAAACGTATACTAACATAATGTTCTCTTATATTTGCACGAGCACTACACATTTGAAATAAAACAACTTTTACGGATTAGACTCGCGTATATTTAGATGTTTGGCATTATTATTTATCCCGACGTTTCGATCACTTTACAGCGGCCGTGGTCACGGGTCACCACACGTCGTAGTCACCCGTGACCACGGCCGCTGTAAAGTGATCGAAACGTCGGGATAAATAATAATGCCAAACATCTAAATATACGCGAGTCTAATCCGTAAAAGTTGTTTTATTTCAAACGTATACTAACAATTATGTTTTAAGCATTATTTATCTGTTACAAAATAAATAAAGTCAGAATTTTTATGAAAAATTAATACATATTGGTAAATGTAGAGTAGGTACGCCGCGGGTTCGATTCCCGCATCAGGACAAATAAATTTTCGAAAATTTTCCACTTTTATTTTCTAGTTAGTAGGTACGTAAACTAACAATCTTCATAGCTTACATTAAATTATCACCAAAAAGCGCCATTTTTTTCTGTGACAACCGCCAGCCCTGAAATCTTTGACAACATGCAAATGTTTCGTGACGCCTTTATAAATGATTTTATCTCGCGTGTTTTGTATGAAATATTACGGTGCCAAATTGAATTGGACACAATCACGTGGAGATGCGAGGAGGGCACATGTGTTCGCTAATCGGCGGCGTTACATGGGGCTACAAGGGATTGTTGATCCAAACATTTGTTGCGCACTTAAAGAGACGGCTGATGTGTGTTCTTTGTCAATTGTGACGGTTCTGTGGCCTTTTGTTACAGTGTTGGCGCCGTTATGGAGAGGTTTGCGACCCATGTCCCTAGCACGTACTTTTCAAAGTTTCGTAACGTAATCGTATCGACATAGCTCTCAATGTATGAATAATGAATGAGTTCAATAATCATCTTCATTCTTCACTCCAACAAAATTTACGTAACAAAACTTTCTCATTCCTCTACACTGATCAACAATGTCTAAGGATATTTTATGTACACCTATTTCATGTTCTATCAGCCTCCTTTCTTAAATTACTAACATATTCTTTGCGGTTTTTAATGACTTACATATTTATCAAAGTCATCCATCAAAACTCAAAAATTCTTAGATAAAGTTGATAAGTGTATTTAGCCAATATCCTTCATTAATTTCGACGGCAAACGTCAAATAACAAAAGACTCACGGAAAGCGTTGTGTTTGGATATTATTATCAAGAAATAATTCATATTATTTACTTTCATTCGCTATTAAAGTTACATACATACATAAATCACGCCTATATCCCGGTAGGCAGAGGTGAACTAGCACCCACGTTTCGCCAATTATATTAGGTTCCATGTAATAGCCGCCTGTTTTGCCTCTCTCTCTGCCGTCACCACACGGCACTATTAAAGTTGATATTATGTTAACTAAATGAATTTAATTCATACTGAATATGTTTGTCTATAATGTTAATATTAATTAATTATAATTACCTAAGACATATTTATAATTTAAAATTTATTTTGTTTTGTTTCAGAGTTCTTTCTAATTACGATTACGATTCGAATCTCCAAAAAGTTCGTCCTTGGGGCACAAGTCAAAACTGCGGCATAAAATGTTTTTGTATGCGTGTTGGGCGCTTTTCTTTATCGCAATTACAAATTGCTTTTCAGAATTAACACAATAGTCGATTATGTCATCATTATTAGGTAACCGCGTGGTGATGGCAGAGTAGAATACAATTGTCACCTCCCCAAACCTCTCCCGTGGCTGTCGTTCAAGGCGACTAAGGATAAATCAGTGATGGGGAATGGGCAGCAGCGTTCCTCTTATACCACCTAGAAATGTACTGCGACTTTTGTGCCAGATAAATGGCAATAGGCTCGCCACCTATTACATGTGACTTGACATAGTTGGCGAAACGTGGTTGCTAGTTCTCACCTCAGCCTACCCCTTCGGAGATATGATTATTGTACGTGATTTATGTATGTATTAGGTATCTATAGGTACTGTCAACAGCACATGAAACTGAGACAACTCCCATACAAGCTGTTCTAAAATTACATTACTACACACGTAAATCACACCATATTAATCCCGAAGAGGTAGGTAGTGGTGTAATAACACCCACGCTTCGAGTATTATGTTAGTCCTATGTAAGTAATTGGTGGCGAGGCTACTGCCATTTATAATTTCAATATTCAGTCTACAGATCAAGATAAACGTACCACAGTTTTGTTTACATCACAATCTCTGCTAAGTTCAGTAATTTAAGAAAAATGTTAGGCAACAATTTGAGTCGTGCCGGGTGGTGACGGCAGAGTAGAATACAATTGTCACCACCCCAAATCTCTCCCGTGGGTGTCGTACAAGGCGACTAAGGATAAATTAGCGATGAGGAATGGGCAGCAGCGTTCCTCTTATACCACCTAGCAATAGCAATGTACTGCGACTTTTGTGCTCGATAAATGGCAATAGGCTCGCCACCTATTACATGGGACCTTACATAATTGGCGAAACGTGGGTGCTAGTTCACCTCTGCCTACCCCTTCGGGGATATAGGCGTGATTTATGTATGTATGATGTAACAATTTGAGTCATTAGTTCCTGAGATTAGCGCGTTCAACCAAACAAACAAACTCTTCAGCTTTATAATATTAGTAAAGATATTACGTGACTTTTGATGACGCTAGAGCACAATACAATTGTCACCACCCCATCTCCCTCGCGGGTGTCGTACAAGGCGACTTAGGGTTAAGACAGCTTTGAGTAAACAGTCTTGGGTGTAGTATGCCTTTTGGTCCCATAACCGGCCATTGTGATCATTGCTTATTCCAATGCCATTCCTCGTGACTGACCGCAGCTATGTGGGTATTTTTGAGATTGAATCAAGCAACAATTCAATAAATTATAATAATTAAAGCCGTTATTAGCCGTGTGGTGAAGGCAGAGTAGAATACAATTGTCACCACCCCAAATCACTCCCGTGGGTGTCGTACAAGGCGACTTAGGATAAGTCAGTGAGGAGGAATGGGCAGCAGCGTTCCTCTTATACCACCTAGCAATGTACTGCGACACTTTTGTGCCTGATATATGGCGATAGGCTCACCACTAGGTGCTAGTTCACCTCTGCCTACCCCTTCGGGGATATAGGTGTGATTTATGTATGTATGTATGCATAATAATTAAATGCTGTCGGTTGAACAAAGCAGGAATACCGATTTGGTGACAACCCTTGCTCTAATTTGAACAGATACATAATAATTAGGCATTAATCGTGTGTGGGGGCACCGAGCCCCGTTTACAAAGGTTGGGGTCGGCCTGATAACTATTATTGGTGTGTTGCCCCGACATTGACTCCTGTTAACGTGGTGGATGCAATTTTTTATTTTATCACTTTTCTATGCAATTTTGTTGTAATTTTACTTTTTAGACAGAGTAATATACGAAATAATACATACATACAAACATAAATCACGCCTATATCCTCTAAGGGTAGGTGAATTAACACCCACTTTTCGCCAATTTAGCTAGGTCCTAGGTGGCGAGCTTATTGCCATCTATCGGGCACATCAATTACAGTATATTGCTAGATGGCACAAGAGGAATGCTGCTGCCCATTACTCATTGCTGTCTTTACCCTTAGTCGCCTTGTACGACACCCACGGGAGAGTTGGGGTGGTGACAATTGTATTCTACTCTGCCGCCATCACACGGCACGAAATAATAGACAAAAAAAATAATAATATTAAACGAAAACATTCTTAACATTCCATGGATTGTAAATGCCGGTGGCAGAGGGAAAGTCAGATGGCAGCGCTTGGGACTTATGACCCAAGTGTAGTTTTCCGGGGTTTTAAGTTTTCACAACATATCAACACTCAATAACGCAACCACGACTTCTCTCTCTGCCCAGCCATATTAATAATAAATAAATATTTTTACACTCACACCTATCATCTAGCCCAAAGTAAGTAGCCTAAGCACTTGTGTTATGGATAATAGATGACGGACATATTTTTAATATAATTATGTATATAAATGTTGAAAATATACTACTTAAACATATACACAACCATGACTCGGGAACAAACATTTGTCGTCATCACAAAGTTTGCTCCTACCAGGACTCGAACCCGGGACCTCTTGGCCAATACCCAGCGATCTGAGCAATCCACCAAGGCGGCCGTCATATTTGGTAAGATTCTGTGAGAGCCGCCTCAAACACACGTTCCAGTGTAGACCATACGAAAGTTCCAGACCGGCACTTTAACATGTTAACAAAAAAAAATACGTTACGGAAATGTGGGTTCACATAATTTACAAGAGGAAGCCAAAACGGTGTAGGTACCTACTACGGTACATCAAATTAATTCAAATGAATTCAGTGCTCCGATGTTTATCATCGCTATCTCTGCGTTGAACCATTTAATTCATTTAGCGTAAGTATAATAGAATAGAATACGTGCTAAACTAATTAGCATATTGTTATTTTGACAGATAGCTTCCGATGGGTTAAGGGGGTAGGAGAATTAGATAAGTGGGAGAGACAAGGTTGTTCCTTGAAGAGCATTTACATTTGGAAGTTTTTAAATCAATAATGGTAAAGTTGTGGTTTGGGTTATATCGATCGCGCTATCGACCCATAGGCATGCTTGTGATGCTACGAGGTAATAACATAATCTAGTATTTACATACATACATAAATCACGCCTATATCCCCGTAGGGGTAGGCAGAGGTGAACTAGCACCCACGTTTCGCCAATTATGCCAGGTCCCATGTAAGAGGTGGCGAGCCTATTGCCATTTATCGGGCCGAAAAGTCGCAGCACTATTGCTAGGTGGTATAAGAGGAACGCTGCTGTCCATTCCTCATCACTGATATATCCTTAGTCGCCTTGTACGACACCCACGGGAGAGATTTGGGGTGGTGACAATTGTATTCTACTCTGCCGTCACCACACGGCTATTTACGATACAAGCTAATATGAATATTTGATTGAAGGTACACAAACTGTAAGAAATATCACAATCACCAAGAAAAGTAGATTAGATTTTGAATAATTAGGAGTATTTAAAAATTTCTACTTCTCAATAACTCTATTACCACACCCACAGGAGAGATTTGGGGTGGTGACAATTGTATTCTACTCTGCCGTCACCACACGGCACATACATACATATATCACTCACCTATTTATCTATCTAAACTAATATTATAAAGCTGAAGAGTTGTTTGGTTGGTTAAACGCGCTAATCTCAGAAACTACGGGTTCAAATTTAAAAAAATTGTGTTGAATAGTAATTTTTTTGAGGAAGGCTATATAACAGTCTATATAACAGTAATCGTATCTCTATCCATCATTCATAACTCTTAATTAATTAATGAACAAGATCGTGTAATTAAAGGAAAACCAATCTTAAATACACAAGGACAGACGCGTAAATGCAAAGCACATTTCATTTGAAATCCTCCGCTCTAATTGAGTCCCGTATTTTAAACAACAGGTGTCCAAAACTTACATTCAACTAAAGAACATAGTTTCATTAAAAGCAAGATGGCCGCCTTCAGTTGGTTAAGCTGGCTAGGACAGAGGTATCCATTCATTACCTACGTTATTATTCCAATATATTTTGTCTTGCGGTAAACAACGTCTTAGCAAATTGAATTTAGTCGGTAAATGTTGTTTCAGTGTGGACAATATTGGAGAAAGCTCTACAAAATCTCACGTTCCCTGTTTTTTAGAACAATAATTTGTTTCAAAGAATATTACTTCTATTGTTTCTATTTTTCCGTTACATAGTTTCAGTTACATTTGGTTTACATTAATTATTTTACATTAAACCGCCTTCAATGGGCTAGTGGCTCGCCCAACGTAATTAGATGCCGAGGCCCCGGGTTTGACCATAGCTTCCGTAACGTGTTTTTTTGACCTAGGCTGTACAAATTTGTACTCGGTTCGGTTGGTGGTAGGACTTTTTCAAGTCCACCTGGCTTGCTACCACCATCTTATCAAAATATGTCGCCATAATAATAATGTTAACAGCATTATTGTGTTCCGACAATGTGTGTTAAGATAGCCAGCCCCTCTGTGGTTGAGGGTTCCAGGTGAAGCTCGATTCCATCTTCGGCCCTTATCGTCACTTCCATCAGGTGAGATTAAGGGCTTCCCTGTCTAGCATAACAAAAAGAAGGAACTAATAAATACATTTTTTGTTTTTGTTTTATGATAAGCTACTTAAGTGTACGATTAAATGTTTGCATTGAATCATGGAAACTTATGCGACTTCGTTAGTGCGATCGGACACACTGCACGTTCTTAATCGTACGTACAGTCAAACGCACGGCAGGCCAAACAAAAATGTCAACTATCACCAATCGATTGTCCACCTTAACTCGTTAGACAGAAAGCGCAAAGTCGATTGATCAAATTTTACATATTGTTGTGTAACTTTTTGTTTGTTGTACATTTGACCTCCGCCCACCTGTTTCGGCAGAAATGTTGGGCTGCATAATTATTGCAGGATTACCATATTATCAACACTAATTATACAAATGTAGGTACCCATTTCAATTGCATTTGATTTTAATACAAATTCAACATTTTTATTAGATTCTATGTTTGTAGGTATAGATATATAGGTGATAATACAATTATAAGTTTCAAAACATAGACCCTGAATAGGGGACAGCAAAACTCAAATAGGAAAATATAACAATTACATTTAAAATAAAAATAAAGCTTATAAATTAGACACTACACAATACAATTTTAAATGGTGATGCAGGCTCTACAGGAATTTGAAATCTGAATTTGAAATCGGTCCACAACATTTTACAAGACATTTTAACTTCTATGATGATCGTTATAGTAACAATTAAAATTGTAATGAAACATTAAGTAATAAAATACAAGAACGCAATTATTACATTTATTAGTTGCAGTCGACGCACTATGCGCGTGATTGTACATACAGCGTTCTTCTACCTAGCCGCGCGCACCCGTCCGCTTAGCAACCAGCGAATTACGAACGATTTATTTAATTTTATTTAATATTAAGAATTTAATTTAATATATTTATAAAATAAATTTTATATTTTTTTCGTTTTATGTTTTTGATACTTTTTTTTGTCGACTTAGATTTGTTTTTAAACCTCACTAATATAATGTTTAATAGCACTAGGACCCCCCATAAAAATTTGTCGATTCATTTCGATTTCACCCTGTAGTGTGGCTAAAGTTGTTACAGAAGAAAGAAAAAGGAATGAGGTTGGAGATAATATCATCATCACCAGTTTTTAAATGTCCCAACTGCTGGGGCACAGGCCTTCGTGTTAAATGTAAGAGAAGTTCTCAAATAATTAAGTATTTATTCTATGTTATGTTTAAGCCCACTGGCCAACACTACAAACATATGAGCGTATGTAGCAAGCTTCAGTTAAGACGAAATTGAAATAAAAAAACATTATCACACAAGCAGATGACATTTTTTCAAGGAGTTCCAATTTTCCTCCACCAAACTTGGCGACGCAAAGTTCCAGGAATACCTAGCTTGTATGTATGAGTTGCTTCGCAGAATTTTCCAGCACTGAAGTTAACAGAAATCGTTGGTTTCATTTTAATAAGGAAGTTCTCACGTGAAATCTTAGAAAATTCTTGGCTGGATTCAAAGGAAGTGGAATACATAAAAGAAAAAAAGAATTAAATGTGGAATACAAATTAAGTTAAAAAGAAATTGTATAAATGAGTGAGTAATAATTTTATGTATTATTTAAAGGAATTTTACGATAATAATTATTAATAAAAGCAAATCTGCACTTTATCCTTGACTGTCACATCTTTATACCATGTTCTTACACAAATAATAGTACATTATAACATATAACAAGGGACTAACTGCCGCACTCAGAGACGTCAAATAACTTTAATGAGTATTTAATGTCAAAAAAATTCATAGACCATAGACCCGGCAAGAATAGCGACTAGTTTTGAATTGTAATTTTTTTAACGTTAAGTACTCATTAACGTTATTTGACGTCTCTGAGTGCGGCAGTATAACAAGCCATAATTAATGGGGGTATGTTTAGACCACCAGGGCAGAGCGTCGCTATAGTTCGAGTGTCATTATGGTTGTTTAGTCCCGAGTTATATAGGAATCTGTTTTTCATTATTATTTCGATTTTCATTTTTTTAAACATTATTATTAAAATTTTAGAAAAATTATCACAAGAAAATGTTCGAAAAAGTATAGTCCACGCATCAAGACTATAATTTTTCGAACATTTCCTAACCACAAATTTCTTTGACTCTACTTTTCACTTTGAATTCGAGGAAAAAAAAATTTAATATTACTTTTTTCCCAAATCTCTCCCTCGGGTGTTGTACAAAGCGACTACGATTCAAACAGTGATGAGGAATGAATGGACAGCTGCATTCCTCATAAGCTTTCTAGCAATGCAGCGAATTCCGTGCCCGCTGAATGGCAATACTTAGCAGTTTACCTAACATAATTGGCGAAACGTGGGTGTTAATTCACCTCTGCCTACCCCTTCGGGGATATCGGCATGATTTATGTTTGTATGTGTGAATAATAATAAATATACTTCGTATTGACCGTACATCGTTATAAAAGCTATAACGATGTACGGTCAATAAGAAGTATATTCGAAATTCAAATAGCAAAAAATATTTTTTCACTTCTCATGCTCTGAAAGTGCTTGTTTGTGCAGGATATAGGCTGCACAAAGTCGAATTTTGTGCTCTAGAGCATTAACGTATGTAATCATAAAAGTATCTATATTAAGGCAAAGAAAATGAGCTATGCAGCCAAACTCAATAAGAAATTCACACAGAATTTGTTATTTTTTGATATTTACTTAAATTTATTTGCCTAATGTGTTTTTTAAGACATAAAAGATATTAAAATTTTAATTCAAGTAGGTACGGTAAGTATAAAATTAATTTATGAAAATTATTATTTCAAAATTAATTTAATACTTGGCTGTATAGGTCTGCAGCCCAAGCCTAATATCAATGGGAAAAACAATTTCCTTTAGTATTCAAAACTGTACTAATTTTAGTTTGAATTTTAAGAAATGTTAAGTTAAATTACTGTTTATTTCCTCGCAATCGAAGTGAAAAGCAGAGTTTCTAACTCGTCCACAAAACCATTTTTATCCTCGACATTACTATCAGCCCTCGCCTTCGGCTCGGGCCGCTAAAAGTCTCGGACAAAAATGATCCGTTTTGTGCACTTGATGGAAAATCTACTATTTTCATCCCACCATCTCGGAAAAAGCGTTTTTGCTCTTCGATATCTGAGTGCAAAAGCCGTTTTTATCCTCTAGAGGGTAAAGTAAATTTGAATTTAGAACATCGTGTGCAATGAGTTTGTGAATTCAAAACATCATTAAACCTATTTATTTCTACCTCCATGGTGCCGAAATTATCATGCAACCTATTTTAATTTGTTAAAAACTCAGACTCGGAACCTTCTTGGTGTGCTTTTTTTGTAATTTGCTTTGGGCGCGCCATTTTCTTTTCACGTCATAAATTTGTTAAAACCTTGGAATTCCGTGACGGTCAATCAGCTTGGCGTCAATCTTGCTTTAAACATTTTGATCGTCTACAATGCTTGCTTGATGCTTGAGTCAAGCATTTAAAAGCTTTTTAGGTTTGTTTGATATGTTTACGCTAGAAACGGAACAAAAACATACAGAAAATCAACGTGCTTGACTCAAGCTGATTGACCGTCTCGGAACTCCATTAGGGACGGTAATTTTTATTAGGTACTTACAGGTGTGTCTGGATAAATTTTGCGGGTGTGGCTGGGTGGATGGATGGGTGTTGGAGGTGTGTCTGGGTGAATGGGTGTTTTGTGGGTGTGTCTAGGTGAATGGGTGTGTCTGGGTGAATGGGTGTATCTGAATGGATAGGTGAGTATTGTGGGTGTGACTGGGTGATTCGATATTTTGTGGGTGTTTCTGGGTGTTTTGTGGGTGTTTCTGGGTGAATGGGTGTTTTGTGGGTGTTTCTGGGTGAATGGGTGTTTTGTGTGTGTTTCTGGGTGAATGGGTGTTTTGTGGGTGTTTCTGGGTGAATGGGTGTTTTTTGGGTGTGGGTGTGTGTTGCGGGTGTGAATGTTGTGGGTGTTTCTGGGTGGGTGTTGAGTGTGTTTGGGTTAATGGGAGGGTGTTGTGGAAGTTTCTGGGTGAAAACAGAAACTGTTGTTATTGTATTTTTTTTTGTATTTTGCAATTTCCTCGTTGGGGGGGATGAAAAGTTACGTGTTGCACTCGAGTGCAAAGATTTTTCACCTTGTGCTCTTTTGATTCCCTCGCTATCGCTCAGGATTCTAATTTTTGAATCACTCGCTACGCTCGTGATTCAATTTTAGAATCCTTCGCTAGCTCGGTCATCAAAATTGAGCACGCGGTTCAAAAACAACTTTGCACTCACGTACAACAAATAACTATTCCGCAGTTTTTTTTTGAGTGTAAATATTAATCTAAGATCTTTCGATTCATAAATGGATAACATTTAAGCCTAATTTGACACAGAGCTCCCTGTTTCCCGGTAGCTTGGTGCCGTTTCAGACCGTTTGAAGTTAATGGTGCGACGATAAACATGTGCGGGCGCATGTCCCTGATACAAATGCGGTTAAACTAAGATTAGATCTTGAATATCTATCGCACTAAATTATTTTAATAAATAAATTCATAAATGAAATTTGAACCCATATTTTAATGTATAATTCAAGAAAAATAAGATATGTCTGTATTGGCTAGATCCCTTTGCCTTCCCTGATAAGGGACAATTGAAACTGTCAACTGTTATCGCATAATTTTTTCGAACTATTTCTACTACTCCTGGGGTCGGCGCAGTATGTTTCCTCTTCCATTCATATCGGTCAGACGTCATTAAGCCATCCACTCCCTTTTGATTCATATCATTCACCACACCGTAAAGGTAAAAATGTTTTCTATACATTCTTTCATTAGTGGTGAATGTATGTATAGAAAAGAGACGGAATGGACCATGTCAAGAGACCGATGAACGGAGAGAGTGTATGGAATGACAACATTACAATCCATACTGCTCAAGGCTTTGGCTAAGTTTTACAGCCGCCTGCCTGACATCAACCCTCTTTGGGTATGCTGTTTTGGTGGTTTGCCCTCCACCATTCGGGTGCCCCGAGGTTGGTCTACACCGGGCAATCTCCCTTAGTCGACTTTTACGACACCCGTGGGATGAGTCGGGGCTGGGCCATTCTACGTTTATTTGTTCGCTCCCAGACCAGCATAGAAAACAACTAACATCAAACAGTGTACAAATAAAAATCGAATCATTAAAAAAATCAACACACCAACCAAAACAATGCAGGTGTCAACGACATTCCTATACCTACATCGCTTACACCTAAAACAGATGGACAATTAAGCCGCTTTATCACGACGAAATTAACATAAGCGCGGCTTTATGGCATCGTAACGTTAAATTGCAGATCGCCTTATTAAGAGTTTTATTGTTTTATAATGTCAGTTTTACAATCGGCAGGATGGGTTCCGTTTTATATCTTCACTCGGTGTGACGTATTGCTCAGTTTAAGTGATACCTAATAATAATTGCAGTCGTGGAGTGACGGCAGAGCAGAATGCAATTGTCACCACCCCCATCTCTCCCGTGGGTGTCGTACAAGACGACTAAGGGTTAGAACAGCAATGAGTAATGGGCAGCAGCGTTCCTCTTACGCCACCCAGCAATGTACGGCGATTACCGTGCGCGATATTATGGCAATAGGCTCGCCACCTATTACATGGGACCTGACCTAATTAGCGAAACGTGGGTGTTAATTCACCTCTGCCTACCACTTCGGGGATATAGGCGTGATTTATATAGTATGTATGTAATAATAATTGATACCTCCTAACGTTAAGAGGTCCAACCGATCTGTTGTTCACACTAATTTGTCACCCGTAATTTTATTTTATTTATATTTTATTGTAATTTAAATATAATTTTATTTATAAACGTGTAAATAATATGTGTGGGCGAGTCCTACCTATTGTCATCTATTGGGTCCGCAGTAGAGCAAGTGGGGTGGTGATAATTGTATTCCGCCCTGCTCTCACCAATAATGTCAATAGTAAGAATACAATTAAGTTAAATCATTACTTTTCTAACCAAAATGAACTGATTTAAAAATCAAAATATATTGCACAGAATGTTTTGGTGGGGAACCCTAACACTGATTCCTTAATGCGCACTAAGGACTAATCCATGTTATACAGCCTCCATAAAACCATCGGGTCACCTTTTTGGGAATTTTTTCTCATGTCAATTGGATTGAAGCTAATAGGTCAATTAACTTCATTAAATTAACTCCAACTTCGGCTTTAATGGCGTCTATATTTACTACTGTGTGTGGTGACGGCGGACCAGAATACAATCGTCACCACCCCCATCTCTCCCGCGGGTGTCGTATTAGGCACGTAAGGGTAAAGACGGCGACGAGTAATGGGCAGCAGCGTTTCTTTAATCTATATACTAATATTATAAAGCTGAAGAGTTTGTTTGTTTGGTTGGTTGTACGCGCTAATCTCAGGCACTACTGAATCAAGTTTAAGAATTATTTTTGTGTTGGATAGTCCAATTATCGCGGAAGCCGCGTGCGATCACTAGTTATGAATAAGCGGGTAGATAACTCATTTGTTACAATGTACGCGAGCTATATCCGAAAAGGTTGATTACATACATACATAAATCACGCCTATATCCCCGAAGGGGTAGGCAGAGGTGAACCAGCACCCACGTTTCGCCAATTATGTCAAGTCCCGTGTAATAGGTGGCGAGCCTATTGCCATTTATCGGGCACAAAAGTCGCAGTACATTGCTAGGTTGTACGAGTATAAGAGGAACGCTGCTGCCCATTCCTCATCACCTATTTATCCTTAGTCGCCTTGTACGACACCCACGGGAGAGATTTGGGATGGTGACAATTGTATTCTACTCTGCCGTCACCATACGGCTCATACCAGGTGGTAATATACTGCGATTTATGTGCCTGATACATGGCAATAGGCTCGCCACCTATTACATGGGACCTAACTTAATTGGCGAAAAATGGCTGTTAGTTCGCCTCTGCCTAACCCTTCGGGGATACAGGCGTGATTATGTAAATCGAATCAACCCAACCACCACGCACAGGATACTGTGAACGACCAACTACAGTATCCATTCAATGTTCAAAGGCTCGCGTGTTAACATACGGCGGTTTTACCCCCTCTGTCCTTTCTAAAACTTAGAAACGCGCGCTCTTTGATCTCGCGCCGATTACCAGCGTTTGTGTCGTTAAAATTATTTATACCGCCGGTGCAGCGCAAATAACTTTCACCGTCTTTTGTTTGCTCGTACCGTAAACAGGGGTTCAGCTGGACATGGTATTTCTGACTAGCCTTCCATACTGGCCTGGGAACGAAAAAATGACGTGAAATAGGCCAGGTTTAGTCGGGGCGGGTTGGCATATATCATCACCATTGCTATTATCCCATCCTATTTCGCGTCGGCGCAGTATGTCCTCTTTTTCCATTCTCTTCGGTCACTCGTCATCTCCTCATTCACATCCATCTAGGCATTCTATGTTTACTCGTATTATTTCTCTCATATGCCAGCATAGAAGACTTTTGCAAGAGCACTACACGCTTGAAATAAAACCACTTTTATGGATTTAAATCGCTTCGTCGATTCGACAGGCCAGCATAGAAGACTACTTAAGTCTTCTATGCTGGCCTGGGAGCGAAAAAATTACGTAAAATGTGCCCTGACTCAGCCCAGGGGTATCGTAAAAGTCGACTTAGGGAGATCGCCCAGTGTAAACCGTAGACTGGTGGACCGTGAAGGGCAAACCACCAGCTAACCCGAAGAGGGCATGTCAGGCAGGGGGCCAGCTGTAAAACCTAAGGCAACACCTAAAGCAGTGTGGACTGGAATGTTGTCATCCCAACCACTCTCTCCGTTAATCGATCTCTCGACATGGTCCTTTCCGTCTCCTTTCTATACATTTTTTCATCACTAGCAACTTTACGGTGTGATAGATGATGCCCGATATGATTGGAAGGAAATACATACTGCACCGACTCCAGATAGACTGGTACAAGTGCAGGGAGAAGATATCACTTAGAACATTTATATGGTTTAGTCGACAACTCGCGATGGACTCTAAGATCCAGAAAATTCTTTAGCCGCCTGTGACGTCACCCGTGGAATGTGTATATATTTCGCTGTATATCGATTAGAATTAAGTCCAGAAGTCATAAAGTGTGTCTATTTGCTCTACGTTGAAATATTATTAAATATTAAACCTATTATTATAGACTGTAATGAATGATTAATTGAATGGCATAAACTCGTGGTAAAGTTTAAAGGTAAAGCTTTAAACTTAAAGCTTTTAACTGACCACCTCGGCATGTCGAAAAAACAATGATGTTTTATTCGTTATTATTTTTTTAAATAAGATTTTATTTAAAAAATCCTAAAGGAAAGTTATTACAAAGAAAGAGAATTAAAAAAAACTTCGAAAAACTGTGTGAAAATGCAGACGTTGGACAAAATTTTTCGAAATTTTCTTCTTTTTATTAATATTGCTAAAATTTAAGTAATAATAATCATCAAATAAATAATAAAATAAACCTTTTAAAGAGTTTTGTAATAAATTGTTTAATTTAATTTATAACTTAAGTAAAGGGAAATATTAAATCGAACAAGTATTTAAAATGACGGCGACTAAAATATTGCAATTAGCGAAAAATGAATTCAGAATAATTAGTCGCTCACTTGGAAAATACTTATTCTAGCAATATGTTGCATAGTTTCATATGACTCTTAATTAATTTATAATTATTAATTAATTCCCAAAAGATTTAACTTTTGTAGAGATGTAGAGTTATAGTTTTTAAGCCAAACTATCTTCTTCTTCTTCTCCCTGCCCTGTTCCCAGTCTACCTGGGGACGGCGCAGTATGTTTCCTCTTCCATTCATATCGGTCAGACGTCATCAAGCCATCCACTCCCTTTTGATTCATATCATCCATCACACCGTAAAGGTGCTAGTGATGAATGAATGTATAGAAAAGAGACGGAACGGACCATGTCGAGAGACCGATGAACGGAGCGAGTGATTGGAATGACAACATTCCAATCCATACTTATACAAAGTTTTGGCTTAGGTTTTACAGCCGGCCGCCTGCCTGACACTAACCCTCTTTGGGTATTTAAACCAAACTATAACTGAAACTAATATATAAATCAGTTTACGTGTAGTTACTTCCATTAAATTACAATTTATCCAATTAGATTGTTTTTATTTTTTAATAATTGTGTGATAAAGTATATCTTAAGTAAAATCATGACACAGGTAAAGACGACGTAAAATTAGGTAGATATTCTTAAATTTGTATTACATTTTTATAATAATATAAATTGAAGAACGATATCGTAACCTTCTCCAATGTTTATTTATAATAATAATATTGTTTATGTGAAGCAAATCACAGTTAGTACTTACTAACTTTGCAAATAAATAAAATCTTAAACTTACATAAATTATTCGCAGAGTACGTATAGTTTCCGTCTGATATGAAAACTAAATGCCGACCATAATTAATTTTATGTTTAGAACTAAATAACTTTAAGTTTGGGATCAGTTGACTAAAGAAAAAGAATAAAACTTAATATTTAGTCAACTCATCCCGCGGGATTAGTTTCGAGCGGCCTCCGTTGACTAAAGAGCCTTTTCAGCGTAGTACCGCACCGACCCCAAATGATAAGGGCAAGTGTAATGAAAGTTATTAGAAATCTAGAACTTACCACCAATTCCCAAGGACTGCCTGAGCCAGGAGCAACAGAGTACACAGCACGCTCCATAGCATCCCCATCTTGCTCCAAAACGGTTGTCACACCTAGGTAATGCTGGCACCAACACACACACTAGGTACCTTTAACACCTACGAAAACTTTCGGACAACTCCGAACTCAAATTGCAACCAAAACAAAACACCAAACCATTACCACAGAACCGAACATAACAACAACAATGTAAGGTAATCACAAAAACATTATCGAAAAGTGCAACAGAATTTTTTTCAAAAACAAAAAATAAATAAATGAAAACTTCAAAAAACAAACTTCTTTCAAGCTTCACAGTGTTAACCACAGATTTTGAGCAGAACACGCGACGGGCCGACTCAATAGAGGAATTGTTTAATAAGGTTCAACTCGTTGTGTTGTGTTTCGAAAAAAGAATTTCGGATCCGAACCGCGGTCGGCGCGCGCTTGCGATCCGCGCGCATGGGAATACAAAACCAGACTGGCTTGCTTTAAGCCGTTTGTAAGTATTCCATAGGATTCGCGTAAGGGGAAGGGTCTACCGGAGGGCGTGTAGATGCAATACGCGCTGCACGAGTTCATCCTAAAAGCCCTTACCACGGTTGAGCCAACGCAGAGGATTCGTTCGAAATGTCAAGGCGAATCGCAGACAATCATCAAGCCGCTTTCGACAACTTATAGTAGAGGTTTAAGGACTCAGATTTTGTCGCGAAGCCATCAATCGTGGACTTACATCGTCTTCAGTGATGGTAATGCGCAAAAATATAGTATGTTATTTTGAAATTGATTTACTTGATGAGATGATAGGGTTTAAGGGAACAGATCTCGTTGTGGAGGTTCCAAGTTTGTTATTTATCGGATCACATATTTTGTGTTCGTGTTTACAAAAGTATTGCTGAGTATTTATAGGGACATAAAGTTTTTGAGAAAAAAATTATAATATAATAATTAATATCCACGTCCTCTTTATTTAAAATTGTTGCCTTCAATAAAACGCTTGCAACACTTTTCAAATAATTATTTTGTTTTGACTAGGATCGATTCTGGAAAAATAATAGTAAATTGCACATATTAATTACTTGCAATGTTGATTTCATTACCAAACACCTATCCCAATTTTCACTCCAATCATATTTCTTAAAATTATATCCTGACTTTTCTAACATATTGGTACAATATTCCTATATCAAACAAATAAATTTATTCATTATCCTAATTTTGTCATGTAACTTAGGTCCTTGAGATAATATTATTATTTTGAACTACTCTTTTGCATTCACTAATTTAATTTCATGGCGCCCCATGTCAGTATGATTCAAATAAATATTTTATTTCTAAACCTTGGTTTATAAAGGAAATCGATTACTAGCATAAACCGAGTGATTTGGGTTACACGGGGCGGCAACTTGGGTCCCCTTGCCATAAAAAACTTGATTACATTACAACATTTTAATTTTGAAGCTAACGCCATGGACTTGCATCGTACCGGGATCATGTTAATAAGTAATTTCGAAGGAGCGACTCGTAGAAAGGCCCGTGGTAAGTAAAAAACCATCACAATGGTACCTACCTGCGAACATTTGTTCCCCTATGTTTACGATAGCAGTAAAACTGTAATTGCAGCAGATCAAACGAACCGACAGATGGACTCGAACGTTATAGAAATTCCCTCCGCGCCAACAATGCAATTTGAATCTTAACACGAAAGCAATACGAATGCACGCGTCAAGTCTGAATCGACAACAAAGTTTTAAACGGCGCCATTATAAACTTTACGGCTTTGGAATACGGTTGAGGCCGTTAATTTGGGGAAGTGTTTGAAAAAGTCGTTGCGAGATGCATTTCTTTTTTGCGGTTCCCGGGCTCTGTGGCGAAAGCCTAATCTTTTTTTAAATGTTGCAAACTTTGTTTTTTTTTTGTTGTCGAGATCATTCAATAAATCATTGAAGAGTTTTCGTTACAATAGACGGCACAAAAAGTAAGCTGGTTTAATTTTTTAAGTGAACTTTGAACGGCTATTTTAATAAGAATGCTAAGACGTGTATGTTTATTTATTTATTTAAGCACAAAACAGAGCACAGCCAATAAAAATAACAATAAAACAAATACTTCTACTAATTAATCTACGTTGAAACGCTAAAACATGGGATTTCTACTTGTTAAACAACTTAACAATGCTAAACAAATAGTAAAATTTTCAAATACAATAAAAAATATGGACGGAATAGCTACATAGAAGGAGCTTAAACTATAAACGTCGAAAGCCAATAGAAGTGGAATTCCAGTGGGGATAGCGCGTAACGAGACGTTTGCTATGTCCACTGAGTGAGACCTAAGTCCAAGCGTACTTTAAGGCACTACCTCGCGAAATATATACAATATGCATGACAAGCATTTACTGCTATGTTATGTTTCCTACTGCAGGAGCGTAAAGTTCCCGGCACGTAAGTTGAACCAAAATGACGATCGTCTGCGCAGTATAATTATAAGTGTCTGAACTTAATTATAAACGCAAAGAAGCGGGTATCCCTACGATGCTATGGTTACAGACACAGTCGCACCTCCTACAGAACCACCATTAGAACCTGAAAACGTTTTACTCCGCTGCGCATAAGTCAACTTATGTACCGGGCATTGTAGGTTTTTATGTTTTCTCATCTTAAAACTTACTGAAAAAAGATCTTTATATTTCTTTAAAAAAAACTAGATGACCCAGCAAACGTTGCTTTGCCCTTATCACCTAGGGGTACAAATTTCACAAAAATCGGTCAAGCCTCTTCCGGAGTTCGATAGCAAACAGTGTGACATGAGATTTTTTTTATATATTATATTTACATACATACATACCTACATAAATCACGCCTATATCCCCGAAGGGGTAGGCAGAGGTGAACTAGCACCCACGTTTCGCCAATTATGTTAGATCCCATGTAATAGGTGGCGAGCCTATTGGCATTTATCGGGCAGAAAAGTCGCAGTACTATTGCTAGGTGATATAAGAGGAACGCTGCTGCCCATTCCTCATCGCTCATTTATCCTTGGTCGCCTTGTACGACATCCACGGGAGAGATTTGGCGTGGTGACAATTGTATTCTACTCTGCCGTCACCACACGGCAATATATATTTATTATATTATATTTAACTGTTTATAGGGTTCACAGTTTTCAGCGGTAAAATAGAGTACAGTTTTATGTTGAGTACTTTCAAATGGTCAAGGCCAAAGACCGTACAGAACACAGATTTACAGGGCCGAGTTCACCAAAACGTGAAACAACTGATTAAAAAATATCAATCAGATTTTGACAATTCTTCCATACGATAAAATGTTAAAAAAGGATGGTTTAATATTGAACTCCAGCCTAGTCCGAGTTTGACAGTTGATCTAGCTTCCAAACTCAGTCTTCATTTTATTTATTGGAAAACTTACTGCTATTACATTTTATGTGTATAACTATTGACAAGTTTCCACAGATAGATTATTATAATATGGCTCAACAATAAAAAAAAAATGTTGTTTTAGAAGAAAGAAAATGAAGGAAGTTTGTCTGGAAGTTTTAAGATAAAAATAAATATTAACAAGCCTAACAAGATGTGCCTATTAAAAAGTGATAATAATAACTGGAGCCAGATTGAGACTGGCTCGCCTACTCGCAACGGAGCTGACCGCCCAGCTCTCAAGGTTTTAGGACAAATAAACGTGCAAAATGAGGAATAGTTCTCTCAATTGATGCTCTGTTAGGGCTGTCACAGCTAGTAGTAGTAGCAAATTAATTAGTTAAGCAGTAAGGAGGAGCAGTAAGAGGAGCTCGCTAGCGCAGTGGCATAGCGCGCTTGGCCTGCGATTGCGTAAACTAAGCATTGTTCCCTAAGGCCGGTCATTGGTTGGGTGACTAAAAATGTATTATCTCGAGTTCCTCCGTACTCCGTTGCTCCCGGATGTATCTGCAGTCGTTAATACCCACCAACCGGCACTGGGCCAGCGTGGTGGGTTATGGCCCAATCTCCCTATATTCTTCCATCCATAGAGAAGGGACATCAAAGGGCTGGTGATGATGGTTATGATGAAGTACTCAAACCAAATGTTTTATTGCTAAACATATCTAATACACTGGATATTCATAATAAGAGGTATTATTTCACTGACATCTTTAATTTATTTAACACTTTCATCGGTGCGCAAAAGAAAAATATTCAAATCAGATTCCTGTTGCTCTAATTTGAACCTTAAATTCGTCAATACTACAAAGTGCACTTTTCTACAGCACACCCCTGACGCTCTCAATTTGCGGACCTTAAGATGGCAATTCAAATTGTTTTGCAGCATTATTTCATTAGCTAATAAGTGTTTTAGGAATGTCGCCGAGGTCTTTGCTCCTGCCCGCCTGATTGATCATCATGGGGCATGACATATCTCGGCAGAAGAGCACGAAAGAAACTCAATATAAGGTATTTTTAATTAATCTTACATACATACATAAATCACGCCTATATATCCCATAACTCTGTTGATGGTCCAAATAAATAAAAAGGGATAGGCAGAGGTGAATTAACACCCAATTTTCGCCTATTCAGATAGGTGCCACCTAGTATTAACTAGGTGGCGAGGCTATTGACATCTTCTAGTATAAGATGAATGCTGCTGTCCATTAGCCATTAGTAATCATATTCATATTCTTTATTCGAAACAACATACATTGTGTGGAATTTACTTTACAAATTTATATTAAAATTACAATGTCATATTTACTATTGAACTACACTCAAAATAATTATATATTGCAGTTCAAATGAATGTTTACATTTATTATCAAGAAATGAGCAAAAAAAGATCATTGACAAAATAATATAGAGAGGTCAAGTGTTAAAAAAAAACAATAATGTCACAAATTAACAATGTCAAAGGTTATTTAAAATTAGTTTTACAGTGAGGAGAGTGTTTGGCGCATTTCGTGGTGTCAGTCAGATTTATTTTCGCTAATTCAAAAATTGTTACAGAGTGGATTTTGTGCAGTGAAAGTGGTGTTATTTTGATGCACAAGCATCAGTGTTGATGTGCAATTATGCAGAATCATTGAAAATGAGTCTTGTGATGGTGTTTGTTGTTGTGGTGAAAACCACGTAAAAAGTGGTTTTGCTCACTTCATCAGTCACCATCATGAACTCTGATACCATTCAATTCGCGCCAAGTTTTTAACGTAATATTTATTTATATTTTAACGTAATATTCATTTCATTCATAATTTCATCCACTCATTATTTCATGAAACTACAGATAAAATATACACTAAAGACATGGCTGTATGGGCTAGACCCTTTGCCTTCCCTAAAATATAGGGAGAATTTAAAAAAAAAATTGGTTTTAAAGTATGTAATATTGACGTAATTTAGTACGTAACATTGACAAATTCTTCTACAGAATAGTCATCGCTGTCTTTGCCCTAAGTCGCCTTGGACGGCACCTACGGCAGAGATGGGGGTGGTGACAATTGTATTCTACTCTGCCGTCACCATACGGCACGATGGATATTCATGGGACATGACAAATCTCGGCAGACGAGCTGGACACTCAATCAGAGCTGGAGGATCAAGCCGGATTGGTGAGCGGCGGATTGCAGCTGCCGACCTGGGGGCCTACCGCCTAACTCGATTGCTAAAGCAAAAGCTATAGTTTATGACGTCATGCTGTCATTTCGTTCTAAATGTACCTAAACTACAAGCGATAGCTTTGAACGAATAATCACCGAATGATTTTGTATGAATTTGGCACAAAATCCGTGCTGCCTAAAAATTCAGGATGGCTGCTATAGCCGTAAGCAGTGCATTGCAATATAGCTATCATCAGCAATCGAGTTAGGCGGTAGGCCCCCTGTCCAGAGTTTAACTTATTTTCCTGAACATCCATACATTTTTATAATCGCTTCCGAAGTCTGGTGCTTCACTTACCGAAATTAAGATCCAGAGAGACTACACCCGCGGCAGAGATGGCGGTGGATGGTGACAATTGTGCTCTGTTCAACTTCAGCCGTCACCACACGACATATGAGTGTATTTATAAGTCTGCCTTAAATGAAAAAAAAAACACTTGTTTTAATTTTATCCATCCCCTAGAAACCTGAGATAACTGCTCTACTTACAACCATATTCTAAGTTAATTAAGCATAGTATGCTAATTAGAACGTTAGGAGAGCTATATGTATTTGGAACTTTCAGAATCAGACTGCGTATTATTATGAATTGCATGTTTTGTTTTTTGCCGTGGTGACGGCAAAGAAAAAAAGAATTGCCCCCACCCCTGTCTCTTCCTAACATAGTCATATAAATACTATGGTCCTATTAAATAAATCGAAATTGTATTTTTTTTTCTTTCACACATAAATTGTTCGATTTCCATATAAATTGTTCAGTCAGTTAAGCAAAATGTATTTGTAAATTCAAAAATTTATTTAAAATGTTTGAATTTGATATTACCATAGCGTTTATAAAAGTTAGCATTGATAGTGTTTAGTGTATGCGCTATTTCTGTTACATGCTGTATAAAATATATAGCTTTAATTTTATTAAATTAACGACACAACATCGAAATTAACGTAGTTAAGAACTTCGAGGCATTGTGTATTCAACAAAATTTATGGGCCTTTAGACTTATTTTTGCAAGAAAAGAGTTTTTTCATCCCACCATCTCGGAAAAAGCGTTTTTGCTCTTCGATATCTGAGTGCAAAAGCCGTTTTTATCCTCTAGAGGTTAAAGTAAATTTGAATTTAGAACATCGTGTGCAATGAGTTTGTGAATTCAAAACATCATTATACATATTTATTTCTACCTCCATGGTGCCGAAATTATCATGCAATCCATTTTAATTTGTTAAAAACTCAGACTCGGAACCTTCTTGGTGTACTTTTTTTGTAATTTGCTTTGCGCGCGCCATTTTCTGTTCACGTCATAAATTTGTTAAAACCTAGGAGTTCCGTGACGGTCAATCAGCTTGGCGTCAATCTTGCTTTAAACATTTTGATTGTCTACAACGCTTGCTGGATGCTTGAGTCAAGCATTTAAAAGCTTTTTAGGTCTGTTTGATTTGTTTACGCTAGCAACGGAACAAAAACATACATAAAATCAACGTGCTTGACTCAATCTGATTGACCGTCTCGGAACTCCATTAGGGACGGTAATTTTTATTAGGGACTTACAGGTGTGTCTGGATGAATGTTGCGGGTGTGGCTGGGTGGATGGGTGGCTGTTGGAGGTGTGTCTGGGTGAACGGGTGTTTTGAGGGTGTGTCTAGGTGAATGGGTGTTTTGTTGGTGTGTCTGGGTGAATGGGTTTTTGTGGGTGTGTCTGAATGGATGGGTGAGTATTGTGTGTGTTTCTGGGTGATTGGGTGTTTTTGGGTGTGATTAGGTGTTTTGTGGGTGTTTCTGGGTGATTGAGTGTTTTTTGGGTGTGATTGGGTGTTTTGTAGGTGTTTCTGGGTGAATGGGTGTTTTGTGGGTGTTTCTGGGTTAATCGGTGTTTTGTGGGTGTTTCTGGGTGAATGGGTGTTTTGTGGGTGTTTCTGGGTGAATGGGTGTTTTGTGGGTGTTTCTGGGTGAATGGGTGTTTTGTGGGTGTTTCTGGGTGAATGGGTGTTTTGTTGGTGTTTCTGGGTGAATGAGTGTTTTGTGTGTGTTTCTGGGTGAATGGGTGTTTATTGGGTGTTTCTGGGTAAATGGGTGTTTTGTGGGTGTTTCTGGGTGAATGGGTGTTTTGTGGGTTTTTCTGGGTGAATGGGTGTTTTGTGGGTGTTTCTGGGTGAATGGGTGTTTTTTGGGTGTGTCTGAGTGGATGGGTGTGAATGTTGTGGGTGTTTCTGGGTGGGTGTTGAGAGTGTGTTTGGGTTAATGGCAGGGTGTTGTGGAAGTTTCTGGGTGAAAACAGAAACTGTTGTGATTGTATTTTTTTTTTTGTATTTTGCAATTTCCTCGTTGGGGGGGATGAAAAGTTACGTGTTGCACTCGAGTGCAAAGATTTTTCACCTTGTGCTCTTTTGATTCCCTCGCTATCGCTCAGGATTCTAATTTTTTTAGAATCCTTCGCTAGCTCGGTCATCAAAATTGAGCACGCGGTTAAAAAACAACTTTGCACTCACGTACAACAAATAACTATTAATTTGTCTCTTTGATATCCAAGAAGCGTATAACAAAACTAAATCGACACAATCCAATATGATTTCAAAACTTCGTCACTAATTTAAGTGCGCATTTTGTTTAATTCGCCGAACTACCGAACGGGAGGGCTGTTGTAACACTGACAGGGTCGGTTGGACAGAGAAAAATGAGAGCTACGTCACACGAAATAAGGTTCAACCCAGCCGCATAGTCGCCTTGGTAATCCTATAACTGCCAATTACGTTTCATATCCGAGCAGCAGACAAAACGACGGCCAAACAATATCATAAAGGAATCGATACTAGGAGATACAAATGAATAATCTATAAATGCCTTAAAGACATTGGTGGCCAGTGCTCAGAATTACATAGAGTGGGCCTTATTTAATTATAATAAAAATATTTAAAAAAAGAAAAACAGGTCTGAATCGGACTTTTTAGTAGTTTTTATTTTTATAGAACACATTGCTTAAGATACATTTTAATTATTTAATGTTATTTTTATTAAAACTTTATACAACATATAACGGAAATAACGCACCATCTGAATACTTTCCATGATAACTGAATAATAAAAAACTGTGGTGATATTAAAAATACAAAATTATAAAATTAATTTTCGAAGTTTTCATACATTTTGCTTTAGATACTGACCGAAAAAATTGTATGAAAAAAAATAACAATTTTGATTTTTAATAACATCATAAATCTATAATAAATTATCCGACAATAGCCGCGTAAATCCAGCAAATACAATGATACGTCAACTTCCCACCCAAAAGTTCTTGTACCAATGTCGCCGCTTACTTAGGAAAATTGCCGTGTCTACACGTCCTTAGCTCTATGGACCCAGTTAATACGTTCCTGTTACAAGGAGATATAATAAGTCGGCGTAGTACCTACTCAGCTCTTTCTACGATGGCATCTCTACTATTTTTATTTTATTCATAGAGAGCGAATCTTTATTTCTTTGTTTACTGCAATGACGGCGGGCCCGAGAATTTTTTGTTGCTGCAACAAAATTACAGAAATATATTGGCGACATCACAGTGCGCAGTAAGTTAGATGTAATCGTAATGTTAGTAATTTACGACGGATGGCAGTAAGCCGTTCTCTGGGCATATTTGGTACAATTTCCTGGCAGTAAACTGTTCACTGGGCATAAGTATTTGGTAATAATTTCGTTCGTAGTGACGTCAAAGGCTAGTTGAACTAGCATGGGTTATAGGTAAGTCGTTTATGTAAAAAATGGTAGTAAGACGTAAGTATGTGATGAACGGTGAGAGTGATTGGAATGACAACAATTCCAATGCATACTGCTAAAGGTTCTGCTTAGGCTGAAGCAACCGTATCAGGATACTAACATTTATACAATGTTCAATTAAAAAACAATTGATAAATAAAATTCCTGTTTAAGATAGCCATGACGAACATTGCATAACGTCGTTTGCTTTTCACAGATTAAACCACTGAAAGATCACATCCTCTTCTAAAAAGGCACAGATAAAAAACACAACGGCGTTGGTGCATGTTTGTGCTGCATGGAAACCATTATAGTTTTATATCTTTTAAATTACTTGTCTGGCACAAGAATCTATCCACCGTCCGCGGAAAAAACACATCTTATGGTAAACTGAATAAGTTTACATGAAGTCAGTATTTTAATAGTGATGGGACACGAAGGCGCCTGCGCCGAGCTCGATATAATGAACATATTAGATATCGATATTGATTTATAATTCCTAAAACTTTTCCATGACCTCTAAGGAACCAAATACAAGTTAGTTTCAGTAAATAAACCTGCAATCCTATCTATATAATTACCTTCAGTCAACAGTATCGTAATTTCAGTTAAGCTATTACAACTTAATGTTTTCTTATATTTGCACGAGCACTACACATTTGAAATAAAACAACTTTTACGGATAAGACTCGCGTATAATTTGGTGTTTGGCATATTAATTATTTAACCCGACGTTTCGATCACTTTACAGTGGCCGTGGTCACGGGGGGACTAAAGATGACAGGTGTCCTCACAATAAAGTAATAATTAACTACCGTCATAATATTTGATATTTTAGGTGTTCCGATTTACACAAACAGAGCTTACAGTATCATTGTTTTTGGCAGTATGAGGACGGTGTTGGGATTTAATTATTCTAATAATTGGGTCCCAAGCAGGTGGTATGTTCCAACCATTATCTCTATTGAAGTTTGGATGTTTCTTGATTTCAATAGCTTCACGTATCATTCTAGGTATATATCGTTTCTCTTTTGCTAGAATTTGCGGTTTATCAAATCTTAAATAATGGTTGGGTCCGTCTAAGGCATGTTCACATACTGCAGATTTTGTTTCGCGCCTATGTTTCACATCAGCTATGTGTTCTTTTACCCGGGTCCCTATACTTCTTTTTGTTTGGCCTATATAGGAGAGTCCACAGTCACAATCTATTTTGTAAATTCCTGCATCTTGAAGGGGGATGTTACACTTTACAGGTCTTAGAAATTGGTTTATCTTCTTCAGCGGCTTGAAATAAGTTTTAATGGAAGCACGCTTCAAGATGTTCCCAATCTTGTCAGTGACACCCTTCAAGTAAGGTAGTACAGCAGGTTGACGTTCGACTGTTGCCGGTTTCACTCGACCTCTGCGACAGGGCTTTGGTACTTGCAGTTTATTACTCCGCAGTACTTGCTTAACGTGATTTAGTTCTGATGCCAGATGTTGACTGTCACAGATGCCGTGCGCTCTCTGAAACAAAGATTTGCCCACGGTAGATAGCTGACTGGGATGGTGGTGAGAATCACCATTGAGGTACCTATCAGTATGGGTAGCTTTCCGATACACTGTGTGGCTCAAGCTATGGTCAGGATTCCTTATTATTAATATATCTAAGAAGGCTAGCTTATTATTTGCCTCCAACTCCATAGTGAATTGAATTTTGGGGTGAATGGAGTTGAGATGTGATAAAAATGCAGATATTTCATTAGTTGGCAATATTGTGAAGGTATCGTCTACATACCGCTTGTAGAACCTGGGTGTTATAGGTGATGTGCTCAAGGCCCTCTCCTCAAAGTCCTCCATAAAGATATCAGCAACTATGGGTGACACCGGGGAGCCCATTGCGACACCATCTATTTGCATGTAAAATTCCTCTCTCCACAATAAATAACCAGATGTTAAACAATGTTCTAAGAGATCTGCATGTGCAATAGGCATGTTATTATCTACTAGTTTCCTTTTAATAATTTCTATACAATCATGGACCGGTAGGCAAGTAAATAATGACTGTATATCAAAACTAACCATAGTTTCATTGTCAGCAACATGTAGGTGTTTAATATCACTAACAAAATGGTAGGAATCCTTCACATAAGCTCTAGTGTTACCTCTAAGTGGTGAAAGTATTCTAGCTACGTATACTATTACAACTTTGCAAAATTTCTCATTTGAGCTTTATTTCATATCCGACAGTGCCCAAAAATGTATGAAGATATTCACGTGCCGATAATAGCAGCTCATGGTAAGCAGATAAAATTGCCTTAACGGGTTCAATTATTGCTGTTTATGACTTATAAGGTTCAAAGTCCAACAAGGTAGCAGTGATTTTCAAAGCGGCTGTCTTATTGTTTGCTTAAACCTACAATGTTGTTGCGAGCATCGCATAAGTACAGGTTTTAATTACGGTAATAACTTAAGATAATGTAAAATATTAAATGATAAACTATGTAATTCTAATAAGGAAGAAAAATATAGTGTGAGCTGTCCAAATGTCCTCAGCTAAAGGGACAACCAAACAAGTAAATAAAATTAAAAAAAAGTAAATAAATCTATTCTCACCTATTATCGGGCCCCGAGAAAGAAACATAAGCACTTGTTTTATGGATAATAGATGACGAACAAAACTTTAGAATATAATTTTATATAAATAATTATAATACTCTACATAAACTTAAAAACTGTCTGTGTTTCCCCCGAATAAAGAAACGCTAATCAAAGTTTGAGTCTTGCTTAACATTTAAATATTGTCAAAATTGACTTTTTTCCATACAAATTGTGACAGGTAATGTCCACTTAACTTTTTAAGCAGTGCCCCAAATTTGATTGGCGTTTCTGTATTCGGGGGTTTGTCCCACAAACTTATGCTACCGGGATTTGAACTCGGTACCCCTTTGATCTGACTATTCGACCATCTCGGCCGTCACAAAAGCACAGTCCAGCCAGACATAACATTGCAGAAAAGTAAATATCTCAGTTAAATATTATAGACGTTATTAAAGCGGTCTGTCACAATGAAAGGGAAAGTTTAAACTTTGCATTGGAGCAAACTGTTGCGAACGTGCGGTACCACTATTTATGCGTCTGCTCCTATAGAATATGAGCGAGCTAGCGGATTTACTTAACTGTATAGATATTTGTACAGTGAACTCCCAACATTAAAGTACTTACCTACTATACTGATTAAGCATAATAGGCTACATCGAGCTGCAGTGAGTAATAAAAACGCTTGAGTTTTGCAGAACCAGTGTGGGTACCTTTTTTTATTAGCCTGAAATATCCATCTTCTGGGCAAAGGCCTCCCCTACTGCCCTCCATTTCGAGCGATCCCAAGCAGCCCATGTTTCGAGGTATGCCTTCAGATCACCTCTCTTCCTCATTCTACGCAAATAATAATAAGGTTATAACAATTCGAAAAATTATAGTCTTGATGCGGGAATCGAACCAGCGTCCTTCCTCTGCAATCTGGGCAGGTGCTTAAACCTCTACGCCTTTTGACCATAATGATTAATTAAATACAAAAAATCATCGATATATCCACCCCGCGACGAGCGCACATCACTGATCGTTTATTTATTTATCAAAACGCTGGCTTGTTTCAGCGGTCAATCATCGTGGTGTTCCCCTATCAATCAGCGGCTGCCGTTGAAACCATCTATCTTTATAAAACGGTGTGTAAACACGCTAGAGCATATTCGAAGATTTGTAAGTCTTTAGAGTATTAATATGTTTGCTCCATTAAACTCAGTGTTATTTAGTGCGGCAATAAACGTTGCTGAATATAAGTAGCTGCGTGAAAAAGGTCAGTTGGTGATTCTTTTGCAGTCGCCGTTATAGGGCTGAGAAATTACTTTTTAATGTAGCAGTGCGAAATTAATGCACCTAACTGCCGCACTCAGAGACGTCAATTAACTTTAATGAGTATTTAATGTCAAAAATTTTCATTCAAATCTAGACCATAGACCCGGCAAAAGAGCGACTAGTTTTGAATTGTCATTTTTTGACGTTAAGTACACATTAACGTTATTTGACGTCTCTGAGTGCGGCAGTTAGATTTGTAGTCACGGCTCTGAAAAGAGCCGATTGTTAGAACGACACATTGTCGCAGTTTCACTCTCGGCGAAAGAAAGGTTCTTTTCAGAGTCCCCCTATGTTCTTTTCAACTGAGCAGTCCTGTGGCTTACTTCGAATACGTGTTGTAACATGTAACAGAAATAAGAGAGACTTGGGAGGTCTTCTTCGGGAGAGAGGACATACTGCGCCGACCTCAAATAGGATCGGATAAGGGCAGGGTGATGATGATGATTTACAAATAAAACACTCGGAAACCAAGCAAGATTTAATTTATATTTTATTTAAATGTGGGATGATATGAAAAATAATAAAATTAGTATTATTGTGTGCCGTGTGGTGTCGGCAGAGTAGAATACAATTGTCACCACCCCAAGTCTCTCCCGTGGGCGACTAAGGATAAATCAGCGATGAGGAATGGGCAGCAGCGTTCCTCTTATACCACCTAGCAATAGTACTGCGACTTTTGTGCCCGATAAATAGCAATAGGCTCGCCACCTATTATATGGGAACTAACATAATTGGCGAAATGTGGGTGCTAGTTCACCTGTGCCTACCTCTTCGGGGATATAGGCGTGATTTATGCATGTATGTATGTATGTATAATTTAGTCAACTCATCCCGCGAGGTCAGTTTGGAGCGGGACAGTTGAGTGAAGCCCATTTCCCCTTCAGAAATACGGACATAAATAGGATTACCGTATCTATTTACTAATTAATCAAACTAAGCAAGTAAACATTAATGTTGTTTTGACAACGTATCTGCCAACTGCAGACGGGGCGCACTGGAGCGAGTTGACGATTCGAACAATAACCGACGGCCGCCATGTTGGATCAGCTGACGTAAAGGTGGCCATATTGGAATAGCTTAAACAATAGCGCTCGAATTACTATAGAGAGTATAGAAAGCTATGCACCAGAACGCGATTGGTTGAAATAGTTATTGAATAAAGATGGCGCGATTATATTGTACTTATCCTGTTATTTATGCGCCATTCAATTAAGCCAATTAAGTCTTTCATGTTGGTCTGGGAGCGAAAAAATGACGTAGATATGTGCCAGCCCCGACTCATTCCCAGGGATGTCGTAAAAGTCGACTATGAGAGACTGCCCGATATTGACCAAATAAGTACCTTGGGGCCCCCGAATGGTGAAGGGCAAACCACCAAAAACAGCATACCCAAAAAGGGTTGGTGTGAAGCAGGCGGCCGGCTGTAAAATCTAAGCTAAAACCTTGAGCAGTATGGATTGGAATGTTGTCATTCCAGTATGTCTCTCTCCGTTCATCGGTCTCTCGACATGGTCCGTCCGTCCCGTCTCTTTTCTATACATTCATTCATCACAAGCACCTTTCCGGTGTGATAGATGATATGAATAAAAAGGGAGTCGTTGGGTTTATGACGTCTGGCCGATATGAATGGAAGAGGAAACATACTGCGCTGACCCCATATAGACTGGGAACAGGGCAGGGAGACGAGGGTGTATTAAGTCGGGGCTGGCACATTGTACGTTTTTTTTCGCTCCCAGGCCAGCAATGAAGCACGAATGCTTAAGGAAAATAATTAGATTGGATGAAGCGAAAGAAGTATTATGCTTAAGGACCGGACCGTGGCAAGTGGATAGAAGTGATCTCTGCCTACTGCTATCGGAGAAAGGCGTGATGTATATGTATGATAATTTTAAATACAAATTTTTGTCAACGAAATTCAGTTGTACGTTACAAAAATACGACACCAGTGTTGTTTCGCTTCATTTCAAAATGAACCCAAAAACCAAGTGAGAACAAAGTTCAAAAACCCTCAAGAGCTCCCCCGCTTGTAATAACGGGAACAGTTAAGGGGCAGACACACTAGACCCATTACTAAGCCCCGCACAATATTGCGATCTCTCTTATCTGCGGAGACAGGGCGGAATAACCGGTGAATATCCGCTGGGTCCGGCGCACGGACACAGTAAACTCAGAACAGTAATACGTCTTTATACATTCATAAACACGTTTCGCCAATTATGTTAGGTCCTATGTATTAGGTGGCGAGCCTATTGCCATTTATCGGGCACAAAAGTCGCAGTACATTGCTAGGTGGTATGAGAGGAACGCTGCTGCCCATCCCTCATCACTGATTTGTATTTAGTCGCCTTGTACGACACCCACGGGAGAGATTTGGAGTGATGACAATATTGTATTATATTCTACTCTGTCGTCACAACATGGCACACGTCGTGCCCATGCACTGTGACGCACACATTGACATTAAATACGGGGGCATAAGGGGGCAGCAGTCTGCGTGCGTTCGTTGTGAAGGCGCGTGTACAAGGTGATTTAACGTTCGCTCGCTGCTCGTTCCAGCCCGGCACATACGCGCTCGCACCCTTTTTTTTTGAAGGACCTAGGCTGTTGGCCGAGAGGCCTTTACAGCATCTACCGGGTTTTTTGGGGAAGGCGAAGACCTTGACCTAAAGCCAAATGTGTCTTCAAGCCTTGCAGTCGAGCACTCCCTGTGAGGGTGCCTTTACGGCAGGCGTCCCCCGCGGGAGATATACTGCCGCGGACAGCCTCACTGGGCGCCCCCAGCCGCCGCGTAAGTTTCAACACTAGCGTTAACGCAAGAGTAGGCAAATAACTCGCCGACAGGCCGCAGTTATACTACTGTTCCGGTTATACTGTGGCACGGATCAGTAACGTGACGTAGCCGCACAACGTGCTGTAATAAGAAGTCAATATTAGCGCGCTGGGCGGGCGGATTTGTACCGGATGAGAGAGTACGGAGTGGGATAATTTCATAAATAAATTATTATTCTAGACTTACGAAATGCGGATTGCTATATAAGACGTGTGTGTGGTGTCGTCAGAGTAGAATTAATTGTCACCACTCCATCCCTACCGTGGGTGTCGTTCGTACAAGGCGACTGAGGATAAAACAGTGATGAGGAATGGGCAGCATCGTTCCTCATACCACCTAGCAATGTACTACCACTTTTGTGCCCGATAAATGGCAATGCCTTTTACATGAGACCTAACAGAATTGGCGAAACGTGGGTGCTAATTCACTTCTTTCTACCCCTTCGGGGAGATAGGGGAGATTTATGTGTGTGATTGCTATTGCTATAGTGTAGCCGTCAATCTTACTCATTGAGATAAATAGCAAAGTGCAAAAGAGATATTTAGACTAATGCATAATAATAGTGATCGGCTTACATAACAGCCCCGCTGGACCCGGCACCGCACGGTGATTCCATGGAATTATTGAAAGATGTTTCAATCAAAATAATAATATGTCCTGTGTCCGGTGCGGGAGAGCAGCTAAGGCTCTTCTACGGAATACTTCACTGTACTACTACTTTACTGTATTCTTCTTCTTCCTGATTATATAGGCGTGATTTATGTATGTATTTGGCGGCCGCCTTGGTCGAATGCTCAGATTGCTGGGTATTGGCCAAGAGGTCCCGGGTTCGAATCCTGGTAGGGGCAAACTTTGTGATGACCACAAATGTTTGTTTCCGAGTCATGGTTGTGTATATGTTTATGTAGTATATTTTCAACATTTATATACATAATTATATTAAAAATATGTCCGTCATCTAGTATTCATAACACAAGTGCTTAGGCTACTTACTTTGGGCTAGATGATAGGTGTAAGTGTAAAAAAATATTTAATAATATAAAATATATATGTATGTATGTATGTTCTTCTTCCTGCCCCATTTTCCAATCTATCTGGGGTCGGCGCAGTATGTTTCCTCTTCCATTCATATCGGTCAAACTTCATCGAGCCATCCACTCCCTTTTGATTCATATCATCCATCACACCGGAAAGGCTAGTGTTGAATGAATGTGAAAAAAACAGACGGAAAGAACCATGTACAGAGATCGATGAATGGCGAGAGTGATCGGGATGGCAACATTCCAATCCATAGTGCTCAAGGTTTTGGGTGAGGTTTTACAGCCGGCGGCCTGCTTGGTACCAACCCTTTTTGGGTATGCTGTTGTTGGTGGGTTGCCCTTTACCATTCAAAGGCCCCAATATGGTTATTGGTCTGGTCTACACGGGGAGTCTCCCTTAGTCAATTGTATTCTGCTCTGCCCTCACCACATGGCATTGGGCGTTTTTCCACTCAACGGCCCGGCACCGACACGGCGACGGCACAGCCGTGGGCCGGCACCGGCGCCGGGGCTTCGA
Source organism: Cataclysta lemnata (assembly GCA_963931975.1). Classification (NCBI taxonomy): domain Eukaryota; kingdom Metazoa; phylum Arthropoda; class Insecta; order Lepidoptera; family Crambidae; genus Cataclysta; species Cataclysta lemnata. Next base: position 3,027,385 of record OZ008362.1, on the reverse strand, counting down.
TTTTCCACTGCACCGGCGCCGGCCGGTGTCGCGGTGGTTTACGCTTGTTTTTGGAGACACACGCACACGGCTACAATACATACCTACACAATACTTATGCAGTTTTACCGGCCGGCGACGGCACCGGTGGGAGCCAACGCCGCGCCGTTGCCGGGGCCGGTGGGTGGAAAAACATACATACATACATAAATCACGCCTATATCCCCGAAGGGGTAGGCAGAGGTGAACTAGCACCCACGTTTCGCCAAATATGTCAAGTCCCATGTAATAGGTCGCAGTACATCGCTAGCCTAGGTGGTATAAGAGGAACGCTGCTGCCCATTCCTAATCATATTCAGATTTATCCTTAGTCGCCATGTACGACACCCACGGGAAAGATTTGGGGTGGTGACAATTGTATTCTACTCTGCCGTCACCACGCGGCTGGAAAAACATGGCCATATGTTTCATACATTTTTGCTTGCCCGGCAATGGGCGTTTTTCCACTCACCTGTGACGGTGAGTGGAAAAACGTCCATTCGCCGTTGCAGAATGCTTTCCGCAAAGAAGCCCTCTCCACCCCTCCGAGCCACAACACCGCTCGCAGCGTCCCGATAACAGGACAAGTTTACACAAGCCCAATTAGAGACGGTGTACGCGGACGCCCGCGGGCCGCTCTGTTTTCATGTACTAATTGTGCCTCAGGACTGCGGCTGGGGCTACGGGACCATGGCGTTTAGTATTCTCTCGTTACCAATGGCTGCAATCCAGTTGCAAACAAAATAGTAGATTATATACCAAGGGCTTCTATGCTGGCCTGGGAGCGAACAAATAACGTAGAATAGGCCAGCCCCGACTCATCCCATGGGTGTCGTAAAAGTCGACTGAGGGAGATTGCCCAATAAGCACCTTGGGGCACTCAAATGGTGGAAACAAACCACCAACAACATCATACCCAAAGAGGGTTGGTGTTAGGCAGGCGGCCGGCTGTAAAATCTAAGCCAAAACCTTGATTGAGCAGTCTCTCCTTTCATCGGTCTCTCGACATGGTCCGTTCCGTCTCTTTTCTATTTATTCATTCATCACTAGTATCTTACGGTGTGATCCGTTCCGTCTCTTTTCTATGCATTGATCAATCAAAAGGGAGTGCATGACTTGATGACGAGGAAGAGGAAACGTACTGCGCAGACCCCAGATAGACTGTGAACAGGGCAGGGAGAAACAGAAGAGTCTCAGATCCTGAGCCTAGGGCGATAAATATGCGATCTGGGGCTTTCGTTTGGCCGTGTGGTGACTGCAGAGTAGAATACAATTGTCACCACCCCAAATCTCTCCCGTGGGTGTCGTACAGGCGACTAAGGATAAATCAGTAATGAGGAATGGGCAGCAGCGTTCCTCTTATACCACCTAGCAATGTACTGCGACTTTTGTGCCCGATAAATGGCAACAGGCTCGCCACCTAAAGTGGGACCAATTTACTCATCAAAAGTTCCTGTTTGGATAGAGACTAGACAATAGGGATACACGCGCATAACAATTATTGGGCGACCGTTGAAAGCCGCCGATGAGATACTACAAATTATGACAACACAGTGTAAGTCCTTGGCACACAAACAATAAGGTATATATTCTATTACTACATCTTTTTTTGAAAACTGCTTTAAATCAATCCTGAGGTCGTTAAGGACTTGTAGAATTTTTATTTCAATTTTATAAGTCCTTAGCACACAAACAATAAGGTATATATTCTATTACTACATCTTTTTTTGAAAACTGCTTTAAATCAATCCTGAGGTCGTTAAGGACTTGTAGAATTTTTATTTCAATTTTATAATCAAATGCTTAAGCTTATTTTTATTCGCAAACGCTAGTCGCCATACCGTTTCCGCTCGTGACGTCACTCTTTTAGTAAGAGCAATGTCACGTGGTATCAAATATGGCGAATATCCATACTTGCTACGGCGTTCATTCCAACCAATACAGGAAGCAATTAAAAAAACTTGATAGAAACTTAATTTTCATTTTATTTTCACAACAAAACAATTCACGTAGGCACACCTCACACTAACTTATAGTGATCACAAAGAATACTTATTTACAACAACTATGTATGTATGTGAACACAACTATGTACTTTTCGGTTATCCGGTTAACTTACTAACTTAAAACTTAAAAATTACAATGGGCGGCCTTATGTTAGCGATCTCTTCCAGACAACCTTTGGATGCACAGTAAAGACGTAGAATAAAATATGAGGGAAGCTGTTAATGTGCTAGTTAATGTGACAAGCAAAAACAAATTGAATTTGTCATTCATTATAATGTTTTAACTTAATGATAGTTAAACAATAGGTAAACAAACGTCTGACCAATATTAATGGAAGAGGAAACATACTGCGTCGACCTAAGATCAACTGGGAACAGGGTAGGAAGAAGAATCGTAACTATATACTACAATTTATGAATAATTAACTGTACCACCACAAAAACAACACACTTTACGATCTCAGACCGCTATCACAAAGAGTAGGGGAAGATGGCCCAAAACGGACATGCTGCCTAAGGCCGGCCGCAGACGTTCGGAATCCGGTTTTCTTATTCGGAATTTTATACTACGCACCAAACCAAACGTTAGGTTTTTATTCCATTTGGAAAAATAAGAATAGTGCATGTGCGCCTTCTTGAACAATTTGTTTGTAAGCACATCATTCAGCAAACAGAATTCGGATGTATGCGGCCGGCCTAAAGCGGGTGGTCTCGTGTATAAATTCCATTTCGAAAACAGACATGTTCTCGTCAACCTAATTGACTGTTTCCTTGAGTGGAGATTAAGATTTAAATTGAAATCCCCCATCACCAGCCATTTTAATGTCCCCACTGCTGGGGCACGGGCCTTCCCTATGGATGGAAGAATATAGACAGATTGGGCCATAACCCACCATGCTGGCCCAGTGCGGGTTGGTGGGTATTGGACTGCAGATGCAGCCGGGAACAATAGCTTAAAGTGCCTCCCGAAGCACGGAGGAATTCGAGATAATAAATTTTGGTCACCCATCCAATGACCGGCTTTAGCGAACATTGCTTAGTTTACGCAATCGTAGGCCAAGCGCTATGCCACTGCGCTACCGAGCTCCTATGTAGCGCAGTATCTGTCTCATTGGCTGTATGGTCAATATTATATGCACCAGAGTACCAGCTTTAGGTAGCATGCCCGCTTTGGGGCCCACTCCCCTATCTACATACTATTCATATTAACGACTATACATATAATAACTAGAACACAAAATCACATTTCAGTTTCAACATCCGCGTTCCGTCAGCTTACTTCAGGGCCCATGTAATAGGGGGCGATCCTATTGCCATTCACCGGGAACTGCTGCCCATTCCGTGTTATATTATGCTTGATTTATTTAATATTTATGAGCTCTATTCAGTAGCCGTTTCTCACAAATCATCAAACTAATTTAAAGGTGTGTGTGTTAATCCTATACTCCATCCATTATAGCAAGAGATAAAATGTAAACAATCTTGATGTGTATTTTAATATAAAATACAAAAATAAAAATGTGTAACACCAATATTACAAAGCAGCAAAAAAAATTATTTGTCTATAATTGATGATATATTTTAGAATGAACGTTTCTTGTTTTTAAGTGCATTTTGTAGAAAGAGACGACGATCAGGATTGTTTACATTTTGTCTCTTGCTATAATGAATGGAGTATAGTCATTGTACAGTCTGCCTAGGGAGCGGGTCCAAACAGGAATACATACTAATCCAAAATAATAACAGTATCCGAAACAGTCGTTTTCTCGCTTTGTCAGCTAGCGTGATAGAGGCCTGAGAGTGCATCCTGTAGAGCTCTTAAGCAAGGTAGCTTGGATGTGTAGCCTCCTGCTTTCTCCGTTTCATTCTCCCTCCTGTAATAAATAAAATGTATTTTCATAAAACTAAACACATACCAACAAAACACTTGCTTGGTATGTTAACGTAAATGCTATACATCTGTTTGTATTGGTAAGCCTTTGAATAAATAAATAAATACCAAATATTAAACTTTAAATTGCGATCTATCTTACACTAGCAATTAGTGGGTGTCTTACAATTTTAGGCCGCGTGGTGACGGCAGAGTAGAATACAATTGTCACCACCCCAAATCTCTCCAGTGGGTGTCGTACAAGGCGACTAAGGATAAATCAATGATGAGGAATGGGAAGCAGCGTTCCTCTTATAACTACCACCTAGCAGAGTACTGCGACTTTTGTGCTCGTTAAATGGCAATAGGCTCGCCAGCTATTAGATGGGACCTAACGTAATTGGCGAAACGTGGGTGCTAGTTTACCTCTGCCTACCCCTTCGGGGATATGGGCGTGATTTATGTATGTATGTTACAATTTTAGATAACTTACATTTTGTACATATCGAGGGGTGAAAGCCTATTTGGTTTAAGCGACATTTCTTGAATTTTACAGGAGAACGTTTCAAAGTTTTTAATTTCGGAAAAAAATTCATTGCAAAAAAACGGTGTGTTAATTTTGCCTGAAAGTCTTACAAACTAGTTTTTATTTATAAAACCCAAATTCTGGTTACATTCTTCACTTTGTAATGATAACAATTTTGAAAATTAATGTCGCTTCACTCAAAATAGCCACATAATAGAGTAAGGCAAAATGATTTAACTGCCACTTTGTTCTGCGGACGGTTGCAGGCAAAGTGGTTTAAGTGTTATTTTAATTATCTTGCAGAGTATGGCAAAGTGCTTTAACCTACATTCTACTAACTGGATAGAAAAAAATCTATTTGGCTTAAACTCCAAAATGAAATATTTCAGAGTCAAATCATAATGGCTTAAATAACAGTTTGAAAACTATGACATTTGTTTTAAATCGCATATGTTTGTATAACTTTATAAAGAATGGTGAATAATACCATGCACTTATTTCTCATTTTAAAATTACAATGTCAGTGGAGATGATGTTTTTATTTAAATAAAAGATTTTCTCAAACTTCCTATGACAATCCTCCTTATAATTATCATTATCAGTTTTTTTAACAACTATTTATGCAACATAACTATTAAGGACCGGTTTCTTGATGCATAGTTAACTCAACCAATTGTTAAAAATTGTTACTAATCGTTAATATCGGACTGATATTCAATCATCAGTAACAATATCAGACTGATATTTAAAAAGTAACGATTTTTAACAATTGGTGAGTTAACTATTTAGCAAAATCAGGCCCTTAAGGGTCAGTATTTTTTTTTTAATTTTAACAATTAAATCTAAATTATAATTATGAAAATTTTACGTCTGTAAAATAATCAATAAGGTTTTTTTCAAATTCCTAGCACAGTGCACACAAATACTCGTTCTCACGGTTGGCGACAGACTGGACTAAGGGGGGTGGGGTATTTATTATACCCGCGGCAGTCAAATGCGCCAAACAATCATAGTTTGATCCGACGTTGCAAAATTGTCACATAATAATATTTGCATGTTTGAACGTACATAGATTCATTAATTTGGGTTTTTATAAGTGTTTCAAGTAACATAAGGTAAACTTGAGATATGTTTGACCGACAATCAATGAAATTATAGAGTGCGGATCAATTTCTGAAACGGCATGTTAGTCAAGTTTTGCATCCAGACGATAATGATTCAAACAACATTTTATGACGAAAGGACATAGAGGCAAAAAGGTTGAAGCGCCATATCATATTTTTTTTAGATTCAAGCAAAATGTTTTAAGCGATGGTTACTTCTAAAAGTAATGATAAGCAAAACGCTCTAACCGCCATTGAGTACTATTATTGTGAAAGCACAAACAGTTTAAACGGTTTTTTAATAAAAAAAAAAGTGTATGGTTCATATCCACTGTCTCTAAAAATGGTATTGATTTTTGTCGTTTCATACATCAATGCTCTAAAATGAAGCCAAAATTTTCATTGGTTTAAACGCCAAAAAACTGCTCCGATATTTATGGGACCCAGCTCAGTCGACGCAGAAAAAATCGCTGATTCCAAATATCTATATAACTCAAAATCGCCCTAGGTGTCGCTTAAACCAAATAGGCTTTCACCCGTCGATATAAATATAGTACCAAGGGCGATAAAACATAGAATGTCTCAGATCGCAATTAATTGATTGATAAATATGCGATCTAAGGCCTTCTTTATTATCCCCCGAGGTGAGATCATAGTTTTATGTCACCCCTTGACCAGGAAGTGGCCTTTTTTCATACACATCCGGACGGAAAAGTCCACTTTATGGTCAGGTGTGACAAAAATACTTATCTGTGATGGTGATTAATTAAAACAAACTGTAATTCATATAGCTTACTTGACATGTTGCAGGAATCCATCGTTGATAATCTCATCCAAAGTAGGAGGATCTGGTCCACACCGGTCAGGTGCCGCTGGAGCTTCATACCGATAGAGGGGACCTTCTTCAATTATCGGTATGTGTTGATCAGCCGAACCTCTGGTGAATTTGACACCGGTGGAGAATTGTGTTATCTGAAAATAAGTTAAATAAAAACTTTAGAACAAGTGAAATTAAAACTTAAAATAAAAACTTTTGAATTAGCTTCATCCCATTTTCTTGGTGATTTTGTATTCTCTTGTGACTGTTACATACCTACATACGTTAACACGCCTATTTCCCCAAAGGGGTAGGCAAAGGAGAATTAACACCCACATTTCGCCAATTATTTTAGGTCCCATGTATTGCCATTTATCGGGTAGGGAAAACGCAGTACATTACTAGGTACACCCATTCCTCATCACTGTTTTAACCCTTAGTCGCTTGTATGACACCCGCAGGAGAGATTTAGGGTGGTGACTTGCATTCTAATCTGCCGTCACTGCAATTTATTATAAACATAATTATTTGAGTATTCAAAAAAATTCTACCTTTGGCACTGGAGGAAGGGTTTCCTCCTGTTTACTGGCAATTGTTTGAGCAAATGTATTAAGTATATCCTTAGCATCCCCTTCAGCGAACATCAGCTCATCAATTAATGCTTCCTTCTCTCTTATCTTCTGTTTCTTGGCCTCCTGCTCCATGCGAGCTATCTCTGCTCTCCGTAACTCTTCCATTTGTTTCTCTATTTCTAGTATCTCTTCTAGTTCCACCTCTTCTCTACCTGTGAAATTGCAAAATTTTGATACCCATCTGTTAGAAACTCCTTTAAGATAACATACATGGACCATCAAAAATGGTCCATGTTCCTGGAACATGGACTAGAAAGACACTAAACAGAGCAGAGTGGAGAAACTTGGAGGAGGCCTATGTCAGAGGACAAGCTAGGGATACTTAGAAAATTAAAATAATATATATAAATATGTAAAACTTAAATGTATATTCTTAGAAATAAAGGCTATTTTTATCTTTAATTTTTGATGGATATTCGAATATGACAGGACTATTCAAGCTAAAAATATGGGACTAATGAAATAGACATAAAATTACAAGAACTTTTAAGATTATTGCTTTTATTTTGATTAGTTATTTACACCATCTGTTATGGAGCTAAATGAGCTCAATAGTGCAGTACCTAGCGCACCCTGCCTGTAACTGCGTAAACTAACCAATCACTCGGTAATACCATTAATGGAATATTACAGATTCTTCCAATATTTAGGAGAAATGAGCAATAACCAGCCACTACCAGCAGTGTTGGCATTAAAGGGATGGTGATGATTTTGATCTGTTATGACACTTTACAACATTGTCATATTAACTTTTAGTTAATACACATACTTACATTTACATAACTAAAAACAAATTTTAATAAATTATGTTTGTAGGTCCTATGACACTGAGATTGCAATATCAGAGTTGTACAGAGATCTAACTAGATTGTCACTAAGAAACGCTAACTCTTAGCATTCCATGGATTCACCATGGAAGAGTGGCAGGGAGGAAAATCAGTGGCAGGGCTTGGGACTTGTGACCCCAAGTAGTTTATTTTTAATTACCTATTTTAACTTTGTTCTTCATAATCAGTTCCTTATTCTCTTTTTTATATTGTTCTATCCTCTTATTAGTATTAACAATATCTATATTGTTGGTTAAATTAAAAATAATTGTCTCAATTTCTTCCAGATAATCATTATAGTCTCTTAGAGTGGCAAAATCTTCCTCCTTTTTATTGTAATCCTTAAGGACGCGTTTTCTGATGTCTATTTCTTTTTCAACCATGGGGTCTTCGAACAATTGAACTCGAAAATTGCTTCGTCGGAGTGGAACATTGCAATCGGGGCAGGAACCGGAACCTATTAGTTTATTGGAAAACAATACAATTAGATCCCAAAATTAAGTAACAAATGTTGAAATAATAATAGAGTTGTCGCCGACTCATACGACTTCAATGAGACGTCTTATGTGTCTAATCACTATTAAGAGGAGGACAAATATAGGACCGATGATAATTAAACAAACAAAATATTACCTTTCAAAAATAACAAATCAACACAGCTTTCACACAGTGCATGGCCACATACATTAACCATCAATTTTAGTGATGGATTTCGGTACTTCGTAGTTTTACAACGAGGGCAGGCTTGGTCGTCCATTATTGTTATTATAAAACTGTGTATGTAATATTACAACTTCGTCTAGGTTTTACGGGGTATAATTTGATGATATATTTCTTAATTTGAAGATACAAACGCGGTGGAAAAATGACATTTGCTTACAAACAGCAACAGAGTAAAAATCTTTTGAATGACGAACGAACCTGTCAGTTAGACAATTGACAACATTTCAAAAATGACAACCTCCCAAAATAAAAAATACCATTTCTTTATTTTCCAATCCTGACTACGAAAATATTTTTATTAAATTTTTTTATTACTTAATTAAAGAGACAAAAATAAAATGTAAAAATCATGCGATGACGTCACGGGCGGGGATGTATGAATTAAAACGTTTGCCTTCCTAGATGGAAGAATAAAAAAGTTATCATATACATGATGACAGACGTCAGTCATAAATCAAATCCAATGTTATTAATTGTCATCGTCGAAATTAATAATATTAGAGTAGCAATAAAATGAAATCCTTCATAAATTTTAATTTATAACGTATTTTACTTTGAAATTAATTTCAAACATTTCAGATAAAATGTTTTTATTTTCGACACCGGAAACGCCAGTTCGTCAATTTTGACAAGTGATATTTTTATTTTTCGAGTCAAGAGTGATTTCGCCATTCGTCCACGACAGTGATGTCATTTGACACTTACGTCTGTTTAGAATGACCGGTATTTCAATCATGATTTTTTGTATGAAAACGACGGAATTCAGAAGAAATAAAAAATATGGGTGTCTTCATTTTCGGTTTAATTTCATATAACATCATAATAAAGGTATGTTGAAAAAATGAAATGTTGTCAATTGATATAGTAATAAAAATTACATACTTAAATACATAAATCACGCCTATATCCCCGAAGGGGTAGACAGAGCTGAACTAGCACCCACGTTTCGCCAAATATGTCAAGTCCCATGTAATAGGTGGCGAGCCTATTGCCATTTATCGGGCACAAAAGTCGCAGTACATTTCTAGCCTAGGTGGTTTAAGCGGAACGCTGCTGCCCATTCCTAATCATATTCAGATTTATCCTTGTACGACACCCACGGGAAAGATTTGGGGTGGTGACAATTGACAACATTTCATTTTTTCAGCATACCTATAATATGATGTTATATGAAATTAAACCGAAAATGAAGACACCCATATTTTTTATTTCTTTTGAATCCCGTCGTTTTCATACCAAAAATCATGATTGACATACCGGTCATTTTAAACAGACGTAAGTGCCAAATGACGTCACTGTCGTGGACGAATGGCGAAATCACTCTTGACTCGAAAAATAAAAATAACATTTGTCAAAATTGACGAACTGGCGTTTCCGGTGTCGAAAATAAAAACATTTTATCTGAAATATTTGAAATTAATTTCAAAATCAAATACGTTTTAAATTAAAGTTTATGAAGGATTTCAATTTATTGCTACTCTAATATTGTTAATTTCGACGATGACAAATTATAACATTGGATTTGATTTATGACTGACGTCTGTCATCATGTCTATGATAACTTTTTTATTCTTCCATCTAGGAAGGCAAACGTTTTAATTCATACATCCCCGACCGTCTCGTCATCGCATGATTTTTACATTTTATTTTTTTTCTTTGTAATTAAGTAATAAAAAAATTTAATAAAAATATTTTCGAAGTCAGGATAGGAAAATAAAGAAACGGTATTTTTATTTTGGGAGGTTGTCATTTTTGAAATGTTGTCAATTGTATTTTACTCTGCCGTCACCACCCAATAAAAATTCAAATATGTTTTTGTCATTATTAGGTACATTTATTAATATTCTCTAATTATTCGCAACCTAAGGTTATGTAAGATATTGTCATTTCTAAACATGATTTTATACTATTTTTTGTATAACAAAATGTCATGTCATCTTAGATCACGCAAGTTTACGAACGGATTTATTCAGAACGAACGTTAACAAGTCTGTTTTCTTTGCGTGATAAACAAATTTTATAATAACCAATGAAATTTGTTCTGTCAACATAAGACCCATTAAGTTGGTTTATCGTTTTTGTTGTTGACATTTTATGTGTTTTAGAAAACAAATATGTTTATGATTTTAGGAAAAGTTTAATTCATGTTTTGCTTTTCGTTTTTCGTATTTATTTACCTCAAATCAGATTTATAAAATATGACTTTAGCTTTAAGGCAATTACTAACGACACAAACATTTAGATTGTGTGAGAGAATTCCGTATAAATCATTACAGAAACAAATAAATATAACCTCAACATGTCCTGTTACACAATTTCGGAGCTATTGCGAAAATCGAGTCGATCCGAAGAGATTACCACCACTTATGGATTTCCCGCTGATAATGTGGCCTTCCTTTTTAAATTATATCAAAAATGTGATGTTTTCCAATTTTATAATCAGACCGTATTTTGAACCAGAGTTTAGCCTGAAGGAGTTCATTGAAGCGTCTAAACACGCAGTCCAGGTATAATAAAGATTCTTTGCTATGCGTAGGTCTTAAACTAATCATAGAAGAACCTTTAAAACCCAAAATAATATCTGTTTCTTAGGTTGTTTCAGATGCCTTACAGAGAAGCGATTTTACGTGTCTTGAAGGTCTAGTTGAAAAGGACGCTATTACTGCTTTAAAAGAAACTATATCACAACTCTCAGTTACTCAACGACAGCATCTTAGTATTCAAAAAGATGATATATTCTATGCTTTTCCTTATCAGGTTAGTAATACTAAAAAAATATGATTGGTTTACCCACAAATACAGAAACGCTACTCAAATTTTGAGCACTGCTTTTAAAGTTAAGTGGACAATACCTGTCCGAATTTGTATTGAAAAACATCAATTTTAACAATAGGTATGTACATGATAAGCAGAACAATCTTTGAGTAGCATTTCTGTATTTGGGGGTTAGTTAGCTTACAGTTTAGTTTAGCTGGACCTTTAACTTTAATTACCCGTTAGTAATTTATTGGGCACTCAATCAAAGTCAATTATAGATTAACAAATAAATAGACAGAATACTGCATTGCAAAATACAACATTGCGATTCCAAAATCACTATAATACTGGGATATTTGCTAAAAATAATATTTCTATTATCTATATCCAATAATAACAATAAAATTAAAATAATGACTTGCCACTAACACAATACCCATACATTCTATTTCTATTTTAAAATATAGGTGGGAGTGATGTTTGATGACTCTGACAAGCGTTGGGTGGAAATCACAATGTGCTATCATGTGATGAAAGGACTTCAACAAATGAAAGAGACTGGGGATCTGCCTCCTATATCTTTGGGGTGAGTAAATTATTGCCTAATTATTGTGTGAGAGAGAGAGTAGTACAAGATACAGAAAAGTGACAGAAAGGACCACTTTGAGAGACTGATGAATAGAGGAAGTGATTAAAACGTATTTGATTAATGAACCTACTGCAACTTTTGTACCCAATAAATGGCAATAGGCTCGCCACCTATTACATGGGACCTATCATAACTGGCGAAACGTGGGTGCTAGTTCACCTCTGCCTACCCCTTCGGGGATATGGCGTGATTTATGTATATATGAATGAGAAACAATTTTTTATTACAATTGCAACAACACAGCTCTGTTCTGTGTATAAGCACATTCAGCTGGCCACTTAACTGAGACCAATCCTCTGTGGTTTAAACCTTACAATTCTTGTACTTATTGTATTGTTTTCATGAGAATGTATCTAATTACGTAATATTTGTATTGTATTACAGAGCACAGCCAGAATATCAAGACAAAATATTCATTCTCAACTACAGATTTATCAGGGAATTCACAAAGGGGGTAGAAGATACATGGTGGATAAATATAGTCAACCATTTCCAGCCTCAAACAGTCAATAAATAGCGTCAAGAGTGCCAATGACATATATTAATTCTGCCGGCCACGGTTTTACTGACACAAGTGATGGGTGAATTGGCCAGGTATCAGAGAGTGATGAGAATATTTTTGTATTGTCACCAGACTACAGTAGGCCTATTCCCTAACTTTTTTTGACAGTTGAAAGTGATGATCACCGAACTATTTACTTATCCATTACTACTTTACTATAATGCTATTGTGACACTTGTCCTGTGATAACAGCAATGTATTAGTAAATAGTTCGGTGATCATCACTTTCAACTGTCAAAAAAGTTAGGGAATAGGCCTACAGATCATTGTTTAGTTTATTTGGCATCTTTGTTTTAATAGTGTTAAAATGGTACATTTGATACAAGTGTGGAAAATATGTCATTTCTTTGGTTTGGGTCAGCAATAAAGACAAGTGGATGGAAATGACAATTCTGCACGTGCATCAAATGGCGTTTTTAATACATTTGCGAAAAAAAAATCAATGAAAGGAGATTTAACTAACAACATTTTAACAGTTTCTGTGCATTCAGCCAATTCAATGACATTTATCTAAATTCAAAATTTTTAAGTGTTATTTATGTATAATTAAAATAATATATTTTCTATTAATTGTTATTAGTATTCACAGTGTACATAGTCATTTTGTACAAAAATGTTGTACTATAATTTTCACGGATTACTGCATGAATGAAACAAACAGACACTATAATAGAATATAATAGGTTTCAACTTGCTAAACACATGAAAACTTAATTTTTAGCAAATGTATTAAAAAATATATGAAAATCCCTGTTGAGCAACAAATACCTACTTTTAGTCAGAATAGTAAAATACCTACAAAACAATGATCGGGATTCATTCCTAGATTGGACTGAAGGTTACTAGACTCATAATTTGTTGATTAAGTCAAATGTATAGTCACGATTTTTTAATAAAACTCTATTTTACTTAGATAAACTTTTATTTACTCTCAACAATGTTAATATAAAATTTATAAATTCGAAAAATAATACATTGTATATATACCTACCTAATAGTAAAATATTATTATATACCTACCTAACAGTAAAATATTATTATATACCTACCTAATAGTAAAATATTATTTAAAACACAACACAGGTTTCAAACTCTTTAGTAACTTCAATAATCTTGTTCAGTACTGCCACTGCGTCACCTGGATTTATAAAAAAATCTATTTTAATATATACCTACATGCCATAAACATTTAGTGGTTTTGGCTGTGTGGGTAGATGCAATTTTCTATGGAAACCATGCCATGATTTTTTCGCGATTATAGATGGGTGTAATCTCATACATACATAAAACAAACGTGTTTATCACTTGAGGCAGAGGTGAATTTCCACTTTTCGCCAATTATGTTAGGTCCCATGTAAGCCCCCTATGGGCGAGTCTATTGCCATCTGAAGCACGTTATTTCTAGCAATTAAGAACTGTCACATTAATAATTGAAAATTACGATTGAGTTATTAATCGGTATTGGCGTTCGCGTTGCATACGGGTTCGAGTGTGGGACTCAATCAAAGCTATAATTTTTTAAACTTATTCTAACCATAATTTTTTTGGTTATTAAAATTTCATAAATTCCATTTGTCAATGTATGTAAATATTTCATAAAGTTATTTAGTTCAATAATCAATTCATATATAATAATTTAATTTACCTTTCACTGGATCATAGAGTGATCTTTTCACTATACCGCACTGCACTTTAATTGGCTTTTGTTTTCGTATTGAATTTTCCATGTCTGTAACGGTCATTCATTATTTTTAATAAAAGAAAAATCAAAATTCGTTTATTCACATGATTACAATACAATTATGAATCTTGCTGAACATGGCACAATAGAGGGAGTGCGCGCTAAAGTTGCCTCAGTTTATAACAATGGGTCTCGAAATCCCACCAACGACCCCAAATTACAAATAACTCCTATTTGAATGAGTGATCAAAAATATATAATCTAGAGTTCCTCTGGTGTTTCGGAAGGCACACTAAGACAATGGTAACAACTGGTAGCAAATGTACAAATGGTAACAAGCAGTTGTTAATACACACCAGTCCCCACTGCCCACAGTGTTATGGCGGGTTATGGCCCATTCTCCCATCCATAGGGAAGGCCTGTGCCCCAGCAGTAATTACAACTTCTAAATGTTATACTAACCTGCGTGTACTTTGTCTATCAAACTCCATATATCCAAACTGTCACCCAGTCTTGTACAAAGCGCATTCACATACAGACTGCTCCCAGGCAGTATTTTATCTGTATCGCCAGTTTTCAATTCATATGTTGCATTTTCATCTAGCGTAACTGAGCTCTCTATTTCTAAGACTTCGTAGGCCATTTCAGACGATTGAGTTGAATAGGTTACTAGAAGGTTGCTGTGGATTGTGTAGTCCTCTATGTTCAACATTGACAGGTATATTTTGGGGTTTGTTTCTCTGTAAATAAACATGGAATTACTGTTACTATTAAAGTTAGGGCAAGTTGAAGTATAGCGTTTGGGGCTCCATGAGGATATCCAATATAACTAGAAAAATAATTAAAAAATACATATTTTTAGTATTACATATAAACTTTTTTACTATTAATTGGAACTTTTGGATGGAAAAAATCACGCCAATAAATCAGATAGTCCGAAAGACCGTAAAATTTGGTACGCACAGCTATCAAAAGAAGTGGTGGCACGCTCTTCTCATTTGATTTAGAGGATAAAAGAAACATAATATAGAACCATTATTGTATAAGGCACATTTACAGAGTTATAGAAATCCATCCTTATCCTATTTGGATATTAGATATTCATAACGAAACTAACATCAAAATATGTTTACCTTTTCAAATGTACTCTACACATATCCATAATTAGAATACATAACTCAGGCTTACATTTGGCCACTTCTCGCAGAACAAAATTCTCTGTTACACAATGTTTGTTCTCGATATTTTGTTCGGGGCAATCTATGAATAACATACATTTTGTGTTGCACAATTCGACTCCATGTCCAGCGTAGAAAATGAAACCTGGAATAGAATAATTAAAAAAATACTGGTTGGGGCAAAAACCTTAATATTGATTACGATTTGATTCTTGAATCTTATAAATAGATCAAAAAATATACTTTTTGCACATTGCAGATAAGTTAAAATAAATTATTATACACTCACAGTAGGAATCCTCTGGTATTTCATTAAATACTCTGCTCAAAACAGTTTTTAATACTGAGCCTACAACATTTTTTAATGTCACAATAATAAATCCAAGAGTCTTTAGATTTGCGGCTAATGAATCACAATCAACAGATGGAGTGCCCAGGTTTGCTAAAAACTTGTACCTATCATTTGCAATCAGTATTGCAACTTTTGCTTGCGGTTTGTAATATGTAAGTACAGTTTTCACTTGTAATGATAGAGACAGATAATGTTTATATTGACTGGCAGTATAACCCAACCGATCCAGATTTTTCATTAGAAACTCTCCGGGACTCTTTTGGTCGGCAAAGGATATCCTAAAAACAACAATAAAAATTCAATAAGTGTGTAGTTAATTCAATAGTGACAATTTTTTGATCATAAGCTTTTTTCTACAGCTTGGTTAGCAGCAATAAAAAATTGTGAAAATCTCACTTCAAATTAGCTAATTCCGCAATAACTTCGCATTTTTCTTTACTAAACGTAAGGGCATTTTGGTAGTCTTTGTAAGACAGCGTTTGCAGAAGAGACATTTTTAGAAACCCTCCTTTAAAACGAGATTTGAATCTATTTAAATTTTATTAAAGTGGTGTATCAGTAATCATAATTATGTATCATAATCAGTATCATAATTATAAAAAAATATTAGTTGCTCTGTTGGTGGTTATGTGTATGCGATGTTATCACCATGCTATCACAATACCATACAAACATAGAGGACACTACGGATACTACGGATACATACAAAATAAAATGCAAAAGTAGGTGGGTACTTAAAGTAGATTAAATTTAAAATGTTTAACTGCCGCACTCAGAGACGTCAAATAACTTTAATGAATATTTAATGTCAAAAATTTTCATTCAAATCTAGACCATAGACCCGGCAAGAATTGCGACTAGTTTTGAATTGTAATTTTTTGACGTTAAGCAGTCATTAACGTTGTTTGACGTCTCTGAGTGCGGCAGTAAGAGGATAAAATCAAAAAGTCAGCTGTTGTTGTTTTAGTTTTTAGTTTTTTTTTTAGTTTTAAATTCTCCCTATATTTTAGGGAAGGCAAAGGGTCTAGCCCATACAGCAAGTCTTTAGTGTATATTTTATTTGTAGTCTTATGAAATAATGAGTGGGTGAAAAGTATGCATGAAATGAATTTTACGTTAAAATATGGGTGCCAAATATTTTAACGCATCTAGGGAGTGCTTGGCGCGAATCGAATTGTAACAGAGTTAATGATGGTGCTTGATGAAATGGATAAAACCACTTTTTATAGTGATCTTTACCACAACATCAAACACAACATAAGACTTGTTTTCGATGATTCTGCATAATTGCACATCAACACGGATGCTTGTGCATCAAAATAACACCACTTTCACTGCACAAAATCCACTCTGTAACAATTTTAGAATTAGCGAAAACAAATCTAACTGACACCACGAAACGCGCCAAGCACTCTGTTGTTGTTTTTTAATTCTCCCTATATTTTAGGGAAGGCAAAAGGACTAGCCCATACAGCCAAGTCTTTAGTGTATATATTATCTGTAGTCTTATGAAATAATGAGTGGGTGAAAAGTATGAATGAAATGAATTTTACGTTAAAATATGGGTTCCACATATTTTAACGCATCTAGGGAGTGCTTGGCGCGAATTGAATGGTAACAGAGATAATGATGGTGCTTGATGAAATGGATAAAACCACTTTTTATAGTGATCTTCACTACAACATCACAATTGCACATCAACACGGATGCTTGTGCATCAAAATAACACCACTTTCACTGCACAAAATCCACTCTGTAACAATTTTTGAATTAGTGAAAATAACTGTGACTGAAACGCGCCAAACACTCCCAAATTGAACTTGTCCCAAAGAGTACAATCAAAGAGAATACAATACTACGTAAGAAGTACAATGTATATAACTTTTATGCTGTTCTATTTTCTTAATTTTTTAATAAAATCTCCCCTTCTCATGGAAAGCAAATGAATCTAGCCCATACAACCGACTCCATAATTTTACTTTACTTAAATAGTTAAAATATGGATGTTGAACATTTTAAAGCAAGGATTGGACGTCAACAATTGTTCTTAGATCAACCATCAGTGATCCATAAGCATCAAATAATACCACTTTCAATGCACAAAGTCCATTCTTAAACACTAACTTTTTGTTTTAATTTTCCCTATCAGGGAAGGCAATGGTATCTATCCCATACAGTCATATTTATTGTATTACTTTTATTTCCTTTAGTTACATTTTTCATAAAAATATTAATGTCACACATTTTAATACAATACTTTAATTTTTTTTGGTTAATCGGCATTTAAAAAGTGCACAAATCAATATTATGGAAAAAACTAAATACTAATGACTTGGCCGGATGGGAAAATCCTGTTGCCTACATTAATAGTAAAAGAAATTAAGAAATGTATAAGAATACATCAAACACAGATTATATAATTTTGGAATAAAAACAAAAATGGCCATCGGTGTCGATACGTCAAAATGGAAACCTAGAAAATTGAAAGGCACACCAGCTGCAGTATTTAGAAATTTTCTTACTTTCGGCATATTATCGTTTGGTGTGGTTACTGGATTGGCATTTCAGTATGTTTCTTTTTTAACACACAAATACTGACAAAATGTAGGTTATGCTGTCTTACTTTAAGACCCTCTTTGTTTTAGTTTCACAAAATATACGGCGAATTTAAGGAAAGCAACGGATCTCCTATTAGAGGATCCTATTGAAGAGGTTGAAAGAAAAATTATGATTGCCAGTGGCTTACCGAACAGGTCCCCGGATACAATACGTCGCTATGCTAAAGAATTCGAAAGAGTTGACCGACCGGACTCGTAAATCGTGTGATGAATGTCTCAGATTAACACCAATAGGTTAGTATAGCATTAGTAATGTATGATTTATCTTAAATAAATAGTGGAACTTATAACTTTCTTTTAATTTTGTTGTCAGCAAAACCTCATGTACAGTAATAAGCAAATATTTTTCATGCAGTCTTGGTATGGATGGAAGTTTAACAGACTTTCAAGAGAAGAAAACTACTACTAAAGGTCCAAAAGACGCAAATAAACCAAGCGGCAGCAAAAGTAAAATTCAAAAACCAAAAAAACCAAAAAGTCTTAAAGGCCAAAAAGATATAAGAACTGCATTGAAGCTCAAAAAGAATGCACTTTTGTCATATACAAAAGAGTTTGATGATGTCTGTAAGAA
The DNA here is from genome assembly GCA_963931975.1 of Cataclysta lemnata. Lineage (NCBI taxonomy): Eukaryota > Metazoa > Arthropoda > Insecta > Lepidoptera > Crambidae > Cataclysta > Cataclysta lemnata. Next base: position 3,008,495 of record OZ008362.1, on the reverse strand, counting down.
GTCTGGTATAGATGTGGACTCTGAGCAGCTTCAGTTAGCTATTGCATTGTCAAAATCCCTGCAAGAGAGCGAGGTTGCTGACGAATGTAGTTCACAATGCTCTTTAACTTCTAAGGAGAGATCAGTGAAAATTAGAACTACATTACAAGAGTATGGATTTACTGTCCCGGAGACTAAAATTACAAAGAGAAAGGGAGTGTACAAGAATAGGAAACACTATAAGCTTATAACAAAAAGCGATACAGAAAAACAACAAATAATTTCAGATAAGTTTTCCCAAGTGTTATTTGAAATTTCTTGTTATTCTAATTCAAATGATGACCACAATTCCAGTGATTACTCAGATAAGAAACTTTATTATGTAGCAACCAATATTAAATATTATGAAATGTGTAACAATGATGTTTTGTATGTGGAGAATTTATTAGAAAAATCAACTAGTTCAGGTAATTTACTTAGGGATTGGTGTAATATACCAGGGAGGCCAGCAAGCCCTAAAAAAACTGAAAATATCAATATGAATATTAGTGAAATAGAGTGCTCTCAGGAAGAGTTAGATGTTATACTTAGTGGCTCATTAAAGGCTGCTAAAGACATTATTAAATGTAAGTGTACTGTTACTCGCTCAATATTAAAAGATGAAGACAATGCTAAGGAAACTGAATTATACATTCCAAATGAAATTCAAGGAAATTTCAAAGAGAGTGCGAAAAATACTATATTAAAACATGCTGAGGAACAGTTATCTACAAATTCAAAGGATGTTAAAAGAAGCAGTTCGCCTGATATGTTTGATGATGAAGGTTCCATGTTAGATACTAGTGAAGTTAATAAAGATATAATTTATTCACAATTAATTTCTAGTATTACTGAGGACCAATGTGATCCAACTGATATAATAAATTTAGAAGAGCCTGACAATTTGATTATAAATAATATTGATGTAGTAGATACAGTCACAGTGTTACATAACTCAAACCAGTTGGATACATCTAATACTACTAAAATAAGTGCAAATGATTATATGGAAGAAACCAATTGTGTTGTGAATAACATACATTTACATTCTTCTAACATTGTACTCAATAAAGATTCAAATAGTTGCACTAGTTATAACAAATCAATTACTCATCAACCACATGACATCACTCATGGGATAAGGAGACTATCCAATGAGGATATGGAAATTACAGAATGTGTTGCCAATAGTGCAGACATACCTGATAAAATAGACCTCACTCAAAGTTCCGAGGAAAACATTGTAGTAGATTCATATACTAATTTAGATAGCAAACAGAAGATGCAAATAAATATCGCAACTGATATTGACCTTACTCCACCATCTCATGAAAGAAAACGAACAAAAGATCCTGAAAAAGAATTTACAAAAGATGTCCTAAACTTGAGCCAAATATCTAGTTCTGGTGATGAATTGCCGTCTATTCAAATAGCTGGTAACAGCAAGCAGTTTCTAAATCAATGTGATGATACAATTATTTTGGATGATGATGAAATCAATGCACCATCATTAAAATCAGCTAAAGCACTGGAAATTGAATTATTAAGACACAGTGATAATGATAACATAATGCCAGCAAATTTAAATTTAGAGATAACATCACATGAGAAAAGCTTAAATGCCAGTCAAAACTTCTTTGATGAATTCATACATAACCATTCTGATGATAATAATAAAGGCGATATTCAGTCATTAGGAAATAATTATGACGGTGATAAAGTCGATTTAACTCAAAGTTCAGATGAAAATAATGATTGCGATAAAATTGATTTAACCCAAAGTTTAGATGTAAGTAATGTCAGTAATAAAGTTGCAAATAAAGAAATTGATTTAGATATTGTTGACAACAAACTAGGAAAGAAGGATAATGTTTCTATTGATTATGATGACTTATATGATGATGTGGTTGAAAAAAGTAAAGATACTCATTCAAGTTTTAACAATGCATCTCAACAGTCAAATGATTCAGAAATCAATAACTCATCACAGTCTTCCAATCGAAATTATGGATTATTCGAATTATGTGATCCAGAATTAAACTATTCTCTTAATAAATCTAGGCAAAATCGTGGTTGGGACAATTTTGGAGGCATTTCTGTTATGGATGATGTTTCTGGTTCAGAAAAATTTGAAAATTCTGATTCTGAATTAGTAAACAAAAATTCAACAACTCCTATCACTGTTAAACATGTAAGAAACAATGACGATAATGTTGATAAAAACCATTTAAGAGACACACATTGCAAACATTTGACAAACAATCCTATAGCAGTAACAGATACACCAACGAACAATTATATTATAAAAATCGGGCAAGTCACTCCTATGTTAGATTATGCGTCAATGTCTACTCCTGAAAGAAATAGAGAGTTGGACAAATATGGTCTTAAACCATTTAAGAGAAAAAGAGGTAAGTAGTTTAGACTAGATAGCTAATTGCATAAAGAATCACGTTTGTTCTGCTCTTGGTCGCACAAAGATCATCATCATCATCAACAGCCCTTTAATGTCCCCACTGCCAGGCCATAACCCACCACGCTGGCCCAGTGTGGGTTGGTGAGTATTAACAACTGCAGATGCAGCCGGGACCAACTCGAGACAATACACCCATCCAATGACCATCCTTAGCGAACATTGCTTAGTTCACGCAAACGAAGGCCGAGCGCGCTATGCTACTCCACTATCGAGCTCCTCACAAAGATAATTTATATTTTTCATTTCTAGCCATACAACTTTTAACCCACCTCTACAATCAGACTCATCCAATCCTCGAACCTTGTACAGAAGAAGCTTCGCCGTCCAAAAAGCCTAAACGGAGCCAACCGTCGGTCTCGCAGAAGACTATGATTTCAGCGCCATCTATTGAAATGCCCAAGAATTTGAGCTCAACGCCATCCCCTAGTGAAACCCCTGTAGTTTCTAACAAAGAGAATTTGTACAAAATGACTCAGGAACAACCGGATATTAGGCTCATTGAGGGTTTGGAAGAGGATCTAGTATTCCAGAAGCGAGAGAAAGCTAAGGTGATTACAACAGTACAATCTGTGGCATATATTAAGGCGCGAGTTGACCAACACGTAAATCAATCGATTAAAAAATAACCGTCAGTTTCTGACAGTTCTTCCATACGATAAAATGTCAAAAACCTATGGTTAATTATTAATCGCCTGTTTATGTGTTGGTGAACTCCAGCCTTAGTGACAATTAGTTAATACGGCAGTCCACTCGCTGGTTTAGTTGTACACCCACCGGAATTAAGAATCCGAGGTCCCGGGTTTGATCCCAAGGGGAGTGCCAATTTCTGGTCGGTTTGGTTGGTGGTAGGAATTTATTCTAGTCCGCCTGGCTAGCTACCACCATCTTATCAAAATCTATCGCCTTAATAATAATGTTAACAGCATTATTGTGTTCCGATATTGTATGATAAGATAGCCAGCCCCTTTGTGGTTGAGGGTTCCAGGTGAAGCGCGATTCCACCTTCGGCCCTTACCATCAGTAGGCCTATTCGCTAACTTTTTTTGACACTTGGGAGTGATAATCACTGAACTATTTACTGATCCATTACTACTTTACTATAACGCTATAGTGACACTTGTCCTATGAAAACAGTAATGGATAAGTAAATAGTTTGGTGATCATCACTTTCAACTGTCAAAAAAAGTTAGCGAATAGGCCTACAGGTGAGATGAGGGCAAGAGCTTCCATGTCTAACATAAAAACCTTGTATGACGTGTTCTCATCTGCCATTCTCAATGAAGAATGTTAACTATTTTTGATTATTAGCTCTCCACATTGTCAGTCAAAAATCAAAAATACAGGTGAAACTAGTACTTCGATAGGTACGTCGTTTCCGATTTATAGAAGAAAATCCTGCTGAGCGTTGTAAAACGACGTCACATGCGCCACGTGACTGTTAACGGGACTATAATTCTATATTTATCGTAAGTTTAAATACCTGTAAAATCAAGACTAATATTTGACGACGACAAAAACTAGTGTATTTGTGTAGCTAAACAAGCTTTACCGTAACAAACTTTCAAGCGATTTGGCATATCTATTAAGATTCTCTATTCTCTATCTTCTCTCCTTTTTCAGGTTCATTCCTGCCGTGTGCCTTTGCACATAGTGTTCCATAACTACGTTTCATGCAGGCAGAGATTGCGAGAGGCCATTCTGAGATACGAGCCCATCAACATTGATGTGATACACAAAGATTTGGTTGCTCAAGGCTACAGATACGATCCTAAGGTAAATTTTACATTTCGTTGTTAGAGGCATCTAGGGGTATAAAAAGTAACCTATAACTTATTCTCGGACCTATCAAATCATCATCATCATCATCAGCCCTTTTAATTGTCCCAACTGCTGGGGCACGAGCCTTCCCTATGGATGGAAGAATATAGGGAGATTGGGCCATAACCCACCACGCTGACCCAGTGCGGATTGGTGGGTATCAGCCGGGACCACCAGCTTAACGTGCCTTCCGAAGTACGGAGGATTTTTGGATTTTTGGTCACCCATCCAATGACCTGTCTTAGCGAACATTGCTTAGTTTACGCAATCGCAGGCAAAGCGCGCTATGCCACTGCGCTACCTATCAAATATACACAAAAAATTCATAACAATCGGTCAAGCCGTTCGAAAGAGTTTATTAACAAACACTGTGACAGTTTTTTTTTATATATATTCGATTATATAGGAGTCATTGGATTTGAGTGATTGTCACCACCCCTCCACTTGTCCCTCGGGTGTCGTACGAGGCGACTTATGGGCGAATATGGGACTTACCATAATTGGCGAAGCGTAGGTGTTAATTCACCTTTGGCTACCCCTTCAGGGATAAATAGGTGGCAAACGTATTGCCGTATATTGGGCACATAACATACATACATACATAATTCACGCCAATATCCCCGAAGGGGTAGGCAGAGGAGAACTAGCACCCACGCTTCGCCAATTAGGCTAGGTCCCATGTAATAGGTGGCGAGCCTATTGCCATTTATCGGGCACATAAGTCGCAGTATATTACTAGATGGTATAATAGAAACGCTACTGCCCATCACTCATCCCTGTCTTAACCCTTGGTCGCCTTGTACGACACCCGAAGGATAGATTGGGGGTGGTGACAATTGTATTCTCTCTGCCGTCACCACACGGCACGGTTGTGGCCATTCTCCCTATATTATGGATGAAGATCCATGGCCAAGGCCCTATGTTGATAAAAATGACTTCACTCACGTCAATTTACTTGGTATATACTTCAAGTATTTTATTATTATGCAGTCTTATCTTTCATTTACAGGACCTTTTGAAGTTTTTGGACAAAAAGTGTATAACAGTGAAGACTGCTGATAATGCCGCCAGAAATAAACGGATTTGACATCATAATCTTTGCCAGCAATGCAATATTGCATGGATGTATGGTCAACGTGAAAAGTTCGATACTTTTATAATAATAATGTATCTTAAGAATGCCGTTAAAGCTGAAAAGACAGATCTACAAGTCTGTTATAAGACCTGTCGTTATGTATGGATTGGAATATTGGACTGAAAATGACGGACGAAAGAAAATTGCATGCGGCAGAGGTGAGAATGTTGAGATGGATGTGTGGAGTGACGAAAATGGATGTGTGTGAGGTATGATAATGAAGGAAAGATTAATGGAATTGTGTGAGGTATGCTGGAAAGAAGGACATACTGCGTTGACCCCAAATAAGACAGGATAAGGGCAGGGTGATAAACCACTGAATACAGAAACGCTGCTTAAAGTTTGAGTCCTGCTTACATTTGAGTATTGTCAAAATTTACATTTTCCATACACATTTTGACAGGTACCTACTGGCCACTTAACTTTATAAACAGTGCTCAATATTCGAGGCAAAGACTTTTTCATGTTACAGTTAATCTCGATAGTAATTTATACAACATGGTGGCTACTCTGATTTTACGGCACAAACGTTTCGTTTGTATGACAGGGTACTATATAACTAAAATGTTCATCCATTTATGATGCTGACTGTAGCTTTGGAGAAGTTCCTAGGTTTAGATAAATGCCAATCTAATCTAACGAATAGTAATTTTTGACAGTTTCTATTACCTTTGACACGACGGTCGCCATGTTTTCTCTGTAATACGTCAGTATGAAACATTTGTATTCTATTCGCTCGAATAGATTGGCCACTTGTCTAGAGGAGTCGGCCGACCGATTTTCGAACTTATTGTATTGATATAGGGTCGAAAAGTGATCGGCCATGGTTTTCACCGAATGTACGGCCCACGCGACTTTAGACTACGCAAAACTGTCAAATTTCTTTAGCTGATTGCCAACCTTAACTTGTTTGTGGTAAAGCACAAAGTCGATTGAGAAAATTTGACATATTGGCTGTACCATAAAAGTCGCTTAGTCCCAATATTCTAACAACTGTTGATAGACGTACTATAGCTTAGTTTCTTGGCAACCTCTGTTATTTATCGTAATATAACAAAAAATTCCAGGCATATAATATAATCTTTAGTAAGCTTTTCACTGCAGATATAATATTGGGACCCGCCGTAGTGGGCATTCATAGCTTGATAGATAGGTATATTTATGGGCACATTGTGTCATTATAATATAACAATTATTTTCATGAATAAAAATAATTAATTAATAGTTTTGTTTTCTTTGTCTCCTTAGAACAACAACTTAGAAAAACAACCCCCAGTTGTATATTTTATTTTTGTTATGTATTTAATAAAAATAAATGTTAAGTTTTACAAAAGAATATGCTGGTTAGAAAAGTTCGAAAAATTATGGTCTTGATGGGGGAATCGAACCCAAGTCCACTGCAATCCGGGCAGGTGCCTTAACCACCATAATCGTTGTACAATTTTTTCTAATATTTATATAATGATGAAAGTAAAATCAAAAATCGTAAAAGGCTTTTTTTATATACTGGTTGGTTTTTGACCTATGAGAGCAGTATAGAACAACTCTGTATGTATTTAATGCCAGATAATAGAAACAATGTTTAGACCACGGAGAATATTGTTTTAATTCATATTGTTATACAAAATACAAGGCAGTACAGACAGTCATTTACATTGATTAACATGTATAAACGTGTTACACCAGCACATCAATTTATAATCTTACAATGTCTTCTATATAACATCTAATTACATTGAATGTTTATTAAATTGCTTACTTTCAGATTATAAAAACAGATAGTCAGTATTTTTTTTTCTTTCATTTAATTATATAATATTTTCATAATATTTCATAGTAATTGGTATAGATATCCAAAGTACACAATTTGGACTAGAATAACCTTATTACTTCATAAAACACCTACAGCAGTATACTTTAATGTAAATATAATTGATTACACACGAAGTAGTAGAAGTACTGACTTCTTATTACTTCATAATACACATCCAGAATGTAATATTCAATATTCGAATGTAATATTTATATAAGTGTAATATATACATAATTACACACACAGTGTACTCCAAAATAGTCAAAGTAGTTCCCATTCTACAATCATTGACGAAAGTTCAGATAGTAGGCTTTAAAACTAATAAAATCAATAATCTAAATAATAAAAATATCACAAACACTGTTTAGACAAAGCAGAAGAATGTATCTTTTAATTACGCGGCTAGCTCGCTCATTCGATTCATGCTGGGCACATAAGAAACCACATGAGTAAGTTATCTCTATTAGAGATAAGTCCTCTTTTCTTAACATTAGTACTTATTATAAGATAGACAATATATTTGCATCACTAGTACACATAAATTCCATCACTAGTCCACATAAATTGCATCACTAGTACACACAAATTACATCACTAGTACACACAAATCATAAATAAGTACATACATAGGTAATCTTTTCATTAGCTTTGTGTCTAAATTCACTTGATAACCGAGCTAGCCAATTAGTTAACTGACATTCTCGACTGCTGCGCAACTACATTAACAGTTCTTTTGAAATATTATTTTTAAGTGTTCAAACAAAACATAACAATTTCGAAAATAATTTTAATAATAAAAACAAACAATTTTGAATAACTCTTATCCAACCCACCGGTCCATACCTATATCATCATAAGACCTATATTATAAGTCCAGCCAATCTAGACAAGTGACCAATCTATTTAACAAATAGAATACAAATGTGTGCCTGTACCCCTGTGCTTACGTAAACATTTTTAGTTATAAATGTTTTTTTTTATTGTCATTTTAAAAATAGGAATATCCATGGGAATATGATGAAGAAGCAGATTGGATTTATTTTTAGTCGCCGCTTGCAATTCTTCAGTTCCTTGTCTGACTTTGCTTGTAATTTATAATTTCGCAAAACTTCGTTAACTAACTTTTGTACATTTTGTACTTTCGGCCCTGTATGAGATTTTTTAAACCTTTCCAACAGTTTTTGATATAACTTTGATTGGTCTATATGACACGACATTCTAATAAGATATTTAAATAATTAAAACGTTAAACTTTGGCTAATTGCATCAACGGTAACACAAATGATAACTTTCAATGCTTACAATACGTTTAGTATCCAAACAAAACAATACTGATAGATGCATTAATCAGACAAGTGAATAGCGCGCGGTAATTCCCCTAAGCGGTTCTCAATGCGAGAGCCTAAACATATGCATTATTTGCGGGAATCCCCGAGAATGCGTTTCGTTTTCACGCATAGACAATGTGAGTGTTGCCATTCGTGTAAAAAAGTAAATAACTAACGATGACGTAATCATCATCTAGACCCCCCTATTCCCCCATGTCATCCAAAATAAGCAAAACAGAGATAGGGTGCTTACGTAATACTTGTACATTTGACACGACGACGGTCGCCATTTTGTTTTCCCAGTGATCCGTCAGTTTCATGCATTTGTATTTTCGTTCGAATAGCTTGGCCACTTATTGTCTAGAGGCAGTAAAGTTAAAAACGAGATTTCTCCATATCTAAACATTAGTCAGAAAATTCTTGAGCATTTTAAAGCTAAAGAGCAGTGTTTTTCAATCTTTTTGAATACGCGACCCCCTTTATAGATTGAGAAGTTCCAGCGACCCCCTTAGGCAATAGACAGACAAAAAGTCTCTAATTTTCTATTTCATTTCATTCTCACTGAAACTGTGTTTTATATTGTAGTGTGGCACCCCGATTTTTTCTTTTCCTTTTGCCGGTGACCCCTCGAGTACGGCTTCGTGACCCCCAGTACGGCTTCGTGACCCCCCTAAGGGTCGCGACCCACAGATTGAAAAACATTGCTACAGAGGATGCATATATACTGGCATGGGATCACCGTCATTTTTTCAAGAGACCAGCTTGCTCGATGACCTGCCTCGTGGCATTGTTTATGTGCCGGAATCTGTCTGGGCCTAGTTGTATGCCTCCGTACCTGTGATAAATAAATAATACATATTTATAGGTGCCGTGTGGTGACGGCAGAGTAGAATACAACTCTCACCACCCCAAATCTCTCCCGTGTGTGTCGTACAAGGCGACTAAGCGTTTCTCTTATATCACCTAGCAATGTACTGCGACTTTTGTGCCCGATAAATGGCAACAGGCTCGCCACCTATTACATGGCCCCTGATCTCATTGGCGAAACGTGGGTGTTAATTCACTTCTGCCTGCCCCTTCTGGGATATAGGCGTAATTTGTGGCCACCATAATTAAAACCTGAGTGATTTGTAATAAGGTTTGTAACCACACATCGCACAATTGCCCATTTGGGGGACTAAGTGTGGAAAAGGCCCAGCTAAACTAAACTTAGATTTTAAACCAACGGAACGAATAAGGTTTTAAACTAACCATCTCGACACCACTACCATGGTGTTCTTCTGGTCCAGTATCTGGAGGAGGTGCAGCATTCTGCCACCGGCATGAGCTTCTCCATCATCATCGCAGTCCTGTACTACGCTCGTGCCCTTGCTTGTCTTGCGTTCGAAACGGTACGCGTACATATTGTGTGTGGCGTTAAGGATTTTCTTGTTCTGATTCAGTTTCGCTAGGACCGCACTGGAATTACATTATAGGGTTTAAACAATATTTTCATATTAAAATTGCATTTTTAATTTATAACTGTTTTTACACTCTTTTTATCAAGCCCAACTCATGCATTATTAAACTGTCATTTGTAACATTAAGACAAATTCATATTTAATAATAAATGGTGGTCAGTTTCAACTTAGTAAGCCAGTATACCAGAGCTGGTTTTAGTCCCAGGCATCTAATGAGTCTTTCAACATTTTGTCTTTGTGTATGTGTATAAAAATACATAACAAAATGTAGAAAAAAATGTGAATACAGCTATTATTTCAGAAAAATGCCCCTAGTTAATTATACATCATTTAAATTATGATGACGAATGAGCAGCAGCGTTTCTACTACACCAGCTAGCAATATTGTGATAGAGTTAGACTCAAATGACCATCTTACACAAGCACTGTAATGTGACATGCAATAAACAAATTAATTTGATTCTCCGTGTAAAACCTATTCATGCTTACACATATACTTTTAAAAAGTGCATATTAAAACTTATATTACAGAATATAGAATTCTTATAACTTACCGCACTTCGTCTACACTGTGAACCTCTGCTGCGTGTCCTTGGAACGTACTTTTTCTATCCGCTATCACTTCCCCATGTGTTATTTCAGGGCAACTAATTTCCAACTGAAAATGTTTGTCAAAAATTAAATAATTAAAAAAAAACAATTTTATTTCAAGCATATGACTAAACTGTGATTAGTGAAGTTTTTCTGAAATATGAATAAAAGGGTGATGGGACAACATTACAAGGACTGAAAACCTATAAGTAATATACTAATAAAGTTATAAATAAATACCTGTGATAAGTCCACAGTCTCTTCAACTGCAACATTCTTGTTTTCTGCTTCTATGGACTCCATGTTTTGCAACATTTCCCTTACTTTCTCTACCCATTGGTATATTACTGTTTCACCTACATTTTGCCTATAAACATTATAAGAAAGACGTTTTAATGAACGATGTACATAAATCACACATATTAATCCCTAAATTTGGAGGCAGAGGTTTCGTGAACTAAAATCATTTAGATTTTTTTTACATATTCCAAATATTTACCCTCATGTATGTGGTGATAAGTTGCGTGCACAAATTATCACCACATGGGTGATTGTTTGTGCACACAGAGATAATTAAACAACGAGACATAATTTCTCTTATTATAAACTTAAGTTAGTTATAGTTTAATAGTGATGATGTCACTTTTATTTGCTGATTAAAACACAGAGATAATATCAATTTTAAACCACGACTAACTTAAGTCCACGTTTTATATTATGGGTAAGTTTAAAAAATATATACTCACAAATAAACTTCATCTAAGTCATGACGAAGTTGTTCTTTGACTTTCCTGTCCATCCAGGGAGCTGACAGCTCGTATTTAGGCGGCGATTTATCCGGATAGTCGGCAGGCATCGTCACGTACAGCAAAACTTCATTTTTATTCTCTTTTACTTTAACACAGTATGATTTGGTAATGTCACTCTCTGTTGTCCAATCGTCACCGTATATTGAACTCAATGCTTCAACTTCTTCGGCCTTTGGATAAGAAACTATCGTTAGTAAAAACACTATAGACGGCTATCCGCAAATAATATGAAAATAATAGGTACCTGTTTTGTTTTGTTATCGGAATCCATTTTAGACGAAATAAATTACATGTGTATACAATTTATGAATAAATATATCCGGGATATATTTACGGCGGCACAATACCACGTGAGGGGGAAAGTTTAGACACTTATTCAGTCATAATTATTATGATATTTAAAAATACCATTTCCAGCCCACAAGAACAATCCAACAACCAACCAACTTTGCAAAAAAGTGTCAATGTCAACTTGATTGACTTGACAGTTGACATTTCTTTGACAATGATGGCTTTTAATAAATCCCTGAATATACGGCTAAATAAAAGCAGCATGTCATAAATAAAAGCATAATTAAAATAAATAATGTTCGTTCAGATTGCATAAATATGTGTTAGAATAAGTTTAATTCTTTCAAATTGCTACATAAAGAAATGAAATTATATTTTGGAAATTATGAAAGCGCCATCTAGGGTAATGCCTTAAAACTGTACGACGAGTTGGTATCTCATACGACAGATGGAGGCACTTTGCACTCCATTCACTTCCGGCCAAATATACTGTATAGTCTATGATATAGACCTTAACCAAAGAGGATGTGTAGGTACGAGTAGGTATATACTATAGTAAAGTCAGTAGGCCTATTCCCCTAACTTTTTTTGACAGTTGAAAGTGATTATCACCGAACTCGAACTATTTACTAATACATTGCTGTTATCACAGGACAAGTGTCATAATAGCATTATAGTAAAGTAGTAATGGATACGTAAATAGTTCGGTGATCATCACTTTCAACTGTCAAAAAAAGTTAGGGAATAGGCCTACTGAGATGTCTTCTAGTGCGTCTCTCATAAATACAAACATACATACATAAATCACGCCCATTAACCCCGAAGAGATAGGGTAGGCAGAGGTGAGCACCCACGTTTCGCCAATTATGTTAAGTCCCATTGCTAGGTGGAATAAGAGGAACGCTGCTGCCCATTCCTCATCACTGTTTTATCCTTAGTCGTCTTGTACGACACCCACGGGAGAGATTTGGGATCTGCCATCACCACACGGTGTCTCATGCATATTATTATTATAATTAAAGATAATTGTATACATGGCCAACATTTTCCAAATGCTAATTAAACACGAGTTACTTTGAATACTTTAATTAAATACACACATATCTACAATCTTACAATCGGAAGTGTATTAAATTCCATGTCTCCATGTCTCTTCGATTTTTTTTACTTGTGGCGTCCGTTATTATAAATTAGGTACTAGTGATTGATTTAAAAGTGTTGCGTTGAGAATGGGGAGGGCCTTTACCACAGAACAGTAAAAGAGGTCAGTTCTGTGGACTTTACATTCCAGCCATTAAACCAGTAGGCCTATTCCCTAACTTTTTTGACAGTTGAAAGTGATTATCACCGAACTATTTACTAATACATTGCTGTTATCATAGGACAAGTGTAACAATAGCATTATAGTAAAGTAGTAATGGATATGTAAATGGTTCGGTGATCATCACTTCCAACTGTCAAAAAAAGTTAGGGAATAGGCCTACAGGTAGTAGACGATGCACCAGAAACGTTGCTGCCTATACCTATTCCTTGTTAATATAAATTCTATTAAATATTACATATTGTCGCTTTGTACGACACCCAAGACAGAGGATAGGAGGTATGTTTGGTAATTTCTGCCGTCACACGGCAAATTGTATCGTATTTTTCTATCATAATTACATAATAATATATGTCCGATATTATATTTTCAAATTATAGGTACTTTTATTACCTAAATAAAAGATTCATTTTTTTTCTTACTATGGCCATAGTATGGCGGAGGCATAGTGTATGAATGCCAGCTCTCTCTGTAGAGTTTTAAATGCAGCTTATCGTGTAAATAACTAATAATTCGTTCGACGCTAAAGCGTATGAAATTACATGTTTCCGGAACACTATTTCCATAATACACACATTAAAGAAGATTTGCATACTAGAGCTTTGATTAAACGCAAATAAAGGCAGGTAATGTCCTTTCAATGGTGTGTAATCATTCGATTAATTGTGCCTTCTATTAGTAATCGTAGTGAATCGAGAACCTCTATGGTCTTTTATTACGGTGGAGAATCCGGTATTAGTGATGTAATAGTGGTATGGAAAAAGAATCTAAGCGATTTATTGTAATTACAATTTTATGTCCGCAATTTTGTCGGAGGAACATCGGTAAGAGCGAAATATTTTATTTGCTGTAATTAAAATGGCGCGTTTCAATTTCAAAATCCGTTAATGCTATCTATGGTTTTACTGTTTTTGGCGCGTAAATGATTAATTTAATTAGTGTAACTCACAGGGGAGACAGCCCAAAGGCAGGTATAAATCATACTTCTAACACAATCCATCCATCTTTTCAGTGGTTTCTGTTAGCCTTATTGACTTTCAACGTTTTCTTTCAAATGTTATGTTTTTTAGAGAAAATCTCTTAAATAATTCTTTAAAGTTCTTTAAAAGGCTTTCACGCTCGTCTGTCGGTGGTGACCAACAGTTCACTTTCACCTTCACTTTGTCAGAGAATAAATGGGAAAAATAATTCTGACTATATATAGCCAGTCATCATCACCAGCCCTTTAATGTCCCGACTGCTGGGACACTAACCTTCCCTAATGATTGAAAAATATAGGGAGAATGAGCCATAACCCACCACGCTGGACCAATGCCGATTGGTGGGTGTTGACGACTGCAGATGCAGCCGGGACCAACGGCTTAACGTAACGAAGGGGACAGTTGGGAACTCAATAACCTACCACATGTCCCTTCAAGTCAAAACGTTAAAAGTCCAAAGAACCGACCGTTTAACTAAGGGTTTCTTTTATTAAAACAATAAAATTACAATAAAATTACATTTGGTTTATTGTGCTGTTTTAATTAAACAACTATAGTTGTGTTTCTACAATATAATACAATTATTAATGTAAAACTAACATTAAGTATGGGAGCAAAGGCACACGAGTTAATAAACGGAACAGAGAATAACCTTCATATAACCGCGCGAATCGGTTGCACTACTACAAGCACGCAGGGCATGTGTGCGTTACCACTGGCCGCTGTCGCGCGCGCGGCGAGACTGGAAAAAACCGGTTTCTGACGCACAGCCAGTTGCATAATCTCAGAGTTAGTACGACGGCGTTCTTAGGAAGCTTTTACTCTGTTCAGTTTATCTACTCATGTGGCAAAGGGCCGCCTGCGCCTAGCTTAGCTTATCTATTCGAACTCATAGAAAACAAAACTAGGTACGTATAGTTTATTTCTGTAATACTATGCGTTTCGATAGATTGGCCACTTGGCTAAGGGGGCAGGTGCTTTTAATTCAAGGCCAGCGATGGTACAGCCAACCGTAGAGGAAGTAAGCCTAAAGCGGGCTTATTGACCTAAGTGTATACGAGCATGTTGAAACCGCTAACCTTATTGACTGCTGTCTTAAAGGGACAAGTGGTATTGTAAGTTCCCATATGTCCCCTTGCTGCGCACTCCCCTATTTTTTTTCTTGGACACACGGGTTTTCGGTATCTAGCGTCTTGACGATTCATAAGTGTATTGTAATCATACCAGATATGAATAAATGAATTTTGACTTTGACTTTGACTTGGGTGTATGGGAACTTTTTTACACGCAAGTGTCCGTTCAAGGCAGTCTCCCGCTTTGCCCCGCCTTCCTCTTCATCAGACTTTACAAAACTGTTACCAATCGATTGAAACCAATTTGTACGAACAACTATTGTGACAAGGTATTAATTAAAGTGTTAATCCACTTATGATGCTGACTGTACATAAAGTTTAATAGGAAATAAATTTTTAAAAGATTTTAATCAAAATGGCGTATTTCAACCGTAAGTAAATCGTAAGTTGTAATCGTAAATTGTAAGTTGATCTTATATTACAATTGTAGAAAAAATGAAACCAAGATCATCCTAGTTGGCTGAATGATCGCACATTTATTTTATTTTGGTGACCTATCCATCGCTGTTCTTCCATAATGTAATGTTACTAATTAACATATTTTATTTTCTTCTGTCTTAGAATGGCATGAAAGTAGGACAGGTACTGCTAATTCACTATCATTATAATTTACTTATAATAGGTAATACCTACGAATTACTCCTATTACGAGAGTACGGTCAGCAATGAAAATCAATTAGCACTCTTATGTTTTCTTAAATCGTTATTAATTACTGAAGTTGTAGGATTCTTGTCGTTTTTTGTGTTTATGGGCGTGTTAATAAACTTCTTTGCTGACAGTACCGACCAATAAAGTTGTTTTTTTTATGATTGGCAAGGATTACGCCTACTGTACATAATAATTACTATTATTATACTAAAATATCACAGTGTTACTATTCTAAATACTAAAATAGATATACTCGACTATCGCCTCATCCCATTTACAATAACATCTCGTTTTAAGTTAAACCTTACAATAATTTATTTAACATAGAATAATTTATTATGGAATGAGTTATGGACACTGCTATGTTATGGCAAATACTTTAAATCTAAAATATCACTAGCTAAATATAAATAATATAGCTTTCTTAAATTGTAATAGGGAGTTAATAGTTAAGGACGAGAACAGAGAAGGAGAACAGCTGTATCTTAAACTTTGTCTGAAGTTGTAATGAAAATGTACAAGAAATCCTGTTTACATAGGTACATATAACAATTACCTACATACATACATACATAAATCACGCCCATATCCCCGAAGGGGTAGGCAGAGGTGAATTCTCACCCGCGTTTCGCCAATTATGTCAAGTCCCATGTAATAGGTGGCGAGCCTATTGCCATTTATCGGGCACAAAAGTCGCAGTACATTGTCAGGACGGTAGTATAAGAGGAACGCTGCTGTTGTATGTTGTAGCCTTATCAATTGGTTATTTCAATGGAAATCTGTATATTTGTTAATTTATAATATATTTCCAATAACACAATATAGACATCACAACTTATTTAAAACAACTGAAATTAAATTCACATGTCAATATAAAAACATGTCATAAACTTTTCTCTTTGGTGAGGCGCGATTAAAACCTCAACATCCTCCCCACCTTGCACCTTCACCAGAAGTGCAATTGAAATTGTTACTACGAAATTACACAAACATATTTATACATAACAACCACACAAAAATAAAACACTCTATAACTTACAAATTAAGTCGTTGGGGAACCTTAATTACACGACCACTACGAGTATTTGTCTTATCCTCACAATTCGCGTTAGGTTGGGGTTTGGTGTTTATTGCGCCACAACGTTTATCAACTAACGGATCAACCGAAGAAACTTCAAGACGATATAGACGCTGTAAAGCCCTTATACGATCACCTGTTGAAGTTTTAACGCGTGCAACTCTTTCGTGTCCATCAGGGCCTGGGAACAAATCTAAAACTAGGCCCAAAGGCCAATTGATACGTTTGGTGTTATCGGAACCCACTAAGACTATATCCCCCACCTTTAGACATCTTTGAGGTTTGTCTTTGGTATGTTGCGTCAAAAGGGATAAGTATTCGACTCGAAACCGCTGCTTCAATTGCGTATTCAAGCCATTTAGATATCGCCAACGTGAAGTCAGGACACCCCCGTCTATATGGTCCATCATGTCTACTTCATTCCCTACAACACTACCTATATTAAGAAACATATTGGGTGTAAGAGGTCTTAAGTTTTCGGTGTTGTCCGTGATGTATGTGAGAGGCCTCGAGTTCACGACAGCTTCAGTCTCACACAGAATTGTATGCAATTCATTTTCGTATACTGATGCTTTGCCAAGTATTCTGCGCATTATCTCCTTGAGTGTTCTCACCATCCTCTCCCAAAACCCTCCCCACCATGGCGCTGAAGGTGGAATAAAGCGCCATTCAATCTTCTGAATTGACATCGTCTGCGCTACGTCCAGCCAAGCGCTATTCAGAACATTGCTCGCGCCCCGAAGGTTAGTGCCGTTGTCGCTGTAAATTATTCTTACTTTCCCTCTTCTAGCTAGAAACCTTCGCAGAGAGAACATTAAATCCTCAGTCGACAGAGATGTGGTAAGTTCGAGGTGGATTGCACGGTAAGTAGCACAGGTGAATAATATTATCCAGCATTTCTTTTTATCTTTCAGAGTCAATGGACCAGCAAGATCAACACCTGTAACTTCGAAGACAGACTCACCATTAATTCGGTCAAGTGGCAGCGGCGCTGTTGGAACTGTACACGGCTTAGAATTAAATCTTTTACATATAACACATTTATTTACAATTTTCTTAGCTAGTCTACGAATGTTTATTATCCAAAAGTGTTCACGAAGACTGCTTATCATAGTTTGTGAGCCTGCATGTAACAGTTCAATGTGTTTTTGAGCTACTAGTCTTTCAACAATAATATTTTTTGCTGACAACACTATTGGACATTTAAAGTCTGCCATCTCATTACTGGCAGTCAGACGAGTTTTGATGCGTATAAAACCTTCACTATCTTGAAAAGTCTGTGCCTTAGATGTTATTTCTTGGTTGTCTTCCTGCTGAAGAATACGCAACAAACACTTTTCTGCTCTACTGTATTCGTTCGCCGATATGCCATCTAAATTATTCTTTACTCTATTGCGACAATTATTTACAAATCTTAGACACCATCCTATCATACAAACTATTTTATTGTATTTACTGAAGTAAGTGAGACGCTCCGAAAATAGGCAAATATTTACATTATTTACAACTATGCAACTCTTCTTCACTTCTTTTAAAACTTCAGCATTATCAGGTTCTTCTGAGTAGGTAGGCCATTCTTTTGGAGATTTGTTAAGCCATTGAGGTCCCATCCACCACTTATTTTCTAAGATTTTGTCAACATTGCAGCCTCGAGAGGGTAGATCTGCTGGGTTCATAATCCCTGGTACATGTCGCCAATCTTCTAACTTAGAACGTCTTAATATTTCTGTTACCCTATTATAAACAAACACATTTAAATCATTTTTACGTTTCAGCCAAGCCAAGACAATACTTGAATCTGTCCAATAAAATTCTTTACACTGAATATCTAACCCTTCTCTTACTTCGGCCATTAGTCTGGTACCCATCAAAGTAGCAATAAGTTCTAGTCTAGGCATAGTTATACGCTTACTAGGAGCCACTCTTGACCTTGCTAAAACTAACTGTACAGTAACTATATTACAATATTCCGATCGCAGATATATGCAACAAGCATATGCCGCTTGACTTGCGTCACAAAATATATGTAAACTATTGTCACTTTGATCGAGATCGGCATGGCTAAGGCGTCTTGGTATTCGATAAGATTCTAGTTTATTAATTTGTCGAGTCCAGTCTTCCATTACCTTAGTTAACTCAGGCGGCAAATTTTGGTCCCAGTCAACATTCATTATCCAACACTTTTGTATAACAATTTTAGGTATGACTGTAATCGGAGAAACAAAACCAACTGGGTCGAAAATGCTTTGGGTTAATGCCAGTACACTTCGCTTAGTAAAACCGTTCTTAATAAATTTAGGTATAGACGGTAAGTTACAAAATAATTCGTCCCTATGAGGATTCCATCTTACGCCTAAGATTGGAATAATATTAGTGTCCTTATCTGTTATTATAGGTCCGGTGACCCAGCAACGTAATTCAAATTGTCCGTCCATCATTATCTGTTTAGCTTCAGAAATAAAATTATTCATTTCTTTCTCGTCTTTTACACTCACGATACAGTTGTCGACGTAAAATGATGTTCTTAACATAGCTGCGGTAGTGGAGTTATATTTCTTGAGATGGTGTAATATTGTTGCTGATAGAAGGAATGGGCTCGTCGTAACGCCAAATACTACACGCTGATGTCTATACACTTTTAGAGTATAATCTTTTCTGCTAATATCTCTCCACCAAAGAAATTTTAAATAATTACGGTCTTCAGGCCATAGCGATATTTGCAGAAAAGCTTTCTTGATGTCAGCGGTGATACCTACTGCGTTCCTTCGAAAGTTGATCAATAACTTAGGTATTAATTCAATTAAGTTTACTCCTTTTTCGAGACACATATTGATAGATAGTTTATTAAAATCTTTACAGGAAGCGTCGAAAACGGGCCTTATTTTTGTCGTTATACTCGAGTCCTTGACGACGGCATGGTGTGGCAAGTAATGTCCCGTATTAGAGTCATCGACGGCCACTTCTTCAATGATACCGTCCTTAACCCACTCTTCAAAAACTAGATCGTAATCTTTCAAAATGCCTAGCTTATTTAGTCGAGCTGTAGTTGACGCCAATCGTTTCAATGCTAAATCATAATTAGGTAGTAAAGCTTTTGATGTCTCTTTCCAAGGTAATCTAACCTCATATCTGTTTTCTTCATTAATACGAATAGTCTCTTCAAAATATTTCATTGTATCTGCTTCTAACATTTTCTGACTTTTTGTTTCAGTTTCATCTTGTATACCGATAGTCTCCAGTTTCCAGAAGTCTTCCTCGTTAAATGAACAATGAAGAGTATGTATATTGTTTATAGCGCAATGAACACCAACCGTTGGACCCTGTATCGTCCACCCGAGTTTTGTTTCGACCGCCAACAGATTGTCATCAACTCGTACTGCTCGCCCCGTGTACAATGAACCTAAAATATCGGAACCAATTAGTACACTTATTTCAGAGATATCATCAGTACAGTCAGTGACAAAAATACCGAGGCTATTCAATTGCGACATTACTTCACCCGATCTCAACTTAGGTAAATATTTACAAATTATGTTTTGTCCTAGCACATCTATATTACAGGAATATTTATTATCTAAGCTATGAACATTGACATTATACAGGTTATGTACGCGGCTTTTGGTCACCGTACCTCCAAATAAATGATGACTGAGTTCTTGGTGGCCTATCGGCTTTAAATTTAGTTTATTTACAACATCAGTCTTAATGAAGGAACGTTGAGCCCCAGAATCTAATAATACTCTAACTACTTGAACGCCGGTTTCACTCACTACCTTAACCTTTAAAGTTTGCAACAAGACAGTTTTATTATTTGACGAACTAGCAGACTGAGTGACAGATATTTGCTCACCTTTATTTGCTATTTCCTCAATAGTTGAACGTTTCGTACTATTGCACATAATAGGAAAATGTTTCTTACCACAAATAACGCATTTAGGACGTTTCCAACACTTCTTAAAAGAGTGACCAGTATTTAAACAGATACCGCATGCCTTCTTTTGTTTTATGACCTCAACGCGCTCTTCCCAAGTCTTATTTACTGCTACTACACATTCTGAGCTCGCGTGATTAGTTTTGTCGCAAAATAGGCAAACTTTAGAATTATTTTCTGTACGCTCTTTAGTGTTGTTATGTTTAGCAATCTGCTTGTCCGATGTTGTGAAACATGAAGTAGATGGAATCTCCGGTGCTGTGAAATTTGTCGCAAATCCGGTGTGCGCTAATCGTATTCGCTCATCCGTCTCTACTTCTTGTTTGACGAAATCTAGCAGTCTTGACAACATGTCAGAAGATTTTTCTGGTGGTGATCGACATCTGTGCCAGGCCTTCAGAAGGTCTTCAGGTAAGGCTGATTCAACTAGCGGGTGCAAAAATGATGAATATGTATCTTGATTCACGTCCATGCTTTCAAGAGCCAATATTTGAGTAGTTATTTTATCATATAACTCTCTTAAGGATATTTTCTGTCCTCCTTTCGCCTGAGCAAGTACTACGAGTAACAATTGGCGCACATAATGTTCTGTTAAGAATCCCTTTTTTGCAAATCGTTGCTTTAGCTGTTCGAGGGCATTATCATAGTTCTCACCAGATGGAGGGAAGCTTTCGATAAGTTCTCTAGCAGGTGATCCATGCTCCATGCATTGCAGCAGATACAGGAACTTGTCGTCTTTGTCTATGCTATCGTCACTATCGATCTTCTTGAATTGTGTCCAAAAGGCTAACCATCGTTTTATATCGCCGTTGAACGTTGGCAAATCAAGCTTAGGCAGCCGATAGTGGCGGCGATTATTTGTTATAGAACCTTCTTCATGGTTAAAATTTTTAATTGTACATGTATGTCTGGAATCAGAGTCAATGTGATTATTAGGTTCGATACAGTCTTTTACTTTCTGCTCGATAGTGTACCACTGACTAATATATTCGTCTGCAGCGTCTACATCATTCTCAAAGAGAGTCTCGTCTCTATCTGCGTCGTCTAGCCACAAGTTTAATACTTTATTTTGGGCAATCGTCAAATCGTTATATATACTAGAAAGTTTTTTAAATTCTATATTAATTTCTACTACCTTTCCAGCCGTTATCAATTCTTCGATTTTTCTTACGCAGATTGTGAAACGTCGTCGAGTAATTTTTCGCTCCGCTTTTGCACGCTCCATATTTAATCCCACGGTCGCCAGATGTTGTATGTTGTAGCCTTATCAATTGGTTATTTCAATGGAAACCTGTATATTTGTTAATTTATAATATATTTCCAATAACACAATATAGACATCACAACTTATTTAAAACAACTGAAATTAAATTCACATGTCAATATAAAAACATGTCATAAACTTTTCTCTTTGGTGAGGCGCGATTAAAACCTCAACAGCTGCTGCCCATTCCTCATCACTGATTTATCCTTTAAATAATTACCTGTGCTTGTTTATTACCTATGCCTCTTATCCAATCGACAATGTGCTGCGAATTCCGTACCCGATAAATGGCAATAGGCTCGCCACGTATTACATGGGACCTGGCCTGGTTTGCGAAGCGAGGGTGTTAATCCGCCTCTGCCTGCCCCTTCGGGGATATAGGCGTTTATGTATGTAAACTCATCAACAATGTCTAAGTATACTTTATTTAAAATACTTAATTTTTTTATTCAGCCTCCATTCTTTTAATACCTACTGACATTTATTACTCTTTGCAGTTTTTCAATGACTTACTAAATTATGGTCGTCCGTCATAAATCGTAACATTGAATAAATTTCATAGCAATGGTCAGTATTTTTAGAATGATCGCCAATACAATATAAAGTAAAGTCAACAAAATATCCTTAGATAAAGAAGACGAGTGTGTGTAGGTACTTAGGACAATTTACCTAAATTTAAGAGCTCAATTGCCCGTCTTCAAATCGGAACTCACTGAATCGCCAAAATCGTTCGAGGCACTGCTCTGTATAGAGCAGAAGCTGGCTGGAGAGCTTCTGTTGCTCAAATCCTTTTCCTGGCTCTGATAATCCACCATGCACCCGCTGGGCTGCCTCAGGAAATTTGCCACCACCAACGGACTGGGGTTCACCATTTTGTCTGGCTTCTTAAGCAGTTCCTCTATGGAGTACGGGTTCTTCTTCTTCTCTTTCTCATTAGGCGTCTTCCTCTCCTCCGAGTCTGGCCTGTCGGCGCTGTCATCACTAGCTTCAACGGAAATATGCTCCGAGTTTTCAGACTTCACTTCGTCAGAATGAATCCTGTTGAGAAGGTCGCTGTGAAGGTTGATGTAAGGCGAGAAATTCTTGGAGTCATGGTACGGCATCATGATTCGTTGCCAGGGCGATATGGGGTAAGGTTTGAGGAGACCCTGGGCTTGCATTTGGTTTGCTAAGAGCCAGGAGGTGGTGAGCCTTCGGTCGTACAGGGCGGGGTCCTGAGGAGGGGGGACCCTGACGGCGGTGTGCGCGAAGTACGAAGGGTTCTGGGTTGCAGGCGCTGGTAGCGAGGTCTTCAGAGACATGTACTCCATGACGTTCGGCTGTATATCCGGCTGCGGGTACGGTTCTGTAACCAATGAAAATAATATGTGGATAAGTATAATGGAACAGAGTTTAATCACTCGCTCTAAGCGGGGTGGCACGACATGGTTTCTTCTTTCATTCCTTTCTATATCTTATCCACTACGGTCGCTATCATATCCTCCTAATATATCCATCTCAAATCCATCCATCTCTTTTTCGGTCTTCCCCTCCTTTCACGTTTATACCAAACATTAATCTACCTACTTAAAGCTTTCATAGAGATGAAAGCTATTTCCATTATACAAGCATCCAAGTCTATTACTCCGCAGTCTCTCAGTCACTGGCGCTACTTTCGAGTTATACAACATGTAACAGAAATAACGCACACCCTGAAGATTACCCGTGCTCTTAATCTTCACACAACTACGGAACAAAAGAGAAAATTTTAAATAAATTTTCGAATTTTCCAGACATTTTTCTTTACTGAGCGATCAATTTGTATGAGGGAAGTTCGAACAACTCAAAATTTTTAAAAACACCATAGTAAGTATATTTATATGACTACTAGCTGACTCGGCAAACTTTGTATTTCCCTAATTACCTAGGGGTATAAAAAAATATCCCACGAACTATTCTCAGACCTACCAAATAAACACGAAAATATTCACAAAAATCGGTCCAGCCATTTCGGAGGAGTTTTTTAATAAACACTGTAATAAGACATTTTTTAGATGTTAGCATAGGTAAGTAGTTTTCAGAGAGTGCGTTATTTCTGTTACATGTTAAAGAAAATAAAAAGATTTCTTAGAAAGAGTTATAATAAGTCAT
Source organism: Cataclysta lemnata (assembly GCA_963931975.1). NCBI lineage: Eukaryota > Metazoa > Arthropoda > Insecta > Lepidoptera > Crambidae > Cataclysta > Cataclysta lemnata. The sequence continues at coordinate 2,984,270 of OZ008362.1, read as the reverse complement.
AAACTTACCATGACCAGACCTCTGATCGTCATCGCTCCAGGCCAGACCGCTGTTCCGCAGTATCCTGTTGACAGAAGACACGGAGGGTATGGAGTGGGGCTCGCACACCCTCGCGTTCAGCAGCCTCTCCCTGATCTCCCACGCGAACATGCCGGGGTTCTCTTGCTTGAGGCGAAGGATCTTCTTCACCACCGTCGGAGTGGCGACTTGCTGAAAGAAGAAGACCAGGGTTAGTTTTGGTGAAGAGGTCTGTGTGTGTTGGGTGAAGTGGAGCTCGATAACGTAGTGGCATAGCGCACTTGGCCTGCGTTTGCGTAAACTAAGCAATGTTCGCTAAGGCCAGTCACTGGATGGGTGACCAAAAAATTATTATCCCGAGTTCCTCCGTGCTTCGGAAGGCACGTTAAGCCGTTGGTCCCGGCTGCATCTGCAGTCGTTAATACCCACCAACCCGCACTGGGCCAGCGTGGTGGGTTTTAGTCCAATTTCTCTATATTCTTTCATACATAGGGAATGCCCGTGCCCCAGCAGTGGGGACATTAAATGGGCTGGTGATGGTGACGGGAGGGTAGAATACAATTGTCACCACCCCCATCTCTACCGCGGGTGTCGTAGGTAGGTACTGTCAATTATCGCCGACATTAATGTTTTCGTTGTAAAGCTCAAACTGATTAGCTGATATACCTCCGAATACAGAAACGCTACTCAAAGTTTGAGTCCTGAATAACATTTAAGTATGTATTGTCAAAAATTGCCGTTTTTCCCCATACAAATTCTGACAAGTATTGCTCACTTATCTTCATTAGCAGTGCTCAAAATTTGAGTAGCGTTTCTGTATTTGGGGGATAAGAAAGCACTTAGAAACCAAAAAAAGTGAAGTTATTTCTATAATAAGGGAAATTCCAGTGAAAAATTATTTTAGTAACTTCAAGAGATGTTTTATTTTACTTTTTTCAATTCTTGTGATATTTTGACATGGATTTGGTGAGCTTCATTTTTTTAGCGGCAGCACTACACAAAATCACTTGCGAAAAATTTACAGTCAGCATCATAAGTAGATTAACACTTTAACACCTTGTCACAATAGTTGTTCTTACAAATTGGAGGCAAATTATTACTGCGCGTTCGCTTCAGTGTCTTTGGTATGACGAGGGCTAAAGTGGTAATCGACTTATGATGCTGACCGTACCTACAACGTTCGCTCCATTTATAATTATTTTTATTAATTTCCAACAATTTGGGTCAATTTTATTCAAGACTAGTGCAGGTAACATTGTAACAAACAAGTATTTTTATTGGAATCCGAGTAATTCCTCACCTGTTACGATTGTTAATTAGACAATAATTTTGTTAGCGCATTATACACGAGATATGAATTTATAATGCGCTCGCACGTTGAGTGGACGCCGTAAAATGACTCTTAGAGCTATAGACTTAGCGGTTGGTGTCTTTTAATTACCGGTAGCAGTAATTAAGCTAGCCTAACGTAATTTTATTTACGACTAGGAGTTAAACCCTCAACACATTTAAATAAATATTAAACAGGCATCTTCTCAGCTTTTAATAAAACATTCCATTATTTTCTTTGTTTTAACCGTGTGGTGAGGGCAGAGCAGAATACAGTTGTCACCACCCCCATCTCTTCCGTGGGTGTCGTACAAGGCGTCTAATGGTATGAGTAATGGGTAGCAGCCTTCCTAGCAACACATCAGTGCTCTAGCACGGGACGTGGACAAAATCTCTCTCCACCACTTTATAGTTTGTTGTCTTCCTTTTAAATTTTTTTCCCCGAGGAGATTTTGTCCACAGCCCGTGCTACAGGGGCAGGTGAGATGAGATGAGGGTCAAGAGCTTCCCTATCTAGCACAAAAAAGATGGATATATGTATATGTATGAACTCTTCAACGAACGGTGCCTCCCGCAAAAACAAGACCTCCATTTTACGATCACACTACAAAACTGACGTGATGAACAGTTATTAAACAACCATTAAAGCCTGTATAAATACGACATTACCGCGAAAGCGCGTTGCAAAATAACATGCTGGCGTTGATTGTCTGTGGATTTTGTTGAAGGAGTAACGTTTCACGCGGCGTAAAGCGCGGGTTTTACCACACTGACATGCCCGCGGGCATGCCTGTAGACATGCCCGCTGGACTTGGCTTCTATTAGCTCTGTGCGATGTTTGTCTAGTGTAGGACCGTCACAGTCAGTCTGTCCTGCACAAATGATGTCCGCGCGGGCAAGTCTGGCGGGCATGCCCTAGTCTAGTGAATTCCTTGCTATATAAGTGTCCGTTCACACAGACCGGCGCGGAGATGCTCGGAGCGCACTTTGCTTTTCGCACTAAGCACTCCCTAGATGCGTTAAAATGTGTGCAACCCATGTTTTATTGTTTAAGAAAAGTAAAACTAAGGACATGGCTGTATGGGCTGTGGCTAAAAAAGGGAGAATTAAAAACAAACAAATCACGGCGTAAAATTATTTCTCTACCCTCTGCATGTCTTGGGTCGATTATTTTTTGAAAGAAAGCGAATTCACGAACTGTTTTTTAGCTACAAGCGATTTTTTCAAGGACCCGAACTGAAGGAGCACGAATATTATTTGATATGATAACAATATTTTTCGGAAAAACAGACCTTATATGCGCGAAAAATGTAATACCACTTCTATTACATCACCGGATTGGCGTTAGAAATCAAAATCCCGTGCACCTAACAAATAGAGATACAGGCACGGTGGTCGATTCGATTCTGTTATCGATATAAACCACTCGACTGTGCACTAATGAGCAAAGCCAGTGTACTAAGTCGTTATAGTGTTCACCTGTGCTTTCTCACCAACTTTCATTTCATAGCCAATATTACAGTGTGGAGTGCGGCATAGATAAATGGTTGTTCTAATAAAAATTCCTCTAGTAACGTTTACGTATTTTATTTGAAAATAAACGTGTTACTGATATTAATCGGTTATCATGACGAATTTGCTTCCGTTACCTTTCTAGTTGTTAAACAAAATATATTCATAGATTTTAAAACGAAATATAGGTAGACCGCATAAATAACGCTTTTACACGATACATTTAAAAATATTATGACAGGGGCTTTTCTGTACGCATCAAAATAATTATAGTACAAACCTGTAACGGACGTACCCTTGGATTAGAGAAAATAATAGCCTGAATGGACACTGCTTCCTTTGCGGCCGTAAGAAAAAAAGATTAAGAAAAAAGCAGTTGGCGCTAAAATCGAGCGTTCAATAGGATATCGATTGAGCATCTAATGGCGTAATTATTGGTTTCCCGTTAAAGTTGACGCCTTGCATTATGGAGTGGGTTCTTAAAACAGTTTATACGAAGGCTACTATTTACACATTAAGTTTGACAGGCCGCGCAAAACCCTGTAATTAATTTTGAGTCTACATGCGTGCCTGGCCGTTTTGGCGGTAAAAAATGAACGCTGCACGGGCAGGTTAGATAATTGCCTAGTAGCTTATTGATTCAATCAAACAGATGTTGGAAATGACCGGAGTTGGGTAAAATTTTTAAGTGATTCAGATTGTTACTAATTTTTGAGATCATTTTTTTTAGACTAGACAGGGAAGCTAATGGCCCTCAGCTGATGGTGAAGTGACAATATCTGACGTGATATTGATTGTACCTATCTATAGCATTAAAATATTTCTTGGTACATTTATATGTTTGAATCAATGGCACCTACATATGGGTTAAGCAATAGACACCCTTCACTTCTCCGATTGGTTGAAACTCGGCCAATAATGATACCTTAAGCAATGGCAAGTAAGTTGTTTAGAACATAATATTTACTATATAGGTACTACAAGATGCCACGATGTTTATCAGAACTCTCAGATTTTACATGTAGTATTATTGTTTTAAATATTATCAATAAATTAGAAAAACTAATGACTTTTCATTAAGAAATTTTTTTATCCGGGAAATCATTTTCAAAATTTTCTTCCGTCTTTTGCTTTTGATTTGTACTATTCTAACTATTAAAATATGTGTACGAAATGTTTCAAATAAATATCCTTTATAACAAAAAAATAGGATTATCATGATCTGAAATAAAATATTGAAAAAGACCATTAGTTAAGCCAAGCTTTCGAATGCACAGTAAAAATACTTATTTTGTATTTAAAAAACTTATTTCTACATTGCGAGAACCTTTGTGGACAAACTTCTTTGCCCTTCCGTAATTACAATAAAACAATTAAAAATATAAAAAGGAGTGTTTGGTGCGCTTTGGGGTGTCAGTCAAATTTTTGATTCAATCATTCAAAAATTGTTTCAAAGTGGAATTGTGCTGTGGAAGTGGTGTTATTTCGATGCACAAGCTTCCGTGTTGATGTTCAATTATGCAGAATCATTGAAAATAAGTGTTAAGATGTGTTTTACGTTTAGAATTTTATACTGGTTTTCAGTACCTCATACAGTCATCACATTTTGTAGTGGTTTTCACCACCTAACCAGCCGCCATCGTGAACTCTGTTACCATTTACATTCGCGCAAAGTACTCCCTAGATGGGTTAAAACTTGTGACACTCATAATCCAAAGTAAATTTAATAAAAATAAAAAAGAGACATGGCTGTATGGCCTTCCCTGAAAAAGAGAAAAAAAACCTAATGCTTAAACTACTATCTTTGAACAATAAAACTTTAAATGACTGTTCCGCGTCGCCACAACCTCTTATTTCGCTCGGTGCCAGGTGTATATAGCTGTATAATTTTAATACGATTACTGTGTTCATAGCATTGATGTCGTAATGTATCAAATAAGTGCTTTCAATAAATGGAGTCATTTAAAGGAGCCAGTAGGTACTTAAGCTTAATGCAAATAAGGTGACATTTATGTTCAGAACATGATATTAGTTTCTCACTCGTACGTGAAACTCGGAGATGTAACTGTAATCAGACAGGCTCTGGTGGTGGTATTCCTGTTTGTGAGGCTAAGGGCAAACGCTTACTGTTTTTCGCATAATTTTTAAGTTTTTTGCTAGACAGGGAAGCTTATGACCTTCTTTTTACCTGACGGTAAGTGACGATAAGGGCCGAAGATGGAATCGAGCTTCACCTGGGACCCTCAACCACAGAGGGGCTGCCTATCTTATCACAAATTGTCGGAACACAATAATGCTGTTAACATTATTATAATGGCGCAAGATTTTGATAAGATGGTGGTAGCTAGCCAGGCGCACTTGGAAAGAGGCCTACCACCAACCGAACCGAGTACAAATTTGTACTCGCATGGGGATCGAACCTGGGGACCTCGGGATTTAATCCGATGGGCGAATCACTAGACCACGGAGGCGTAAACAAGTAAAGTAACTAAAGTAACTTAAATATATAAACCATGCCTATCGAGTTATCCCCGAAGGATTAGGGTTAGGAGGAGCTCACTAGCGCAGTGGCGTAGCGCGCTAGGCCTGCGATAGCGCAAACTAAGCAATGTCGCTAAGGCCGGTCATTGGATGGGTGACCAAAAATTTATCATCCTACATCGACGGCCGCCTTGGTCGAATGCTCAGATTGCTGGGTATTGGCCAAGATGTCCCGGGTTCGAATCCTGGTAGGGGCAACCTTTGTGATGACTACAAATGTTTGTTTCCGAGTCATGGTTGTGTATATGTTTATGTAGTATATTTTCAACATTTATATACATAATTATACTAAAAATATGTCCGTCATCTAGTATCCATAACACAAGTGCTTAGGCTACTTACTTTGGGCTAGATGATAGGTGTGAGTGTAAAAAAATATTTTTTATTTTTTATTTTATCCCGAGTTCCTCCATGCTTCGTGAGGCACGTTAAGCCGTGGGTCCCGGCTGTATCTGCAGTCGTTTCAACCCACCAACCCGCACTGTGCCTGCGTGGTGGCTTATGACCCAATCTCGCTATATTCTTCCATCCATAGGGAAGGCCCGTGCCCCAGCAGTAGGGACATTAAAGGGCTGGTGATGATGATGATGATGAAGGGTTAGGCATAGAGGTATTAACACAAATAAGTACTATATTTAAGGGTTTTTTAGACAGCTATGAGCAACGGGCTGCAGCGTTCCCCTTATACTACTTATGTAAAATCAAAAAAATATAAAATATAAAATATAAAAAAAAAAAAAAAAAATCGCAATGATTTACGTACCCGATACAAGACAATAGGCTGGCTTCTATGACATGGAACCTATTAAATAATATGATTAGCGAAATCTGCCCATCCGTTCAGGTATATCATCATCATCACCAGCCCTTTAATGTCCACGCTGCTAGGGCACGGCCGTTCCCTATTGATGGACGAACATATATCCCTCGCTTCGGGTATAAATAGGTGTGTTTTATGTGTTTATTACATATAAGCGTAAACAACTAACGTTATATCTCTTTAGATAAACAATTACTTTTTAAAACGCAAAAACCAACCGACCACGTAAACCACCTTTGAGCTTCTACAGTCTTCCAGAAAGAAGAACTAAAAAAATCCAGACTAGCAAGAGCTCCTTGTTGATAAGCTAGCGCAAAAAGGAGTCGAGGCTGAGAAAAAAAAGGGCCAAGTGCAAGTCGGACTAACGCACGAATGGTTCCGTACCATTATCTATAAAACTTATTTATGTATGTATGTATATTTGTAAAGTGTGTGTGTTTATTTATGTTAATATATATTTTATTTTATAATAGTAAATGATATAACTTATATTAATAAGTATATTTATGATAATACGTGTTACTGTAGTAGTATATTTTACTTTTTTGTGGTAATTTTAATTTTTTTTAGTATTATGTAGTTCGCTTTTTCTCATAGTGCCGACAAATGTATATATTTTTTATAAAGAAAACTTTTAGCATTAAGTTCGCCATTTGTAACAATTTGTTAATTGTGCAATACATGCATACATACATAAATCACGCCCATATTTTCGCTAAGGGGTAGACAGAGGTGGACTAGCACCCACGTTTCGCCAATTATGTTAGGTCCCATGTAATAGGTGGCGAGCCTATTGCCATTTATCGGGCACAAAAGTCGCAGTACATTTGCTAGGTGGTATAAAGGAACGCTGCTGCCCATTCCTCACCACTGATTTATCCTTTATATTGTGCAATAAAGATTCTTCTTCTTCCTGCCCTGTTCCCAATCTATCCGGGGTCGGCGCAGTATGTTTCCTCTTTCATTCATATGTCAGACGCCATCAAACTATCCACTCCCTTTTGATTCATATCATCCATCTCACCGTAAAGGTGCTAGTGATGAATGAATGTATAGAAAAAAGGCGGAACGGAACATGTCGAGAGACCCATGAACCGAGAGAGTGATTAGAATGACAACATTCCAATCCATACTGCTCAAGGTTATGGCTTAGGTTTTACAGCCGGGCGCCTGCCTGACACCAACCCTCTTTGGGTACGCTGTTGTTGGTGGTTTGCCCTCCACCATTCGGATGCCCCAATGTGCTTATTGGTCTACACCGGGCAATCTCCCTTAGTCGACTTTTTATATAATATCTTTTAGTAACGAATATAGTGATTTAGCTGGTATACCCTCGCTCCCACCTCAATAGCATAAGAACCAAAGATGTAGCCATTAGTAATAGGCTCCCGCTTAAAGCTACTGACAGACATGGTTATTTTTAAGCATGCTTGTAACAATGCTTAAAACTAGCATGATCTGCATCTGTTGACAGTGTCTATCATTAACATGCCAGTTTTGGCAATTTTTCATTGTTGCCAAGCATCCGCAAGAACCGCATCTGTCCAGACGTGCTCGAAGCACGCCCTCTCCCCACCGCGCCTCAGGTAGCATGCTCGAAAATTAAACGACTGTTGATTTTTGAGCAGGATCGAAATAAGCATGCTGATTACAAGCAACGCCTATAGACACACGTTCTACCAAGTGACAATTGCTCATATTAATGGCATGCTTTCGTGCTAGTAAAGAGCATGTCTGTCAGTACCTTTACCCTTCGGGTACGACGTACGGTACCCCAAAAATGGAACGGCCATTTCTAAATACGAATAAAGTTGAACGCGCGCGTAACTCGGTAGGCATTCCATCGTCACGGACCGTCCGTGCGCAGTGCGACTCTTCGCTTTTTGCGCGGCTCGCATCAATCATACCTTGACACATCCAATATCGCTTTTTGCGGAGACGCCTCGCTCGAGACGCCACTAGATGGCTCTGTAGCTAACTGTGCGTCAGAATGGCGGGTGTATTTCTCCAATGTGATTGAAAAAAAATAAAAAAAAAGGTACTTGCTGTGTACCTCTGTGTACCTACCGTGAAATTCTGTATACCCCTTCTTAAGGAAAACTATGACAGAAGTAAGGTATACCCGCCATCCTGACGCACATTGTAGCTAACTATGCGTGGACACGTGTACTATTACATACATATACATACATACATACATAAATCACGCCTATATATACCCGAAAGGGTAGGCGGAGGTGAACTAGCACCCGCGTTTCGCCAATTATGTTCGGTCCCATGTAATAGGTGGCGAGCCTATTATTTATCGGGCACAAAAGTGCAGCAAGTACATTGCTAGGTGGTATAAGAGGAACGCTGCTGCCCATTCCTCATCACTGATTTATCCGAATTGGGGTGGTGACAATTGTATTCTACTCTGCCGTCACAACACGGCATACATATATACATATATTCATCATCTAGCCCAAAGTAAGTAGCCTAAGCACTTGTGTTATGGATACTGATGACGGACATATTTTTTAATATAATTATGTATAAAAATGTTGAAAATATACTGCATAAACATATACACAACCATGACTCGGAAACAAACATTTGTGGTCATCACAAAGTTTGCCCCTACCAGGATTAGAACCCGGGACCTCTTGGCCAATACCCAGCAATCTGAGCATTCGACCAAGGCGGCCGTCAAACATACATAAATCACGCCTATATTTGTGTGTACTATTAGCGTTTCTCATTACCGATTTCTATTAGACTTTCCACCTTCCTGATGGGGTGAAAGATAATTTGCCGGGGCGTGAGACGCTTGCAGTAATGGCGGATTGATTCGATATTAATTCGTGCAAGAGATTACGTTGTCGCGCTAATATTGAGTTAATGGTGATCCGCAGGTGTTCCGCTAGGAGTTGACAAGATGTTTTTGTAGCGGTAAATGGGTCAGGCTGTGCAGCCACTATAATAATAATTTTAATCTGAATACGCGTGTGCTTAAATTACAAGCGCCACGGGAGCGCTCATGGGCGGTTGGGTTTTTTCAAAAGAAATCTAGATTGGATGAAGCGAAAGAAGTATGTAAGGATCGTAACAAGTGGAAAGAAGTGACCTCTGCCTACCCCTGTGGGAGAAAGGCGTGACGTTTGTATGTATGTATCTTGATATAGCCTGAATAGATTGATCAGGTTCGGATCTTGGGCACCATCTTCCTGTCCTGTTCCCAGTTTATCTGGGGTCGGCGCATTATGTTTTTTCTTTCATTCATATCGGTCAGACGTTATGAAGCCGTCCACTCCCTTTTGATTCATATCATCCTTCACACCAGAAAACTGCTTGTGACAAATTAATGTATAGAAAAAAGAAGAAAAGGACCGTGTCGCGAGGCCGATGAACGGAGAGAGTGATTGGGATGGCAACATTCCAATCCAGTTTTACAGCAGGTCGCCTACCAGACACCAACCCTTTTGGGTGTTGGTGGTTTACCCGCCCCCATTCGCGTGCCCCAAAGTGCTTATTGGTCTACGCCGGGCAATCTTTACGACACCTCTGGGTTGAGTTGAAGCTGGCACCTTCTACGTTATTTTTTAGCTCCCAGGCCAAATTGGAAGATATATTATAATATGCAATTATGCACGCTATGGTATTATTATTTGTGGCCCTGTGTTGACGGCAGAGCAGAATACAATTGTCACCACCCCCATCTGTCCAGTGGGTGTCGTACAAGGCGACTAAGGGTAAAGACAGCGATGAGTAATAGGCAGCAGCATTCTTCTCATACCACCTAGCAATTTACAGTGATTTATGTGCCCGATATATGGCAATAGGCTCGCCACCTATTACATGGGACCTAAATTAACTGGCGAAAAGTGCGTGTTTTAATACACCTCTGTCTACCCCTTCGGGGATATAGGCGTGTTTTATGTACGCTATGATAATCATGACAGGGTCACGAGCAAATAAACCGTGAGATCTTACAGCGCTGTAATCATAATGGAACTGCAAAAACAATGTCCGCGGATCCCTAATTACGTTGCGAAATGCGAATTGCGTTTTAATATTTCCGATATACGGCCAAATTGTTGCAGTCGCCGCTCACACGACGGTTCTAGGCCCTGTGCAGACCGCTGGAGTAAGACGGCGTTCGTTATGCATTGCTCTTTACCAACGGCTGTAAATAAATATGTGTAGCGTCCCGCCAGTAATGTACTTGGAACCAGGCGTAATTTCTGGACTGGTTTTGAATCACGCTAATGGCCTCTTTCCGATTAAGCTCACCCCAGATATGGCAGAAATTCTTAATTGCCAAGGCATAGCACACATCCTGCGGTGACCGGCAGTAATCTTGGGCGGCCTTGGTCGATCGGCCAGCTTCCGACAACCTTGGGATGCGGCGGTGTAATGATTCAGCCTCAGTTGTGTGTGAAAGGGACTGAGATGAGCCTTAAGCTTGTACGCTTTTGAGGCACCTGTTTTTGTTACTTTTTTACATACTCTTCTTCTCCCTGCACTGTTCCCAGACTATCTGGGGTCGGCGCAGTACGTTTCCTCTTCCATTCATATCGGTCAGGCGTCATTATGCCATCCACTTTTGATTCATATGATCCATCCCTACTTTTTTACATACATACATACATTAATCACGCTTATATCCCCGAAGGGGTAGGTAGAGGTGATTAATCACCCACGTTTCACATATATGTTAGGTCCCATGTTAAATGTGGCGACTTTATTGCCATCTATCGGGCACATAAATCGCAGTACCTATATTGGTACTATGTACCAATATAGGTACTGCGATTTATGTGCCTTGGCTTGGTACTATAAGTGGTACTATAAGTGGAATGCTGCTGCCCATTACTCATCTTTGTCTTTACCCTTAGTCGCCTCGTACGACACCCACGGGAGAGCTGGACCGTACAAGCATCTGCCCGGATTGCGGGTTCCAATCCAAGTTAGCATAACGACAAATAATTTGTGGAAATTTTTCAAACTTCATTTTCTCTTAGCATTTGCTATGACATTTGTATAATGTTCCAATGAAAATCAAAAAACAATCTTATTTTTTGTTCAGTCACGCTACTTTCTGCGGGCAGCGCAGGACATCCTTGGGAGAGGCCTATGCCCAACAGTGGGCGTTTCTAGGCTGACTGACTGACGCTACTTTAATCTGCAAAACCCGCGTTTCCATAAACCACCGGCCCAACGTTAATACCAGTGTATGACGGCAATAACACACGTTGAATCCTAAGTGAGACATCACAATAAATAATGATAACACAATGCGAGAGCGGGCTCTACCGAAGATAAACTGGACATATCGACAATAATTCCCGATATGTTTTACGGACCGGCTTTACGGTATTAAGGAGCGAGTAATAACATTGACAGTATAATCCCGAGAGGTATAAATGGTGTATTAAAGCCAGGTTACGAAAATCCTAAAGCTGTGTTTTCACTAGACTTGTCGCAAGTATATATCGGTCCCCTCGCTCGAAATAATTCGTTGATTCGCTGACGTTGATACTACATTACCACATAACCCACAGTGGTCAATACCGCCGAACGAAAAAAAAAGAGATTTAAAATTTGATTCTTTTGACAGGATTTTGTGAAAAAAATGACGCGGGAAATCTCAAATTGGATATTTTTGTAGTTCCGCGGTGTTGGCCACTGCTGTATCAACGATGATATGAGTTGTTCACGCCAGCCAGTGATGGTCAGTATGTCTCCCAGTTTTAAGAACACAAAGCGATACGCGTTGTCACTAGCGACGAGTCGCGCGACCCGTAAATGTTTCAAGCGATGTAAGGCGATATCGCGCGGGACACGCGAATTTCGTGTCGAGCGACAGACTCGCGTCACAAATTAATGTCGCTCTAGTGAAAACGCGGCTTAAGTGTATGCCGCCAATGCCAGTTCGGACGTGTGTTCGGCTTATTTATGCGCTTTTGAGGTGTACAGCTTCCTACTGGCATGTCTCATGTTGGTATTAGTTTTGGCGTTTGCTGGTTTTTCTGTGAATTAGTCGGGATCTGTTGCAGAAATAAAAGAGAGTCTTCTAGGAGTTGAGCTTTCCTAGCAAGTGAGGAACTTTTGCGTTTTCTAAGCTAATAATATAATATATGTTAAAAACGATGAAAAATAAGTTAAAAAATCACTGATCAGAATTATAATTTCCTAAATTTCTGCGCAATTTTACAATTTTCGCAGTACATACCTTTCAATAAGAGGAACGCTGCTGCCCATTACAACAATTACATTGTTCAAATAACATTCAAATGTTAAATGCTTGCTTCCAGAATGTGTAACGTGAAAAAATATCAATTCCATCCATCCAGCCAGACGTAAAAAATTAAAAATGTTGTTCATTACAGACCTACGTAACATTTCAATGTTTTTTTTTTACATTTTTTTCCACAAACCACACAGTCTCATCGCGCGGCATCGGCTATTAGTCCCACAGATAACAACAAAGATAGGTTGACAACGGCTGACAGCTGCTCGCTCCCATGACCCGGCCGGCTGACCAATCACGCCATTACTGTTACAAATTACCGCCGATTCGTCGTTACGATTCCGAGTGCGACCTAATTATTCAAATTTCGAATTGTACCATGTTCGATTGTGAGGTTTTCTTTGTCTAATACAGTTTTTTTTAATCGAACACAGATTTAAAAACCAATGCGTGTGAACGGAAACTATGTTCACAGATAATTTATTCATGTCCATTTTTAAATAATAGTTATTTGGGCGGAGGTAGTATAAGTACTTAAATTGTTCTTCTGCAATATTCATAGGAAAATCTTCAAGAGATAATTAATTCTATTATAACATATTTTCTACCTTATTATTATTTTCTACCTTTGTTAATAATATTGAGAATCTAAAATACTTGGCGAAATGTGAGTGTTATTGCAACCCTGCCATCCCCTTCGGGGATAAAAGCATTATTTATGTATGTATTAGTTTTACATGTATGTTCATGTTTCAGTACCACTTTTATGAGTTTAAAAATACACGTTTCTTCTCATTTCTCTTCTTTATGTCGCATTTTATACCTTAGCAACTTGTACAGTTTTGTCAGCAGCCTGTAGGTAGGTAGCAAAGAGAATACAATACTACGTAAGAGTAGGTAGTGTAAGTACTCCTATCTATTGAGGGACTACTTATAAGCGTTTTGACAACCGCGTCCCGTATTAACGTGATATTAGGTAAATTGTGGGGTGTAAGGGCGGTTTTTACTGCACAGTGTACTTTAATTGCTAAGGGCCCATTCACATACATTAGGCAGCTACGGGCGCAAAATTCACTGACTTGATAATAATAATTGGATGATTTTACGTAATAATTGGATACAAAGTTACGTGGTGTAGAGTTTTATTTAAACATAAACGAAAACATAAAACTGTGAAATAATTACATAAAAAAATTAAAATTCGTAGGAAAATGTGTTAAGTGACGTTATTTGCAGATTATTATCTATCACTTGCAATGTAAAGTTTAGTAATAAATTATTGACATTATTTTGGTCTTTGATAAATAATATATATATTTTGGTAAATATATACTAATATTATAAAGCTGAAGAGTTTGTATGGTTAAACGCGCTAATCTCAGAAACTGTTGGTTCTGAAACTGATTTTTTTTTGTGTGTTGGATAGTCCATTTATCGAGGAAGGCTATAGGCTATCTAACAACCGACATTAACGCGAGCTAAGCCGCGGGCGACCACTAGTATTACAATAAAATGATATTAATGTTTATGGATATTATAATATTTTCGGAGCGTAAATCAAACGTCGCGACTGCGCCGATGTGAACCGGCCCTTAAGTGCCTTATACACGGGGTCGGCCGTAATTGACATAGGTACGCTCCGAGTGGCATGGGGTTAATTAGCGATGCGCGGGGAATGTGATTGGGGATTTCTCACTGGGCGAGTTCCGTTTCAGGGCGGAAGTGCGGAATTATGGGTCATTGTGGGTGTTTTATTTAACCATAATCATTCTTAGCATATTTTTTTTATTAGCGATCAATTTTTTATTCTGTCTATGTAAGTTTTTGGACGTGTGCTGACGGCAGAGCGGAATGCAATTGTCACCACCCCCATCTCTCCCGCGGGTGTCGTACAAGGCGACTGAAGCCGGGAATTCAGTACACGGACATGCCCGCGGGCATGCCTGCAAACTGACCGCCGGAACTCGCTTCTATTAGGTCTGTGCTATGTTTGCCTATTGTAGGATCGTCACAATCAGTATCTATGGCTTATACAAACGAGTTCCGCACAGGCATGTCCGAGTTAAAACAGCAATGAATAATGGGCAGCAGTATTCCTCTTACTGCCGCACTCAGAGACGTCAAATAACGTTAACGAGTACTTAACGTCAAAAAATGACAATTCAAAACTAGTCGCTATTCTTGCCGGGTCCATGGTCTGGATTTAAATGAAAAATGTTGACATTAAATACTCATTAAAGTTAATTGATGTCTCTGAGTGCGGCAGTTAGACCACCTAGCAATGTACAGCGATTTATGTGCCCGATAAAAGGCAATAGGGTCGCCATGGGCCCTAACCGAAACGTTGGTGCTAATTTTACCTCTGCTTACCCCTTCGGGGATATAGGCGTGATTTATGTATGTTTTTTGAAGGACCTAGGTGGAGCCAAGTGGGACGCGGGTTCGATTCCCGCATCAAGCTATAATTTTTTGAACTTTTTCTAATCATCTATCAAAAATAGTGCTTACTTGAAACCAAATTATGTATATAACATCACAATTATTGAAAAACGAACGATACCGACCGTATGACCGCCATGACATGCCAAAGCGACATTAACAGCTATGTCAAACAATAATAACGTGTAAAATAAAATATTCACGGCTGGCAACACTACTGCATGTATCATTAGGCTTGCAACACTGCACAGTCGAGTGTTTAATTAGATATCTACCGCGCATATTTTCCCATTGGCATTGGGATTGCCGCATTTCGTGAAAAAATATTACTGCAAAAACGGATATTTAATTATTCTGAATTGATACAGTTTCGGTTATTCACCGGAAGCACGGCTTCAATCAACAATTTGTTTATTGTTAGTCTTCCGTGATGGTTTGGCGACGAAAAAATAACGTAAAATGTGCCAGCCCCGACTCACCCCAGAGTGTCCTACTAGAAGTCGACTAAAGAAGATTGCCCGGTGTAGACCAATAAGCACCTTATGGGGCACGTTGTGGATTGCAAGCCACCAACAACTGCATACCCAAAGAGAGTTGGTGTCATTCAGCCTGCTGTAAAACCTAAGCCAAAACCTTGAGCAGTATGGATTGGAATGTTGTCATTCCAATCACTGTCTCCGTTTACCAGTCTCTCTATATGGTCCGTTCCGCCTCTTTTCTCTATACACTCATCATTACTAGCTCTTTTCCGTTATGATGGATGATATGAATCGAAAGTGAGTATATTATAGCCTAAACCTAAAAACACAGCTTAAAGTGAGCACTATGTGTATCTAAGGGTTAATACAGTGTAACATGTATATTTATTTGTCTAAATACAACAGGTTATTAATGTTTTAATAATATAACGTAGTTTAAAAATAGTTGTAAGAGAATTTTGCTTATGTTCAGACTATTGTCATTATTATTCGATTTTGTTTTCAACATTATATAAATGTTAGAAAAATTAGTACAAAGATTTTGGTGGTTAGAAAAAGAATTTCGAAAAATTATGGTCTTGGTGCGGGAATCGAACCCGGGTCCGCTGCTATACGGGCAGGTGCCTGACGGCTCGGCCAACCAAGACACTAATTATAATAAACAATGTAATAAACGATTTTTGATTTTTTGATATTTTTTGATACAGCAATGAGTAACGGGCAACAGCGTTACCCTTGTATGTAATACCTAGCAATATATGTAGCAATATACCTATGTACTGCGATTTACGATATACATTACGATACGACTTACATGCGATCGGCGAAACAGATTTGGCGAAACATGGGTGTTGGTTTACTGCCTATCCTTTCGGGGATGAAATAAGGCGTAATGTATGCATGTGTTTTATTACTAGACAGGGGCCCTACACATCTACTATCCCCCGCCTACCCTATCGGGGTAAAAGACAATTTCTTTTTCTTCGACAATTTATTAAGAATTGTAACTGCACTCTAGAACTGTAACTGCCGCACTCAGAGACGTCAATTAACTTTAATTAGTATTTAATGTCATAAATTTTCATCCAAATTTAGACCATAGACCCAGCAAGAATAGCGACAAGTTTTGAATTGTCAGTTTTTGACATTGAGTACTCATTAACGTTATTTGACGTCTCTGAGTGCGGCAGTTACCCCCGAATACAGAAACGCTAATCAAATTTGGGGGACTGCTTAAAAAGTTAAGTGGACATTACCTGTCAGAATTTGTATGGAAAAACGTCAATTTTGACAACATTTAAATATTAAGCAAGACTCAAACTTTGATTAGCGTTTCTGTATTCGGGGGTGAATCTACTACGTGTATTACGGCGTTGTAAACTTTTTGTTTGCAACTCATTAGCGGCGTAACAAAGGTTTTATGGCTTTTCTCACACCTGGAGTCTCTATCGATGGAAATTATCTTGCCTATGGGGGAAACGGATGGAGCGGCACGGCAACATTGTCGAAAGCCAAGCGAACGGTTTATTCTTGCCGCACATGCGGATGACTTTTGATAAACATTGAATCAACACCTACTACGTTCTCCCTATTCCACGGAGACCAGTTTGCTTGACACGTGGACAAAATATTCTCGGGGAAAAGAATTTTCCTCTCGCTCTAACTCCCACTAAATCTTGAGACAAAACACTATCAAGAGGTGGGCAGAGATTACACTAGAACGGGTAACTCGGCTCTCATAGAATCTTACCAAATATGACGGGGCAGAGAAAGAAGTCGGGTTAGCGTAGGTGAGTGTTGACATGTTGTGATAGGATCCCGTTAACCTACACTTGGGTCACAGTCCCAAGGGGTACCATTAACTTTCTTCTCTGCCACACCATGGACCCCGGCACCCGCACGGTGAATCCATGAGGTTTCGAGAATAATATATTCCTCCTTTGTAACATTTACATAACTTACTGCTGCACTCAGAGACGTCTTTTAACTTTAATGAGTATTGAATGTCAAAAAGTTTCATTCAAATCTAGACCATAGACCTGGCAAGAATAGCGACTGGTTTTGAATTGTAATTTTTTGACGTTAAGTACTCATTATCGTTATTTGACGTCTCTGAGTGCGGCAGTTAATGAGACAACAACACGAAAATGTCACTTCCTTATTGTATTACCGCCATTGTACGCATACAGTGGACACAGCAAAATAGCCCTTATTCCTGGCAATTAAGATGCTGTAAAGTTTTCTTCACAGATACAATAGCTCTCTTTATTTCGCTTTGGCAGTACCGCAAGGTTAGTTAGCAGACGCGTGCCAAGCTGCTAATTGGTTATAATAAGTAATACACCATTACTCGTGCCATAAGATCGAGAAATTTACTGTAAAATTGGCGTTACATGCGCAAGCGGCTTTAGCGAAGTATGAAGAGCCTTATCGCTATAAAAAAATAATTATGAACTCAAAAAAGATAATCAGAAAAATTAGGAAAAATAGACTTTTTTGGTGTAATATTTTTATAAAATAGAGTATGTATTAACATACAAAAAGTCCGCTGTTTAATGAAAAAGCTACGCAATCCGATAGTAAACTACCAGGAGAGGGTCTCCTAATAGTTGACGCTCTAAAAACTAAACTGTGCAAGTTTTATTCCTTCACTTGCACAAATTCTTTATTATTAATACTTACATAATCACAAAAAAGCCAGCAAAATTATCACCGAAACACCAACAAAAACAAAAGAAGTCACAATAGAAATCGATATATTATAAAATGTCAAATTAAGAACGCGCTCTTTTCAAATCACACTTCGAACTTGGAACACAAGCAAATAGTCTAATGCGCCTCCGAGACGATCAAGCGGCTTTGCGTCAAATGCGTAGATTTTCTGTTGTGTTTGCTAAACAGTTTGATTGAAACGCCTGTCAAGAGGCTTGACCATAGACTATACATACATACATTTAAAATCACACCAAGTGCGTATTAAGCTCATTGTCTATGATCAAGCCTCATGACATACATAAATCACGCCATTATCCCCGAAGGGGTAGGCAGAGGTGAACTAACACCCACGTTTCGCCAATTATGTTAGGTGCCATGTAATAGGTGGCGAGCCTATTGCCATTTATTTTTTAGCCTATAGCGTCTTGACAGGCGTTTCAATCACACTGTTTTGCAAGCACAACAGGAAATCTACGTGTCTGACGCGAAGCAGCCTGACCGTCTCGGATGCGCTTAAACGACAATAAAGTTCAGTGTGAAAGTGGCCTATCCGTCCGCCCTAAAGGCGGCCACGCACTAATTACCGGTCGCTCGTAAACACGACCATTGATCATAAAGAGCATAACGTGGGCCGTAAACTCCCGAGATGGCCCCGAGACGGTGCGAGGATCGTGTTTTTAAAATCGGAACGCGTTCCCGAGATTCGAATTGCTATTCTGAACTTAGGATCTCCTAAAGTTCGGGCTATTAAAAAGGAGCTACTTAATATTACGTAATACCTATAGCTATTTATTATTTAGCTATTTAATCATTACGTAATACCTATATCAGAACGGGTTCCCGAGATTTGAATTGCTGTTCTGAACTTTGGATATCCTAAAGTACGATGTTAAGTTCGGACTATTAAAAAGTACCTAATAATAATATTACATACATTACTTACACAAATCACGCCTATATCAGCAAAGGTGTAGGCTGAGGCGCATCAACACCCACGTTTTGCCAATTATGTTAGGTCCGATGTAATAGCTGGCGAGCCTTTTGCCTTTCATCGAGCACGAAAATCGAAGTACATTGCTATGCGGTGTAAGAGGAAAGCTGCTAGCCATTCCTCAGCACTGTTTTAACCCTTAGTCGCCTTGTATTACACCCGTGGGAGGGTGACAATTCATTGCTTTGCCGTCATTAATCCCTTAATTCATTTAATATTGGCACGTATTTAACTGCACACTACATAATATTCAAGGTTAAAAGTAATACATTAAAATATAATTTTAATGGATATTTAATTGCAATAGAGAATAAAAACAATTTCACTCTGCATCGGCGTGCGTACCTGCACGTGATAAAAAACAGCAATTATGACGAATAAGAAAAATAAGTGCGTGACATTCCTAAACTGAACTTAAACCGTTTGCGTTCTCTGCTCTTTTATTTTTTTAAAAATAATCGAAAGAGGCAATTTAAAAAAAGAATCTATTCCGTTTCACATAAAACGTTTCGTGTTGAGTATCGGCGAACGATGTATAACGAACGTTTAATACCTCAAGTTCAATTACAATCAAATGGAAGCCTGCCGACGCATGGCTTCCGAAGCGATCATCGATTATTTTAGTAAGAGCGTGACGTATCTTTTATAGTTTTATGGCCGGGATCCGATAACTTTTCGCCATGTATTAGCGGTAAATGTTAAATATTTGACGGATCTCGGCTCATGCGTTCCCACAGTGTCGATTGGCTCTGGTCTCGCGAGATGGGCGCTTGTTCTAAATTCAAATTCAAATCTGACATTCGATGTTGTTACAAATTGACTATGCTCGATGCGTGTCGGTTTTAATGATACGTCACGTTTACGGTTAAGACGGTTTACTCTAAAACTTACACATTGGATTTGGTGTTAATTGCATTGCCTACCCCTTTGGGGATTTAGGCGTGATTTATGTCTGTATACTATTGCATTAATTTTACTAATATCAAAAATACCTGGATAGCAATAGGCTCGTCATCTATTACACTGGATTTAACATAATTGGCAAAACGTGGGCCTCTGCCTACCCTTTTGGGGAGAAATAGCCGTAATTTATGTATGTAAAAATACTGGACCCATTGTAAAAACCCAATTATTACTGTTCTAGGTTACTCCAGACTACGTTAGGATATATTTCGTAAAAGTCTTTACTTTTGAATAAACTTAAAAAAAAACTGTACAGTAACCTCCATTATGCATTCGCCTTCGGAAAAACACAACAAACAGACAAAAAAGAACCATTTTCCTTTTTTTGTGTTATTGTTGTGTTCTTCCTACAGATGGGAGGCAAAGGGACAAAGCTGTATCGAACGTTTATTTCCTTTCAATAATTAATTACTCATTTTATTTATTTGCTAAAACTGTATTAATCCAAGGTGCCTTTAGCGTCATTGCTTTAACCTTTAACGTGTCTTCTATAAATTATCCAATCAAACAATTTTCTACGTCGCATCACCACGACTGGAATTCGATTATTAAAATAAAATCACAATAAATGCACCGCGGTAATAGGTCGACATATAAAACTGTGCGGCTGACGTGTAAAACTGATTTTATTGTTGTACAGAAGGCAGCGAGTCACGGGTGACAATTCTGGGCTGATTTCTACAATAGATTAAAGTGTAAAGATTTTACACTTTCACATAGGACAGATTTATTGCTTAGTTCCAAAATTGCCCATGTATTTGTACACTATCTCAAAACATGAGAAAAAATAAATGATTATGGGAAAATTGCAAATAAATATAAATAATGTATAGTTTTTTGGCTTAAAAACTTTTTACAACCATTAAAATCACGTACATCTGTAAGTACCTATACTACCCATAAAATGTCTAATGAAGTTTCGTTCATACGTACGTCAGTGTTATAAAGTGACATCTTCCTTCCGCCAAGACGGTAGGCTAGGCTGTAGTGTTGCATTAAAAGCCTAAACCTAAGTACATCAAGCCAAAAAACAGAGCTTAAAAATTGGATTTCACACTTAAGAACTGTTTTATAAATTATTGCCTACACTTTGAATAACTGTACAAATATATGGGCCAGATTCCATACATTTTGGAACATCTCTTTTGTTTGTGATATTTTTTCTAACATTTATATGTAAGTTGTAATGAAAGTTTTACGAACGTACTTAAAAATTACAATTACACGACTTTTTATTAGTTACAATCCTATTGATAGGTGGAGGTTTTGATTTATTAGATTGGACTAACTGCAATTGCTACCCAGTCTTAGTTATAGGACTTTCAATTTCGACGAAATTCAATTAATACGTAGCACATTATGTTTGCATATATTTTATAGGTATTCAAATTTAATTGAAAGTGAATAAGAGCTCTATAAAGCGACTATTATCTACTATGAAGAGTTTGTTTGGTTGATCGCGCTAATCTCAGGAACTGCCAATTCAAATTGAAACATAATTTTTGTGTTGGATAGTCCATATATCGAGAAAGGCTTTGGGCTAATAACTGACATAACGCGAGCGAAGCCGCGGGCGACCACTAACATATAAAAGCTATAAACGCCAATCTCTTAACATTACCCCAGAACCACTTAAATTGAATTTTACGCAATACACATACTTAAAACACGCTTAGGTATCCCCGAAGGGGTAGGCAGACGTGAATGAAAGCACCCACGTTTCGCCAAATAGGTTAGGTTCCCATGTAAAAGGCGAGCCTATTGCCATTTATCGGGTATGGAAATCGCAGTACATTGCCAGGTGGTCTAAGAGGAACGCTGCTGCCCATTACTCATCGCTGTTTTAACCCTTAGTCGCCTTGTACGACACCCGCGGGAGAGATGGCGGTGGTGACAATTGTATTCTGCTCTGCCGTCCCCCACCACTGTTTTACGCAATACTTTCGCAAAATCTATACGAACACCGAGAATGCGATCGCCTAACGCGATGGAGTCGTCAAAAAAACGCACTGTCAAATGGACAAAACGCTTTTACGACTCGATTGAATCGAGCATCGAGAATCGAGCAATCTAGAATCGAGCAATCGAGAATCGATTGGCCGCTTTGATTAGTAGTCAATTAGGGATTCCCATAACAGCGCCAATAAATGTATTTCGGTGATTTGGATGTATTTTGTTGTAATCAATTCTTTGACGTCGGTGCGTTTGTAGATGGACGGCCGGAGGTTTTATTGGCGGGCCGAATTTTGTGAGGTCGCTCCATGCTCACCGGTCTAGGGTTCTGTGGGTCCTGTATGGGGCCCTAGAGTCCAATGCTGCCGCTCTTACGAAGAACGCAGTATGTAGTGACTATTTTTGGCGAAATTAAATAAACAAATAAATAATTTAAAAAATAAATAATTTTACCACCAAAAAAGTCCACTTTAAAGCGGCCGGCTTGGTCGATAATCAGATCGCTGGGTATTAGCCAAGAGGTCCCGGGTTCGAATCCTGGTAGGGGCAATTTTTGTGATTAATACAAATATTTGTTCCCGAGTTATGGTTTTATATATGTTTATATAGTAAGTATATTTTCAACATTTATACATAATACATAATAATTATGATTGTTATTTTGATATTTTTATATCAATCCTTTTTGATACTATTTCAGTTTAATTTTTAATATATTTTGATACGTTTTTGATACTTGTCAGTGTTGTATTTGTTACGTTTCTGGATAATACAGTCCTCTGGAAGAAAATTTGGTGTTTTCCTGTAGCCTATGCCACCAGGCCCGTCTACATCGTTTACTAAAATGATATTAAAAAAATATTTCCGACATCTAGTTCCTATCCATAACACAAGTGCTTATGCTTACTTTGGGTTATATGATAGGTGTGAGTGTAAAAATATTTATTTATTTATTTAACTATACGGACCCCGAGAGCGTCGAACCCCAGCCAATACCCGGGCGTGTCGAAAGGCCATCCGAAGAAGCCGAAAGACGCGATGCCGATTAAAGATTTTATAGTTTATAATTACAACTGATTGCCGCCGTGACCTGACCGATTCGCCGTTCCTGTCGATTCAGTGTGCGTTGGCCTTATTTGTTTTGTGGTCTCGTGTTTAGTAGGTATCACCTATAAATAAATAAATATTTATACACTCGCCTATCATCTAGCCCAAAGTATGTAGCATAAGCACTTTTGTTATAGATACTGGATGACGACCGTAATATATTTTTATTATCATAATAATATTACTACATAAACACAACCATGACTTGGGGACAAATATTTGTGTTCATCACAAAAATTGTCCCTACTTAATACAAAAAAAAAATCATAACTAGTCGCTATTGTTGTCTGGTCTATGGTCTAGATTTAAATGACTTTTTTTGATATTAAGTAGTCATTAAAGTTAATTGACGTCTCTGAGTGCGGCAGAAAAGTATTTTAATTTTAAATTTCAAAACTTACTCAAGGGCAACTGTAGGATTTTTGTGCGTGAATATCGTCAGAGTAAAAAAAATTACATCGCAACTGTCGTATGTCGGATAGATGGCAAAGGTATTTACTGTTAGTAATATACCATCAAGTAAGATACCATTTAGTTTTCACTTCTCATGCTCTGAAAGTGCTTATTTGTGCAGGATATAGGCTGCACAAAATCGAATTTTGGGCTCTAGAGCATTAACGTATCTACTCATAAATGTGTCTATATTAAGGCAAAGAAAATGAGCCATGCACCCAAACACAATAATAAAATTCGAAATAAGATTTTGTTATTTTTTTATATTTACTTAAATTTATTTGCCTTATGTGTTATTTAAGACATAAAAGATATTAAAATTTTAATTCAAGTAGGTACGGTAGGTTAGTAAATTAATTTAAGAAAATTATTATTTTAAAATTAATTTAATACTTGGCTGTATAGGCCTGCAGCCCAAGTCTAATATCAATAGGAAAAACAATTTCTTACAGTATTTAAAACTGTACTAATTGTAGTTTAAATTTTAAGAAATGTTATGATAAATTACTGTTTTTACTATTATTTCTCTAACCTTAGCAAGCCAATAAAATCTGAAAAAAATATATAGTGATCCAGATGACCGAAGCTCCATAAAGTTTCGTAACTATCATAACTTTTTTTGTTGGAATGTTGTCAATTGCTGCAAATCCTCACCTTGGTCTTGCTCCCACCGATGGAGCCGGGCCTGATGGACCCCGTCTCGTAGAACCGCGTCAGGATCTTGGAGACGCAGCCGTGCGAGACGAGCAGCTGCCGGCTGATGTCGCACGGGCGCACGCCCATGATGGCCAGCTCGACGATTCGCTTGCGCACCACGTCGGGCAGCGGCCGCCCGTTCACGAACACACCGCCCAGCTGGTTGACGCCCGCTTGGCCTGTGAACAGACATACAATCATACATACATAAATAAATCAGCCTATATCCCCGAAGTGCGTAAGCTACCATAGAAATAGTTCTACGGCTACAACGGACCGTCAAAATCTCAGATTCGGATCGGATGTAGTGCGTGAGCGCTCTTACGCACTACGTCTGATCCGAATCGGTGAAGATATGATCCGTAGTAGCCGTAGAACTATTTATATGATAACTTAAGCACTAGATCCGATCTCCGTCATCCGATTTCTTCCCGTCACATCAAGTGTTCCATAAGATGGCTCCTGAATTACTTGGAATTGTATCGGAAATCGGAGTAGAGCGTAAACAACATCCGAATTCGGTGCGAGTTTTCTAGATCACCGTATGTATATGTGTGTCTTTATTGTCCTTTACTAGAAAGGACCTGGACTTTGACCTGGAACACTAGGTTCCAGGTCAGAGTGAACAAGACCTAATGATTCCAATGATAAAGTCCGCAAGCAATTACATTGAGAACATTAATAATACCCATCCCATTACAAATCACATGCTGGCAGTTTCAAAATACTTTAATGACGTACACAATCAAAGGGAGAATCCTTTGTCAATTTGTATGGAAACTGACTTGCATTGAGTTATTTCGCAGCAACGGTTTCGGATCACCTGCCGCTATTTAGGGCTAATATTTATTTGATTGCCAAATTCTCTTAATACTCGTCTACCTGTCCATGGTAGGTACTCATTACGAAAGTTAATAAAAAAGCGTCGTTTTTTGTCGCCCTCAGGCAGAAGTCGATGGGAATTTATAGTTTTTATTTCTAATTAGGGGAGATTGTTGTCTTCGTAGCCGATGTTAACAAGTCGATGCAATATTTATAGGTTATGTGGTATTAATTGCGTTTTTCAAGCATTTATGGCCGCGACTGTTGACAGAGTGGGATATGTGGATGACATTATTTTTTGTCGGCCTAGGTGCCTCTGAATTTACATTTAAAGGTTTTTTGTTGTTGTTGACGTTCTAATTACCATGATGTTGAGTTTGAGATGCCATTCACTGTATTTTACGTGACACCTAAGTACTACTGTGTAATGGACAAACGGTAATTTAAAGAAATATGCGGATTATTTTATTTGAATTAAAAGATTTACATTTGGCTAGTCAAAGCCTGAAATTTAATGCTTTAATTAAACCATTTAAGATATAGCACCTGTTGCCGAACTAGGTAAACCTGGTGTTTCAGCATACAGAGCCTCTTTCTCTAGAGCAGAGCTACACTAGTTCATTTCCATCTTTTTACATACATAAATCACGCCTATATCCCCGAAAGGGTAGGCAGAGGTGAACTAGCACCCACGTTTCCCCAATTATGTTAGGTCCCATGTAATAGGTGGCGAGCCTATTGCCATTTATCGGGCACAAAAGTCGCAGTACATTGCTATTGCTAGGTGGTATATGCAAGGAGGAACGCTGCTGCCCATTCCTCATAATTGATTTATTATTTACGCCACCCACGGGAGAGATTTGGGGTTGTGACAATTGTATTCTACTCTGCCGTCACCACACGGCATTTCCATTTTTTTAATTAAAACATTTCTATGATGACGATATCATCGAGTGCCGTGTGGTGACGGCAGAGCAGAATACAATTGTCACCACCCCATGGGTGTCGTATAAGGCGACTAAGTGTTAAAAAGGTGATGATGAATGGGCAACAGCGTTTTCCTCTTATACCACCTAGCAATGTGCTGCGATTTTCGTGCCCGATAAATGGCAATAGGCTCGCCACCTATTCCATGAGACAAAACATAATTGACGAAACGTGGGTTCATTAATTCATCTCTGCTTCTCTGCCTACCCCTTCGGTGATATAGGCGTGATTTATGTATGTAATGTATGTCACATTATGAAATACTCGCAAAGAGGCAAGGGTAGTTACTATTGTATTACCTGCCATAAAAATATGGCTACTGTTCAACCTCAGAAAACTTATTAGCTTCCAGACTGAGCGCTTCTGCGCTAAGAATATGCAACGAAATCAATTCAAATTGACTTGATCCCATTCTATTTCGCCTTATTTAACTACACGCATGTTTTAACGGCTACCGTAAACGCCGTCCATTATAAAGCAATAAAACAATCGCCAAATGCCGCGCGATTTATTGCCTTAATGCAATAAAATTAGCGTTCTAATTTGTTCGTAGCAATTTGCGTTTATGACGCTCCCTTTAGTGCCGCTCCTGCCACTACGCGATTTCACGGGTATTGTCGCACCAACCCGCCACGATGGCAGCGGATGCAAATTACTTTCCTTGCTTTACGATTCCTCTTTCAGACCGCCCGTTGTAATGACCAGGGGCGTGCCACGGGGAAGAGGACCTTAATCGCGATAATTGTGGTGTCATTTTAGATTGGCGAGCGGCGAATGTCATTAAATCTTGGATCGTGAAGGCTGGATCGCATTAGGCTCTCTGTGATGGTGCACAGATGGCGCTCTTGTCAGTCTGCGCTTCCGAGAATCGGTTAAATCTATATTGAAAGGTTTAATGGAACTTTCCTTGATGCTTATGGTGCCACAAAGAGGTTAACTGGTCTTTCGATCTTCTTCATCCTTTTACCTTAGAAGTTGTAGGATGCAATTACCCACTGTACGCTATTGGTTTATCAGTTTCCAATGAAATATTAAAGTTCAATAATGAAACAAAAAAACCGGTCAAGTGCGAGTCGCACTCGTGCTGGGTTCCGTACCATTATCTATAAAAGAAACGGCAAAAAAATCATGGGAGTCCCCTTAAATATTTATTTTATTCTGTTTATCACTAACGGCAACAGAAATACCTACATCATCTATGAAAATTTCAACTGTCTAACTATCACGGTTCATGAAATATAGAGCCTGGTGACAAACGGATGGACGGAAAGCGGAGTCTTAGTAATAGCGTCCCTTTATATCCTTTGGGCACGAAACCCTAAAACTGAATGGCAACAGAAGATGGAATGACAATTCAAACTGCTCAATTACAGTCAGCGAGAATAAAAGTAAAGACAAAATTATATAGATACGCGTTGAGTGGACACAAAACAGTATTTAATTAACTGCAAGATGTATGAGATTTAAAAAGAATATTAAAAACCTGGCCAGTTAAGTTTTCGCGATTTTTATCAAGCTTTGATAAAGTGAATTATCTTTTGTTTTATATTATTTAAAACATTATCAGTTGTTCATTATAAAGATACCTTTAATAATATACAAATCACGCGTAGCAGAAGCCTAAAGAAGAAGCAATTTCTCCATGATTACTAGGTCCACAGAAAAAAAATCTTGTTGAGTAATAATAACTAATAATCATCACTCATATTGGTGACGAAATAAGAACTATTATACAACAAACATATTTCATAACTCACATTATAATATTTGCCTGTTATTTCTACAATTTAACTGCCGGTTCAATTAGATTGGATTGAAATAGCTGAACAGAAAATTGCTGTTCTCTGATTGAAATAGATGCATTTTAATGAAATCGATTAGAATGTTAAAACAAGCAGTATTGATTGTGATCTGATTGTGATAATGAAATGGAAATGCCAATTCTCTGTTTTAATAAACTCACTGATCACATCACATTTAAATGTTATAACTAATAATAAAACAGATGTACTACTATTATATATGTGTAATATCGTTTCTAATCTCAGGAGGTCATCTTTGTTCATAAGTGTAGCTGCGGAAAAATTATGAATATTAATTTTTATAAAATAATTAAAAACAGATCTTTAGCTATCGGCCAAGAGGTCCCGGGTCCGAATCCTGATACAGGCAAATCTTGTGATGCAATCAAAAACATTTGTTCTAGAGTCATGGTTGCTTATTTATGATATGTAGTTTGGTGGTCGACCGGACGAAAAAGATACATCTCACCGGAGCACCTAATCTTGACATGGTTGATTACTTCACCTATCTGGGTTCTAACATAAGCAACAATGGATCGTGCGAGGAAGCGAGGAAGATGTGCGCAGACGGATAGGAGTGGCCAAGAATGCTATGTCGCAATTGCACAAAATCTGGGCTGACAGATCAATCATCAGGACTCCGGACAGATCTCCATCAGGACCAAGACGAAGCTAGTAACTACGCTAATATTTCCCATCTTCTTGTACGGCGCTGAGACTTGGACCTTAAGAAAAGCTGATCGCCCACGTATCGATGCCTTCGAGATGTGGTGCTGGAGAAAAATGCTGCGTATTCCCTGGACAGAACACCGGACCAACGCATCGATTCTCAAAGAGCTGGCAATCTCAAAAAGACTTTCCACCATCTGTCTCCAAAGGATTGTCAACTATTTTGGTCATATTGCCAGGAAAAACGGGGACAACCTGGAAGAACTTGTTATAACTGGCAAAGTCAACGACAGAAGACCAAGAGGTCGCAGCCCTATGCGTTGGTCCGATCAGATCCGCACCACTCTCGACACTAAACTCTATGATGCGCTCCACGACGCGTCCGACAGAATCAAATGGCGCAACATAGTGAAAAACAAGATATGTCCAGGAGGTCACGACCCTCAGCATTGAGGAAACCGACACAGGGAGGGAGGGTATGTAGTATATCTTACACTCATCAATAATGTCTAAGGATATTTTATGTACATCTACTTCATTTTCTATCAGCTTCCATTCTTTTAACGCTGACATATTCTTTGCAGTTTTTCAACGAGTTACTTAATTATGGTCATCCGTCATAGCATTGAATTAATTGCATAGAAATCGTCAGTATTCTTAGAATGGTCACCGATACAACATAAAGTCAATAAAATATCCTTAGATAAAGTTGATGAGTGTATTAATATACAACTATTTTGTACCTATATTAAAATTTGTCCGTCATCTAGTAGGCATCCATAACACAAGTGCTTATGCTACTTACTTTGGACTAGAATAGGTGTGAGTGTAAGAACAAAACAAATTTTATGGACGTTGTAGATACTGAATTGAGGAGCTCGATAGCTCGATTGCGTAAACTAAGCAATTTTCGCTAAGGTCGATCTTTGGATGGATGACCAAAAATGTATTATCTCGAGTTCCTCCCTGCTTCGTGAGGCACGCTAAGCCTTTGGTCGTTGCATCTGCGGTCGTTAATACCCACCAATCCAATCCCCACTGTAGTGTAGTGGGATGAGACCCATTCTCCCTAGTATAGTAGTCTTTCATGTTATAAAAACTTCTACCTTGTGGTGACGGCAGAGTAGAATACAACCAATGTCACCACTCCAAGTGTGGTGTCGTACAAGGCGACTAAGGATAAATCAGCAATGAGGAATGGACAGCAGCGTTCCTCTTATACCACCTAGCAATAGTACTGCGACTTTTGTGCCCGATAAATGGCAATAGGCTCGCCACCTATTACATGGGACCTGACATAATTGGCGAAACGTGGGTGCTAGTTCACCTCTGCCTACCCCTTCGGGAATATAGGCGTGATTTATGTATGTATGTAGGTATGTAGTCTTTCATCTATAGAAAAGGCCTGTGTCCCAGCAGTGGGGACGTTAAAAGGCTTTTGATGACGATGTGTACCAACAAAATGTTCGATTAAGACGTGCTTAATCAAGAAAGCCCCAGTGCTTATATACTCTGTGTGCACCATTACCAGTTTACGACATAATCTGCAATATTGTAGCGGCCCTGTCTCACCGAAACCTCGATATTATAGGTACGAGAAGCCAATTTCTACATTACGAGTTCTTTTATGAAAACTGTTTTGCCGATATCGATATCGATAAAACATAAAACGTCTATCGCATTGAGTGTCGAGTTTATGCGTTGCACCGTCATAACGGTTGAATTAAGAGTATTATCTAAGACTTTGTTGCGTCCGATTACTTTCATGTTGTGGCGATCTGTTTACACTTTATGGGGTGGCGTTCGAGGAAGAGCCTTAGGGTGTTACCACACCAATCGTCGATCGTCGGTCGATACTATTATTCGACGTCGGTCGATGGGAGGGTTCGGAATTGTTGAAGTAAAAGGTATCGGTTGACGTCGACTATTACAATTACTCGTCGATTGACGAAGTCGATCGAAAATCGATCTATTGGTGTGGTTACACTCTTAGGTTCATTTTCTGTCAGACCTAGGATGCGTTGCGAGAAATGTGTTTGAGGAGAACCAATAGAATCGCTCCATTTTCAAATAGAGTGATTCTATTGGTTTTCTTTCTACTGAAACACATTCCTTCACCGAAAGAATCACACATACCTACATAAATGTTCTTCATAAGTATCTTCTGAATACTTTCTGGGAAGCTTCGTAAACTAAATTGTAAAAGATTTACTGAAATAAAACATTTTTTTTAATTATTTTATACCTACAGAAATACGCCTGGTAGGCAGAGGTGAATTAACACCCACGTTTTGCCTATTATGTTACATACATACATACATAAATCACGCCTATATCCCCGAAGGTGTAGGCAGAGGTGAACTAGCACCCACGTTTCGCCAATTATGTTAGGTCCCATGTGCCAATAGGTGGCGAGCCTATTGCCATTTATCGGGCACAAAAGTCGCAGTACATTGCTATTGCTACGTGGTATAAGAGGAACGCTGCTGCCCATTCCTCATCGCTAATTTATCCTTAGTCGCCTTGTACGACACCCACGGGAGAGGTTTGGGGTGGTGACAATTGTATTCTACTCTGCCGTCACCACACGGCGGCTATTATGTTAGGTCCCATGTAATAGGTGTCGAGCCAATTGCCATTAATCGGGTACGAAAAAACGCTGTTTTAACCATTAGTCGCCTTGTACGACATCCGCGGGAGAGATTTGAGCTGGTGACAATTTGTATTCTGCTCCTCTTTCTATTGTATTGCTTTGTCCGGACCTAAGGGTGTTTTTCCACCAGTAGCAACCATATAATTGAGAAGAACCAAAAGCATCATGGAGTGATGCTTTTCAAGTAGAGTGATGCTTTTCAAGTAGAGTGATTCTATTGGTGTAAGGATGTGTTTGGGGAGAACCAATAGAATCACTCTATTTGAAAATGGATTGTGATTCTATAGCAGTATTTCTTAAAGTAGGGTCCACGGTCCCCTTAGGAGTCCGTAGCAGTCCGTGTAGGTATCAGAGGTCCGCAGCAGAGGCGTTACTCTGGAACTTTATTTCGTTCGATCGAGTCTTTGCGTCTTTGTCGCTCTTATTTTAACACGCAGTGGCGTGAGAAAGACGGATAGATGTGAGTTCGTTCGTTCGGAGTTTCAGAGTAGGCCCCCAGGTCAGTTTGTTAAAATTGTTTACTTGGAAAGTATGTAGTGACATATTTGGACATTATACACATTTCTTATTTCTTTACATATTTCTTAATTTTTTTCAGTCACAGGCCACTTTCACAATTCCATGGACCCCCATGGGATTGTGAAAGTGGCCTGTGACTGAAAAAAATTAAGAAACCCTGTTCTAAAAGTTCTCCTCAAACACATCCCTCGCATCGCATCCCCGCAACCTCCGGTGAACAAGCAGCCTTAAAACGCGATCGCGAGTCCACCTCAGCGTACTATATCACTGTTACGCGTCCACTTTTACAATCGGCGGGCCGTAAAACGTCGTTTAACTTTTTTTGCAGCGCGGACCGAATATTCTCGGCCAAAAGCCTAGGTCTTTCAAAAATAAAAAAAACGGCCGTATATCGCGGGGGTTATTGCGCGTTTTACAACTTGTGACTGATTTTACAACGCCGCCAATCGGCTCTGCGAACGGTGCGCGGGGGCACGCGTTTTGTGCTACTGACGCACGGTTAATTTGGGTTTAATCCGAGTTTACTGCCGGCGGGCGGTTTGCTCCGGGATCGCCGTCACGGCCGCCCCGGCCGATTATTGGCGTCTGCCACCGCGATATTATTGTCTTTTACCTTTTTTTTTTAATTCTCCCTGTGTTTTTAGGGAAGGCAAAGGCTCTAGCTCGTACAGCCATTTCTTTAGTAGGTACATTTATTTTATGTTAATATGAATGAATGAAATGAATGTATAAAAATATGGGTGTCACACATTTTAACGCATCTAGGGAGTGCTTGGCGCGAATTGAATGTCGTTTACCTTGTTCATATATAAAACTAGCTAACTCGACAAACGTTGTTCATAAGATCAGTCTGACGTGCGCTGTACAAAATGTCAAACGAAGCTGTGATTATCAATTTTGGTTGCAAACAAAAACTCTTCTAACTGCAACAAGTCTTTTTTTACATTATTTACTCTTACAAAGCAAATTTAATCTTCAAACATTAAAATGTTCAAATAAAAAATAAAGTCTTAATTATTTACTTTTATTTTTTATTGTTTTTAATCTAAATTAGAAATGGACAGATGCCGCTGCGCTGAGTACGCGGAGGCTGTGAGAAAGCTGCGCTTTTACACCGTGGGGACTTTGATGCCTGATGTCATTGACAATTTCGATAGTAAGTTTTCCTACTATGTATTTTATTTATTTACGAACATACGTATATATCACGCCTATATCCCCGAAGGGGTAGGCAGAGGTGAATAGTAATCAACACCCGCGTTCCGCCAATTAGGTTATCAGTGTGACCAGTGTCTCAGGTAATAGGTGGCGAGCCTTTTTCCATTCATTGGGCACGAAAGTCGCAGTACATTGCAAGGTGGTATAAGAGGAACGCTGCTACCCATTCCTCATCACTGTTTCATCCTTAGTCGAAGTTTTCCAACTATGTATGTATTTTGAATGCCGTGTGGTGACGGCAGAGCAGAATACAATTGTCACCACCAGTGGCGGAGCGTCCATATAACCCGATTCCCAACAGCCGTACCAAACGAGCGAGCATAAAAAAATCATTACTATAATTCAAGTACAATACCATTTTATAAGCAAATAAAAAAAATCCATCAATATAATCTTATCATAACAGTATTAAACGCGCGCGAAACAATATGCAACACAGGTACATACAATTCGCTCCCGCTCTCTAGATTCCTTCAACTAACTCGCTAAATATCGAGTTATGGACGCCTGCACGCACACAGACAAGCGTAGTCTTGTCAGGCGCACGCAACGCGAAATAGTACCTAAAGTTTGCCTACAAGCCGGCATCAAGCCGGCATTTCGCTTATGCATCGATACACTACGACACACGCACACATTAGTAATAAACTCCCACGAAAACAAGTTCCGTCAAAAGTAAATATTTTAGATCTTATTGCAATAGCCATAAAAGCGGAATTTCTTTTGTGAACTGCACTCAATATCGCGGTCGTGCGCCGCTCCTGCAAGCCGCTCCGGACCGGGTTGAATCGTCTTTCTGGCTGTATAAAACAAAGCACAAGCACGCAAAAGTGGCAACGTAGTTCTCCGCTTCGTCACTAGATGGCGTTAAACAGTTGTAGCCGTGTCCTAGCAGGCGGTGTTAAAAGTTAATGCTTAAACCATAAGAGGCTTCATATAATTGTGGCTTGCCTAACTTGTTCTTTCACGCCACGCCACTGGTCACCACCCAAAATCTGTGGGTGACAAAAACAAAACAAAAACAGCGATGAGGAATGGGCAGTAGCGTTCCTCTTATACCATATTCGCACGCTTTTTTTTACAAAAAAATTATAAATAATTATAAAACACACACAATAATATACAGCAATCTTTTTTCGTCACTTCTTTTTGTAAATATTGATGTCCTCTATTATAAAACTGTAGTAAGTGTAGTAGTACCTACTACATCAATTTGCTCTTTTGACAATAATTACCACTGCGTATGCGTTAAAAAGGTTTTTATAGGTATTTTCATACGGATCACTAATTTCTTGAAAATATTCTAAAGCGTCGGGTATAATGTGGGATTGCGAATGTGAAAGAATTTTTTAAATCGGTCCAGTTGTTGCAGAGCCTAATTTTGTTCTGCCATATCACAACAGTCTACTGTTCTGTTGGTTGAGTCCATTTGTTATAGTGAGATGTCGTACTTTTTGCTGATCACCAATTTCTCTTGACTCCACACTTTGTTTGTGCAGCGCTATGACGTAGCCGCTACAACTTTGACTTTGAATTTACCAATAACGTCCATTTCCACAGGAAACGGCTATCAAGTAACCTGGATTAAGAATTGCATTAACTACACAGACCTAAGAGTGGATAAGCCCAGAGCTTTAAAAGTGTTGTCAGAAGAAAATTTGCCTGAAAACAAATTGCCTAAACCCGCCAGGAAAATTGAACAAATGTGGTGCCCCTTCATGACGCCGTATCAATTGAAAAACTGAACGTGGAACGCTATTAAAAAAATACAAAATTATACTGCTGCACTCAGAGACGTCAATTAACTTTAATGAGTATTTAATGTCGAAAATTTTCATTCAAATCTAGACCATAGACCCGGCAAGAATATCGACTAGTTGTTGTAGTAGTTTTAAATTCTCCCTATATTTTAGGGAAGGCAAAGGGTCTAGCCCATACAGCCAAGTCTTTAGTGTATATTTTATCTGTAGTCTTATGGAATAATGAGTGGGTAAAAGTATGAATGAAATGAATTTTACGTTAAAATATGGGTGCCACATATTTTAACGCATCTAAGGAGTGCTTGGCGCGAATTGAATGGTAACAGAGTTCATGATGGTGCTTGATGAAATGGATAAAACCACTTTTTAAAGTGATCTTCACCACAACATCAAACACACCATGAGACTTATTTTCGATGATTCAGCATAATTGCACATCAACACGGATGCTTGTGCATCAAAATAACACCACTTTCACTGCACAAAATCCACTCTGTAACAATTTTTGAATTAGCGAAAATAAATCCGACTGACACCACGAAACGCGCCAAACACCCCACTAGTTGTTGTTTTATTTATTCTCCCTATATTTTAGGGAAGGCAAAGGGTCTAGCCCATACAGCCATGTCTTTAGTGTATATTTTATCTGTAGTCATATGAGATAATGAGTGGGTGAAATGTATGAATGAAATGAATTTTACGTTAAAATATGGGTGTCACATATTTTAACGCATCTATGGAGTGCTTGGCGCGAATTGAATGGTAACAGAGTTAATGATGGTGACTGATGAGGTGGACAAACCACTTTTTACAGTGGTTTTTACCACAACATCAAGCACATCACAAGACTCATTTTCAATGATTCTGCATAATTGCACATCAACACGGATGCTTGTGCATCAAATTAACACCACTTTCACTGCACAAAATCCACTCTGTAACAATTTTAGAATTAGCGAAAATAAATCTGACTGACGTTATTTGACGTCTCTGAGTGCGGCAGTTAAACGGTTTTTTTGTTAGTAGTAGTACTTAGCAGCTAAAACCTAAACTAAAATGTAATACTCTGATAATACAATATCTGTGCTGATGTGGGAATAACAGTTACAATATTTTTTGGAAAATGTTCTGACTTTTTCTTTTTAAATTTTTGATTGAACCCTCTATAAATGTAAGAAGAATTAATACAAAGCAAATTGATCACAATTTGCTTTGTATTAAAAACGTTTTCTAATCATAGAAAACGTTCGAAAAAGGCTTGTTCTCGCATCAATTTTTCGATATCCTTTGTAATATTTTTTCTAACATAGATTAATGTTTAAAACAAAAATCAAAACAAAGTTATACAGGGTAAATATTTATGTCCCTCTCCTTAAAACGATACAATACGGATTTAACAGAAACAACCGTGAAAATAACAGGTAAAACTTGTCGTGTATAGCGGACTAGAAAATTGGAGGTGATCTTTCGAGTTCCTTTGATGGTGGCCGAGACAAGAAATCTATGTTATCAAAAGCATGGATACGTTCAATGAATCAGATACTTCTATTTTTACATTCTAATAACAGAGTGATTCAACGGAGTGACTCATTTTTTGGTTATTATATTTCCAAGTTGTGTTTGAGTTATCAAACACCACCACCGGCACTTAATGTTCCCACTGCCAGGACACAGACTTTTCCCTATGCATCGAAGAATAAAAGGAGAATGGGTCATGTCATAACCTACCACTAGCCTAGAGTGAATCCGATATGTATGTATTAATGACTGAAGATGCCTTCCGAGGCATGGAGGAACTCTAGAGCTGACCAAAAATAGATTATATTAATGATCGGCTTAGCAAATATTGCTTGGCTTACGCAATATCAAGCTGAGCGCGCTAAACCACTGCGCTCTCGAGCTCCTCTAAAAAGTATGTATGCCACGCGCCCGACAAGAATAAAATTTGTCCCTTAGCTTACAACACCGCTCAAGGCGAAAATTGGCGGTTTTCACTTTTTAATGCATTTATAGAGCTGCTCATTGCGCGTCTAATCATTGGTCACATTAAATAGATTTTAGCCAATAAGAAGTCGTAATTCGAAAAGTAGAATGAGCGCCCAAGTTGTTTGGCCTCTCAACTTGGTTTTTTTCGTCTCCTGTAAAGTTGCTATAAATGACTTATGCGGTGTTGTAAGCTAAGGGACGAATTGTCATTTTTTTCACATTAAGTTAACACTTAAGTTAATTGACGTTTCTGAGTGCCGCACATAGAGGACAATAATGTGCGGCAGTATGTTCCTATCGAGCTCCTCTAAAATACATACATACATAAATCACGCCTATATCCCCGAAGGGGTAGGCAGAGGTGAACTAGCACCCGCGTTTCGCCAATTATATTAGGTCCCATGTAATAGGTGGCGAGCCTATTGCCATTTATCGGGCACAAAAGTCGCAGTAGGGACATTGCTAGGTGGTATAAGAGGAACGCTGCTGCCCATTCTTCATCATATATTTATCCTTAGTCGCCTTGTACGACACCCACGGGAGAGATTTGGGGTGGTGACAATTGTATTCTACTCTGCCGTCACCATCACCACACGGCACTCTAAATGTCTGTAGGTATACCAGGTATACTGATGGCTATACTTTTTTAAACTTATATCTTCTAGTTTATTATGTTTATTTCTATCCAGACTAGCTGACTAGAACACCCATTAAATCGTGCCCGCACCTAATATCCATATTAATGCTTACATATTTATCGGGCAGAGCTGTCAATGAGCTAATTTGACTCGAATGCCGCGCTCTTGGCCCCACAGATTATAATAATATGATAAGCCAGCTGACAACCCACTAAATTACAGCTAAATCAATAAGCTAATCAATTATTTAAGGTTAACGAAATTGTAGTCACCTCGTGGAAAATTATAGTCGAGTGGCTATGGAAGAGTCGGTATGGCACTACGGAATTATTGGTACTTCAGGCTACCCAAAACTATTAAATTTCTTCAATCGATTTTCATCCGTAACTTGTTGGTAGTAAAGCACAAAGTGGATTGAGAAAAAATGAAATTTTGTGCTAGCTTAATGTGCTGTAGCTGACTTTACAATACAATATACACTGCTCGTGACACTCCTGGACTATTCAAAACTGTTAATACCTTGCAAAGTTGCCTGTATGTATAAAATTATTTCATTTCTTACAGTTCTGTATTTATTTAATGAAATATTAGGTACAAACCTTGTTCAATAATTTGGAACAATTATAAAACACAGTTTACAGTTTAAGTAATCGGGGATCATGTGATACTAAAATAAGCATTAATAAGAAGATCACTTTCATCCGGGAATCGAATATTAAACGCGGTACCATTATCACTCTATTTGAGGCGATCATGCTCCGTCGTATTGTAAGAAGCGATTAGGGCTGTCAAGTTTAGACATCCGTAAAGTTTTAGGTTTTTGCTAGGCAAAATACTATCGCTTAGTATAGTATATTAAATGGACAATACAAAATTTACCACCCTCACTCATATTTCTCACCCCCTTAGGAGTTGAATTTTCTGAGATCTTGAAACAGGTCATTCTATTCTAACGAGCAGCTATCAAGTATCAAATTTTATCGATTTAGAATACTTCCATACCAAGTTCCAACACCCATTCACGTTTTACGAAAGTGACATTTTGCGTAAATGTAGTTTTGCGAATGGGACATTGTGCGAAAATTAAGTTCTGCGAAAGAGACCAAATGTTTATTTAAAGTTTTTCATTTATGTTTCGATCGGATTCACAATGATTACAGAGAAAGTCCATCAGAAACTTCTAGTTAGTCAGATTCTAACCATATTCATTCATAAAAATAAAAAAAGGATTAGTGTAGTTAACGTGAACGTAGTCACAGACAGAAAGCTAGTTAGATATTAATAAATAATGTTTGTATTTAAAAATAATACAGACTTTTTCCACGTTGGCAACCCTAGACATGATCGGCGTTTGCGACGAAAATCGGTAACAGCAACTTTGTAACGAAATGCATTGCCAACACTTAAAATGGAAGTAAACACGGGATTAAGATTAAAATATATTATATTATTAAAATTATTATAATATAAAAATTATTATATTATTAAAGATAATGATTAAAGAAAACCCTTTGCCGTGTGGTGACGGCAGAGTAGAATACAATTGTCACCACCCCAAATCTCTCCCGTGGGTGTCGTACAAGGCGACTAAGGGTAAATCAGTGATGAGGAATGGGCAGCAGCGTTCCTCTTATACCACCTAGCAATGTACCTACTGCGACTTTTGTGCCCGATAAATGGCAATAGGCTCGCCACCTATTACATGGGACCTAATATAATTGGCGAAACGCGGGTGCTAGTTCACCTCTGCCTACCCCTTCGGGGATATAGGCGTGATTTATGTATGTATGTATGTGTGAAGCCTACGATTCTCACAGCGCCGTAATTGGATATTTTGTTGGCCAAATAAAATTCCCGATGCTTCGTGTGTGACCGCGGCTACTAAAATATAATATTTTTAATGCTCCCGATATCATCTGGTTCACAAAATCATTGCCGGTGTATTATGAAAATGACTGTTTATTGGTGGCAATCAAAACTTTAGAACAGTCTAAAGCAGAGGTGCTCAAACTTTTTTCTCATAGGCCACTTTCAAACTACATTTTTAGCATATTCCCCAAACTCGACAAAAATGTTATGATTAGATCTAACTAGGGACATTTGCCAACCACGAAAGGTTAAAAAAAATGGAATTGATTGATTAATTAATTAATTAATTGATTGTGCTGTTATGCAAGATTGAATATGCAAGTTTTTGCAAGTAACAGTCGCTGAGCTTTTTAAAATATTATGAAATTAAGCCAATATTTTAGTTCTTCAAAATCTAAACCACAAACATTTTCATGAACCACAAACATTCTTACGAACCGTGAACCCCTATTTTTTAGTCACACGAACGTAGACCCCCGTCTAGACTCCCGTGGACCCCCGGGGGTCCACTTAGACCACTTTGGGAACCAATGGTCTAGAGCTCCAAGTCGATAGAGTCGAAAATCGAATGAACGCCTACGATAAATCAATGAGCGAGCTCTTTAACGCGATTCGTTGTGAGATGTTAATAGCGGGCTAATGCAACTTAAGCATGTATAATGTATTAGACGAGTGATCGTACGGGTGGGCTAACTCGATACGGATCCGATATTATCTCGATTCGAGATTCGTCTCTTGATTCTCGTTAATTACCGTTAATGTGTGCACCGTGGCACAGAGCAGCGAATTCGTGGACAGAAAAAGAAAAAGAGAAAAGTTTTTTTTATATGGACTGACTGAGTGCGCGGTATTTCTTGACTACCTGTTACTGAAATGTGTTTATGCACGGCTTTTTAATGACAAACATTTATTGGTCGGCGAGTTTGGTTTTGTAGTCATATTGGCTGGCGATTCTTAGTTACAGATTCGAATCCTAGCAGGGCTTTGGTTGTTGTACACATACCTACATTTGTTTTTTAGAGACCCTTCTTAAGCCTTCCCAATTAAACATTAAGTACTGATAGCGGAAATTTAATTGCATTTTATCTTCCTCATTGTTATCCATAACATGAGATAGATTATAGTTGCAAGTGTAGATAACAAAAATTATATTGAAGTAAAAATAATATAATTACATATACATACATATTATGTAAGTAATACTTTTTGTAAAATTGTTCTAAAAATGTGAAAAGTTGGAACGTAAGTGTTCCTGAAATTATTTCATCAGATGGTCACATTTCGCTTTATAAATATAAAAAAAATATATATTATATATTATTACTACTATATATTTTTATGTGTTATCTAATTTCCATAATAAAATTAAATAAAAATTACTTTCATACAAAATTAAGCAAATTTTGTATGACAGTAATTTCTAACGAATTATCAAAAACTCGTCGTAGAACAATCATTCTTGCTTCAGTTGTTAGCTATCAAGTCCTGCGAGGTTGCTGGTACTTTACAATTAACTCTGTACCATCCTAGGCTACTGCATGTCCCTGCTCTATGCCGCCGAGTTGTGGTATTCTTTGAAACGCTTATGATTTCAATGCGTGAGGCGCGCTGTCGGCAGATAACAGATCTGGCGGCGGTTTACGTTAATTAAGATCTGGACTGCATTTAACGCGCGCTACTCGGGTTACATGGCCTTCGATAGCTGATGGGTGACCGATAAACAAAAAATCCCAAAATTTAGTTTTTGTCATCTGGTGACGTTTCTGCGCTACTGTTCGCTTTTGATTGTGTCTGTGGCACTTCACACTTAGAGTTGCGTATAAATAAATAATATAAATAAAAATATGTTTTATTCACATAAGTTATCATTACATACACTCATGAATCGGCTAACAATTGCGTTGAACATTGGAAGCGAGTGTGTCAAAGTCAAAAGGTTTCCAATATTCAACGCATAAAGCCGGATCCAGACGAGTGTAAGGTTTAATGTGATCTAACGTGTAGGTTAGGACGGCACTACGAGCGTTACATGTAGCCTTTCTAACGTAGAATTCGTGTTACATTACACGTTAGATTACATTATTGCAAAGACTTATGAGTTTAGTAGAAAAAGTAAGAAATAAACCGAAGAAATACATACACTTTATTTATTATTAATAAAGTTAGAAAAAGAAAAAATATGTCAGAAAAAATAAGCGAGTTGTTGCTGCCCATTACTCATTGCTGTCTTTTCTTTACCCTTACACCCGAATACAGAAACGCTGTTCAAAGTTTGAGTGCCGCTTAACATTTAAGTATTGTCAAAATTGACGTTTTTTCATACAAATTCTGACAGGTAGTGTCCACTTAACTTTTTAAGCAGTCCCCTAAATTTGAGTCGCGTTTCTGTATTCGGGGGTTAGTCGCCTTGTGACCCACGGGAGAGATTGTGGTGACAATTGTACACGGCTAACGGCATGCTAGAAATTGACTTTGAAAAAAGAAAATCTGTATCCGCTGACCAATTTGATTTTGAGCGGGTGGTCATCCAACCAAAAAAAACGCGGTTTATTTACCTGTGTGCGGCATCTTCTTGTGGTGTGTCGATCTGAAAATGATAAAAAAGTGTTATAAACACCCACATTAAAAGGCAGTAAAATCTTAAACTATTCATCTAAATTTCTGTGACATCGCGACGTGCTATTTTTTGTATCTTGTTTTATATTTAAATCGACTAGGTTTATGTTGATTTTGGCAAGCGATCTTTTGGTAATTAGTCATTAAAAACTTTATTAATCAAATCATTGGTTTATTTAAATTTTTATATGAGTTTTGACACTTGCATACCACCCAAGTGTAGACGTTTATCTCTTTCGTATTTAACTATTAGGTATTTAATAATGTCAACATTATATTTCCTCCCGCATCATTTTTATATTTTACCTGTTTTATTTATGACATTACAAAAAAGTTGATGAAACACAGAGAATAGAAGTATTTAAAAACAAACTTTATTGTCAATTTTAAAACGGTCATAAATTATTGATGTGTCGATAGCGCAGTCACTTAGAGCGTTCAAACTGCGACTGCGCAAACTAAGCAATGTTCGCTAAGCGCGGTCATTGCCAAAAATATAATATCCCGCTCTAATGAATTTCTCTGTACTTCGGAAGGCGCGTTAAGCTGTTGGTCCCGGCTGCATCTGCAGTCGTTAATACCCACCAACCCGCACTGGCCCAGCGTGGTGGTTTATGGCTCATTCTCCCTATATTCTTTCATGCATAGGGAAGGCCTGCGCCTGTGGAATATTCAGCAGCGATCCTGGCGTACCATCTTACAAATTAGTGCGATTAAAGTTCCCAGTGAACGGCAACAGGCTCGCTCCCTATTACATGGGACCCGAATTAACTAGCAAAACGACACGAGTGTTAAAACACCTTTGCCTATCACTTATGGAAGAAAGGCATGATTTATGTAATGTAACAAATGCGTTAAAGTCTATGCGAGCTCGTATATTCTCATACAGTCTCGAGCAGCCACGAGCGGTCTCGAGTAGTCACGAACTATCTCGAGCTTCGGCGATTTTCCTGATCGCCGCCGCGCCCTCCCTTAGACTAAGCGTAAATCCAATTTAAAGTCCTGTCAGAAACCCCGTTATTTACTCAGAAACCCATATCTCCATCGCGTTGTTATCGCGACGATCGCTCGCCAAAGTTATTACAAACCGGGCAACATCTCTATCGTCCACTTTTTTTGTCGTGTACGGAGCGAGCGCGACAAAGGCGCCTGCGACATTCAGCCATGAAGCGTGATTATGCCGCGGTTATCCGATAAGGCGGTTAAATAATAATTTATTCAAATTAAAAATACTTATCAAAATATGATGCGGTACTAAATCAGGAATTAAGTGAGCCGGTGCGTGTCGCGGTGGAGATCGATGGTATCGCCGGTCCGATCACCGTGAAAATCCAAAAAATTACGAATAAAAATGTTGGGGGCGCACGCGAATATCAGTTTAAAATGCGCGCCGTCTCGGACGCGTAACGCTGTGTGCACACCGGTGTCCCAAGATTGCGATTAACTTAATTATCCTACAGCTGGATGCGGGCAGCGCAGGATCGACCAGTTTGGAGATCCTTGGGGGAGGCCACAGGGAGAGGCGTATGCCCAACAGTAGGCGTCTCTCGGCTGAATGATGATGATGATGCTACAGTATCTTTTTTATGCTAGACAGGGAAGCTCTTGACATTCATCTCACCTGATGGTAAGTGACAAAAAGGGCCAAAGATGGAATCGAGCTTTCCAGGTGAGGCTCGATCCTCAACCACAGAGGGGCTGCCTATCTTATCACACATTGTCGGAACACAATAATGCTGTTAACATTATTATTTTGGCGACAGATTTTGATAAGATTGTGGTAGCTAGCCAGGCGGACTCGAAAGGAGTCGTACCACCAACCAAACCGAGCACAAATTTGTACCCCTCTGGGGATCGACCCCGGGACCTCTGAATCTTAATTCCGGTGGGCGAACCACTAGACCTCGGAGGCGGTGATATCTTCCATATTTGGGCCTCTTAAGGTGGACCGACAATCTGGTGAAAGTCGCTAGAGCCCGCTGGATGCGGGCAGCGCAGGACCGATCGGTTTGGACATCCTTGGGGGAGGCCTATGCCCAACAGTTTGATTAGTGTCTCCCGGACAATTATCCTGGCCTGGGAGCGGAAAAATAGCGTAGAATGTGCCAGCTCTGATTCACCACAGCGGTGTCGTAAAAGTTTACTGAGGATTGTCCTGTATCCACCAAAAATCACTTTAACGGTATCCAATTGATGGACGGCAAACTACCAACAACAGCATACAGCAGCTTTCCATTCTCGTCTTCCATTGTTTCTCTCCTGTTAGCTGGCATCTCCTCATTCCTCTATTCATATTCGAGCTGACAATTGGTTCGTCAGCGTAGCAGGTATGCGGCGAGATTTTCAGTAGGTATGTTTATGTATTGACGGGCCGTGTGGTGACGGCAAAGTAGAATACAATTGTCACCATCCCAAATCTCTCCCGTGGGTGTCGTACAAGGCGACTAAGGACAAATCAGTGATGAGAAATGGGCAGCAGCGTTCCTCTTATACCACCGTCCTGGCAATGTACTGCGACTTTTGTGCCCGATAAATGGCAGTAGGCTCGCCACCTATTTATTACATGAGACTTAACATAATTGGCGAAACGCGGGTGCTAGTTCACCTCTGCCTGATATGGGCGTGATTTAGGTATGTATGTGTATGTTTATGTATTCAAATATTGTGATGTGTTAATTTGAAATAAATAACTTACTAAGAACCTCTACGCGGGATGCGCAAGAAAGACTGGAGCGCAATTTAGCTACACTGCAACGTCTTCGTCTCGGCAACACCTATTGGCCCTAGCCAA
Source organism: Cataclysta lemnata (assembly GCA_963931975.1). Taxonomy (NCBI): domain Eukaryota; kingdom Metazoa; phylum Arthropoda; class Insecta; order Lepidoptera; family Crambidae; genus Cataclysta; species Cataclysta lemnata. Next base: position 2,939,692 of record OZ008362.1, on the reverse strand, counting down.
GTGGCCAAACTCATCATCATCAACCCGTGTTTGTCCACTGTTGGACATAGGTCTCTCCTAATGCACGCCACTGCTCCCGATTTTCGGCCACTCTCATCCAGCCCACTCCAGCCAACCTACGTATGTCATCATCCCATCTTGTCGCAGAGCGTCCTCCATTACGTTTACCGAGTCGCGGTCTCCACTCAAGAACTTTACGGCTCCAACGGCCGTCAGTTCTGCGGCTAATGTGACCAGCCCACTGCCACCCCGGTTTGCTGATTCGGTGCGCTATGTCGGTAACTCTGGTTCTCTGACGGATTACATCATTTCTGATGCGGTCCTTCAGAGATATTCTATACACTATTCGATCGCAATTATGTATGAAACTGACGTATTATTACAGAAAAAACAAAACGTCAGTTTCATACTATTGTATTCTACGCGCTCGAATAGAAAAGCCACCTTGCTGGGCCCCCAGGTGACTCTTGTGGGTTTTTAATTAAAAAACCGAAATAAAAAAAAAAACAAAAAAAAGGAAAACATTAAGATCGCGAGTGGGCGGCCGACAATTTGGCTGTAAATAAGTGTGACCGAGCTTACGCGCGCCGATCTGATAATGGCCCTGTTTTGCATAAGGGTAGGGCCGGGAAAAATTACGGATATCGATACAGTACGTTTTGCTTACGACTTGGTTTTCAACGGACTGGTTTAGGCTTGGGTGGCAACTCCGAGGGCTATGGGTAGGGCACTTTATCCGTCGCCCACAGGCCCTGTCTGGCTAGCATGACCACCGCAACACGTTAAGATATAGTCATTTATCGCTTTGAGCGATCAAAGATCCATAGGGTTTTGACAGTTCAAAGCGATGAATGGCTATATCATATCGTGTTTCGGTGGTTATGCTCGCAGGGCTGGGGGGTTTTTTATACTAGACAGGGAAGCTCTAGGCCTTTAATCTCACCTGATGATAAGTGACGATAAGGGCCGATGGAATCGAGCTTCACCTGGAACTCTCAACCACAGAGTGAATGGCTATCTTATCACAAATTATCGGAACACAATAATGCTGTTAACATTATTATTATGGCAACAGATATTGATAAGACAGTGGTAGCTAGCCAGGCGGACTTGAAAAAGTCCTACCACCTACCAAACTGGGTACAAATTTGCACTCCCCGGGGATCGAAGCCTACCTCTGAATTCAATTCCATGATAAAACAATGGAGAAGAAGATTGTGCAGACTTTTTCACTGTTTTTCTTCTTTTGCCACCCTTGCAGCCATCAGTACAACGTTGAACCCACCCGGAAAAGCCAGTAAAGTAAGTAAGCAAATAAAAAAGCCAATGATCAATCAGAGGATTATGGAAACTCTCAGTAAGACCCCCAGCGCTATGTTTAATTCCGATTTCGTGTTCCGAACTCAGCCCGAGCGTATCGGTAATAATACGAAAACTATTACCATAATGTCATACGACAAAATGCTTAAATAACGGCCGGTGTGCCGCGGTCACGGACTGGCCGCATTGGACATTATGCTCGATGGTGGATAATTATGCATTTTTGTTTACGTGCGCGAGCCTAATAAAAAAATTGTGTTCCGCTCATGCTGCTTAATAAATAAGCAGTCTTTTTTGGTAGACAGGAAAGCTCTTGGCCTTCATCTCACCTGATGGTAAGTGGCGATAAGGGTCACGTCTAATAGAGGGGAGTGAAAGAAGAAGACATGTTGTGAGGACCCTTTTTGAGTAGGATAAGGGCTTTTTGCAATCTTATAATAATAATGTTAACAGCATTATTGTGTTTCGACAATCTCGATTCCGAGGGAAGCTCTTGGCTTTCATCTCACCCGATGGAAAGTGAATCGAAAAGCAAAGATGGAATCGAGCTTCACCTGGAACCCTCAACCACAGAAAGCTGGCTATCTTATCACAAACTGTCGGAACACAATAATGCTGTTAACATTATTATTATGGCGACAGATTTTGATAAGATGTAAGTAGCTAGCCAGGCTTCAAAAGAGTCCTACCACCAAGCGGCTCATTATGAGAATGAGATAATTAAGTGAGCAAAAGCGGCTAACCTTCCACCGCTTCTGGGAACAAATAAATGCGAACGATACGTATTGCGTTAACGCGAACGCGTCACCGGACCACACTGGGATATCTTAACCCATCGGGGACAGGGCTGAATTATACGCTCTTTGCAACAAACAAAAAAAAACGGTTTACGAACCCGCAATTTTTTAGCGGGTTCCGTAATCTGTGTTTGGCATTGTTTTGCTTTTCCATTCCGCATCGAAAATAGGTCGATTCGAAATGGTTTTGTGGAATAAAATTTGACGCGTTGGTTTGCAACGTGCAGTCGAGGGGTTACACGAATTAACTAAGCTTCTGAGTTGCATACACATATATAAATCACTCCTATATATTGCAGTAGGTGGTGTTAGAGGTGAATTAACACCCACGTTTCGCCAATTATACCATAATTTAGTTACCTGCCAGGGCTACTCCTTGGGGTAGCTTCGTGCCATAAACCAGCTACTTGCAAGGGCTACTTCCTGGAGTTAGTTCCTATCCACTAATCCCTGTATCTGCGGGAAGCGGCGCCTTGCAACCGCACGGTGCCTGCTCGACACCTAATCATCATCACCATCATCACCAGCCCTTTTAATGTTCCCACTGCTGGGGCACGGGCCCTATGAATGGAAGAATATAGGGAGATTGGGCCATGACCCACCACGCTGGCCCAGTGCGGATTGGTGGGTATTAACGACTCCAGATGCAGCCGGGACCAACGGCTTAACGTGCCTTCCGAAGCACGGAGGAACTTGACATAATAAACTTTTGGTCACCCATCCAATGACCGGCCTTAGCGACATTGCTTTAGTTTACGCAATCGCAGGCCAAGCGCGCTATGCCACTGCGCTAGCGAGCTCCTCTACACCTAAAAATAATTTTTTTTTTCGATTTATCTACATGTGCGTGAATATTTGCTGAGGTTTTAAAGTGAAGATACCCATTGCCGTCGTCTTCAAATTCGCTCATTAACAAAGTAAGCTTCCCATTGAATATTGCCATCGGCCCGACAAGAACTCAAAGTATTTGGTTCTAAAGCCCAAAAATGAGCGGACCAAAAAAAAATGACGGAGTGCATCTCAAAATTTGCGAGGCGACGGAAACCCGACTCAGTCCGCCTAGCGTTCTCTCGGAGAGCTCGGCCCCGGCAAAAACTGGCTCATGCCCGGTGGCACGACGAACTGGTGGACTGATTAGCATACCCTGAGGGACCCCCCACACTTGGTTTCAATTAAGCCACTTGTCTTTTCGCGCGCCGTGTGCCAGCGCACTTATCTCGATCGGCCGCCTTTATTTAGCGCTAGAGTTCTCATTTTGCTGACAATTTAATGCTGCTCGCTCATTTGCATGGCGGCGCGTACGGGTTGGTCGCGGCAAAGGGATCTCGGTGCTCGGAGCCGAAACTGCGGAAACATTGGAGATGTTCCATTTTTAAAATCAATCGTAGATTATGTTTTGTATGATTGTTGTAATGAAACCTTTTTGTTTTTTCGCGCGATTTGTTTGTTTTTTATTTTATTATAATAACACTAGCCGACTAGCTCATGAATGCTGCTGCCTATTATGCATTGCTGTCTTTACCCTAAGTCGTCTAGTACTACACCCACGGGAGAAATGGGGGTGGCGACAATTGCATTCGGCTCTGCCGTCACCATACGGTTTTTATACATATAAATCCAATGTTAACGAAATTGTATTCAAGAGTATGAAATCACGTGACTTTTCAAATGGCATTGGAATCGGAACTATTTCAGATTATAATTGGGATTGTTTTCAAGAGTAAGGCAGAGTATTTAGACCAAATACAGTTAGGTACACCAAGTTCAAATATTGAAAGTAACTCCTTAACTTTATACAGAAAGGTAGTTAGTTAACTGCATTCATATATTAATTAAGAGTTAATTAATTCACCGATTGATAAGAACTTACAAACGACCCTTTTGTCTAGTGAAGTACAGTGAGCGCAAAGTAACGAGTGTCACTTTAGTGGGAATCTAACTCTTATCCCAGTGTACGCAGGGTTCAACAGATGTCAAAAGTTTTGAGCTTTTTTGTTTACTCGTATTCGCATAACTTTGTATTTACAGCTTACGTGTATCGGAATTGTAATCGCATTTATGGATCATGCCTAATTATCGATAAAGGCTATACATAATTAATTGTATTTATTGTTTAATTGATAATGCATCGTCTTCCATGTTAGCCTGGGAGCGAAAATATAACGTAAACTGTGCTAGCCCTGACTCATCGCGTAAAAGTCGACTAAGGGAGATTGCCCGGTGTAAACCAATAAGCATCTTGGGGCTCCCGAATTGTGGAGGGCAAACCACCAACAACAGCATACCCAAAGAGGTTTGGTATCAGGCAGGCGGCAGGCTGTAAAAGCTAAGCCAAAACCTTGAGCAGTATGGATTGGAATATAGTCATACCAATAATTCTCTCTTGACATGGTCCTTTCCGTCTCGTTTTTATACATTCATATTTTCTGGTATGATGATACTAATCAAAAGAGAGTTGATGACTCGTTGACGTCTGACGGATAAAAATGGAAGAAAAAACGTGGGCCATAGCCCAAAAAGCTGTAATGTTCATTATACCTCGGCTCTTATCCCATCCTAATTGGATTGTGTGCAGTATGTCTTCGTTATGTCCACTGCTTTCCATCAGTCGTTATACTACTCAAATGGCTTTAAACAATCGATCTATCTCTTCCACGGACGGAACATATAAAAGAGATCGCTTTTATAGCTTTCCACTACGGCCAAATCCATCAACATTTTGATCAAAATTATCTTCGAAATTATAAAAGGAAATTTATTACAGAAAATTAAAAGAAGTCAGAAAAAAATCGTATAATTATTGTCATAAGACACTGCAATGCGTGCATATATTATCTATACCACAATTTCCGCATAAATAATCTTCTTTTTCTTTGTAATTAATTATCTTCGAAACTTATCCACATCTACAAAACTAAACCAGTCCAAATCTATTTAGTTTTGAAATGTTTGACATATTTATTATGATACTACAAGGCTCGTTAAAACTTAACGTAGCGGGGGAATATATATCTTCATTACCCTTAAACTGCTACATGCAACCGAAAGCGTTATTGGGCCTAAACGCGGCCGACACTCACACCGTAGTGTAACATAAATTGTCAATTCAAAATAAAATTAAATATTACTATTCTCTAATGTTATAAAAAATCTTAGAAACACAAAAAGGTCAGTAAGTTAATAACTGCAAAAATTCCAACAACAGCTTAAAAAACAGCTACGTAATAAAAATAAAACAATTATTATTTCACCATATTATTTTCTACGCCTACTACGAAAATCCTTATGTTAATTAACATAATACATATTATGCTTGCATATCAAATGCAATGTGTGAAAAGCGAGAAACTATTGCCATCCACCTAGCATGTCAAACGTAGTACTAACTGTATAAATTTCGAAGGAAATTCATAATTGAAAAATTTCTATTATGCTATTTGTTTTGCCAAATTACTTTCTTCGAAGGTTACGAGACGGTGTGAGTGGCGGCCGCGCATAAAAGCGCGCATGTCGCGCTCAAGATATAGATAGTGACACCAACGCGCATTTGCATTTATGCGCCACACAGCGAGCGACCACCCTAAGCCCCGATTGGTTCGTCGCTAGAAGTGTCATACCTTCACGGATCGCACCGGAGGTTGTGTATCTTCACCGTCTTATTGTTATATTAATAAACTAGTGATCGCCCGCGGCTTCGCTCGCGTCAATGTCGGTTACTAAATAGCCTATAGCCTTCCTAGATAAATTGACTACCCAACACAAAAATAATTTTTCAATTTGATTGAGTAGTTCCTGAGATAAGCGCGTTTAGCCAAACAAACAAACAAACTCTTCAGTTTTATAAATTAGTATGTATTGTATCTGTGTCTTCTTTGCTCTTTCTCTCCTATTACGTCCTTAAACGTTCATAGCTAACATTCTTCTGCCAACATATTATTATTTATATTGCGACTATAATTTAGTCAGTGTAAGTACAGCCGCGTGGTGACGGCAGAGTAGAATACAATTGTCACCCCCCAAATCTTTCCCGTGGGTGTCGTACAAGGCGACTAAGGATAAATCTGAATATGATTAGGAATGGGCAGCAGCGTTTCTCTTATACCACCTAGGCTAGCAATGTACTGCGACTTTTGTGCCCGATAAATGGCAATAGGCTCGCCACCTATTACATGGGACTTGACATATTTGGCGAAACGTGGGTGCTAGTCCACCTCTGCCTACCCCTTCGGGGTACTTACCGCCGATATCCCACCATAGTAAAGAAATCACTTTAAGTCACACCTGACCATAAATTGGACTTTTCCGCCCGCTACGCATACGGAAAATCCCACTTCCTGTAGGCCTATTCGCTACCTTTTTTTGACAGTTGAAAGTGATGATCACTAAACTATATACTTGTCCATTACTGTTTTCACAGGACAAGTGTCACAATAGCGTTATAGTAAAGTAGTAATGGATCAGTAAATAGTTCGATCATCACTTTCAACTGTCAAAAAAAGGTAGCGAATAGGCCTACTGGTCGGGGGGTGACATAAAACTATATAATTACCTCGGGCGATAAAGAAGAAAGCCTGAAATCGCATATTAAACGCTCGCCTTCAGCTCGGGCGTCTTACTACTTGCGATCTGAGCCGTTCTTTGTTTTATCGCTCTTGGTATATTACATACATACATACATACATACGTCACGCCCTTCTCCCACAGGGGTAGGCAGAGATTACTTCCTTCCACTTGCTGCGATCCTTACATACTTCTTTCGCTTCATCCAATCTCATCAATCTCTTTATGCATGCCCGTCGGTTTCGGGTACTCTTGACCTGGCCCTTTTTCAATAGACTTTCAATTTGATTATGAAAGATCCGCCTAGGCCTTCCCCTTCCCATTTCTCCATTCACTTTCGCCATGTAAATCATTCATTCTTTCGACGTGACCAAACCATGCGAGCATCCCTTTCTCAATCCTTGTCATTACATCTTCTTTCAAACCACACCTTTCTCTTATCACACTGTCATACAGTCGGTCGCTCAGCCTTACCCCAGCCATGCTCCTCAACGCTCTCATTTCTACTGCATTTATTCTACTTTCATGCTTCTTCTCCCATATTCGGTATATTAATCTACTATTTTACACTGCACCGCATTACTTTTAGCCAGTAGGTAAAAAGCTCTTTCTCGATAACAGCCAGCGGTACGAAATCAAAATTCTTAATTAAGAATAAGCCGGAACAGCGGCTCATTAGGAATTCTGACATCGCAAAATAGCGCATAAGTTAGTTGCCGTTTTCGTGTGACATGAAATACTGGATGCGGGCGGTGCGGTTGCACTCTGATATGTTTATACTTTATGCTAGTATTGAACTAGCACGGTATACTATAGCTGTCACGCTTTCGAAGCTAGGCTACTTAGGTTTCCATGAGATTTTCTCCGATTAGCCAAAAATACATACTTAATTTTCATATATAAATAGGAGGACCTTGACAGCGCATTTGTAAGCGATAAGCTTGCTTGCGATTGCGTAAATATCATTGGATCTGTGACCAAAATTATGTAATCCCTAGTTCCACCGTGCTCAGGAAAGCACGTCAAGCCGTTGGCCCCGGCTGCATGTGCAGTCGTTAATACCCACTAATACGCAAACCGATATTATAAAGAGTTTTTTTAAGACAGCTATGAGCGTTGGTTGCTCTTATACTACGATATCTATACCTAGCGATATATTTACGTACCCGATATTTGGCAACAGGCTCGCTACCTATTATATGGCAGTACCATATAATAGGTAGCGAGCCTGTTGCCATGCCATATGGGACCTAAAAAAAATATGTATAGTTAAAAATTATATTTTATATTTTCACCGAATTTAAATGAAACTTAGATACAGTCAACGTCACTTCAGACTACCCAAAACTGTCAAATTTCTTCAATCAATTGTCAACCTTAAATTCGTAACAATAGAGCACAAAATCGATTGAGAAATTTTGCCATTTTGTGTGTGTCTGACTGTACGTCTCATTTAACCACATAATATTTTCCGTTGCAGTATAAGGTATAAATATTATTTTGATTAATAGTCGCAGTCACGGTACGATTCGAGTAAAAAGTTACTTTTGTAACTTTTAAAATAAACAATTGTTTATTTTAAAGTCCCGTGCCGCCTTTAATGTATCAACCGGAGCATTGGGGCACATGAGTAGATAAACCGAACAGAGTAAAAGATTCCTAAGAACACCGTCGTCGCACCAACCCTCATAATCATCACCAGCCCTTTAATGTCCCTGCTAGGGCACGGGCCTTCCCTATGGATGGAAGAATATAGACAGATTGGGCCATAACCCACCATGCTGGCCCTGTGCGGGTTGGTGGGTATTAACGACTTTAAATGCAGCCGGGACCAACGGCTTTACGTGCCTTCCGAAGCACGGAGGAGCTCGTGATAATAAATTTTTGGTCACCCATCCAATGACCGGCCTTAGCGAAATTGCCTAATTTACGCAATCGCAGGCCAAGCGCCAGGCCTAGCGAGCTCCGACGCACCAACCCTGACATTATGCAACTGGCTGTGCGTCATAAACCGGTTTTTACCAGTCTCGGCGCGTGCAGCCAGTGGTAACGCACACATGCCCCGCGTGTTTGCAGCAGTGCAACCGATTCGCGCAGTTGTATGAAGGTTATTCTCTGTTCCGTTTATTTACTCATGTGATTTGAGCACGGGTTGTGTGAGGTTATAAAAAGGCCACTGTTTAATGTTTGCGATTTTTTAACTAAGCAAGGTTTGCGTTTTAATTAGAAGCGTGTTGGAAAATTTCTTCCGGAACCGTAGTGGAGCTGCTATATTTGCGAATCGTAAATCAAGAGTCGAATGTGCCATATTTAATATACTATAGGCAGAGGTATAGGGAAAGGTTGCCCAAAGCGGGTATACTGTATATACATAATAATAATAAATTTATTTGCTTTAAATACGATAGGTATACAAATTGTGATCATAAAGTAAGTACATAGTACATATCAGGAGCTTAACCTATCTAGCTATCTTAAATAGCATGCAAATATAGACAGAAATTATGAATTTAGAATTCAAGTCTGTCTATCCTCGAAGGGGTAGAGGCAGAGGTGTATTAACTATTTATATCCTACCCGATAAATGGCAATAGGCTCGCCAGTCGCCACCTATTACATGGGCCCTAACACAATTGGCGATACGTGGGTGTTAATTCACATCTGCCCACCCCTTCGGGGGTAATGGGCGTTATTATGCATAGACCCGGCAAGAATAGCGACTAGTTTTGAATTGTAATTTTTTGACATTAAGTACTCATTAACGTTAATTGACGTCTCTGAGTGCGGCAGTATGTTAATAAAACATCTAATACGCAGCATATTCCCGTCCACAAAATCCCCTAACGTCGAAACAACATAATTCGAACACTCGATTTAACGAACATCGTTATTTACGATCGGGTGATTCGATCGCGACGGCGATCGCGCCCCCGGCTCCGTCATTACGCTCATTACCAATTATTTAAACAAGATACCGCTTTTTTGTGGCCCCAAGCGTAAGTGCTGTGCGAATTTGAACCCTAATTACTTGTAATGGCTTCAGGCTGGCTGCGGACTTTCGTTAGATGTCGTGCAAACCGTACGTCTGTATAGGTAGTGCATATAAACTTTTATTTTCGAATATCTTAGTAGTGAAAAAACCTACTAGTAATGAAACTTTATTACAGATACGAAAATTAGAAAATTTATACATACATAGACCACGCTTATTTTTCTTCCAAAGGGGCGCCCGCCCACCCTAAGGTGAATTAACAAGTTTTACCAATCGTAATAGGTGGCCAGCCTATTGCCATCTATCGGGCACACAAATTTTAGTATATAGCTTATTTATTTATTTGTTGGAAGATTTACAGTCAACCATTTACAATCAACCATTGCATCACATTTATAAGTTAACCAATGCCATTTACAAATCTTCACCTACATGTATCGATGTTTGCAGTATTTAGTTGACAATTGTAATTTAAAGCTAAACAAAATACAGCAAATAGTTGTACTTTAATAGTACTTATACCTAGATGAAGGTTAGTTACATATTTTATTATACCTAGATGAAGGTTAGTTACATATTTTATTATACCTAGATGAAGGTTAGTTACATATTTTATTATACCTAGATGAAGGTTAGTTACATATTTTATTATACCTAGATGAAGGTTAGTTACATATTTTATTATACCTCGATTAAGGTTAGTTACATGCGGGCTGCTGCCCTTTCCACATCACTGTTTTCGACTTTTGTCCAAAGTCGCCATGTACGCATTCGCGGGAGAGATTTGGGGTTGTGGCAATAATAGTATATCGCTCATCGGTGATTAAAAATTTATTATCTCGAGTTCCTCCGTGCTTCGGATAATGCACGTCGTTAAGCCGTTGGTACCGGCTGCATCTGAACACCCACCAAGCTGCACTGGGCCAGCGTGGTGGGTTATGGCCCAATCTCCCTATAAAGGAAGTTCCGTGCCCTAGCAGTGAGGACATTAATGGGCTGGTGATGATGATGATGATAAAAAATCCCCATAGATAATGAAACTATAATGCCTATAGATCTAAAAATTTATAAAATTGGTAGGTATGTCGGTAACTCGGTAGTGTACGGGTAAGTAAACGCTCATCAGCGCCAACACCAGGGACGGTATAATAGAATAGATATAGATAACAGATAAACGAAAGTCGTTTTAGAATATTTTTTGTTGTGAAAAAAAAAAACCATTCGTATTAAACTTTATACATATTCAAAATTTCGAAAACTACACATAGGTAGATCAAGCCTGTCTTGCCACGAATGGTTAGGCGAACATTAAAGGGCTGGTTATGGTGATGACGATGACACTACGTCGAGAAAAAAGATAAGAACAAGGAACGCAACTGTGTGGACAGCCTAATTCTTCAAAAATTACTCGATGAGGAAAACAAAGAAAGCTCCGGAGAGCAAAATAAAAGTAAGCCATGTGTAATTGCAGTATGGCGGTCCTCTTTTACCGCTTCTAAACAATTGTGCCCGAAATCTTTCAATTCCGGCCAATAATTTACTCTTAATACCAGAGATTTGTGTCTGTAATCACCCTTAACCTGTACAGTAAATCGCAAGCTAAGGTAGACATTTTGAATTTAAAACATCCCTTGGGCCTTGCAGAAATGAAATCTTATTCAACTCCAAGTGTCTCGCTTGATATGCATTTAACTGTACCTGAATTATTTCTTGATGTGAACGCTGTTTCCTTTCGGCAATATCAAAGGTACTGGTGTTCACTTTAAGCTTAAGCAATGGGTAAATTTTTCACACGAAAAATAAAAACTTTATTTAATACGCAATCGTACCAATAGATGGCATTGCTAAAAAGATCTAAATATTATAGAAATAGGTACACCTACTTGTTTTTGTTGCACACGATTTACACTGCGCCATCTCAGGAGAACCCGTGGTTTGGATGAGAATTATCCTTTGTATCAATGTAAGGGAAAGCTCTACCTACGTTCAATATTTCATTGAAATACATTGGGTCTCTGAAGCATGAGTCACATACAACATCGCAACGTTTGCATGAATAACAATAATTTTATGCTACGTATATTTGAAGAACTTAGGTTCATTTTGACGAGAGATATTTTTAAACCAATTTTACTTTGAGAATGTTTGTACATTCTTTCAATCAAGCAAAAAAAGGACATTTATAAAGTGACTTCGGTGTCAGAAAGTGGAGTGTGACATGAGTAGGCATTATTAAGAAATTTATGATAATTTTTATAAATGCCAAATTCACTAAACTTTGATGGCTCGCAGAGAAAACATTCCTATGCATATTTGACATTGTATAAGGTTGAAAATTGAACGACATTTAGTAAATATCATCTTTTGACCACCTGTCCTTTTGCAATACATATTAAGAAAAATATTAACAGTGCCTAAATTAAAACTTATTCTTAAAACAAATATCATTGTAGTGTTAAATGGATGATTTTCTGAACGCCATGTATACATTTTTATTGCGTTTTCTCATAATCGTCTTCTCATTAAAATCGGTCATAATATCATCAAGACAATGTACAGATTAACTGATGAATAAATATACGGAAAAGCTATGTAATATACCATGTCAAAAGACCGATGAACGGTGAATGATAGTGATTGGGATGACAACATTTCAATTCATACTGATCAAGGTTTTGGCTTATGTTTTACAGTCGTGCTTGCTGACCCCAACCCTCTTTGAGTATGCTTTTGTTGGTGGTTTGCCCTCCACCATTCGGGCCCCAAAGTGCTTATTGGTCTACACCGGGCAATCTGCCTTAGTCGACTTTTACGAAACCTATGGGATGAGTCAGGTCTGGTTCATCCTACGTCAATTTTAGCTAGGAATATTTTAAAAAAAGTACATACATAGGTACATAAATAGGCGGATGTGTATTAGCACGCACATTTCTCCAGCTATGCCATTTCTCCATTACATAGTTAGTTGTTGTGCCGTGTGGTGACGGCAGAGTAGAATACAATTGTCACCACCCCAAATCTCTCCCGTGGGTGTCGTACAAGGCGACTAAGGATAAATCAGTGATGAGGAATGGGCTGCAGCGTTCCTCTTACACAACTTAGCAATGTACTGCAACTTTTGTGCCCGATAAATGGCAATAGGCTTGCCACCTATGACATGGGACCTAACATAATTGGCGAAGAGTGGGTGCTAGTTCACCTCTGCCTACCCCTTCGGAGATATAGGCGTGAATTATGTATGTTGTATGTATTATAGTTAGAACACCATGTCCATCCCTAAGGTTGTCTAGAAGTGAGTAGACCGCCTTTAGTGCTGAGATGTTCATGTTACTCTCTATATTTGTCCTGTATTTTGGTATAAAATGAAATGTATTCTATGTTAGTTATGTCCCATGGAATAGAGGGGCAGCATTTTTCTCTACGCATTAATGTTAGGTGGTACTAGGAACGCTGCTGCCCATTCCTCAACAAACATATAACCCTGACACCAACAAGAGAAAGACAGGGTGGTGACAGCGTACGGGACAAAAATTGTATTCTGCTCTTTCGTCACGACACGGCTCTATACTAAAAAGCAAAGTGGCTAGTGGATCTCAATGAGCGGAGGTAGCCCAGGAAATATTCTGATGGCTTATTTAAGGGGAAGCATTAGAGGAAGACCAAAGAAGCGATAGTTGAATTGAGTGAAAGATGCTCACGTCTATTAGAAAATAATGGAAGAGGAAGACATGTTGTATCTATCCCACTCAGAGCAGGATAAGGGCATGGAGAAGAAGAAGTGAGTTTTTGGTGGTGTAATTGGATCTTACAGAGCCTATTGCCAACAGACGACCACGAATCACTATGCGACGCAGCAAATATTAAACGCCCAAAAAATATAATGATTTCAAAAATGGAAATGTGCCTTCTGCAGTTTTAACAACCGAGCGAACTCGTTTCGACGCCGGCGTGGTTAGGAAGTTAAGGCGCAAACGAATATCACCTCTATTGCATTGTCTACAAAGTGAGGAGGGCAATAATTTGTGGCCCATTTCCGTTCCCGAAACGAGGTTCAGCAGACTTGCAGACTAAGGCTGTGTTCAGATTGAACTGACTGTCAGCCGCCAAAAGTGAGTTGACGCAGTTTATTTTATTTACATACATAAAACACGCACGTAGGCAGAGGTGAAAGCACCCACGTTTCGCCAATTATGTTAGGTCCCATGTAATAGGTGGCGAGCTTGCCATTTATCGGGCACAAAAGTTGCAGTACATAGCTAGGTGATATAAGAGGAACGCTGCTGCCCATTCCTCATCACTGTTTTATCTTTAGAACGTAACATAGTATATTTTGTTATAAACATAGTTTATTTTCAAGTTTACACTGGGGCTCACTGTAAGTAATCCTGCTCACATTCGGTGGTCTGGTTTGAACGCGGCCTAAACCAGTAGCAGTCGTGGTGGCCCCGGGCGGTCACTCACTACGCTCTTCTGCTCTCCTGGTACGTCGTAATGCGTCTCCGTTGACGTAATGCGACAGGCGATGCGCAATTTGGCTAATTTGGGAACAATGAAGACGAATTGCGAAAACTGGAGCGTGCTCGGTGTATTATGGCAGTAAGTACTAAGTACACTCTTTAACAAACACGTGTAATGATGTACTTACAAGGTACATGCTACTGGCTGGCTTTTGGAAAATTTGCTGTGAAATTTTGTAACTGACCAAGAAAGTCAAACCAAGGGGTAGGTAGAGAGAGAAACGAAAAACTTTGAGGTGTTTAATGAATTTTCTACAAATGCAAACACTCATCAACTGGCATACTGGCATACTGGCATATTATAAGCTCAGCGGTTTTTCAATGACTCACTTAATTACGGTCATCCGTCATAACATTGAACAAACTGCATAGAAATCAACAGTATTTTTAGAATGATCGCCGATACAACATATAGCCAATAAAATAACCTTAGATAAAGTAGATGAGTGTATTCATCACTCGCACCTTTACGGTGTGATGGATGAAATGAATCAAAAGGAATCGGATAACTTGATGACGTCTGACTGATAATGAATAAAAGAGACTGGGAACAGGACAGGGAGAAGAAGATAGTGGAAAAAACATACTTGGAAAGATTATCCGGAGGCTTGTGACAAATAGTACTGCTTCAATCTATATTTAAAACTGGCGATGGACAGACTATCTTGGATGAAGGTAAGGTTGTTCCTTAGCTGTGCAGCGCATGAGTGAGAGAACAAGTGGTGTTGCTCTTAGGAAGTTCCGACATTTGTAAGTAAGTAAGTACCTACCTATTGTTATATGTTTGATTACGACTTTACACTATTTGATCGAAAATATCTACGCTAGGTCAAAGAAAAACTGATTTAACAGTCTGGACAAAAGAATATCATTGTTTTATTTAGTAGCTGAGTTTACATACCCCTCCGCCTTCTCTCAATAATCATTAGTTTCAAAATCCTTAATCGCCACTTACTCCATGTTCGGTACTGCCCCATTTTCACGCACTTAATTATTTCTCATTTGAACATTGAAATTATTTATTTCAAAATTAAAACATGCATCTCATATTATGCCTGTTAAATTGGCTAAACTGCCTATAATTTACACCTTAAACCGTACTAATAAGGTGAAAAATGCGATGCGGGCGGAACAGATAGAAGAATCACCTCTAATAACCCTACTTACGGATTTGTACGCCCGTGCGCGTTCACTGATTCACTGAATCACTTGCTCCTACGCAGTTAATTATAGAGAGTATCGGTGCGAAGTGCGAAAATTGGGTGTTAAGGGTGTTAAAATGAGTTTGGGATCGCTACTTTATGATTTGGAGGCGAAATCACGCGAGAATGATACGCCGACGGGCGCGGGTGTCGACTGGGCGGGTGTTGGTCGGAATTGCTACCTTAACTGCTACCAATTAAGGACTGTGATTAGGCAAATTGTCTAGCAACACTCGGCGTAGGGGTTCCTTAATGTTTTATTTTTCTTCTTCTCATTCTAGTGGCTCTCTTACTAAAGTCTATTTTCTTAACTCGAATACTAAATTGACAGGTGCAAATGTCACGTTTTATTGTTGAGTCAACGCTAAACAACGAAGTCTTTGAAATAAAGTTTTAAAATCTATTTTTGTCATGTTTTATTGTTAAAGAGTTGACTAAACAACAAAACATGACATTTGCACATGTCAATTCAGTATCCGAGATAAAAAAATAGACTTTAGTGAAAGTTGTCAGTCAGCTCCGTATATTTCATCAGGTCTTTGGCGATGTTACCGTGTGGTGACGGCAGACCAGAATACAATTGTCACCACCCTCATCTCTCCCGCGGGTGCCGTACAAGGCGACTAAGAGTAAGTGATGAGTAATGGACAGTAGCGTTCGTTTTATACCACCTAGCAATATAGGTAAGTACTGCGAGTGACTGATAGATGGCAATTGACTCATCCCCTATTACTTGGGACCTATAATATTATTCGCGAAACGTTGGTGTTCAAATACGAATCAACCCCATCGGGGATAAATAGAAATGATTTATGCATGTATGAGGCGAATAGATAATTGCTGAAATAATCGCTAATCCCCATAACCTTTAATAAATCTACGTTCTCAGAACACGATTACACTTTTATTCACATAACATACACCTGTAGATACGGCTGATGAGAAATAGGGGCTACGCATGCAAACAATATAATGTATGTGGTTCCACTTCAGATTAAACACCATTGGATGTAAAGGAAAATAAACTAATTGCGATGGACCCGTCACAGACTGTAGCGGGAGCGGGTTCAAATTACCAAGCTATAGCACAATAATTATTACAAACTAGTAGTCGCCCGCGGCTTCCCTCGCGTTAATGTCGGTATATAGCCTATAGCCATCCTTGATAAATGGACTCAACACAAAAAAGAAATTTTCAATTTAAATTCAAATTCCTAAGATTAGCGCGTTCAACCAAAGAAACAAACTCTTCAACTTTTTATAATATTAGTAAACTTATATAAAAGACGGTAGGAGGAGCCCAGTGCAGCGGGCCTAGCACGGCGACGTGGACAAGTCTCTCTCCACCACTTGACAGTGTTTTCTCTCGGAATTTAGTGGGAGTTAGAGCGAGAGGAAAATATTTTCTTTCCCCCGAAAGAGATGTGTCCACGTCCTATGCTACGGGGGCTGGAATAGACATCTGGTCAGATTGCAGAGACGCTGGTTCGTTTCACGCATCAAGAGGATGATTTCAACCTTTTCGACCACAATTTTTGTTTGTAAAAGACGGTAATTTTTAACAACATAAAACATTGCAGAAATACCTACAATAAATCATCACGAGCACCTGTCCGGTGTGATGGATGATATGAATCAAAAGATAGTGGATGGCTTGATGACGTCTGACCGATAAGAATGGAAGAGGAAACATACTGCGCCGATCCCAGATCGACTGGGACTGGGTAGGGAATTGAACAAGATTACAAATAAGAAACGGTAAATACGGAGCCGAATGATATAGGCATCTGCCCGGATTGCAGAGGACTCTGATTCGTTCAAGACTATAATTTTTTTTTCACCTCAGCCTAAATAGAAGTCATTTATGTATGTACTAACCATTAGGTATTACAGAACCCGCTCCCGCTAAATCTTATGCCTTAGCGCCCACGTCAGTAAATATTTACAGCAATCAAAGTTAAACTTTGCGTGGAGGCATTAAAGGTTATTATGGTTATAACCGTAACAATAGGAAGTGTAGTTTCGTCTGCCAAAGTGGTTTATCCCACGCTGGGGAGCCACCGTGACGGATTCTCCACTTAGAAGGCAGATTAAAAAAACGCTTACATAGTCTATGTAATTGTGCGTGGATATTCTTGAAGCATTATTTACTCTCTTTAGTTGGGCCATGCTGTTTGGTGACGGCAGAGCAGAATACAATTGTCACCACAGCGAGAAATGGCTGCGGTGACAATAATTCTGCTCTGTCGTCACCGAGGGTGTCGTACAAGGCTAGGCTAAGGGTAAAGACAGCGATGAGTAATGGGCAGCAGTGTTCCTCCTATACCATCTAGCCATTATACTGGATTTTACGTGCTCGATAGATGGCAACAGGCTCACCCCAATTACATGGGACCTAACATAATTGGCGTGGGTGTCAATTCGCCTCTGCCTACCCCTTCGGGAATATCTAGGCCTGATTCATTTATTTAAATATGTATCTAGGCCATGTGTGTGACAGTAGAGAAATATATAATAAGTATAACTAGGAATGGGTAGCAGCGTTCATCTAGCAAATTTCTGCGATTAGTTTTCCCGGTGAATGGCAATAGTGTCGCCCCTATTACACCGGATCTGAAATAAGTTTGCGAAACCCAGGTGTTGAAACACTTATGCCTACCACTTAAGGGAGAGATGTGTGATCTATGTTCGTAAGTGTTTAAAATACTTGGATGGAATAATAAAAATGTAGGTTACATAAAAACTGAGGAATTCTTATTTACGTGAAGACTGTGTCTTATAAAATAACATATACATGAATCACGCCCTTATCTCCGAAGGGGTAAGCAGAGGTGAACCAAATACCCACCTTCCCTCAACGAAGTTAGGTCCCATGTAGGTTCCTATATATTGCTATCGGGCACATAGAATAGAATAGAACTTTATTGTACATGAACCGGTTTTACAGATATTACACACCAAAAAACATTTATAAATGATTACAATGTACAAAGGGCGACCTTATCGCTAAAAGCGATCTCTTCCAGGTAACCTTAGGATGGACAGGATTTAAAAATATTGAAATTGTGGGAAGACGGCGATGTATGTTTTAATACATATGATATATTAACATAAATATACAATACAAATATCTATATTTCCTAATACTTAGATAATATATAATATTAAATGCCGTGTGGTGACGGCAGAGTAGAATACAATTGTCACCACCCCAAATCTCTCCCGTGGGTGTCGTACAAGGCGACTAAGGATAAATCAATGATGAGGAATGGGCAACAGCGTTCCTCTTGTACCACCTAGCAATAGCAATATACTGCGACTTTTATGCCCGATAAATGGATTGCCATTTATTACACTCGCTCGCCACCTATTACATGGGACCTAACATAATTGGCGAAATGTGGGTGCTAGTTTACCTCTGCCTACCCCTTCGGGGATATAGGCGTGATTAATTTATGTATGTAAATAAATCCCAGTATATTGCTAGGTGGTATACGAGGAATGCTGCTGCCCCTTACTCATCGCTATGTTTACTCTTTAGTCGCCTTGTACGTCACCCACTGGATAGTTACAATTATTTTGGGGTTAGAAAAAGAATTTCGAAAAATTATGATCTTGAGGCGGGAATCGAACCCGCGTCCGCTGCTATCCGGGCAGGTGCCTGACCGCTCGGCCACCCAAGACACTGAGTGTCTTGGGTGGCGTGACAGTGGCGGTGGTTCGAAATTCTTTTTCTAACCCCAAAATCTTTGTACTAATTTTTCTAACATTTATATAATGTTAAAATTAAAATCGAATAGTTACAATTATATTCTGCTCTGCCGTCACCACATGGCGCAATATTTTGCTTATTTATTTGTGTGATATTTCAGTAGAGTTTTATCTGATTGCGTTGATGTCTTTCGTGGTTGGGGAGATGAATTCTGTAGCTACGGGAAATTTTCGTAGACAATTTGTTTGGCTATGAAAATTCCTTCTATATTATTACGTTTTAATAATATTTATTTTTAAGACGAATTACCCAATGCCTTTTATAATAATACCTACGTAAAGGCTATTTAAATAGATCGTACTTATTATTATTTAATTTCTATTAAAATATTATAGAAAAAAATTACAGACATACCTATTATTGCAAAGAAAATATGGATTGAAATTATTAATAGTTGCTTATTATTGCTTCTTGTGTTTATTTACTCCTAAGTTTCAATTCTTTTGATTGATGTGGATGGACGGATGTGGTTACAGTAGACGGATGGTATCCAGTCTGTCTTAACAAGAATAAATTATTTGAGTTTTCACAATTCTTTTACTTATACCGTTTTTGAAATATAATTGGATTCTTCGCCGACACGAGCGATGCGTATAATTAAATGTACGCATCTTTTGATAATCCCAAGTTTTTTGGTATTAATGAATAGTTTTTTAAATTTGCATAATGTGTATTTTGGAAATTATTACATATTTTTAATTTCTTTGTATGTATCTTTCGAAATATGTAGTATATTCTGAGAATACCTTATCAAGTATATATACATATCTACTACAACTGTTAAATTAATATACCTTTCTAAGAACACATCGCACTACCTTTGTCACCTAAAAAATAAAACTAATTGTTTCAATAGACTTAGTTATAAATTCGACTTAATATTAATTGTGTAAAATTACTGTGTAGAAATTTTCATTTTCCGATTACATATTTTTAGATGGCTTAGTTTTTAATTAGTACCGATTTTAGTTCATATAATAAAATAAGAAGCGGTTCTTTAATATAAAATAAAAACTTGTTAAACAAAGTCTTCAAAATTATTTAAAAAAATCATGTAAAGTAGTAACTTACCAATCGAAATTACAGCGTTGCACTCAAATACAAGCCGCTACATTCACTGAAGCGAGCATAGTAAGAAAAAAAAAATTAAAGAATTAAAAAATAAAGAAAAACAGCTACCACCAAAGAGAGAGTCCGTCCAAAAAGTTTTCTACCAAAAGAAAAAAAAACAAAAAACTCCACGCCGTAAAAAGTTTTCGCTCGTCCACCTCCTCGCTAACTTGAACTAAGACCGATTATTTTATTGTTACACTGACAGGGATAGTAGGAATTGATTGACTGATAAAAAAAAAACACTTCGTAAAAATTGTAGCGGCGGCGAGGCGATATCGCGACCCGAAGACCGTGCACCCCGTTCCAAGCTTCGCGTAAGCTTTCCACGGAGCGTGGCGGGTTTGTAACCGTGCACGAGCGTGTCGGTCCGGCCCCGCCTCCATCGGAACGGTGGGGACGATACACCTCTTAGCTCTTCACACTTCCCTCATACCTACTAGCGCACCCAACGGACACTGACCCACCGCGCCCCCTTGCTCTCCTACACCGCTGACACAAACGCGGGGCCAGCGCAAAAGATCCCCCGGCTCTCCTTACGCTGGTCGATGCTCAGAACCGTGCACGCTTTCGGTTCAATCGAAAAAGCTCTTTAACCATTTATTTTAAGGACGACGTGGACCGCATATGGGGTTGGGCGGAATACTTCTGGTATTTCGCGGGGCGGGAAGCTAAGGACTGTTAAATAGATAGGATTATACCGATGCGGATGTATAGCTTATAGTCATCTTGCGTAAGGAATGGCGCTAGCGAATATAGGGAGTGGGTGAGACATGTGACATCTGGCTTTTTGTGTACAAAATAAATATTCACGGAGGCACTTTTATTTACGGCCGTGTGGTGACGGCTGAGTAGAATACAATTGTCACCACCCCAAATCTCTCCCGTGGGTGTCGTACAAGGCGACTAAGGATAAATCAGTGATGAGGAATGGGCAGCAGCGTTCCTCTTTTACCTACTCCCTATCAAAGTACTGCGACTTTTGTGCCCGATAAATGGCAATAGGCTCGCCACCTATTACATGGGACCTAGCATAATTGGCGAAGCGTGGGTGCTAGTTCCCCTCTGCCTACCCCTTCGGGGATATAGGCGTGAATTATGTATGTATGTATGTACTTTTATTTAAGCATCCAAGTGGTCGTTTTGTTTTCTTAATCAGAATTCTTGCCGTATCAAGGGATTCCTTAATTTGGTCTAAATGAGTACGTAATATAAGGTCTTCTATGATGGCCTGGGAGCGAATAAATATCGTATAATGAGCCAGCCCCGACTTATCCCATGGGTGTCGTAAAAGTCGACTAAGGGGATTGCCCGTGTAGACCAATAAGCACCTTGGGGCACCCGAACGTTGGAGGGCAAACCACCAACAACAGCATACCCATAGAGGGTTGGTGTCAGGCAGGCGGCCGGCTGTAAAACCTAAGCCAAAACCTTGAGCATTATGGATTGGAATGTGGTCATTCCAATCACTCTCTCCGTTCATCGGTCTCTCGACGTGGTCCGTTCCGACTCTTTTCTATACATTCATTCTTCACTAGCTTTACAGTGGGATGGATAATATAAATCAAAAGGGAGTGGATGCTTTGATGATTTCTGACCGATATGAGTGGAAGGGAAAACATTATAGGTACTGCGTCGACCCCAGATAGACTTGGAACAGGGCAGGGAGAAGAAGAAGAACTTGTTAGCTGTATAGCCTAAAGACGACTAAGTAATCGGCCATATTGTGGTGAAACCTGCTTTTGACCGTATACATAATATGAGTGTAGATCATCATTTTGTGCCCGATAAATGGCAATAGGATCGCCACGTATTACATGGGACCTAACATAATTGGCGAAACGTGGGTGCTAGTTCACCTCTGCTTACCCCTTCGGGGATATAGGCGTGATTTATGTATGTATGTAGATCATCATCTGCCCCGTTCCCAAGTTATTTGGGGTCAGCACGGCATGGTTCCTCTTCTATTCATATCGGTCAAACGTTTTCAAAGCATCCGCTCCTTATTAATTCATAATAATATCATCATACATCACGTCGATCAGGTGCTGGTGATGAAATAATGTATAGAAAAGCGTTGGAAAGGACCATGTCGAGAAATCCATAAAGAGAGAGTTAATGTTTATACCTACCTCTGCCGCGTTTACGAAGAACGCATTATGTAGGTACGATTTTTTGCGGAATTGAGTTAACATTTTTGAAAAACGAGCTTGCCCTAGAGACCATTTCAATGCCATTAACTTATAGATATATCAATTAATGAAGGGAAAAAAATTGAACGCGGTTTTCTCAGCCGTTGTAAAAAGGTAGACCTACCTACTGCTCAAGGTTTTGAGCAGTGTTCAGACAGCATACCCCTTTTGGGCCAACTTTCCCCAATTAGGTATTTATTTTACAACACAGGAAGACTTGCCCGTGCAATAAATGTTAAAAAATAAAATAACATTTCGCACGCTATCCCCCGATAGCATCAAGTTTCGGTGACATTTTTACTCCCACCACTTACCAGCTAGAGTGAAGTGTGCTTTCTGTCAAAGCACGTCCGTCTGTTTGTTTGGTCCAAGTGCAAAGCTGAAGCGTTATAGGTAAATTAAAAGATAAAACATTAAAAAATATCCGACGCCATAAATAAATTGTCAATGTAATAAAAATTATTAAAAAATTACAGTAGCTTTACAAAAAAAAATTGAAATAAATTAAGTTCATTAAAAAACTAACACTTACAACACATTTGTACTGTTTTTGAACGATTGGCAGCTGTATTGTTTCAATGGTCCATGCATATAATGTAAATAAAGAGTTATTTTAAATAATTGATGTAAGGATTTATAAATGTCAATATTCTTTCTGACCTCTCTGTTCCCAGTTTCCCAGTTTCAGATGTATAGAAAAGAGATGGAAAAGGCACTACATCGTTAGACCGAGGAACGGAGTGTGATTGGGATGACAACATTCAATCCATACTGCTCAAGGTTTTGTCTTAGGTTTTACAGCAGGCCGCTTGCATGACAAAAAGGTTCTTTGGTTATGCTGTTGTAGATGGTCTGCTCTCCGCCAATAGGATCTCCCACGGTGCTTGTTGGTCGACATCGCTCCCAGGCATGTTAGCTCCCATGTTAGTAATAAAGAGATATATAGCCCCATTTAGTAAGCTTAGTATATAGCATCTCTTTCCACCACTTGACAGTGTTTTGTCTCAGAATTTAGTGGGAGTTAGAGCGAGTTAAGGATAAATTAGTTATGAGGAATGGGCAGCAGCGTTCCTCTTTTACCATCTAGCAAAAGCAATGTACTGCGACTTTTGTGCCCGATAAATGGCAATAGGCTCGCCACCCATTACATGGGACCTAACATAATTGGCTGAACCTGGGTGCTAGTTCACCTCTGCCTACCCCTTCGGGGATATAAGCGTGATTTATGTATGTATGTAGAGCGAGAGGAAAATATTTTATTTTCCCCGAGGAGATTTTGTCCACGTTCCGTGCTAGGCCTACAGGTATGCCTACAGTCATTACGTAGGTACCTATGAGTGCATGCCATGCATGCAGGCATGTGACCATAGCCGCAACCGCGCCGTCTTGTGACTTGCACCACGCGACTTGAGTTATGGTGTTTGACCATCGCTCGTGACGCGACTATTTAACGCGTCTCTCGCACTGACCATGTCACAGCAGTCATAATTACTGTTGTCAGGTCTGCAAACTGTCGCAGGCAGTGGCGGAACGAAGAGCTTGAGCAGTTTTCAAGATGGTGCCCACGTTTTATACATAAGTACAGTCGAGCAAATTGACCCACCTTAATATCATTTTCCTACAGTCACTTTATACAAAGTAGGTTGAAATTCGCTTGTTTCATAAGTAAGGAATTTATTAGACACTGACAGTCATTGACAATTACAATTATTTTATTCAATTCAATTTTGTTATAATAGTAAAGGAGACGAGAAACATCGACCTTTTATATCTATTCTTATTAATTTTTATCAAATATAAAGTTTTTAACACACAGAATATACCAGGTAGGCTTGCCTACTTATTTCTGTGTATTCTCTGTGTTAAAAACCATCAATTGAGATAAAACTCATTCGGTTATCACATAAGTGAAGGTGATGAAAGAAAAATAATAAAATAAAAAATAGCTATGACCATTTTTCGATAGGCAAGTTATCATATTTGTTTATAAATTATATTTGATAAAAAATATGTCTCATCGAGCTATCAGATCCGTGAAGGTCGGTCTTCGACGGCTCTTAGACTATAAGGCTTTTATTTTTTTTTTCAGACTACTACTTGACATCTGACACATAACGTTATTCTATATTTTTTAAATAGTTTTTCTCAGTAGTGAAAAGAGTTTAGATTAGGAACGACATCTTATTTAAAATTCCAATTGAGACTTTAGTGCAGCAATAACAAAGATTAAAATTGCATTATCTGTGACCCGTAATGACGCATTTTTATTCATATTTAAAACGAATTGAGTGCAACACGCATGACAGCGAAGAAAACCTAACTAAATTTATGATTCTAACTGCCGCACTCAGAGACGTCAAATATCGTTAATGAGTACTTAACAAAAAAAAATGACAATTCAAAACCAGTCGCTATTCTTGCCGGGTCTATGGTCTAGATTTGAATGAAAATGTTTGACATTAAATACTCATTAAAGTTAATTGATGTCTCTGAGTGCGGCAGTAAAAGAACGATTGGCCAAGTGGGTCATGATTTCCACTTATATTTGTAAGCAGTGCTCAAAATTTGGGTAGCATTTCTGTGTTCGGGGATTAATAACATCAAATATCGGTTAGGGATTAAAACAACTTTGAGTTAGTCCAAAATAAACACATTTTTACGGGTCCAGGTGTAGGCAATTAGTGCATCAAAGTTTCGAGACATCGTTTTGTCTGTCCGTCCTCTATCTGACGATCGCTCGCACCCGAGTGGGCACCCTCAAATTATAGGGGGATTGGTGGCCACTGCTGAGCGTGCACGAACGCCGCGGACTTGGGACACAATAAATGAACGGGAGACCACTGAATAAAATATACATTCGCCTGAGTGTAAAACCTCTTTGCTAAAATTCTTTATTTAAAAATTAAACTGTCGTTATCTGTGGTGTTTCCCGCCTTTCAGAAAAATATCCTACGGTGACTATAATAAACAATAAGAAAATTTTGGAAAAAATATTGTCTTGATGCGAGAATCGAATCTGCATCGTCCGTTATTCCTTAATAGAAATTTGCTACCATCGTAATATCTTTTACTTTATTTTCTGTCATATTTTTTTTTCTAAAATGTATGTAATTTTCAATAAAAATCAAGTCATAAGTTGACTTTTAATTAAAAAAAGATTGATCTTGACTATATTTTTATTCATCATCACCAGCCCTTTAATGTCCCCACTGCTGGGGCACGGGCTTTCCCTATGGATGGAAGAATATAGGGCAGTGCGGGTTGGTGGATGCTAAAGACTGCAGATGCAGCCGGGACCAACGGCTTAACGTGCCTTCCGAAGCACGGAGGAACTCGAGACAATAAATTTTTGGTCACCCATCCAATGACCGGCCTTAGCGAAATTGCTTAGTTTACGCAATCGCAGGCCAAGCGCGCTGTGCCACTGCGCTAGCGAGCTATTTTTATTAATTATGTGTTATTTAAGTAAATAAAATTAAGACAACGATTATGATTTCATTTTTTCAACTGCCAACACAATCATTTATCCAATACAGTTTATCAACAGTCTACGCCATCCCAGCTTTAATTCACTTATCTCAATACCATCGCCTGACCACTTTTGGACGATCAAGAATTTCTAGTTATATAAAACTTAAACTAGTTTACTTAATAACTTCAAATTATTTAATCGCTTCTACGTAAAGGCAATACATTTTATAGCGCAATCATCTACGACATTAGATTTTATTATGGCCATACAACAGCGTCATTTCGCTCTTTCTTCATTAACAATACGATCAAAATTTTGAATAATAAATGAATATTTTGATAATAAAGCTTGTAATCTGCATAGACGTGTGAAATTTCAGCAATTGATCTCTATTATTAAAGTAGGCATTCGAAATTAAACTGAATATCGATTTGTCATTTCATTTTTAATTGTATACATTGTTAATGTTGTTATGCCATATCAATTATCCCGTATAAAGACCCTGGTGGTTAGAAAAAGAATTTCGAAAAATTATGATCTTGAGGCGGGAGTCATAATTTTTCGAAATTCTATAGGAATTATATAGGAAAATAAAAAGGTTTTACTATTTTCCTAGCAATATTACCATATTTCCATTTTCCAAAACCAAAAACAGCTAAATCTGCCCAGCCGTTCTCGAGTTTTAGCCAGACAAACGCACAGAATTCATTTTTAAATATAAGAATTACATAATTATGTATCTATATACATCACGCCTATTTATCCTGGAATGGGTAGGTAGAGGTGTATTCACACCCACGTTTCGCGAACTATGTTGGGTCCCAATTTGTAATAGGGGGCGAACCTATTGCCATCTAAGGGGCACATCAAGTACATCGCAGTACATAATTTATTGATAGTCTTTACACTTAGTCGCCTTGTACGACACCCGCGGGGGAGATGGGGGTGGTGACAATTGTATTCTGCTCTGCCATCACCACACAGCTTCTTTCTGTTAATATTTAAATATAGAAAAAAAAATACAAACAAAAACATACGGGTACGAATTGAGTAACCCCTCCGGTCTTTCGTAGGTGAAAAAAGGGTAGATTTTTATAAAATTGTTACAGTTACAACACCAAACATTACACAATCGCAATAATAATCGTCCACGGGAAATTTGAAACGAAGTCACACGCATCTGCCTTCCGTCTCGAGGTAGCAATTACAACGTGGAAATAACAAAAAACGCTGCCATTTTAACGACTCGTATTAGCCAGCGCGAGTTGGGTGCGTTCGCGTCCAAAAAATTATACGAAATGAGTTATTGTCTCAGAATGACCATGGACAGCTTTATTTGTAAAGGCGGGTGCACAGATAATTAAAACGCCCTCTCCGAAACGCGCGCGCTAAAGTTTATTATTTATATTAATAAGGACCTTACAAATTATTACAAAGAGAAATAAATGTAGATATATGTCACAGCCAACTAGCTTAACGTCTCTGTAATGTGATAAGTTATCACAACAAAAATTAACATTAGGTAGATAGTACATAACACTACAAGTGACGTATTGGTTATTAGTTAGTAATAAAATAATGTTTAGAAACTATTTTTTTTTTCAATTTGTTCAATATTACCTATACCTACCCAGTTAGATTTTTAATTACACACACAATAAAAATACGATTGAACCAAAAGAGACGAAGATTAAATTCATATCGTAAATTAAATTTTCAACGCTTTCGACCTCCTTGCATCGCACGCCATGATAAGGCGCCAGAGAGAGACAGCCTCACGGAACGGAGTGGGAGTGAACGGGACAGACCTAGGTCGGTTGTTCAATTGCATACCGAAGGCGTGTCCAAATAGACAACTGCCTGACACGTATTCAATTGGGATTCTAATAAGTTTTTATTGGGTTGGTAAGCGTTCTATAGAAAAAGCCAAGAGCTTAATTGTGAGCAAGATTGCTGATTTAATTGAATTAAATTCGCTCGCCTTTAGTTTTCAGTGCTACTTTTTTTACCTTGGATTGGATAGATTGTATACAGTGTGGCAAGAAAGCATTGGCCCTGGAGGGAAAGTACTTAAATATTTAGAATAGCTCAATTTGCTGAAAGAAAACATTCTTTTGTTTTTAAAAAGAAACATAACTGCATTCACGGGTATCTCAAAAAGCTTACCCGAACCGGGAATCGAAACAACTAAAAAATATAAAAAAAGTAACCCCCGCCATTTTATTTTATTAATCGATGCAGTTGAAGTTATCTAACGATAATTTTTCTCTCTGAGAAACATAATTAGTCTTATAAATAAAAAAAAACATGTACCCTCGAATACTCTCAATCCTTACGAGAATCTTATTTTATTAGAATTGAGAGATGCATAAGCTAATGTGGAACAAAAATATGACCTAGCAAGAGTCTAATAAATTTCATATCGAAAATGTGCATTATGTGCAGATTACGAGAGATGCTGCCTTCTTTGGGTAAATATTTTTAATAGATTAATAACTTATTTGCACGGTCAACTTTTTAAATGAAGAAAAGAAGTCCTGCTTGGTTACCCGCATCAAGAGTGTAATTTTTCGAACCTTTTCTAACCACAATTTTCTTTGTAATAATTTTTCTAACATCTAAATAATTATCGAATAAAAATCAAAAATAAATTTACTAACTAAATAATTATAATAAACCTTCAAATAGTCTGATGTAAACTTCGGTAGGTATTCTTCTTCCAAGTGCAGTACAGTATTAGGTACAGTGGGCCATTTATAAGATGTTCAAATACCTAATAAATAAGGACCGTTCAAATTACGCATGACGAGAAGCATAGATCATTATTCATTTGCCGTCTCCATTTTTTCCCTATCTTGTTTTTAGGGTTTCGTACCTAAAAGGGTAAAACGGACCCTACTACTAAGAGTCCGCTGTTCGTCCATTCGTCCGTCAGTCACCAGGCTGTATCTTATAAACCTTGATAGTAAAACAGTTGTAATTTTCACAGATGATGTATCTATTTCTGTTGCCGCTATAATAACAAATAGATACTAATAAACAGAATAAAATAGGTAGCAGTAAAACAAAAAATGTCTCAGATCGAATGTATTTGAACATACGAGACTTTCTTTTTTACCGGCCGAGGTAAGTAGATACATAACGACCGGTGACCAGGAACTGCCACTTTATGGCACTTTATACTTTATGGTCAGGTGTTGCATAATAATATTTAGTAACGGGCTCCCATACAACAAACGTGATATTTTATAGTTAACGGAACGGAACCGTTTGTGCGCGAGTCCGACTCGCACTTGGCCGGTTTTTTTAAGGCACGTGTCCTCTGGGAGCTACAGAAAAAACGCACGTTAACTAGTAGACACCTTTAGAGAACCCGCCTAATTGATTATAAATTACACACGGTTGATAAAACTAGATATTATGTTCAGTCTTTCGATTACTTAAAGGGCTTGCGGCGAAGTTTTTTGTATAGCGTTGTTGGGTCATCATCACCAGCCCTTTAATTTCCCCACTGCTAGGGCGTAGGCCTTTCCAATGGATGAAAGAATAGGTATAGGGAGAATGGGCCATAACCCACCACGCTGGCCTAGTGCCAATTGGTGGGTGTTAACAACTGCAGATGCAACTAGGACCAATGTCATAACGTGCTTTCCGAGCACGGAGGAACTCGAGAGGATATATTTTTGGTCACCCATCCAACGACCGGCCTTAGCGAACGTTGCATACAAAGATTTTGATTTCGAAATTCTTTTTCTAACCACCAAAATCTTTGTACAAATTTTTCTAACATTTATATAATGTTAAAATGAAAATCGAATAGAACATTGCATAGTTTGCACAATCGCACTGTTGGGTCGGCAACTCGGCATTTAGCAATGGACATTTTTGGGAACGTATTATCTGTAGTCAAATTTTTCATACATTATATTTTGTAATTATTTACCAATACGTCTAATCTGAAAGGTTGGTTTTATTTACAAGGCTCACCATTCAACTTGTCATGACAAAGTCATAAATTCACGACGACGCTGCGTAGGTACCTAAAAAGCACGAAATTAACATTCCAATGTAACCAGAGAATTTAATTTGGAGTCGACAATTAGAACTCTAATCGCGCATCGGCGGTATTCGCACAAAAAGCTAAGCGATGGCGCGCGATGCGCACAAATCGCGCACGCGTCACCTGTCATAAGAGTATGTGCGCCATTTTAATTTGGAGCCATTTTAATTCATCTTTTCCTGGATTAGGGAAGGGGATAAGCAATCGGACCTTAATATTGAATACAAGCTAATCTGCCTAATCTGGCTAAAGGAGTGTGGTGACGGCAGAGTAGATTACAATTGTCACCACCCCAAATCTCTCCCGTGGGTGTCGTACAAGGCGACTAAGGATAAATCAGTGATGAGGAATTCGTAGCAGCGTTCCTCTTATACCACCTAGCAATGTACTGCGACTTTTATGCCCGATAAATGGCAATAGGCTCGCCACCTATTAAATGGGACCTAACATAATTGGCGAAACGTGAGTGCTAGTTCACCTCTGCCCACCCCTTCGGGGATATAGGGGTGATATGTATGTGTGTAAGCTAATCTGATTTTAATATAGTGAGATACTAGCGGTTACAGCTGCATCTGCAATCTTTAAAATGGTTTTAGTTGGTAGGAGTCCGATGTAACCGCCTGGCCGGCATGATATACCTAAAATCCCCTCCCCTATATTACTTATTTTTCCATCCATAGATAACACAAGGCCCTTAGCAAGGAACGTTAAGTGCCTGGTTATCATAAATCATCATCGCCCTGCCCTTATCCCATCCTATTTGGGGTCGGCGCAGTATGTCCTCTTTTTCCATTCTCTTCTGTCACTCGTCATCTCCTCATTCACATCCATCACCTTCATATCACACCTCACACAATCCATCCATCTTTTCAGTGGTCTTCCTCTACTTCGACATCCATCAACATTCATGTCCATAACTTTCTTACTCACATTCATGGCATCACGTCTCATAACATGTCCATACCAAGCTAAACGGCTCCCTTTCATCTTCTCTGTTACTGGCGCTACTTTCATACTTTCAGACTCCCTCTTACGTACTCATTCCGTATTTTGTCCATTTTTGTCACTCCGCACATCCATCTCAACATTCTCATCTCTGCCACATGCAATTTTCTTTCATCTGTCTTTTTCACAGCCCAACATTCCGATCCATACATAACAACAGGTCTTATAACAGACTTATAGATCTTTCCTTTTAGTTTCAGTGGCATTCTTGGGTCGCATGTAGTTATATGATCAAAGAACCTTAACACCAACCGCTCTCTATAATATATTATTTCATGTATACGGAAAACAGCCACCTAATAGTGGAAAATTATAGTGATGATGAAGTGATGATCAAGGAAATTTAATCTACGCTATAGCACGTCCCTAAAGCGACGTTGCAGAACTTATACCCAATTAATTAAGGCCACCATCAAAATTACCACAGAGCGATTAATAATGTCGCAATCAGTAATTTGTGATTAAGCGTAATTATTGCTCAAGTTCGGTTTTTTGATGACGCTTCCTACGCAGGAGTTGTTAGAAGCTCAAGTTCGACCAAAGAGCTACGCTAATACTCGAGTTCACCAACACTTAAAAGGCGATTATTGGCGGTTATCTTTTAACTGAACTCGAGCCAATGAATTACCAGTTAATTAGACGTCATCTTCGTCTACTTAACAAAAAAAAACAAAATAATTCCCGTGTGTAATTTGTGTCGAAGCACGATTTTCGAGGGCATTAAAAACTGAAATCACCGATTCTCACTGGGCTTTTGAAACAAAAAACAGCATGTCCATTTCGCTGTGTGCTGTCGTTACACGTAAGGTACCAAGGCACCATGAGTTGTCGGGAGATGTCACGACCGGCCTTAGGCGCGAAGGCGCGTGGTACACCATGTCATTTGACATTGTCCTTGGTCAATTACAATTAATTCGGGTCGTGATTGCAAAATAATAATTGAGGAGCTCGATAGCGCAGTGGCATAGCGCGCTTCGCCTGAGATTGCGTAAACTAAGCAATATCGGCAAGGCCGGTCATTAGATGGGTGACCGAAAATTTATCTCCAGTTCCTCCGTGCTTCGGAACGCACGTTAAGCCGCTGGTCCCGGCTGCATCTGCAATCGTTTATACCCAGCAACCCGCACTGGGCCAGTGTGGTTTTTTATTATCTCGAGTTTCTCCGTGCTTCTGAAGGCATGTTAAGCCACTGGTCCTGGCTGCATCTGCAGTCGTTAATACCCAGCAACCCGCACTGGGCCAGTGTGGTGGGTTATGGCCCAATCTCCCTATATTCTTCCATCAATAGGGAAGGTCCGTGCCCCAGCAGTGGGGACATTGAAGGGTTACAGCTGCATCTGCAATCTTTAAAATGGTTTTAGTTGGACATTGAAGGGTTGGCGACCATGATGATGATTGGTTCAAAAATACAGTTTGCCGTGTGATGACGTAACACATGAGGTACCAGCCTACCAGGGTAGCATAAGTTGTCGGCAGATATGTCACGACCCGCCCGA
Source organism: Cataclysta lemnata (assembly GCA_963931975.1). NCBI lineage: Eukaryota > Metazoa > Arthropoda > Insecta > Lepidoptera > Crambidae > Cataclysta > Cataclysta lemnata. The sequence goes on along the minus strand of OZ008362.1, from coordinate 2,907,197 downwards.
GGCGCGAAGGCGCGTGGCACGGGACACGATCCATGATTGCGATCCACACCATGTCATTTGACATTGTCCCCGCGCGATTCTGATCGTGATTGCTCCCATCGGCGCCCGGCGCGCAATCAACCAATCAGCGCATTAAGAAGTATTTATTAGCGATTTTATTGGTCAATCCCTCGTTATTCGGAAGTACCGTAATTACAAGATCTCTGATAGTCTGTTGCAGTTCGAATAATTGCTGGCCACGGGGTAAAGGTGGCTGTCAAATTTTTTTCTGACCACACGATTCTTTTTTACCTGATTCTCTTTTACTATACCTATTGATTTAATTTCAACATTATGTAAATGTTAGAAAAAATATTACATTGCAAAAGGAAAAAGGAGAGAAATTGTAGTCCTAACGCTGAAATAGGTCTCATAAGGTGACTCAAAAGGCAAAGGATAGAAATTATGAGATCTCTAGGAGAACCAAGGACCCGACATAGCCCGCAGGGCATATCGCGAGGAGGACTGACGGCTGCCTGGCAGAGCCAGAAGGCCGCAGGATGCAGACTTGCGGACCGATCGGTGTAGAGCTTGGGGAGGCCTATGCCCAACAGGGGCGTCTCTTGGCTGACTAATTCTGAAAAAAAAAATTAAAATTTAACCAAATGCTGTTACCTGCTTTGGATGTCAGAAACTTATCTTTACATTGGTACTCGTTAGCTTACAACGTGACGCATCAGGATAATAATTATTATTAAGAGTGTGCAATTGATCATCAAATCATCGCAAACCTATTATTTACTTTTATTTTTAAGACTACTATTTCCAACGAATTATTGAATGTTGTTTTAATAAAACACCATTAACAGGGTCTCAATTAAGCATTGCAATAAAGCTCGCGTAATAAAAGCTGTAAAAGTATGTATTACGATTACGGCAGCGGTGGTACAGTCAAAAGCACGTCAGGCTACCCAAAACTGTCAAACTTGTCAATACATTTTGTGCTTTACTACAAACAAGTTAAGGTTGGGTATCCATTGAAGAAATTGGACAGTTTTGGGTACTCTCAATTGCCGCTGACTGCACATTTTTATGGCATCACTTCTGTTGGTTAAAAATTATTGCAATGAGTTTTATTCGACTTTCCACTTTTTAGCGCGTGCGGTGACTAATGCGTTAGCGATTCAGAGAAAATCTGGAGGGCAAGATGGGTACAAAAGGCAAGACGCATACCTACTTACTAATATATCATCAAATCGGGGATGCCGACATGCTCTATCATATCACAGAAAAGACATACATACATACATACATAAATCACGCCTATATCCCCGAAGGGGTAGGCAGAGGTGAACTAACACGTTTCGCCAATTATGTTAGGTCCCATGTAATAGGTGGCGAGCCTATTGCCATTTATCGGGCACAGAAGTCGCAGTACATTGCTAGGTGATATAAGAACTCATTACTGATTTATCCTTAGTCGCCTTGTACGACACCCACGGGACAGATTTGGGGTGGTGACAATTGTATTCTACTCTGCCGTCACCACACAGAAAAGACACAATACCGAATAGCGTGTTATAGCGGCAAGGGAGCAATATTTTACACACATAATCACGCCTATATCCCCGAAGGGGTAGGCGGAGGTGTATAAACAGTATTAACACCCACATTGTACCAATTAGTTTTGGGTCCCATGTAATAACCATATCCCAGGTGACGCTTGTTGTAACCTATCGGGCACGCAAATCGCAGTACCTACATTGCTATCTGGCATAAAAGGAAGAAGTTTCAAAAATAACCCACGTCTCGGGTTCGGTTCCCGCATCAGGACAATAATATTGTTTCGAAGTATTTCTGACCTATTTTATCTGGGTGATAATTTTGGGCTGATGGAAATGATTGATTCGTCTTCGTTTTCAACCGACGAAAAAACGGAGAAGGTTACTCAATTCGTACCCGTATGTTTTTGCATACTTCTCGCCACTGGAACTGACTTAGGGTTATTAATTAGCAATTCAATCAACGACTATGAACGACCAAGTATGACATTAGCCATTGCGTTTGTAGCGCGAGGCCACAAAATATTATTTTTGATATTTTAAATAAATATTACGACTTCCACTCAATACGTATATTTTATATCTCTGGTTACATGTCATTAAAATACTTATCAAAACTGAAATGTCAACTGTTGACAAGGAGGTCTGTTACACCACTCCCCCTCCGGGTGTCTTCTAGAGAAGAAAGGCAGGCTTCAGACGGTCTATTGAGATTTTATCCTCCTTGCCTTTGATCAGCACAGTATAGTATTTCTCATGTTTAGATAACACTTCGTAAGGCCCATCATAACTAGGTTCAAGCGGTTTCCGAACTCTGTCTATTCTGATAAAAACGTGTGTACATGTTCCTAAGTCTTTATGTATGAAAGTAACTTTTCTTCTGTTATTTTTGTTAGGCATTGGTCTTATCTCGCTCATGACAGTCTGCAATTTCTTGAAAAAGTCTTCATTAACTTCAGTCTTTGAACTTTGGAAAAATTCTCCGGGCAGTCGGATAGTTTTTCCATATGCCATTTGCGATATTGTGTATTGTGCATCCTCTCGTAATGCCGTGCGCATGCCTAATAATACTGTTGGTATTGTTTCGCTCCATTTGGTCTGGTTGTGAGCTTTGATTGAGGCTTTCAGTGTTCTGTGCAGACGCTCGACTTTTCCATTACTTTGGGGATGATATGCTGTAGTATGTTTTAAGTTAATGCCACAAATGTTTGAAAGATTTTTGAAAAATGATGACGTGAATTGAGTGCCTCTATCTGTGATGACTGTGCTTGGTACACCAAATCTTGTGATCCAATTGTTGTAAAAAGCTTTAGATACTGTCTCAGCATAAATATCTGGTAATGGGATAACTTCCATCCAGTTTGTAAATCTGTCGATGCAAGTTAAACAATATCTGTTACCTTCAGATGGTGGAAATGGTCCAATTAAATCAATATGTATAGTATCAAATCTGTTGTCTGGTTCTGGGAATTCTGAATATTGTAATTTATTATTTTTGATATTTTAAATAAATATTACGACTTCCACTCAATACGTATATTTTCTATCTGTCGTTACATGTCATTAAAATACTTATCAAAACTGAAATGTCAACTGTTGACAAGGAGGACAGACCTCCTTGTCAACAGTTGACATTTCAGTTATTAGGTAGCCGAGAAATTCTACTTGTTTAACTCCAAGTACTGATTTGGATAGGTTCATACGTAGCCCATATTGATCTAGTCTTTGAAATAATTCTTGTAGGTGCATTTCGTGACATTTCTCGTCACTGGATGCTACCAGAATATCGTCTAAATAGGCAAATACATATCCAAGTCCTCTTGTGACTTCATTTATAAATCTTTGGAATGTAGATGGTGCATTGCGTAAACCAAAACTCATAACGTTAAATTCGTATAATCCAAAGGGTGTTGTGATCGCTGTTTTATGTTTATGTTCTTCTGCCATCGGAATTTGATAATAAGCTTTTAAAAGATCAATTTTTGAATATATTTTTGTGTTTTTTAAAATATGTTGGAAATCATCAACTCGTGGTAAAGGATATCTGTCCGGAATGGTTTGATTATTCAAGCGTCTGTAATCTCCACACGGTCTCCATGAGCCATCTTTCTTTGGGATCATGTGCAATGGACTAGCCCATTGTGATTTTGATGGTTGTATGATTCCATTGTTCATCATGAACTCAAATTCTTCTTTGGCTATCTGTGTCTTTTTCCCATCAAGTTGTCTAGGTCTAGAAAACACAGGATCACCTTCGGTTTCAATATAATGTTTGACGTTATGTTTGAAATTATTTGGTAATAAATTTGGTATAGTTATGTCGGGAAATTGTTGTAAAATATCAAAATATGGCGAAGATTTGTCAGTAGTGCTTAATATTTCATTTTCATCAATAGATGTTAGTTCTGCTTCAATAAATAATTTTGTGATTCCATCAATAATTTTCCGAGAATGTAAATCGATTATCAAATTAAAATGCTTCAAAAAATCAGCACCCAATATTCCTCGTTTGACATCTGCTACTACGAACGGCCATGTAAATTTGCGGCGTAATCCAAATTCAACTGTCATGATTCTGATGCCATAAGTTTTAATTTGGGTGTTATTTGCAGCATACAATTTAAAAGAATTGTCGAGTTTGTCCGTTTTGCATGGTGGTATGATTGAGACATCTGCTCCACTGTCAATTAGAAAAGGTATATCTGATTTGCTGTCATTGATAAATATTCTTGATTTGCGACAGTATATTTTGGCAGCGGAATTCGTCGCTAATTCTGTTGCCTTGAAGCGTTTCCCGAATTGAATGAACACGGTTTCTTGCACTTTTCAGGTATACATTTGTTTCGAAATCGAAAATGATAGTAACAAAATTTGCCATCTGGATTATATTTTCGATTTCGTGATCGACTTCGACTTGCTGATCTTGCTCCATTTGTACGGTAATTGGGACGAGAACGTCCTTTATAATCCGTTCGTAAAGCTGCAATTTGTTTTTCAAGTGAAGAAATTTTTTGTATCAAGTCTATGTTGTTGACTGTACTTTGGCTTGTTGACGGCTGTATGTCATTCGAAAGTATTTCGGTGGAATGAAAGTCTTTCATTTTGTCAGCCATGATTGACAATTTGTCTAAATTTTCTTCGGATATTATCAATATATTTTTTATAGAATTTGGTAATTTATCAAGCCAAAGGGATCGCAAAATTTTTTCGGAAATATTTTTGTCGGCGAGTTGTCGCATCTGCCTTAATAGTTGGCTAGGCTTGTTGTCTCCTAATTCTAGTCCTGTTAATAGTGTTTGAATTTGTTTTTCTTCGCTTTCGGTATATAAATTTAGTAGTCTTTCTTTTGCCAAACTGTATTTGTTGCTGTCCGTACTTTTGATGATGTCCCAAATGTTTTCGATAATTTTCGGTTCTAATTGTGAGATGAGATAATTGAATTTTGTGTCTTCTGATCTGATATTATTAATAGAAAATTGAGCTTCTACCTGGTAAAACCAAATTTCAGGTTTGTTGGTCCAAAACGTCGGTAATTTTATTGAAATTTTTTCTAGTTGTTCCAGTTCTGTATTCATTTTGTTGTATTTGTTCGAGATCAGGGTCACCAATTTGTAGCGCGAGGCCACAAAATATTATTTTTGATATTTTAAATAAATATTACGACTTCCACTCAATACGTATATTTTCTATCTGTCGTTACATGTCATTAAAATACTTATCAAAACTGAAATGTCAACTGTTGACAAGGAGGTCTGTTACACGTTCTTTACGCGAGTATTGTCATCATCATCATCATCACCAGCCCTGTAATGTCCCCACTGCTGGGGCACGGGCCTTCCCTGTGGATGGAAGAATATAGTGAGATTTGGGCCATGACCCACCACGCTCGCCCAGTGCGTGTTGGTGAGTATTAACGATTGCAGATGCAGCCGGAACCAACGGGAACTCGAGATAATAAATTTTGGTCAACCATCCAATGACCGGCCTTAGCGAAGCGCGCTATGCCACTGCGCTAGCGAGCTTGTGGAAACTTGTAGTTGGCTAACTGCCGCACTCAGAGACGTCAAATAACGATAATGAGTACTTAATGTCAAAAAATGACAAATCAAAACTAGTCGTTATTCTTACCTGGTCTATGGTCTAGATTTAATTGACATTTTTTGACATTAGGTACTCATTAAAGTTATTTGACTTCTCTGAGTGCGACAGTAAGAGTTTACATAATTTATTTACCATATTGTGTTATGTATAGCTATAAGTTTTCCAAATAAAATAATATAATAAATATTATTGATTATAATTATCCATATTTCTTTCTTTACGCGAGTATTGTATTTAACAGTAATAATAGTGTCGCACGCGCAGCACACCTGCCGCGCGAGTTGACAACCCATTACACATCACTTACTGCGCACGCGCCAGTCGCCGCCATTCTTTCCGATTCCGGGGAAATCTGGTATTACTGGATTTTCTGTAGCCTTCTGCTCCTTTGTCTGGTATTTGAGGAAACCAAATTTTCTCCGAATAGCAATACTATTAGAAGAAAATGTGGACAGACATTAAGTATTCATTACTCATTAACGTTAAGAGAATACAATTTGTCACCAACCCCATCTCTCCACTGGTGTCGTACAAGGCGACTTAGGGTTAAAACAGTAATGAGTACCTAATAGGCCGCAGCGTTCCTCTTAGACACCAGTAGCACCACCTAGCAATGTTTAGCGATTTCCGTGCCCGATAAATGGCAATAGACTCGCCACCACATTATGGGACCTAGCCTGATTAGAAGAAAGAAGAAAGAACTCTGCCTACCCCTTAGGGGTAACTGAGTGATTTGTATGTAGGTTTAGTGTAGAAATCGTGTTTTTTACGAGACACCCGAGGTCGGACTGCTAACAGTACGTTAATTTTTTTTCCTCTCTACTAAAGCAGTTAAGTGGAGTGCATAATTGTTCAATGCACACATTACGGCCCGCCCCCATCAAATCATGACATGTGTCACTGCGCCGCTGACAACTTTAAGCCGTGATTCTGCGGCGCACGCGCCGGTCGTCTGTCTGTCTATCACATGTAGGCGGTGGGAGTGTGATAGTGATGACAAATAAAAAATCATAATGGGAAACGTAACACGATGTTCTAGCAACATTGCAAAAACAAAACACGTCTGTGCATCCCATAAGAGCTAGGCAGAGGTGAATTAATATCACGTTTCACCAATTATTTTAGGTCCCATGTATTGGGGGGGCAGCCTATTGCCATCTATCGGGCACTTAGGTAAATCTCAGCAAATTTCTAGGTGGTATAAGAGAAACTACTGCCATTACTCGATGCTGTCTTTTGCCTTTAGTCGCCTTGTACGACACCCGCAGGAGAGATGGGGGTGGTGACAACTCTGCTCTGCCGTCACCACACAGTACTCGCTCGTGTTATAAAAAATACGAATACAAATCCGTCTTTTCCATGAAAAAGTCTAATTATTGACGAAAAGAACGATGCGTAAGGGAGTGATTTTTAAAAGACATAATTTTCGCTTTATTTATTTTAGGTTTAATCGCTTACGACCACACATTCAGAAACAGACTTTGCAGTGGCAATATAGCTCTTATTACAAGCACATAAGAAGCCACAATGTCGACCTCATTTAGGTTTAACGGACGTAATTCTGCCTGCTTAAAAACCTGTATGCAATATTCAACGATTTATGAAAATCTTATGGAATAAAGTTGCAACAATGTATGGGGTAGGTATATCTACCTCCCGAAATTACATGTTGTACCAATGTCGATAATTGCCTCGAGATGTGCTTTTGTTTATCTTTGTTTGACGAGCTCAGGGGGCTTAACGAGCTCGGCTTGCGATTGCGAAAACTAAGCAATGTTCCCTAAGGCCGGTCGTTGGGTGGGTGACCAAAAATTACCGTATCTCGAGTTTCTCTGCGCTTTGTAATATCGATTGGCCACAGACACTGAAAAGATTGAAAATGCGTATCTCATTAAGATACCCTCTATATGTCATCATTTAAGGCTCCACTACGCAAAACTGTATTTGGTTCAAATTCTCCAATAGCAAGATTCCTCTAAATGCCGGGTAGTGACGGCAGAGTAGAATACAATTGTCACATTTGTCACCACCCCCACCTCTCCCGCGGGTGTTGTAAAAGGCGACTAAAATTCACTAGACATGCCTGCCAGACATGAATTGAACTGAGACCGTACTTACTGCGGACTACTTAAGGGTTAAGACAGCAATGAGTAATGGGCAGACGTAGATGCTCGATAGATTGCAATAAGCTCGCCGTGGGGAACTAACATGTTTGGCAAAACGTTAGGATATAGGCGTCCGTTGGCTTACAACGTGAAGTGTAAAGGTTAGAAGAATTTCGGCAAGTTAATGGCTTGGCCGAGTGGTTTAGGCACCTGCCCGGATTGCAGTGGACGCGGGTTCGATTGCCGCATCAAGACCACAACTTTTCGAACTTTTTCTAACCACCAAAATCTTTGGATATAGGCATGATTTATGTATGTATATAGCTCCTTTTAATGAGACTGCCAATTCTACGATGGTCCTCTACAAAACGCGACACACGCACCGTGTACGTCCACCGATGTCCAGTGATTACACACTGTGCCTTCCCAGCCCGCGGCCACCAATTTATGTATCAATAAAACGAAATGAGAGAAATTTGACATAATCACTTTCGAATCACAGGCATCGTAAAGCGTAAGTATCACACACAACGGAGATACTATAAAATTTATCTTATTTGCACGTATCGCTAATCGTACTATTCAACAGATTACACAAAATGAATATTATATTTTACTTTACAGTATCTTAAGATACCGGCCGTTATGCGAGAGACAATACCCTATGGGTGTAAGTCGACTAAGGGAGATTGCCCAATGTAGACCAATAAATACCTTGCGGCACCCGAATGGTGGAGGGCAAACCTCCAACAACAGTATACCCAAAGAGGGTTGCTGTCAAGCAGATGGCTGGCTGCAAACCTAATTCAAAACCTTATCAGCAGTATGGATTGGAATATTGTCATTCCAATCACTCTCTCCGTTCATCGGTTTCTCGACATGGTCCGTACCGACTCTTTTCTATACATTAATTAATTACATGCACCTTTCCAGTGTAATATGAAAAGAGAGTGGACGGCTTGATGACGTCTGACCGATATCAATGGAAGAGGAAACATACTGCGCCGACCCCAGATACACTGGGAACAGGGCAGAAGAAAAAGAAGATTTTACGCTATAACATAATAATATTATATTCGCTGTGTGTGACTGGCTTTACCTCGCGCCAACAACTGAGGTGACCACTTTGACAGCACCCAATAAAACCAGTGTTTACTTACCCGATCGATTTATTATTTATGCGCGCCAATATATCTTGTGCGATTAATCGATTAAACTGGCGGCACGTGGTCAAAATTTCGGGGTGCAATTTGGATGTGTTGTTAAGGGGAATTTTGGCTGTGTGTAATTGCTAAGAACAGGGGTCCGGACAAGCGTTTAGAGTCAAAGTATTCTAAAGAAGCAATTAGATTTGGAAGATGGCAGTTATTGCGGCCACCTGTATGGTTAGCTTGTAATGGGATGGGTGATCGGGGGCGCCCGAGGCGGGGCGGCGCGCACGCGACCCATCCTATTACACGCATGCAACTGACGTGTACAGGCCTATACCTATTCGGTGTGGCTTCTGAACGGTGTAACATGGTTGGGGCAGCTAACTATCTTTGCCTCAGATATCGTCTTTACATTTGCTAAGAGTCTGTCAAACAAAGAAATGTAAAAACTGACCAAAAACCTGCTACCAAACTAAAATAACGTAGAATGTGCAAGCCACAACTCACCCCATGGGCGTCATGAACGGTGGAGGACAAACTACCAACAAAGGAATACCTATCAGTCTTTACATTTCTTTGCCAAGAGTCTGATCGAAAACCTGTTACCATACATCGAATTTATAACGTAGAATGTGCCAGACCTAGCACACTCCTGAAAGTCGACTAAGGGATTACCCGGTGTAAACCAATAAGCACCTTGGGGCTCCGGAATGTTTTCCCTCCAGACATCAGTTTTTAAATTTCTTTGCCAAGAGTCTGATCGAAAAAAATAACGTAGGTAGAATGTGCCAGCCCCAACACACTCCTAAAAGTCGATTAAAGGAAATCACCCGGTGTAAACCAATAAGTACCATACAACAACATGCTCCAAGAGGGTTGGTGTCAGGCAGTTTATTCGTGTCTGATATCATTACAATAAATTAATAAAAAATATAATTTTTTTTCACACTAACACCTATCATCTGGCCCAAAGTAGGTAGCCTAAACACTTGTGTTATTAATACTAGATGACGGACATATTTTTAATATAATTATGTATAATAATATAAATGTTGAAAATATTCTACATAAACTTAAACACAACCTTGACTCGGAAACAAACATTTGTGGTCATCCCAAAGTTTGACCCTACCGAACCCGGGACCTCTTGGCCAAAACCCAGCAATCTGAGCATTCGACCAAGGCGGCCGTCTATACATTTTTGAATCGTCAAGACGCTAAGCATTGAAAACACGTGTGTCTAAAGGAGGATTGAAAAGTGCGCAGCATATCTCAGTCAATATTAATGTGCCCCGATCTACCAACGAATCGCTGAAAATACCTTCGACTTCTGTTCAGCCATAATCGCCGCTTTACAACATGGCTCCAAGAAAGAAGAATTGAACGAACAAGAAGAAAGAAAGAATGTTCTATGATATCAATGAGTATTGGAATAATAATTGTCAGAGTGGTAGATTTAAAGCGTTTTAATATTATCATGCAATAGTGTGAACAAGATGAGTTCCTCCGTGCTTTGGAAGGCACGTTAAGTCGTTGGTCCCGGATGCATCTGCAGTGGTTAATACCACCAACCCACAATGGGCCAGCGTGTTCCATACTATACTCTTCTATTCATAGGGAAGACCCGTGACCCAGCAGTGGGGACATTAAAAGGGCTGATAGTGATAATGATGATGATGTGTGAACAATTGAACATGTATACTTGGAACACCTTTTATACATACATAAATAAATCACGCCTATATCCCCGAAAGGGTAGGCAGAGGTGAACTAGCACCCACGTTTCGCCAATTATGTTAAATCCCATGTAATGGTGTGAGCCTATTATTCGGGCACAAAAGACGCAGTACTACTGAGAGGTGGTATAAGAGGAACGCTGCTGCCCATTCCTCATCGCTGATTTATCCTTAGTCGCCTTGTACGACACCCACGAGAGAGATTTGGGGTGGTGACAATTGTATTCTATCCTACGTTTTAAACCATGTTTTATGCGAATAAAGATGTGTCTACGACTATGAATACAAATTCACGCAGCATTATTAGAATTCGACCTGTCAGCCAGATCCCTAATCTGGATCCAAATTATATTGACAGATTAAGTAGGCCAATTAGGAAGGTGTTAAAACTTCCCGCACAAGGTGTGAAAACGATTTCCCTTCGAGAACTGTCAATCAAATGGGTCCTCTGAATATCGTATCACACAAAAAAGTCGACTTCGTGATATTCGATGCTTCTTGTGACGATTATTTTAATGCACCGGACCTCAAAGAAAACATTCAGAACAAAGCAAAGGTATTTATTCCCATATTTTGCCAACTATGTTAGGTCCGAGCCTATTGCCATCTTCTTCTTCTGTCTCAGCTACGTCCTACCGTAAGAAAGGTTCTAACGTCATCTCTTAATGTCTTATTATTTTATAAAGTTTCAAGTTTACTTCTCCCTGTCTATCTGGGGTCGGCGCAGTATGTTTCCTCTTCCATGCATATCGGTCAGACGTCATCAAGCCATCCACTCAATTTTTATTCCTATCATCCATTACACAGTATAGGTGCTAGTGATGAATAAATGTATAGAAAATAGATGGGAAGGGCCATTCCGAGAGACCGATGAACCGCGACAGTGATTGGGATGAGAACTTTCCAAATCCACACTGCTCAAGGTTTTGGCTTAGGTTTTATAGCCGGCCGCTTGCCTGTCACCGATGCTGTTGTTGGTGTTTAGCCTACCACCAGTCGGGTGCCCCAAGGTGCTTATTGGTCTACACCAGGCAATCTCCCTTAGTCGACTTTTACGACACCCATAGGATAAGTCGGAACTGGAACATTCTCTTATTTTTTCGCTCCCAGGCTAGCACGGAAGACTTCATGTTAGGACTTAAAACTCCAGAAGCAAAATTAATATTACATGAAAAAAAATACATCCATGCATATGCAAACCTTTTTTTTTTGGTTCTCCATATTAAGCTTAAGTACTACGTACATAAGTACTAAGTAAAACACGTCCAATAACCCTTGTCTTTGAATATTTTCGTTAAACTCTGGGAACAGCGCGTGCCCCCGTCACAGACACACCGCATGCTCTCATTTGGACGAGCCTTCACAGATTATGAGCGAATTGTGTAAGGTGAAGACTCCCCACGTTCTTGTACGTTTACGGACTTAAAAAGGGTATTTAAGATAGCAGTTTTTTCATAACGAAAACTATTTTATTCCTCCATCGAATCTATATATTCCCGAAGGGGTAGGCCGAAGTGGGTATACACCCCCGTTTCGCCAACTAATTTCAGTCCCATGCGCCGTGGGCGCATGCGCATGCACATGGGCGCCTCCCTTTTGCCAGCCTGTAAACATAAACCGCAGTATATTACTAAAGTTGTAGTAGGTACTATTTGGCCTTCCTACAAACTTCATATTAGTAAATAGCAATAAATGTGTTGAGTTTGACTTAAAATACAACTCTCTTCATCCTTTGGCCTCATTTATTTTATATGGTTTGATTATCTTCCTGGCATCTCGTTCTCCATTCATATTCACGTCATTTCTCATGCAATCTCTTCTGCGATATGTCTCTTCTTCTTATTAACATACATTTCCAACAGCTAATTTAAAAACCATCATCTTAATAATTTCATCTTTAGACATAATCCTTATTTTTTTAATGCAATTGGCTAATTGCTTTCTTAACAAGATTTTTCATTTATTGAAATAAATATCATAGCGTACCGCAACGTAATAAAATATGACTTCGATGATCGAATTTAATGAAATAAGAGGATTTTCGATATGACACCAACCAAACAATATATCTGCTACCAATAAATCTAAACTCAGATTATTCAATATCCATCCAGCATTCGAAACACAGTCCCGCGAATTCCCGATTTGGCAGCCACACGAGAAATAGCGAATAATCGGCTCACGGGAAAGGTAGCATGTGTGGAAGTCAGAAAACATGAGTAGATATACCGAACAGAGTAAAAGTTTCCTAAGAACGCCGTTGCACCAACTCTGACATTATGCAACTGGCTGTGCGTCATAAACCGGTTTTTTTCCAGTCTCGCCGCGTGCGCGACAGCGGCCAGTGGTAACGCACACATGCCCCCCGTGCTTGTAGTAGTGCAACCGATACGTGCGGTTGTATGAAGGTTATTCTCTGTTCCGTTTATTTACTCATGTGGTCCCAATGTTCAGCGCATCACGCGAGCACATTTAGGTGTTTGAACCAATTTGTTCGGGCATCCGACATCATCCGGAAACACGCAGACGGGATGGTGTTGGTTGGCTAATTTAGATTTATTACTTTTTACAGTTCCACCAAAAAGGTGCGAATTATGGTTTACACCTGCCGAGTCGAAATAAGAAAGCGCTCGTTGGATTTTAGTTTTGACGCTTCGTCACGCACAGACTGAGTTATTATATTTATATTAAACTGGCTGGCTACCGTCCTTTGCCTCGGTTACAGACAAAGCCGTATCAGGGGGCCTATCAATTCGCACATTTAGCCAAATTCTTAGAAGTTGAAATTCATTTTGAGAAAGTTTACAGTTTTATTAAATACTAGCTGATTTGTGTGCATCACAAACATTTGTCCCTACCAGGATTCGAACGCTGAATCTCTTAGCCGCCTTGAAGCCCATAACATCACAAGGAATGTAGAATATGTATTATTCTTGGCAATTGAATTTTAAGAACTTACACACAGCCTTGGCCTTATGAGATTTCAAAATCCCAATCCGGAAGTATTTTTTTCAAAACGAACAGTCGTCGTTGTGAAGTCACAAAAAGATGACGTATTAAACCAGACGAAATAGATGCTAGTGTTCGATAGACAGCTATTTAATATACAGTTAGTCTTAAAAATGCTACAGCAGCGTCTAAAGATTTAAATTCAAGGGCATTTAAGAACTCCTAATTGCACCACTAAAATTAACCGTAGCTTTTATCACAATTTCTATTGCCATTTCAAACTGCATACCGAAGACTGATGCCACCATTACTTGAGAGAATCAAAATTACAAGCTATAAAATGTCTTATGAGGGCGAGTCTGCAGAGGAATCTATAGCATAGCGGCGCTCCAGATATGGCAGTCAATCCGCCAAATATGGCACCCAGTCTGGCAGCGAATGAATTTGCCGCTTGTTATAATGCGAACGACACGCTCAAATTCCCACAAACAGTTCCAAGTAACATAATTAATCTCGGTTTCGCACCTAAATTGGTTCGTTTGCTGTAGGTGATTCGTGTGGAATTCCAGGAGGCAATTTTCCTAATTGAAATCCGGGTTCTGGATACTGTCAGCTAAGTGTGCCTTTCTAATGAAGAAGAAAGTCGTCAACTGATTGTGGTATATATTATTTGAAAGAGATCTCCACATGTTAACAGAATGTCTAAAGATTAAAGTTACAAGAGACATTTTTGAAAACAGATCTTAAAGTAAAGTATTTTTGACGGCCGCCTTGGTCGAATGCTCAGATTACTGGGTATTGGCCAAGAGGTCCCGGGTTCGAATCCTGGTAGGGGCAAACTTTGTGATGACCACAAATGTTTGTTTCCGAGTCATGGTTGTGTATACGTTTATGTAGTATATTTTCAACATTTATATAATATACATAATTATATTAAAAATATGTCCGTCATCTAGTATCCATAACACAAGTGCTTAGGCTACTTACTTTGGGCTAGATGATAGGTGTGAGTGTAAAAATATTTATTTATTTATTTATATCGACATAGAATTAACGGAGAGCGTGATTTGAATGACATTGTTTGTATCTATACTGGTCAAGGTTTTGGCTTAGGTTTTACAGCAGGTCGCTTGCTGGGATCGTTTGAGACCAGACCCCATACTATGCAAGCCGATTTCAGTTGCTTCCTTCTCTCACTCATTCAGAATAATTTTGGTTGCTTTGATCTACTCTCCCACTGCAAAGAAACTAAAGTCCTCTTACATTATACGGGGTCAGTAATCAAGGATGTTCGATATTTTTGTTTGTTTTCTTGTGTTGTCTCAGATAATTATCTATTCTTTCTTTTTTTGACAACCGAACAGTCCCAAGTTCTCGGCCGTGAAGCCGATTAAAACATCGCCAACACCCTCAGCGCCGAACAGTCGAGAAACAAGCCATAACGAGTCGCGCGGCCCATATAAATCACGGTGGCGGTGGCGGCTGCGCAGGCGCATATCCACCTCAATTGCGCGCCGCCTTCACATTTTCGCTCCACGAGGCATCCGACGGTGGCAAAAAGTGTAGAATCAAAATTCCCGTGGCCGCATCTTTTATTTATTCCCCCCCGTTCGGCCAACAGGCGTAATTTTTTCCGGTAAACAATCAGTTTTGCCCGAAAAATGCGAGACGGGAAGAAGACATAAAAAGGTCAGGCGGATTGTCTCCCGGTTTTTGTAGCTCTCATAAATATCTGGTCTTTATCGAGATATGATTGGCCGGTGGAATGACCGCGTCTCGATTCAGGGGTGTCGATGTCGGTCTGATTGCCGAGTAATCGATTCCTTGAAGTAGTAAAGCCTTGGACGATTACAGTTCAGAATTAAAGCTCTCTAGTACTATCAAAGGTGGTAATAAAACCTTTTGCTGCTAACTGCGATTCCTCGGTAGCGGCGGTGTTAACCTTTTCTCGTTACAACTCTCTTTGACTTAGGAAGTTAATAGTTAATTACTGAGGTTCAAGAAAGTGCCGAGTTTATAAAACAAGTTTATTAACTCTATCACTCTTTATCTTCGGGCGGTTTGATCGAGCGGTCAGATCGCTGGCTATCGGCGAAGAGGTCCCAAAGAGGTTCGAATTCTGGTTGTGATGAGCTCAGACATTAATTGTTTTCGAGACATTGTTGTTTATGCAGTGTATTTTAAGTGTCAATATACATACATACATAAATCACGCCTATATCCCTGCAGGGGTAGGCAGAGGTGAATTAAAACCCACGTTTCGCCAATTATGTTAGGTCCCTAGGTAGCGAGCCTATTCCCATCTATCGGGCACAGAAATACCAGTACATTTTGCTAGGTGGTATAAGTGAATGCCGTGTTGTGACGGCAGAGTAGAATACAATTGTCACCACCCCAAATCTCTCCCGTGGTTGTCGTACAAGACGACTAAGGATAAATCAGCGATGAGGAATGGGCAGCAGCGTTCCTCTTATACGACCTAGCAATAGTACTGCAACTTTTGTGCCCGATAAATGGCAATAGGCTCGCCACCTATTACATGGGACCTAACATAATTGGCGAAACGTGGGTGCTAGTTCACCTCTGCCTACCCCTTCGGGGATATAGGCGTGATTTATGTATGTATGTATGTATAAGTGAAACACTCCTGCCCATTTCTCATCACTGTTTTAACCCTTAGTTGCCTTGTACGACGCCCACGGGAGAGATGGGGGTGATGACCATGTATTCTGCTCTGCCATCACCACATTTAACTTAATTAATATAACATATTAAAGAAGGGCCAGGTCAAGAGTACCCGAAACCGAAGGGCATGCATGAAGACATTAATGAGATTGAATGAAGCGAAAGAAGTATGTAAGGATCGTAGCAAGTGAAAGATGTGATCTCTGCCTACCCCTTCAGGGATATAGGCGTGATTTATATCATGTATTTTACGGGCGACACAGAACCCTGCCAACCCTATATTCGCCGGGAATCCGATGCACTTAGAAAAACTAGGATTTCCACCTTTTGTTCTCTCGACGCGCGGTCGGCTTCCGTCAAAAAATGTCATATCACACGTCGAGGTCTCGGGAATTTTAATTTTGCGCCTCCTATTTATATGAAAAGTTCTTATTGCTCCCGTCAAAGGTGTATTTAAGTTAAAATATCGAAACGGACTACGGCGTTAGTTGGTAAGTGGGTTTTAGTCGGATGACTACGTTAAGAGTGGCCTCAAAAAATAATTGTAATTTTACGTCATTTATATTAGGAAAAGTTCTTATTGCTCCCGTCAAAAGTGTATTTAAGTTATGGAATATGGCTTTAGGTGGTAAGTGGATTTAAGTAGGATGGCTTTATCAAAAGTGGCCTCAAAAAAGAATGGAATTATTCGAAATTCCTTTCGTGAAAGGCAGAGCGTTGATGTGAGATTGATAAACGATCAGACCCCTTGATATTGCAAGTTTGAAAAGGTGCCTAGGTTGTTATTGCTTTGCAGTAAAAAATTCACAGATATTGTTAGTGGTAAGAAAATAAGGCCTGTATTTATAATATTGTGTGTTTCTATACTAGTGGTCGCCCGCGGCTTCGCTCGCGTTAATGTCGGTTATTATATAGCCTAATAGCCTTTCTCGATAAATGGTCTACCTATCCAACACAAAAAGAATTTTTCAATTTGAGTCAGTAGTTCCTGATATTAGCGCGTTTAACCATACCAACAAACAAACTCATAAGCTTTATATTATAGTATATATAAAGTATTTACATACGGTTAAAAATAAAACTAAAATTTCATTCACTGGTTTTATGTAACTGAATCTGAAAAAAATGCTGTTGACATCTTAAGATGTCGTTGTCATGTTAAGATGTCTCTGGCATATCGGCCGGTGTCTTAAGATGCTTTAAGGTTAAATATAATATTCATTTTGTGTAAAACAATTGAATAGTATGGTGAGTGATCGTCGAACATAAGATATGTTTTATAGTGTCTTAATTTTGCTGGCCGTGTGTTGGCGGCAGAGTAGAATACATTGTCACCACCCCTATTATCTTTCCCGTGGGTGTCTGTCGTACAAGGCGACTAAGGATTAAAGCAATGTGTCATGGGCAGCGTTCCTCTTCCGCCACCTATCAATGTACAATGTAATGTGCGATTTCCGTGCCCGATAAAGGGCAATATATATGTTCGCCACCTATTACATCGATCCTTACGAAATTGGCGGAACGTGGTTGTTAGTTTACCTCTGCCTACCTCTTTGGAGATATAGGCGCGATTTATGTATGTACGTATATTAGACGCTATAATATATTATTATATTCGCTGTGTGTGACTCGCTATACGCTTAAAGCTTCGATAAGAAGCCATGATAAACGCACTCATCAAAATGCCAATATCCCGATCACATTTCAACGGCCACGGTGGAAAGCACTGAAGAACCCACTGCTCGCAAGAACACCGTGGAATATTGCCACATGTGCTAATGAGCTCTGCTGCCTCGCTTTAATTGCGATCATTGCCGAAAGCCAACCTACATTTGCATCTGTCACACACCCTCTGCCTTTCGAAATAAGACGCAAATTCGCGTGGTTACTGCGTCTGATATTTTTGCGGAGAGTAACTCGCCGGTTTGAGTAGTTCCCTGACACACGCCCTGCCATCTTCGAAATAAGACGCAAATTCGCGTGGTTACATTATCTGATAAGTTTGCAGAGAAGTCTCTTGCGCCACTTCGAGTATTTGCACCTGACACACACCCTGTCCCCTTGGAAATAAGTCGCAAATTGGCGTGTTTACTATCTTTGATATTTTTGTAGCTCGCCGCTTCGACGCATGAAACATTCATGAAGATTCATCTCGCGGTCAACGGAGAAAAAGTGATTCGCCAGTTTTGATTGGTGCGTCCACTGAATGGGCATCATACAGCATCGGAATACCGCTTCGCAATTAGGCGCTGTTAGCAAAAAGACGAGATGTCAGTTTAACTTTTTTAGCACTATTTTAAATTAATTATTTAATTTTCAACGGCCCGCTCTGGTCTGTTTGAACGTTAATTGGCAATTGTATTTATGAGCCGCTTAAATACGCAGTTCTTAAGTTACTAGTTTGGGTTGGGAAATTTCCGCTTAAATAATTTGGTACATACATACATAAATCACGCCTGTAACCTCGAAGGGGTTGGCAGAGGTGAAGCAACACTCACATTTCGCAAATTAGGACAGGGCCCATGTAATAGGTGGCGAGCCTATTGCTATCTATCGGGCACGTAAATCGCAGTATTTTGGTATAGAGTACCGCTGCTGCCCATTACTGATCACTGTCTTCGCCCTTAGTCGCCTTGTACGACACTAGCGGAAGAAATGGGGGGTGGTGATAATTGTATACAGACCTGCCGTCACCACACGGCAAAAGATTGCTTATAAGCTAGACAGGGAAGCTCTTGACCTTCATCTCACAAAATGTCAAAATCCGACGGTTATCTTTTGATCGCCTGTTTTAGTGTTGGTGAACTCCAACAGTATATGGTGTGATTTACATTAGTCTGACGCGATATGCCCTGATGGCTTATGTCAAATGAATGACACCCATACCGTTCTGACCACTGACAAGTACGCTTGACTGAAGGTTGTCATGCAAAAAATGAAGCCAATTTGATCATCGCCATCTTGGCGCTGATGGCACTGGTGTACGAAGGTGAACGTCCACGGAACTAATATTTGTGATGCATTTTTAATGTCAAATAGAAGCAACAAACGTCAAATTTAGTACCCTTGCTGCTCGAGGGGGCGCTTCAAATCGCCACAAGAAACATTTGTCATTTTAGTAGACGTATTCAGTCCAGGGTACTTGTATAAATAGAAGTCAGTTGAGTGTTTGGCGCGTTTCGTGGTGTCAGTCAGATTTTATTCGATAATTCTAAAATTGGTTCAGAGTAGATTTTGCGCAGTGAAAGTGGTGTTATTTTGATGCACAAGCATCCGTGTTGATGTGCAATTATGCAGAATCATTGAAAATAAGTCTTGTGATGTGTTTGATGTTGTGGTGAAAACCACTTAAAAAGTGGTTTTTCCCACTTCATCAGTCTCTGTCATGGACTCTGTTACCATTCAATTCGCGCCAAGCACTCCCTAGATGCGTTAAAATGTGTAACACCCATATTTTAACGTAATATTCATTTCATTCATAATTTCATCCACTCATTATTTCATGAAACTACAGATAAAATATACACTAAAGACATGGCTGTATGGGCTAGACCCTTTGCCTTCCCTAAAATATAGGGAGAATTTAACCAAAAAAAAAAACAACAACAAAAAAGAGGTCAGTGGTTCTGGCGCATCAGATCGGAACACGTTCGACAAATATAAATCTGGCTTTAGTCGCCTTGTACGACGCACGCGGTAGAGATCGGATGTTGACTGATTGATTAGCATTTATGTGGTTTAATTGTGATTATCAGGCTACCCCCACACCTGTCGTTCGGGAGCAGGTTGTAAGTATTGAATTCGGGCGCAAGCGGCAGCCGTAATAACAAGGCAGTACTAACTAATGACGTAATTGTGTCCGTCTCTGTCAAGGGGATTGCACTGCTCCGATTATGAATAACAAGATAAGTCAAAAATAATTATTATGAATAACAAAATAAGTCAAAAATGTTATGAGTCTCACTAATGGTGCTTCTCCACGGTGCAAGTGGCTTGCGCATGTCGAAGCACTTGCGCAGGTTATATGCGTCGTGTAAACGATTTCAGCGAGTCCAGTGACCCGAGGATGTACAAGCGCAAGGCAACTGCGCAAGTAACCCGCGCGATGTGATGCGCGCGCAGGCTACTTGCACAATTACTTGTGCAGGTACAGACATATATATTATATTACTCGCGCGGGCAGAATACTTGCTTGACTTGGGCATGCAGCTTACGCAAGTAGCCCGCGCCTTTGTTTATGCACTGAGCAACTAACTTGTGCATACTGCTTGCGTAATTTAACGGCCGGCTTGGTCGAATGCTCAGATCGCTGGGTATTGGCCAAGAGGTCCCGGGTTCGAATCCTGATAGGAGCAAATTTTGTGATGAACAACACAAATATTTGTTACCGAGTCATGGTTGTGTATTGTTTATGTAGTATATTTTCAACATTTATATACATTAATCCGTCATCTAGTATCGATAACACAAGTGCTTAGGCTACTTACTTTGGGCTAGATGAAAGGTGTGACTGTAAAAATATTTATTATTATTAATACTCGCGCCTTTACTTGCTCCAGCTACTTGCACCGTGTAGAAGCACCATAATGTGGTGGTGGTGCTATCGGTCGTGCGTGATTGATGATTCCTTGCATAAAATATTGATCGCTTTATCAGTTTCGAGTGAGAGTACTTCATAAGGCAGTGATTTGTTACCCAAAGAGAGTTGGTGTCAGGCAGGCGGCCGCCTGTACCTAAGACCTAAGTCAAAACCTTGCGGTATGGATGCTTTCATCCGATCACTCTCTCCGTCCTTCGATGTCTCGACATGGTCCTTTCTGTCTCTTTTCAATACATTCATTC
The DNA here is from genome assembly GCA_963931975.1 of Cataclysta lemnata. Lineage (NCBI taxonomy): Eukaryota > Metazoa > Arthropoda > Insecta > Lepidoptera > Crambidae > Cataclysta > Cataclysta lemnata. The sequence goes on along the minus strand of OZ008362.1, from coordinate 2,886,087 downwards.
ATCACTAGCACCTTTCCGTTGTGATGGATGCATGATGAATCAAAAGGGTGTGGATAGCTTAATGACGTCTGACCGATATTAATAAAAGAGAAAACATACAGCGCCGACTCCATTATAAACTGAAAACAGGGCTGGAAGAAAAAGGAAATAAGGCAGTGAATTGTCAAATTGTGTATCGATTTGTATTACCTAAGGTTTTCAGCCAATGCCGTGTGGTGACGGCAGAGTAGAATACAATTGTCACCACCCCAAATCTCTCCCGTGGGTGTCGTACAAGGCGACTAAGGATAAATCAGTGATGAGGAATGGGCAGCAGCGTTCCTCTTATACCATCTAGCTATGTACCTACTGCGACTTTTGTGCCCGATAAATGGCAATAGGCTCGCCACCTATTACATGGGACCTAACATAACTGGCGAAACGTGGGTGCTAGTTCACCTCTGCCTACCCCTTCGGGGATATAGGCGTGATTTATGTATGTATGTATGTTTAAGCCAATGAAAAAAAATTAATGCTTATCAGTCCGGCTAGCATGACCACCGTCACAATGCAATGATTTTTGACAGTTCAAAGCGATAAATGGCTTTAACATATCGTGTCTGGGTGGTCCTGCTAGCCGGGCAGGACAACAACTTTTTAAAAAAATCTGTCTTTACAAAGTTCAATGTTCAAAGATTTTGTTGGCTAGAAAAAGTTCGACAAATTATGGTCTTGATGCGGGATTCGAACCCGCGTCCACTGCTTTCCGGGCAGGTGCTGGGCCAACCAAAACACTCCGCCACCAAAATCTTTGTACTAATTTTTCTGATACATACATACATAAATCACGCCTATATCCCAAAAGGGGTAGGCAGAGGTGAACTAGTACCCACGTTTCGCCAGTTATGTTAATCCCATAGGTGGCGAGCCTATTGTCATGCCTTTTTCTGATATAATGTTGAAATAAAAAATCGGATAGTTCAATGTTTAAGTTTACTATAAAATATCCAATCCGCAATCTAGTCCCGAGTTTTTATTCTTAATGACGCTTAAATTGACTAATTGGTTCAGTGTGAGACTCAAAAAACGACAAAGGTTAATGACCATAATGTTAGGTAAGATACATAGATACCAGAGATTCTACACTAACTGCCGCACTCAGAGACGTCAAATAACGTTAATGAGTATATTTAACGTCAAAAAATGACAATTCAAAACTAGTCTAAATTCTTACCGGGTCTATGGTCTTGATTTGAATGAAAATTTTTAACATTAAATTCTCATTAAAGTTAATTGACGTCTCTGAGTGCGGCAGCAAGACTCTGACAAACCTGTCCCCAATCTATTGAACGCATAGAATACAAAATGTATTAACCTGACGTATTACAGAGAAAACTATACGTCAGTTTCATACTTTTGTTTTGTAGGCGTTCGAATATATCAGCCACTTGGCTAGGCAGTCGGAACTGAGCTACCGCTATCACTTTGCATTTATAATTTGATGTTATCATCTCCATCATCATCCCCAGCCAACAAAAAATGGTTGTATATCACCAGCCCTTTAATGTAAAACACAATGTGGTCATAATATGAGCTACCTACGCACGTGCAATTAATTTGTGTAAAAAGATCGACACATTATGTAGATACGTCTTTTTTCACGGCAGAAGAAATCAAATATTTATTTGGTTACCAAGCATAAAATATTTTTTGTTACATATTTTGTTACTAGTACTGACGAGAAACATAACTAACAATTTCAACATTTTGAAACAATAAACGTCCAGAGAAAGTTATAAAAAAAAACTTTTCTGCTTTTTCCTGTCTTCTTTCCTGCTCTTTTTATTTTTGAATGTATGTATTAACATTTTACGATATCAAATGAATTGAGTAATAACATTTTGCATTAAGATAACTTTTGTATAAAAAATATATGATGTCGCAATCTCGCTCTTGGCCTATCCGAATATCCCATGCTACTTTCATTAAACATCTCGGCTTGGCCCAATAAAATTTTCGGTTATTTCGTACTATAAAATTAAGGCTTGATTTTACAGCACCTATATAGTACGGTCGTGCGCAGGTTTATACAGTACGAAATTGCACTCTAGTGCCGGTGCTTATGGTGCGTAATGCTTTGAAAGTTGGACAATTGTAGTTTTGCCGGTGCCAGGCTATTTCGTCAATTAAACGCATACGTTACTTTGTTGTTAATCTGGTGATTTTAATTTAAGTATGCATAATATTAAATGCTTAGGGAGCGACTACACTGGCGTTGGTAAGAATATAACCACAGATATTATATCTGTGAATATAACAATACGACTTTCACGCCTGTCATCTAGCCCTAATGAAATTCGTAGCCTAAGCAGGTGACGGACAAATTTTAATAAACATAAAGTCAGAAAAATATCGAAGAAATATCTGTTATTTGTGCTGATGCGGGAATCGAACGCGCATTCTCTGCAATCCGGTCAGATGCTTATATTGCTTTAGATTGCAGAAGACGTTAGCTAAGGACACGGGTTCGATTTCTGTAACAAGACAAATAATTATTTAATAAATATTTTTTCGAAATTTTTCTTTATTATATTTGTAACATTTTTCTGACACATTTAAATAAAAATTACACTACATACATACATATAAACTAATTATTATAATTATAATTTAATTATACTGTACAGAGCACCATGACTTGAGAACAAGTGTTTGTGTGGGTGTAAGCATATTAATTTATTATTCATGAAACAGTAACGTTTCCAAAGTAAAATTCAGCTAAACAATCTTCGAACAACGTATTAAAGATTATTAAAAATAGTATCGTATTAAAAATTGGTGTTTTAATTCAAACTAAATAAACAAGGTTAAAAATAAATGCAAAAATATCTTAAAGGAAAAATATACACTTTAAGTAATCCATTTTTCACATCTGACTAACAAAACAAAAGTATTAGAAAACCATATAACCATAAAAAAAGTAATAAACTTCATAAAACATGCAGTTCCCAACCAACGGGGCAATCCGGCGGTGCTGATTCGATAAACTTTTTAAGAAGTTTCGTAAAAAGCTCGTCGTTTTTTTTTTCTATTTTTTTCTGCGCATTTGCCCAAACTCCGAGTTCCCATCAAAGTTGCAGCAACGCCGTTTCAATTAACTGTCGCTCTCCAAAGCCTAAAGCGATGTTATCGGCCCAAACAGTTACGTGGTGCCGACAAAAAAGGTCAAACTTCCGATAATGTCACTAAATCCAAATCCAATAAAGTGATCCCTCGTAATCACCCCCGAACAAGCGGGTGAACCTGGGAGCCAATTCTCGCACAATCGAAACAGTTCAGAATTCGAGAAAAAGTTCGAATTCGAACTTTTTTCGAATGATGATACCTAATCAAGTCAAGCTATTCCGGACACATCGAGAACAATGTTGACGGCCGCCTTGGTCGAATGCTCAGATTGCTGGGTATTGGCCAAGAGGTCCCGGGTTCGAATCCTGGTAGGGGCAAACTATGTGATGATCACAAATGTTTGTTCCCGAGTCATGGTTGTGTATATGTTTATGTAGTATATTTTCAACATTTATATACATAATTATATTAAAAATATGTCCGTCACCTAGTATCCATAAAACAAGTGCTTAGGCTACTTACTTTGGGCTAGATGATAGGTGTGAGAGTAAAAATATTTATTTATTTAAATAAAACAAAAAAATTATTTCGAAGGGGATTTACTTCGAGTGGTCGGCAGCGGTCGAAATTTAATTTCGAATTTCGAGATTAAGTATTCAAAATAGGATTCGAAAACTTAAAATCGAATTCTAAATAATCTCGTATATGGCGAGAATTGGCCCCCTGCCTCGCAGTGGGGTGCGACCCTTTGCCCACCCTAGGGGCACGGAGACCACCCGTGGGACATTATCTAATCCGAATTAACTATTATAAAAACGTTTGTCTCGTTAGCGAATGCACCGCGAGATAGCGGTGCCGAGGCCGCGTGGGGCGACACACGGTTGCGCATTTTTATTGTAATTACCGATTTAAAAATGATTGCGTGAAAACACCCAATGTAATTTTATCGTTAAACAAAGCAATGTTAATAGGAAAAAATGTGTTATATTAAAAATGTATTCCATTTTTTTTTAATTTAAAGTTAGGTAAAAGAAGAGATTTGATTAAAATGACTTCTAAAATTGTAGCCATTATGAATGTATTCATTATATTGAGAATTTGTTTCTTGATGTAACAGAAATAACGCCTTGAAAACTAACATAGTTAAAACTAAAATGACTAACACAATCATAAAGGCTAAATTGTTAATTCTTTGTTTTTTCTTATTTTTATCGATATTGTTAATTTTTTTCACCTCAACAATGGGCAGCAGCGTTCCTACATACACAAATCACGCCTATTTTTCCCCGAAGGGATACGCAGAGCTAAATTAACATCCACGCTTTCGCCATTTTTTTCTTGTAGTATACGTCAGAACTCAGAAAACTAATGGTGGGTGCCTATATTCTATCTACAGGTAACAGTACCTAAGCTTACTAAAGTTCTGTTGCCTGGCATTTTTTGTTATATTACGATAAATAACAGGAGTTGCTAAGCAACTAAGCTGTACGTACGTCTATCTTCAACTGTTGATAGAATATTACAATAGATATTGGGACCCGCCTTTAATTATAGTCGGACAACTTCGTGCGCGATCCTCCTGCGGGTGGCACTCCAGATGCTGGGAGGAGGGGAAACTTGCTCCTCGCCGCATCACCCGCCCCCGCTAACATCCAGAGCTCCCCGTCCCCGCCACCGTCTCATACCGTAGGAAGGTCGGGCACCAACTTGTCGGACTATAATGCGTCGGACGATCGCATCTCTGTGGCACCCTAGCGCGGGATCTACTAGCGGATTACACAAAGTTAATTTGGTCGCGTGGCGCCGGCGCATCGCTGCCACTCATAGGCTGCAACACGGAGGTTTCTGATATGTTGACGTGGCCACGCGTAATTAATACTGATAACGGATTTCGAGGGTCAAAATGATCATGATCTTTTTTCCCTGTTTTCATTTTAAAGATCAAATAAAGAGCGCAGCTTGACTCCTTAAGACACCTTCTTAATTGAAGTTAATCGTCCGGTAAATTGAGGAGCTCGATAGTGCAGTGGCTCAACGCGCTGGGCCTGTGATTGCGGAAACTAAGCAACGTTTGCTAAGGCTAGTCTTTGGATGGGTGACCAAAATATATTATCTCGAGTTCCTTAATACTCACCAATTTGCACTGGGCCAGTGTGGTGGATTATGGCCCACTCTCGCTATATTCTACCATCCATAAGGAAGACCTGTGCCCCAGCAGTGGCCACATTAAAGATGATGATGGGACCTCTCACATTGCATATTGGCTTATAGTGTTATGCACGATACTACCCGCTTAATGCAATATGTCCGTTTCGGGCCACCTTTCCTTCACCTACATTTGCCCTGTTACGCTATGAATTAATAGTACATTATTTACCAAGGACGATAAAACAAAGAATTTCTTAGATCGCAAGTAATTGACGTTAAATATGCGAGCTGAGGCTGTCTTTTTTATCTCCCGAGGTAAGATCATAGTGCGAATTTCCGTTCGCGTAACGGTCGGAAAAATTCATGGTCAGGGGGCCTACCGCCTAACTCGATTGCTAAAGAAAAAGCTATAGTTTATGACGTCATGCTGTCATTTTGCACCAAATTTACCTAAACTATTAGCAATAGCTTTGAACGAATGATCACCGAATGATTTTGTATGAATTTGGCACAAAATCCGTGCCGCCTAAAAATTCAGGATGGCTTCTATAGCCGTAAACAGTGCATTGCAATATAGCTATCATCAGCAATCGAGTTAGGCGGTAGGCCCCCTGGTGTCAAAAAAATTAAAGAGTTGAGTTCACTGGAGAGTTCAATAGGCCATCGCGTTATCGCAATAAAGATCATCATGGTCACATTTGGCGCCCCCATAAACCACAACACCCGAATCAATGTTTGTCAACACATCTGTTGTTGTTTGATAAGTGATCAAATCCACTCTCCCTATTCTACTTACACAGTACAGCGGATTTATTGCGACAGGACAGGAACGATTACATAAAACTTTGTAAGGGAACTGTGAATTAGGGGTCTCAGTGCCGAATTCTCGAAATTGGCTTAGAAAATACGTACGAAACTTTTTAGTTTCTTACAGCAAGCATGCAAGCTTACAACCGCACTCAGAGACGTCAATTCTGGATAACGTGTACCTAATGTCATTAGTCGCTATTCTTGCAGGATCTATGGTCTAGAAAGATTTTGGTAATTAGAAAATGAATTTCGAAAAATTATGGTCTTGATGCGGGAACCGAACCCGCGTCCGCTGCTATCCGGGCAGGTGCCTGACCTCTCGGCCAACCAAGACACTAATTATAACTTGCCGAAATTCTTCTAACCTTTACACTTCACGTTGTAAGCCAACGGGTACCCTCGCAATGTGGAAATAAATTTCAAACTTTCTTTTTCTAACCACCGAAATCTTTCTACTAATTTTTCTAACATTTATATAATGTTGAAATTAAAATTGAATAATCTATGGTCTAGATTTAAATGAAATGTTTTGTCATTAAGTACTCATTAAAGTTAATTGACGTCACCGAACGCGCCAGATAGACTGTACACATGGCTAAACTAAGCGGAGTTCAAAGAAAATTTTGGTTCGTAAAAGTATAACTTACTTTAGGAGGAGCTCGCTAGCGCAGTGGCATAGCGCGCTTGGCCTGTAATTGCGTAAACTAAGCAATGTCGCCAAGGCCGGTCATTGGATGGGTGACCAAAAATGTATTATCTCAAGTTCCTCCGTGCTTCGGAAGGCACGTTAAGCCAGTAGTCCCGGCTGCATCTGCAGTCCTTAATATCCACCAACCCGCACTGGGCTAGCGTGGTGGGTAATGGCCCAATCTCCCTATATGCTTCCATCCATAGGGAAGGCCCGTGCCCCAGCAGTGGGGACATTAAAAGGGCTGGTGATGATGATGATGTTGATAATTTTCTTTGGACTAATATTTATACATAATGTTCAAATTAAAATTAAAATAATAAATAAGCAAAGTTCTCTACAAGATATCCGAAGAGGGTATCTCGTAAAGATTAGAATGTGCACCATACCAATCACTCGATTCGAGTCAATAGGCAGAAGTGCACCACTTCATACCCACTACTTCACATACCTATTTATTTAATACACTACTTCACATTTAGCATCTTGACGATTCATACGTGTATTGTAACCAATCATTACCAGATATAAATAAACGAGTTATGACATTGACTTCTGCCTACCTCTTCGAGGATAAAATGGCATTTAATGTAAGTGTGTCATCATCATCATCATCACCAGCCCTTTAATGTCCCCACTGCTGAGGCAAGGGCCTTCCCTATGGATGGAAGAATATAGGGAGGTAAGTGTGTAATTGCCTAAAAAAATAATTAAGAAATCCATCTCATTCTATTGGTCTCATCAATTACCACACTATTACTGGTGTAAATTTCGGTGATCACTTGTCACACATAAATAATCACTTAATTGTTGTCGAATCACAACAACGGTGCGTCACCCTCCCTGTAACCGCGAGGGAAAAATACGGCCCACGAAAGATTATTGTTGATATGACTGTAAAGAAAGTTAGCTTGGTGGCATATTGCATAATTATCTTATTTATGGATTTGTGCCATAGAGGGTGAGCCTATTACCATCCATCAGTCACGTGAAACGCAGAACATTGAGGTAGGTAGTAGGCTTTCTACGATACCCGCAAGAGAGATGAGCGGTGGTATTCTGCTCTGCCGAATATCCTGGTAGCCTCGTGAACAAACAGCGCCGTTCAAATAGCGGCCTGAATGATGCAGCAGCCAGCCAGACAAAAATCTTACCATTTACCGACATGGGTTAGTAAGTTGGTTAGGTTAGTTTAAGAACCAATGAATAATTTGTGCTATTATAGAATTAGTAAAGAGGCTAGCCTGTTGATTGAACGACTAATTAAAATAATTGGCTGCGACTATATCCACTACATTCCAACGTGGTCAACATGGAACCCAAACATTACCTTCTGGATAGGGTCACGGTACAAGTAACATGTGGTACACAAGTCATCAAATATTTGCGGTCACCCTCGAGTTTCGGTGTATTCATTACGATTTGATGGCCCATAACACTTATATGGGGTAATACCCTATTTGTGTTGGTCCAGATAAATAAGTAAATAAACACTGCGCCATCATAATTTTAGGAAATAAGAAAACAAACAGGTGTGAACACCAAAAAGGTTTTTAATAATTTTTTCCACAAATATAAAAATTATGATATCATGCCCAGTCCTAGCGTAAGATAACAATAATACTTTTATATAAACATAATAATATCGCTACAACAACAATTCTAATAATTACGATGAATACTTTTAGGTATGCATGGTAATAATTATGTATTCTTACGACTTATTAATTTGGTATACGTATAAATAAATCCTGTGATTCCCAAATCTCTCCCGTGGGTGTCGTACAAGGCGACTAAGGATAAATCGATGATGAATTGGCAGCAGCGTTCCTGTTGTACCACCTAGCAATGTACTGCGACTTTTGTGTCCGATAAATGCTCCGATAAAGGCTCGCTACCTATTACATGGCATTTGACATAGTTGGCGAACCGTGGGTGCTCGTTCACCCCTGCCTACATATAGACGTGATTTATGTATGTATGAATTCCTTATTAATTGGATAATATCTGCCACAAACTTAGGAAATATTAAAGAAAAAAACATTTAAGGTAACCAATAAAACGGTGTCCAGTGGCATTTGCCGTACGCGTAGCGGGCGGGCGTAAAATACCACTTTCTGGTCATGAGTGACATTAATCTTTCAGACTTTTACAAAATTTTCAGAAATTTCAGACTTATCGACTTCAGCTCGGCCATCCAATAATTGCGATCCGAAACATTTATTGTTTTAGTTAATAAATGTACAAGTTTACTAACAAAAATTGTACAATTTTACAAACGGCGTGCTTTATAAAATCCCACCTCCTAGATTCATCGCACGCTGTCTCCACCTCACCAATACACGTTGATGACTTACTTACCCAAGAACAGCGTTTTTTGTTGTTGTTATTTTTTTTGTGATTTATTGCGACCCCCGTGCGGGGACGAGCCGCTCACCACGGGGAGTTGTCACTGTGCAACTGTTGCAAATCGTCACATCTTTGTTATGTAAATCTCGATGCTACTGCCAGAAATGCGACTTCCTTTTGATAAAAAAGAAAATGAGTTGTAAACAACGGATTCTATGTTATTATTGGGTATTATATTTACATAACACTTCGGGGATATAGACTTCATTTATGTGTGTGTATAATGCAAAGAAACTTACAGTGAAATGTGTTACTTAAAACAAAGATACAAACGTACACATCAATTTTCTATTATTAATAAAACGTACAATATTTACACATACTTGAATCAAGATCACTTTCATTATTGAACACTAACAACTTCTCACAATATGTTTCACATTTTTTACTTTAAGAAGAACGCAATGCAAGTATTTATTTACCTTCATAAATCATTTGACAGTTGTAATATGATGTCAATTAAACTGCCAAGTAAGCTACTCAGAACTTACTTTTCGATTGTGAAACAGGCCCTAAATCTAAAAGACGTTTTATTGCTTATTAAATAGAGATGAAACCGCTGGCAGGCGCCAGTTTTTTTTTTCACTGGGACAGCAAAGGCATCGACTTTTTGTCATCCACACTCAGTGGGGCCTCGTGCGGCGAAATCCGATAATTTAGTTATACGGTCATCTTAAACGTTTCGCTTCTTATTTATTACATTTATTAGCTTCGTTTTTTTTCTGTGATTTATAAAAATTATCGCCTCTTAGTCTTAGCTTGATGCTCAATAGTTTTTATGACGAAGTGCAGCATTGCTGTTTTGAGTTTTGTAGGAGCGGGTTGTTTTGGCTTCAAATAATTTAATAGTGTACAATAATAAGCTCGCTAGCTTCTATCTTCTATGCTGGCCTGGGAGCGAACAAATAACGTAGAATAGGCCAGCCCCGACTCATCCCATGGGTGTCGTAAAAGTCGACTAAGGGAGATTGCCCTGTGTAGACCAATTAGCACCTTGGGGCACCCGAATGGTGTACGGCAAACCACCAACAACAGCATACACAAAGAGTGTCAGGCAGGCGGCCGGCTGTAAAACCTAAGCCAAAACCTTGAGCAGTATGGATTGGAATGTTGTCGTTCCAATTACTCTCTCCGTTCATCAGTCTCTCGACATGGTCCGTTTCGTCTCTTTTCTATACATTCATTCATCACTAGCACCTTTACAGTGTGATGGATGATATCATTTGATTCACAAAAGGGAGTGGATGGCTTGATGACGTCTATCCGATATGAATGGAAGAGGAAACATACTGCACCGACCCCAGATAGACTGGGAACAGGGCAGGGAGAAGAAGAAGAAGAAGAATATAATCTGGCTAGCGCAGTGGCGTAGCGCCCTTGACCTGCGATTGCGTAAACTTAGCAATGTCGCAAAAATGTACCTATTAACTCGAGTTCCTCCGTTCTTCAGAAGGCACGTCAAGCCGTTGGTTGGCCTGATGCATCTGCAGTAGTTAATACCCACCAACCCGCATACCCCAAATCCCTATATTCTTCCATCTATAGGCAAGGCCCGTGCCCCAGCAGTGGGTACATTAAAAGGGCTGGATGCCGATGATGATAATGTACAATATAATCATCATCACTTTTAAGTTCCCGCTGAGGGACCAGGGTAAAAACAGATGATGGAAACCACGGTGGCCACCGTAACGATTGGTGGCTATTAGGTAACTTACGCTGTGACCGGGTTACTAATTGTTATTTTTTTTTATTAAATTACCATCTGTACATTATCGAATGGGATAAAATATTTAAACAAAGAGAATAAAGTCAGACAACTTTCGAAAAATAGTGTCCTGATGCGGTATCGAACCCGTGTCCTCCTGTGTAATTTAGGTATGCTGCGATTTATGTGCCCTGTATATGGCAATAGGCTCGCCACCTATTACATGGGGCCTAATTTATTTGGCGAAACGTGGGTGTTGATTCACCTCTGCCTACCCCTTCGGGGATTTAGCGTGATTTTTGTATGTATGTATTATGAAGACATCCCCACGAAATACACATAGGCATATCACGTTCCACTAAGAACACCGCTTTGCTAAACTGCCCTTTAAAAACAGACTTTAAACTTCGTTATCAGTGCAATCCGATCGACCGCCATTTTGCTACCTAAAAAAAACAATTGACAATATCGTTTGGTGAAATCTACAGGGCTAAAATAAAACGATGCCGCGCTAAGATGCGTCAAATTTTATTGCCCAACCGACTTACAGGTCATTTAGAGGGACAAAAAATGGTTCCTGATAGTGGAACAAGGGCGGTGACAGTCAAGACCCTGTTTTTTGGACCTTTGCATATTTTGTTTCCGGAACATTTTCGGGGTTGAGATGTTAAATGGGATATTGATAAAGAGCTATCCAATACCAGATTAGCCAAGCGACAAGGTACAGAAAACATTTTTGAGATTAAATTAGTATTATTTAATTATGATTATTTTTGCGGATCTTAATTAAAGAAATAACTGCAGGCAAGATAATTTCAACAGTTTACTTCCGATCCATACATTGTTCAATTTTTTATTACATCAATTTTGACAAGGAAAAAAATAATTCTTAAAAATAGTACGAAACATAGACAACTCACTCCGAAAGGAGGACCTTTCGTGACACTCCGCGGGGCAAAATACCGGAAGGTCATCATGTCAGTTAAGTTACTGAGTCAGTCAGTCTTCAAGGTTAAGTGAGTCCTTGGTGCGGATCTCTAAGGGGTAAAGACGTTGGACCGGTCTAACCTTATTGCCAGTCGCGGTTTGAACGTTGGCAACTCTCTCCGTTCCATCCGAACCGGGAATAAGTTGAGTCACCTTACCGATGGGCCAATTCACCCTTCTGTGGTCCTCGAGTTCAAGAAGAACTATGTCACCTACCTGTAGTTCGTAGCGATTGGTCCTCTTACGCGGTTGTATTAAGCAGCTGATATACTCGCTCCTGAAGCGCTGACGAAACCCGTCGCGCAGAACACGACAGTACTTAGCTCTAGCATTCAACGATTTTGTGTCCACTTCGTCGAGGTCGGCGACATCGTGCTGTAAAAGAGGTTGTATGAACATCGCTGGACTTAATGGTTGCATCTCATCTACACCGTTGCTCACATAAGTAAGCGGTCTACTATTAATAGTCGCCTCACAGTCACATAGAACTGTGTTCAACTCAGTTAACGTTACTGAAGCACGACCTAAAATTCGGCGTAGTGTTTGCTTTACAACACCGATGAGGCGTTCATAAAACCCTCCCCACCAGGGTGCGCTGGGAGGCAAGAACATCCATTTAATTTTTACAATGGAAGAAAAACAGAAAATTTCATTCCAGTTTAAAGAATTTAGTGCATTGTTTAGGCCCCGAAAATTCGTGGCATTGTCACTATATATACAAGAGACTCTACCTCTCCGGGCAATAAACCGTCTTAGCGCCATTACGAACTCAGCGGTCGAAAGTGATTCTACCACCTCTAAGTGTACGGCTCTGTAAGTGGCACACGTAAACAGTACTATCCATGCCTTGCTGCCTGACTTCAATGTAAGTGGTCCAGCTAGATCGACTCCCGTTACTTCAAAGGCCGAGTTCGCCTCCATGCGTCCTTTGGGCAGGCTACCCGTTGGCGGTGAACATGGTTTTGCTTTGAACCTCTTACATTTTATGCAAGTGTTCACAACTTTCCTACACAAACGGCGTAAACCTATAATCCAAAATCTTTCTCGTAAACTACACATAAGTGTCTGTACGCCAGCATGTTTAATTATCCGATGCCGTTGTTCTACCATGCGCTGTACTATCGGTTCCTCGCCTGGTAGCACTATTGGATATTTGAAAGCAGTACTCTCATTACCTAATCCTAATTTTGTATTAAGTCTAATGACTCCAATCTTGTCTATAAATGTCTGCAGATTTTTACTCATGATATTTCCTACATAATTATTTTGTATGACCTTGATTAGAGCAGTCTCTGCAAACTCAAATTCATCATAGGTAATTTCTTTTACTGTAAGTTGCACTGGTTTATGTTTTATTCTTAATATCCAACATATCATGCGTACAATTTTTGTGTAAACTGAAAAATATCTTAGTCTGTGTAGGAATGGCTCTGATTGTATGAGAGCTGTATTAACTGTCTTTCTCTTCTCTTCTTCTACTTCTTTCATATCTGTGCTGAATGAAGCATTAGGCCAGTGTATTTCTTCCTGTAGTAACCAAGATGGACCTTCCCACCAATGACTGTCTATCATCCCCTTTGGGGAGGTGCCTCGCGATGGGAGGTCGGCTGGGTTCATGTTTCCAGGAACGTGTCGCCAATTCGAAGAGGAACTTACTGTTTTAATCTCTTTTACTCTATTATGTACGAACACACTCCAGTTACCTTCTACTTTGATCCATGTAAGAACTACACTCGAATCGGTCCAGTAATACACGACGCAATTAGATAAACTTAATGTTTTTGTAGCCAATTGTGCCAGTCTCGTCCCCAATGTAGCGCCGATCAATTCTAACCGAGGTATAGTTATTTTATTCATTTTATTTAGGGGAGTGACTCTTGATTTAGCTAGCACCAGACTTAACTCTACTTGTTCCTTGTATTTAGCTCTTAGAAAAATACATACGGCATAAGCATCCTTACTAGCGTCGCAGAACACATGTAATGTATTTTCACTTTTGTCTAGTGGTAACGTTGTCAATCGTCTTTTGATAGTGAATTCATTAATGAGATGAGCTTGATTCAGCCATAGTTTGAACTCTGTAGCTAACTCTGATGGTAGCTCTTCATCCCATCCTAATTTTGTCGGCCATGTCTTCTGCATTATTATTTTAGGTATTATTGTGGTTGGGCAAGTGAAACCGATTGGATCGAATACTCTCTGCATCACGGACAAAAGTGTTCGCTTGGTCAGCTTGTCACATGCACTTTTTAAAGAATCTACATTACAGCTGAGTGTATCGTTCTGTGTGTCCCACATCAAACCTAAAACAGAAATACTTTTAGTCTCATTACACACTTTGACAGGACTGCTCACCCAGCCTCTGAGATCGAATTTACCATTAGACATTAGTGTTTTAGATTCGTCAATGAATTTGTCTAATGCTTCTTTCGACTTCAGACTAGTGACGCAGTTATCAACGTAAAATGACGTTTTGAGTCTTGTAGCCGATTCTGTAAACTCCGCTGAAATGTTTTTTAGGTGATAGTTTATTGTAGCGATTAAATGGAACGGACTTGAGGCAACACCAAATACTACACGCTTATGGCGGTAAGTTAAAATTCCCTTTGTTTTATCGCTTACGTCCGACCACCATAAAAAACGTAAATAATCACGGTCCTTATCGTTCACAGAAATTTGTAAGAAAGCTTTTGTGATATCTGCAGTGACACCTATAGCATTTCTACGAAAGTTCATTAAAAGTTCCGGTATCTGTTCAAGTAAGTTGACGCCTTTTTCTAAACAGGAATTGAGTGATATCCCGTGTTCGTCTTTTGCCGAGGCATCGAAGACGGGTCTAATTTTTGTGGTAAGACTGGATTCCTTAATGACAGCGTGATGGGGCATGTAATGACCTTTGATGTTTTGGTCGGGTGCTATTTCTATAATCCCTAATTCTAGCCATTGTTTAAATACGTCATCGTATTGCGTAAGTTTACCAAGTTGTACTAGGCGGTGAGTAGTGGATTGTAATCTCTTTTTTGCTACCTGATAATTGGATTGCGGGCGGTGTACTTCACGCCACGGCAGACACACTTCGTAGCGTCCCTCTTCATTGATCTTAATTGTTTGTTCTTTCAAACTCTTCTAATATCTTAGCTTCTTGTTGACATCTTGAAGTTTGTTCCGCCGGATCTCTTATGCCAATCACTTCGAGGCTCCATAAGTCTGAAAGATCAATTTTAGTGAGACAATGCAGGGTAGTATGAGACGAGAGTGTAGAGCTATACACTCCAGTAATGGGTCCTTGTATTGTCCAACCCATCTTTGTTTTTATCGCAGTCAAGCCATTACTTACCTGATAAACATCGCCTGTCAATAGTAAACCACATATATCCGCACCTATGAGTAGTATTACGTTGTCGGGGGAGTCAGTCGTGTCAGTCAATATAATGTTATTTTGCCTAAGTCGGTCAATAATTACACTAGAACGAACTTTAGGTAAATATCCACAAATCTTCGATTGTTCTAATACTGTCATTTCACACGAAAAATCATTATTGACACTTTTGACACATATATCGTAGACTTGACGTTCTTCTTTCTTTTCTTCTTTTCCTCCAAACAGGCAGTGCGTTATATATTCTATTCTTGTTGGTTTCATGTTGAGCTGTTCTGCTAAGTCTTTCTGTATGTATGAGCGTTGTGCTCCTGTGTCTATTAGTGCTCTAGACAAAACACATCTATTGTTGTAGCAAATCTGAACTATCAATGTTTGCAGAAGCGTCGTTGACTGTACTTTGCATAGCATATTCTGACTTGGACTATCCTTGCTCTCATTCTTTTGGCTGTCATCCTTATCACTGATGTTTGGGCACATGAGAGTACAGTGACGACTTTTGCAGACTATACATTTTGGATAGCTCTTGCATTTTTTCGTTATGTGATTTTGTTTGAGGCAGATAAGACACGCCTTTTTATTCTTGATATATTCTACTCTTTCACCATATGTCATTTTTGATGCTTTGTAACATTCGATACTGCAGTGACTGTCCTTTTCGCACCATACACATGTTGGAGTAGTCTTATTTTTGTTTGTCTTTGTTTCAGTGACAAAACAACACGTTGGTTCTTTTAAATCTGGAGTAGACTTGCCTGGTATACCTTGACGCGCGAGATGTATGCGTTCCTCAGACTCGACTTCTTTTTTCAGGAATTCAACAAGGTCATTGAGACTACAGCCGTTTTGTGCGCTAGTTCTGTATCTATTCCATGTACGCAGCACGCTTTCCGGAAGAGCAGATTCGACCATTGGTAGCAGTATCGAAGCATATTTGTCTTTTGTGACCCCTAAACTCTCAAGGGCTTGGAGATGCATCTGTAAGCTGTCGTAAAGTGTTGATAAGCCTTGTGTGTTTGTGCATTGCTGTCCTTTATCGTACATCAAAGCGATCAATCCTCTGACGTAGGTCTCGATCAGGACGTCGTCTCGGGCAAATCTTGACTTTAACGCGTCTAACGCCTTTGCGTAATTTTCACCACATGGTGGGTAGCTTTCTACGAGTTGTCTGGCATTAGAATTTGTATGCATTGATTGTAAGAGGTATTGGAATTTATCTGTATTGTCTATGTTTGGATCCTGATCGATTTTTTTTGAATTGTCCCCAGAACAACAACCAGTTTTTTACCTCACCATCAAATTTTGGTAGTTCTAGTTTCGGCAATGCCAGTTTCCGTTCACAGTTATAAGATCGCGAATCGGGGTCATTATTTTTAATTATTTTGCTAACTTTATATTTGAGTTGAGAGTATCGTTTCCTATAATTCAGACCTTTATCTTGATCTGCTGCGTACTCTGTTTCATCAAAAGCTTCCGCTTCACACCACAAATCACGAAGTGAGGATTCGCACGAAAACAGTTGGTTAGCGCAATCTGAAAACGTTGAATATGTTTCTGCTGGGTCTTCATCATTTTGCAGGGCTCTTTCCAGAGCATCCGCTGCGATTGTGAATTCCCTGCGGAATTGGGTCCGTTTTCGTTTCAGAGGTTCCATTTCCTCACGGTCGCCACTATTTTGCGGATCTTAATTAAAGAAATAACTGCAGGCAAGATAATTTCAACAGTTTACTTCCGATCCATACATTGTTCAATTTTTTATTACATCAATTTTGACAAGGAAAAAAATAATTCTTAAAAATAGTACGAAACATAGACAACTCACTCCGAAAGGAGGACCTTTCGTGACAATTATGTAATTATTGATTGATTGATATATATAACATATCAATAATTACATATTAGGATTATGTAAATATTGATATGTTACAAAGATTTTGGTGGTTAGAAAAAGAATTTCGAAAAATTATGATCTTAAGGCGGGAATCGAACCCGCGTCCGCTGCTATCCGGGCAGGTGCCTGACCGCTCGGCCACCCAAGACACTAGCTAACTTGCCGAAATTCTTCTAACCTTTGCACTTTGAAATTTATTTCCACATTGCGAGGGTACCCGTTGGCTTACAACGTGAAGTGTAAAGGTTAGAAGAATTTCGGCAAGTTATAATTAGTGTCTTAGTTGGCCGAGCGGTCAGGCACCTGCCCGGATAGCAGCGGACGCGGGTTCGATTCCCGCCTCAAGATCATAATTTTTCGAAATTCTTTTTCAAACCACCAAAATCTTGGTACTAATTTTTCTAATATTTATATAATGTTAAAATTAAAATCGAATAGTATTGATATGTTCTCATAAAAGATTACAATAAATCTACTTAGTAGCCTGATGTGCAGCTGTTGGCTGTATGTAACACAGTACGTAGACGTAAATCATACCGATCCGGTAAGCAAAACTTTTTTAGGTCCCATTGTAAACCTATTTCCATTTGCACGCTGCAAATGGTAGTGTGATCTGTTTAGTCAGCATCATAAATATATAAACAATTCAGTATTTGGTCACAATAACAGTTTGTACAAAATAATAGCAAACTACTACTGCGCATGAGCTGTTGTGGGTATGACAGAGGACTAAAGTGTTCATATATTTATGATGCTGACTCTACACAAGAGAGCCAGAAAGGGGTGACAATTGAATTGTACTCTACCGTCACTGCCCGGCGACATTTTTGTAAACAGTAACCATTGGTCTCAAAAAAGGAATAAAATTCTAAAGGAGTGAAACATTCTTCAAATATTCCTCAGATTATTATCGGGGAATTCTAAATATTCTGATGTCACTTCGGTCCAGTGCTCACAGCCGTTTCGAATGTCACAGGAAGTTAATTCAAGCCGAATAACGACATTTCATATTAAAAAAATAAAAAATAAACTATTTGATTTTAATTTTAACATTATATAAATGTTAGAAAAATTTGTACAAAGATTTTAATGGTTAGAATAAGAATTTCGTAACATTATGATTCCCGCCTCAAGATCATAATTTTTCGAAATTCTTTTTCTAACCATTAAAATCTTTGTAAAAAATAAACGATATCTATAGTTACTTGATGTCCTCACATCTGGAGCATAGGTCAATGTGTGGATAGAAATATAAAGATTAAAGGCCTTATACCACTACAGATTTATGGGTCTTTTGAATTCCGGTAATTCGTTATCATTTTCAAACAAACCGACAAAGTTCATCAGGATACAAAACTTAAATGTCCCCACTGGGACACAGGTCTTTCCTAAGGATGGAAGAGTATAGGGAATGGCACATAATCCCCATCACGCTGGCCCAGTTCCAATTGGTGAATATTAACAACTGCAGATAGAGCCTGGACCAACGGCTTAACGTGCCTTCCGAAGCACGAAGGAACTAGAGATAATATAATATATTTAGGTCACCCAATGACCAGCCCGCCGATCAGCGACCTAACTCTGCAAGCCGATTGCAATCGTCTTAGTCTACCAATCACTCTCACTCATTAGGTATGATAGCAACGTTTGAGAGAGATGGCAAAACAAAACCGATTCCAATTAATTTAAAGAGTAGCCCCTCAGTCTTATGTAAGTAATTTTATTTAATTCCGACGTTGATATCCGACGCAGATGAAAAACATTAAGATTTAATGTTAAAAAATGTGGTTGTTTCTAATAAATTATTTATTATTCATCTAAGACGTTACTTTTACAGTGGATAAGATGTCCATAAATTCTCTATTTTTTGTAACCGTTCATTAATCAAGAGAACATCTACAATACGCCTACAACAATATTCTATGCAAAGTAACAAGCATATTAAATTGCATAGTCAATTATACAAACACAAATAAAACAGGCTATAAAAACTCAAAAAACATTGAAATTCGTGAAGATAAAGACATTCAATTTCATTACAAACGTAAAAAAGGCAACTAACGCCCCAATTCCGAAATAAGTAGAACAATAAAATTCTTTTACAATCATTAAGTATGTCTAGTTTCGAAATGATTTATGGTCTAATTGGGTTTTTGGGGATTTTTAATGTTTACTAGAAATGAGGTGTGCTACAAAACAATTCAAATAGGGAATTCGGTAAACATTGAGATGTTATCGATACAATTCGGGCTAATACGAACGTGGTCATGTGAAACGTTTACAGTAGACCATAGCTATGGCTAGACACGGCATAATGTTGTCACTATTTTTACGATACATTAGGGTCGATTGTGACAATGGTTCTCTAAACCTAAGATTAATTTGTCAACAGTGTTTCTCTTTCATTCTCAATTCAAAATGAGACTGATCTTAAATTTAGTTTTAAGTTTAGAGAATCATGTCAGAATTGACCCTATTGAAGGTTAGAGACTTCACAACTGGCAATGGAAAGGGCTATGCTCGGAGTTTGTCTACACGGCTGCGTTTATCACGGCGGGATTTTTTTAATTTATTTAAGCCTTTATTGCCAAAGATAGGATAAGACTTATCTTATCCTATCTTTGGCAATAAAGGCTATATAAGGGAATTAATTGATACTAAATAATTATGTGATCTACTATGCCGTGTGGTGACGGCAGAGAAGAATACAATTGTCACCACCCCCATCTCTCCCATTCACCATACCACCTAGCAATCTACTGCGATTTACGTGAGTTTTATATTACATGGCACCTAACTTAATTGGCGAAAAGTTGGGGTTTAATTCACCTCTGCCTACCCCCTCGGGAAAATTGGCATGAATTATGAATGTTTCAACTTTTCTGTCACTGACGCCACTTTCAGACTTACGTAGGTGCTCTTTCAGACGTGGTAAGATTTACGTACTCGTAAGTAAAAAAAAATATAAAGTAAAACTATGTAATGGCACTACCATTATAAAATTTAATATCCTAAAACTACTGCCGAGTCTAACCGCTCTGAGCTCTACGCTGTCGCTCTACAGGTGCGTGCTATCGACACATCACCACTCACCTCAACGACTTGTCACTACGCTCTCGCTCTGCCACTGCGCCGGTGACAGAGACGGATAGATCGAAATGTGACATTCATTATATTCCACTCTTATTTTCTGTAAGCGGTTGAGATTAATCAGAATGGGCACTTTGTAGCGACATAATTATCAAACATGTAGTGACACCGGGCGAGAATTGTTTTGTTTTAGTTTGTAATAAAGTTTTGGTAATAATTATATTAAGCTACTAGTTGAACTGGAAAACGTGGTTTTGCTCTTATCACCTAGGGGTGCGTATAAAAAATAGCCTACGTACGACCTTTTATCATACCTACCAAATATACACAAAAAAAATCATAAGAATAGGTCAAGTGGTTTCGGAGGAGTTCGATAAGACAAATTGTAACACGAGATTTTTATACAAATATTATATTCTGCTTCCAATAATATCTGAGGTCTGTGTAGTGCTCATACTGTTCAAGGTTTTAACCTAGGTTTTATTGCCGGCTGCCTGATACAAACCTCTTAGGGCCGGTTTTTTGATCCGTAGTTAACTCAACCAATTGTTAAAAATGGTTACTAATCTATTCGATTTTAATTTTAACATTATATAAATAATAGAAGAATTAGTACAAAGATTTTGGTGGTTAGAAAAAGAATTATGATCTTGAGGCGGGAATCGAACCCGCGTCCGCTGCTATCCGGGCAGGTGCCTGACCGCTCGGCCACACAAGACGCAGCGGACGCGGGGTCGATTCCCGCCTCAAGATCATAATTTTTCGAAATTCTTTTTCTAACCACCAAAATCTTGGTTACTAATCCTTAAATATCAGGCTGCTATTAAACTATTTTGATAACTAATGTTACTAATGGTTAAATATCAGTCTGATATTGTTACTGTTGGTGAAATATCAGACTGATTATCTGAAATCAGAATGATTTTTTAACAATTGGTTGAGTTAACTACGGATCAAAAAACTGGCCCTTAGGGTACCTATACTATTGTTGGTGGTTTGCCCTCCACCATTCGGGTTACCCAAAAATTAGTGAATAATGTAAGGGACGAAAAATACCGAAGAAAAATCGTATTTTATCGATAATTAAGTATTTACATTTGTGGCGTGGTGTACCCAACATTATTGGCGAAGCTTGAGTGTTAATTCACGTCTGTCTTCCCCTTTGGTGAGAAAGGTATGGTAAAAAAATGTTGTATGTAAATCACTTTTGCTGTTCAGCGATAACTTATCGCCCGGTCTAAGGTAAAATAATAATAAAATTGAAGCCATGTCGAAATTACAAGAGTTTGTTAGCTCTTTGAGTACAGTCGATGGTTCGCTTACCATAGGCCTTGATCTTTGCGGTTGGAAGATGCATTTTATTGCAGTACTTGTTAGGCAATCCGGCACCTTTCAAAATTTAATATATATTTTTAATTTAATATTTTTTATGCTATACAGGCACTGACCTCAGTTGAACAAGTACGCTGGACTAAAGATTTTCGCCATCTTGGCGCTGATGGCACTGGGTACGAAGGTGAACGTCCACGGAACTAATAAGAGAGATGCTTTTGTAATATCAAATACGACAACAAACGTCAAATTTACCCGACTCTCTGCACTCTCGGGTCATGGCATAAGCCGAGGCCTCCTAGCCGGGCCTTGCCCCACGGCAAACCACCCGGCATATGGTTAGACCGCGCCGAGGGCCTCGCCACCAGACCGGGGTCGAGCACAGGGGGGCGAAGGGGAGCCCCGCCGTCTTGGACGGCAGCCCAGACCACCGGGGGACTGATGTCCCCTGAGTTCATGCCCGGGCCATGAGCTACCGCTCGATGCCCGCAGCCCGCCATCAGGCGGATGACCCGGATGATGGATGATGATGAAACGTCAAATTTATTAGTACCCTTGCCGCTGGATAGAGGGCGCTTCAAATCGAGACGGGAAACATTTTTCATTTTATTGGACGTATTCAGTCCAGCGTACATGTTTAATAGAGGTGAGTGAGAGAGCGAGAGTATACAGGCAAGCACTTGGCTTAAGTAAGTGACGATAAGGGCCGAAGATGGAATAGATCTTCACGATTCTAGTAAAAGTCACTGCGCTATCGAGTTTCGATCGATGCCTCCGGCTGGCTGTAGCAAAAAACCCCACAGTCCAATAAAACACAACAAAAGAATGCTCAAGCTGGTCACCTCGGCAGGGTTAAGCCATGTTAAGCGGACACAGATGAGATACGCCACCAAACAGATATTAATGCCTCCATTAGCAAACTCCGGTCGGAATATTACCAATAAAAATAATAATTAGAAGCCCTCTGAATCGTACGTGTTTCCGCCCCACGAAACTCACCCCTAACCGACTATCTGTCTGATTAATTTCCCAGATAGCGATCCGAACGGGCAAATAAAGAAATTCGAGTTCGGATCAGGAAGTTATCAGACGCAATATTTCAATAAATTTTAAACGGGGCAACTATCAAAATAAATTGTTGATAGTATTGCTTTATCTTTATCTGTGAATGTATGACATTTATATTGTGTGTGTGTGTGTGTTTTTTTTTTTTACTTGTGATCAATTGAGGTTACAAGATAGTTGTTTGCCGCTATCAGAATATTTGCTCCGTTCGATTATTCAAATTGATTTGGTCGTCATTAATTTTATCAATGACTGGGTTAAGAAAGAAAAAGCCTTGTGTGTTATCAGAAAAAGTGTAGAGTTCAAACGGTGTTATAATGTGGTTTCATAATTTATTTTTAATCTCTCACACCCGCAGGTAGATCTAATTTATTATTATCTTTTATAATCTTTAAAAGTCCTCGTGTATTATATTTACAGATAATTTTTGAATTATTGCAATTCTAGTTATAGTCCAGTAGCACGGTACTTTTTCTAGCAATTTAACAAATTTAATCAGAGACATTTTGACGAAACTAGATTATGGTCCAAATGGTTGGATTTACCATACTTCTCCCTTTTAGTAAATATTAAATAACGGTTATGGAATACTAAAAAAACTGTCGTTAAATGTCAATGGATCTAAGCACACGTAATATTTATTGGAGAATGACTATAGATATACGTATCAAAGATATAGATAACATTAAACGTTCAGTGCTATGTCGAGCAAGGTTGGTTTGATTGTGAAAAATATTAGGGCTTAGTCAGGTTAATTAAATAATGACCATTAACGAAATAACGAGTTGGTACAGGACTTAGTGGAGATTGACGTTAATAAGACACAATTACCAGATCGTAACAAAGTAATACTTACCACATTTACTCCAAATTGCCTAACAGTTTTGTTACGCAGCTTTTGTATACTATATTAATATTATAAGGCTGTAGAGTTTGTTTGTTTGTTTGGTTGAACGCGATAATCTCAGGAATCGATGGGGATGATTCAAATTAAAAAATTATTTTGTGTTGGATAGTCCACTATAATAAAATCATGCTACTAATATAAAATCATGCTACGACCAATAGGAGCTGGGCATCAATGAAAGACATTGAAAAATATTCATTTTCAAAGCTTTCTTGGCATAAACGAAACGTAAAGTAACGCAAAAAACAAAGTGCATAAGTCGGAATTTTTCTCCTTAAAAATGTAACTTATGTACTTCTGTTTTATTTTCCGACGTCCACGCGAAAGAAGTCGCGGGCACAACTAGTGTAAGTAATATAAAGAAATCTGTGTACAAAACACGCTGGCCACTCACGCGCACATTTAGCGCGCCTAAAACATCGATTTACGCGTTCTTGTGGACGAAATCTTAATGAGCGCTCGTTGCACAATCCTCTCGTAATACGTGGAAGTGTGGATTTTACTACGTTACTGTGCATGGGCGAAGATAATGCTAACGCGGCCGAGGCGATCCCATTCACTTTGCGACTTGTTTTTTTTAAATATTTTATAGGAATCGTGTTAGCTACTGCACGCTTTCGCTTTGGTCAGTAATTTCAGCGGACGTACTTGATTTTTTATGTTGAAAATAAAAACATCTTAAAATTGAAATTATTACTTTTTGGTAAATAGAAACGCAGGGATATTCAAATTTAGTATCCACCATAGATTTATTTCAGTGTTAGTAGTGCTCAGTCTATGGCGCATACGGGCAAACAGTTTGATATGATTGTGTTTACTAGATGTCGCCACCGTATATGATTCTTATGTCAATCACTGTTACCAACGCTCTCTCTCTCCAAAACCATTGTACGCGCCATTGGTGCCTTTGTATTAATAAATACTTTCCACTGATAAAACAACGTATTTTCTTTATTGGAGCAAACAAATATATTATTCACTTTTCACATTTTATTTACATAAATAAATCACGCTTATTTATACACTCTACTCTACTACCTCGCACTCGCAGCACTCAACTCTAATCTTAATAACATCTCTCATTCTTGACAAAATTGTCCAATAAATATAAATATCAAAGTTTGTGGTTGGCCAATGGACAGAACAGATAATAATAAATAAATATTTTTACACTCACACCTATCATCTAGCCCAAAGTAAGTAGCCTAAGCACTTGTGTTATGGATACTAGATGACGGACATATTTTTAATATAATTATGTATGTAAATGTTGAAAATATACTACATAAACATATACGCAACCATGACTCGGACATTTGTGGTCATCACAAATTTTGCCCCTACCAGGATTCGAACCCGGGACCTCTTGGCCAATACCCAGCAATCTGAGCATTCGACCAAGGCGGCCGTCATAAAAGATTTATTTTATTATTCGGTAAGACAATGGTACCGCGTGGTGATTGTTGTATCCAGATGTGTATCACCCAGTTTGGAAATTCTTATACAAGCATCATCGTCATCATCAGCCTTCTTGCCGGGGACATGTCTTCCTCATACCAGAATTACGCAACACAATTTTTTTTTTTTCATATTCATATTCATATTCTTTATTTGCAAATTAAGTGTACATAAGGTCTTATAGCTACTTAGCTTAAATAGTACTTTTCACTTAATTACCCACACATTGGGTAAAACAAATTTATGAGGACAAAACAGTTATTAAAAATAAAAATAATAATATTGTCATCAGTAAATTATCAATTAGTTCAAAAATAAAATAAAAACAATAACATTATAATCAAATATCAATTAAATCAAATATAAAAAAACAACATCATTAACATTAATTATTAATTAAATCAAAAATAAAAACAATATTATTACCAAAATAGTGAAAAAGATTTCTTTAGATTTAGTTTGTCTCACCGTGAATAGCTAGCCTTATATCGATCATAACGGTGCTTAGCTTTGAGCCCGTTCGCAGACTTCCTACTATTAACATATAACTTGCTTGTATTGAAGTTATATTCAAGAACACGCGTAGTAATTAAAGACTTTACGTCTTTGCAATAAGAGCTACAATGCAACTTTGTATCCGTCGGATTTGCAATACTCCTGGTCAGGATTTATTATGTCTGCATAGTGCATTTTTAATTTCTAGAGATGACATAATCTATCTAATTATGTTTATGTGACTGTAATTTTTTTACAGGGTCACTTGTTCTAGTAAAAAAGAGATAGCACAGAGGAAAAAAGGAAGATACAGAATCGCCGCCAGCTTTGTTTTTATTTTTAGGTGTTTTTTTTTTAAATTGATATGTTTGCGATTTCTCTAGACGCAGTTGAGTGTACGAATCGTCGTAGTAATGGTTGCTAAAACAGCAACAATATAAAATGTTGTATGTGTATAAAAAATTTAATATGGTTTAATATAAACTCATCAACTTTATCTGAGGATAAGTTATTGACACTGCTTTATGTTGTATTGGCGATCATTCCAAAAATACTGACGATTTCTATGACGATTTTTATGACTGGTGACCAAAATTAAGTAAAAAACTGCATAGAATATGTCGGTATTATAAGAACGGATAGATATATAAGATAGAACATGAAGCAGGTATACATAAAATACCCTTAGGCATTGTTGATAATAAAAGCCGTGTGGTGACGGCAGAGTAGAATACAATTGTCACCACCCCAAATCTCTCCCGTGGGTGTCGTACAAGGCGACTAAGGATAAATCAGTGATGAGAAATGGTCAGCAGCGTTCCTTTTATACCACCTAGCAATGTACTGCGACTTTTGTGCCCAGTAAATGGCAATAGGCTCGCCACCTATTACATGGGACCTGACATAATGCTGACAAATAAATGAATATGATATTTTTCTGTAACGCAATTTATTTAATTTGGATAGAAAATTTCAGATGGATAGAAAGAACGGTGGATATAGAAATGTCAATAACAAAGCCATCGCTGTTTAGATCTAAATTCAAGTTTTCTTGATCAAAGAATTAGTTTCTTGGCCGATCGAAGATCTTGATCAAGTTACAGTTTGATCGGGGATCAATCACCTGGTAGGGAAGGAAGAGGTAGAAGTACCTAACTGGTTTTTCTAACGTTTCCACTTTTGCTTTTAAAACCACTTTCTATGAGTGAGTTGTCGTAGGATATGTAATTGTAATTGGACGTAAGTAAACAGCCCGCAGAGGGGCTCGCCAGCGCAGTGACATAGCGCGCTCGGCCTGCGATTGCGTAAACTAAGCAATGTTCGCTAAGGCCGTCATTGGATGGGTGACCAAAATATAAAAAAAATTATATAAAGCACAATTTTCCGACGTCTTTTCCTTTGTAATAATTGGAGCAAACAAATATATTATTCACTTTTCACATTTTATTTACATAAATAAATCACGCTTATTTATACACTCTACTCTACTACCTCGCACTCGCAGCACTCAACTCTAATCTTAATAACATCTCTCATTCTTGACAAAATTGTCCAATAAATATAAATATCAAAGTTTGTGGTTGGCCAATGGACAGAACAGATAATAATAAATAAATATTTTTACACTCACACCTATCATCTAGCCCAAAGTAAGTAGCCTAAGCACTTGTGTTATGGATACTAGATGACGGACATATTTTTAATATAATTATGTATGTAAATGTTGAAAATATACTACATAAACATATACGCAACCATGACTCGGACATTTGTGGTCATCACAAATTTTGCCCCTACCAGGATTCGAACCCGGGACCTCTTGGCCAATACCCAGCAATCTGAGCATTCGACCAAGGCGGCCGTCATAAAAGATTTATTTTATTATTCGGTAAGACAATGGTACCGCGAGGTGATTGTTGTATCCAGATGTGTATCACCCAGTTTGGAAATTCTTATACAAGCATCATCGTCATCATCAGCCTTCTTGCCGGGGACATGTCTTCCTCATACCAGAATTACGCAACACAATTTTTTTTTTTTCATATTCATATTCATATTCTTTATTTGCAAATTAAGTGTACATAAGGTCTTATAGCTACTTAGCTTAAATAGTACTTTTCACTTAATTACCCACACATTGGGTAAAACAAATTTATGAGGACAAAACAGTTATTAAAAATAAAAATAATAATATTGTCATCAGTAAATTATCAATTAGTTCAAAAATAAAATAAAAACAATAACATTATAATCAAATATCAATTAAATCAAATATAAAAAAACAACATCATTAACATTAATTATTAATTAAATCAAAAATAAAAACAATATTATTACCAAAATAGTGAAAAAGATTTCTTTAGATTTAGTTTGTCTCACCGTGAATAGC
This sequence comes from Cataclysta lemnata, assembly GCA_963931975.1. Taxonomy (NCBI): domain Eukaryota; kingdom Metazoa; phylum Arthropoda; class Insecta; order Lepidoptera; family Crambidae; genus Cataclysta; species Cataclysta lemnata. The sequence goes on along the minus strand of OZ008362.1, from coordinate 2,858,229 downwards.
TAGCCTTATATCGATCATAACGGTGCTTAGCTTTGAGCCCGTTCGCAGACTTCCTACTATTAACATATAACTTGCTTGTATTGAAGTTATATTCAAGAACACGCGTAGTAATTAAAGACTTTACGTCTTTGCAATAAGAGCTACAATGCAACTTTGTATCCGTCGGATTTGCAATACTCCTGGTCAGGATTTATTATGTCTGCATAGTGCATTTTTAATTTCTAGAGATGACATAATCTATCTAATTATGTTTATGTGACTGTAATTTTTTTACAGGGTCACTTGTTCTAGTAAAAAAGAGATAGCACAGAGGAAAAAAGGAAGATACAGAATCGCCGCCAGCTTTGTTTTTATTTTTAGGTGTTTTTTTTTTAAATTGATATGTTTGCGATTTCTCTAGACGCAGTTGAGTGTACGAATCGTCGTAGTAATGGTTGCTAAAACAGCAACAATATAAAATGTTGTATGTGTATAAAAAATTTAATATGGTTTAATATAAACTCATCAACTTTATCTGAGGATAAGTTATTGACACTGCTTTATGTTGTATTGGCGATCATTCCAAAAATACTGACGATTTCTATGACGATTTTTATGACTGGTGACCAAAATTAAGTAAAAAACTGCATAGAATATGTCGGTATTATAAGAACGGATAGATATATAAGATAGAACATGAAGCAGGTATACATAAAATACCCTTAGGCATTGTTGATAATAAAAGCCGTGTGGTGACGGCAGAGTAGAATACAATTGTCACCACCCCAAATCTCTCCCGTGGGTGTCGTACAAGGCGACTAAGGATAAATCAGTGATGAGAAATGGTCAGCAGCGTTCCTTTTATACCACCTAGCAATGTACTGCGACTTTTGTGCCCAATAAATGGCAATAGGCTCGCCACCTATTACATGGGACCTGACATAATTGGCGAAACGTGGGTGCTAGTTCACCTCTGCCTACCCCTTCGGGGATATAGGCGTGATTTATGTATGTATTGTTGATAATGTAATAGACACTAATACACATTGAAAGCGTTAACCAATTTTGAAATGCCTACCTTACCTATGTAAAGTTGCTATTACACTTCCAGTTATTTGAACTTAAAAAGCCCCAGTCATCTACGTTACTCAATACTTGAACTCACAACTTACTGTGCAATAGTTAAAATCAGTACAGGCCGACAAGATACAAACAGTTACAATATCAATAATCGAATGGATGGTGTTATTACAGAAGTCATTAAGATTATTGGTGTTCGAAAATAAGTATTTATAAATGGTTTTGTAAGTTGCTTGTGTAAGTGTTGCAGGAAATGTTTCTTCATTAGGCTACTTATTTTTGATGATAAAATATTATATTAACATAAAAAACATACATAGAGACATAAATCACGATTCACCAGCTTATTTTAAAACGTGTCTAATCCGTAAAAGTTGTTTTATTTCAAATCCGTAGTGCTCGTGCAAATATAAGAGAACATTAGCTTATTTTATGTAATAGGGGGCGAGTCTATTGCCATTCACCGAGCATTTAGGATTGGAATGTTGTCATCCCAATCGTCCTCCCATTTTTTGTCGGTCTTTCAACATGATCCTTTCATACTTGGTTACTAGGTTACTTTTTTGGTGTGGTTTCAATTCAAAAAGATTAGATTGGATTTAGAACGTTTAGTAATTTAAATGCTGACAACTACCAATTATTTCTATTCATCAAAAAAGTCAGATTGATTTTCAATCTTAAATCATTATTCGAAAGGTTCTCAAGTGAAACAGGGAGAATATTAGTCATTTTTGTTATGTTGTGTCTAACTGTAAAGTAAAGCTGCAAATGCGAAACTAATCAATAACAACATTATTTTATCGATCACTGTATCCCAATCCCAAGGCCGTGTGGTGACGGCAGAGTAGAATACAATTGTCACCACCCCAAATCTCTCCCGTGGGTGTCGTACAAGGCGACTAAGGATAAATCAGTGATAAAGAATGGGCAGCAGCGTTCCTCTTATAACTACCACCTAGCAAAGTACTGCGACTTTTGTGCCCGATAAATGGCAATAGGCTCGCCACCTATTACATGGGACCTAACATAATTGGCGAAACGCGGGTGCTTGTTCACCTTTGCCTACCCCTTCGGGGATATAGGCGTGATTTATGTATGTATGTATCCCAATACTGACAAATAAATGAATATGATATTTTTCTGCAACGCAATTTATTTAATTTGGATAGAAAATTTCAGATGCCTAGAAAGAACTGTGGATATAGAAATGTCAATAACAAAGTCATCGCTGTTTAGATCTAAATTCAAGTTTTCTTGATCAAAGAATTAGTTTCTTGGCCGATCGAAGATCTTGATCAAGTTACAGTTTGATCCGGGATCAATCACCTGGTAGGGAAGGAAGAGGTAGAAGTACCTAACTGGTTTTTCTAACGTTTCCACTTTTGCTTTTAAAACCACTTTCTATGAGTGAGTTGTCGTAGGATATGTAATTGTAATTGGACGTAAGTAAACAGCCCGCAGAGGAGCTCGCTAGCGCAGTGACATAGCGCGCTCGGCCTGCGATTGCGTAAACTAAGCAATGTTCGCTAAGGCCGTCATTGGATGGATGACCAAAATATTAAAAAAAATATATAAAAGCACAATTCCGACTTCTTTTCCTTTGTAATAATACAGTGAAACCCTGACGTGTCGTCAACTGTACCTAAATTTCTTCTTCTTCCGGCCTGTTCAGAGTCTATCTATGTTGCGCAGTATGTTTTCTTTACCATTCATAATATCGGTCAGAGTCGTCATCAAGCCGTCGTCATCACACCATAAAGGTGCTAGTGATGAATGAATGTATAGGAAAAAGACTAATCGAAACGGACCATGTCGAGATATTGATGAACGGAGACAGGTAATTTGAACTAGAACTAAGGCTATACAGATAGCCGCCTGCTTGCCACCAAGACCAACCCTCTTGGCTATGCTACTATTGGTCGTTTGTCCTCTGCCATTAGGGTAAGCTAAGGTGCTTATTGGTCTACACCGGGCAATCTCCCTTAGTGTCGACTAAGGGAGATTGCTTGATTTTTACGATTAATTGATTTTTACTACACCCCTGATATTATTTATTCGCTGCCAGGCGAGCACGGAGGACCAACTGAATCACCTGTGCCCACACTTGTCGCTTCTTTAATACAAAAGAGATACAACTCAAAATTGCATTCATGCAACAGTAGGTCTTATAATCATACATTTAGACCACACAATGTTTCGAAGTGTTTTTTGAGATGCGTGCGTCTATCTTGTATTAAATGAACTTACATACATAAATTACGCCTTTATCCCCGAAGGGGTAGGCAGAGGTTAATTAGCACCCACGCTTCGCCAATTATGCTAGGTCCCATGTAATAGGTGGCGAGCCTATTGCCATTTATCGGGCAGAAAAGTCGCAGTACATTACTAGGTGGTATAAGAGGAACGCTGCTGCCCATTCCTCATCATGTTTTATCCATAGTCGCCTTGTACGACATCCACGGGAGAGATTTGGGGTGGTGACAATTGTATTCTACTCTGGTACCGTCACCACACGGCTTAACTTAATTAACTGTACCTACATTGTGTATAAAAATGGTTACACCATCAAACCGAGGCCATAACTCATCAGCGCTGTAAACACTCCATATATCAGATCATGTAATGCACCAGTTACCGATTCTAAGTACGCCAACGCTGTTAGTTGCGCAATGAAGGCGACCGTTGCCCAATATTTAAAAAAAAACTATCCGATTTAAATCATATACATATACACAACACTTCTGAAACTAGGTCAGTATAGTTATTGACCATGTGCACCTAATGGTCGTTTCGTGACTATGTTTGGTGTAGCAATTGTTTTTGTCGAAGTTTTATTTCATACATACATACCTACATCAATCCCGAAGGCCTACCCCTTCGGGGTAGAGATGTAGTTTGAGGTGTATTTTTTATTACCTTACTCGTTTCGTTTTCAGTCTCATATAAAAACTAGGGGCGAACTTATTGCCATCTATCGGGCACGTAAATCGCAGTATATTGCTAGGTGGTATTCGAGGAACGCTTCTGCCAATTACTCATCGCTGTCTTTACCCTTAGTCACCTTGTACGACACCCGCAAAAGAAATAGGGTGGTGACAATTCCGCTCTGCCATCACCACACGGCTATTTTAGATTTTTATTTTCACATGTCACCTCAAGGAAGCAGTCAATAAAGTTGATAGGAATATAATCCTTTTTGAAAATGAATTTAATACACTAGAGTATCCGCTTTAGGTGGCTTGTCCCTTTCATAGTATACTATACTGAATGGTCATTTCGTGACTATGCTTGATGTAGCAACTGGCAACTGTCTATGTCAAATTTTTATTTCAATGATTATATCGAATGCAATCCCATCTATTTCGGAAACCTCTTCACCTTAATAAGTATCTAGAATCCTTTCCTCATTTCGTTTCGAATAATATTAATAATATTATTGTATTTAATAATATTTAATGAACATAATTATTAAAATTAAATAGGAAATTACGCAATTAACCCAGAAACAACACCTTTCTTGTATGTAATAAATAAATTAATAAATAACCTCAATATGTTTCGAATGGATTATTAATTTTATCTAATTTGAACCCGACCGAAGACTGTATAATGTTATTTCGCAATAGTAATATTACAATGCACAATTCCAACTTAATTATGACATAATTAAGGCGTCGAATTACAAATACAAAGCACTTTCGAATCTAATTAATGTGTTACTTATTAATTTTAATTTGTTTTGACAAAATAATTATGTTAAGTGAAAGTAGTTGAATGGCCAAATCTCTACTGTTACTGATACACTTTCGCTTATAATCTGTTAAAATACCAATATAATCATTATTTTAATCGTACAAGTAGAATTACAGCATTTTATTTATGCGTGTAATGTCGGGCCTTTGGTTTCGAAACAAGAGATAAAAGTTAACCCATAATAAAGGACATTATGGAAGGACTTATTTTAATATCCTTTTCATAAAAAAGATGTTAGCTAATAAAATTGGTATTAAGATACATCACCTAATAAATGTAACCATTTTACTATGTTTCTGTGTTTTTTATTGAATCCTAAGAAGGGGGTCACAACTCAAATAACAAGTCACGTAAACATTTATAATATTCATTTATTTATATCAGCCTCAACTCAAAATACGCGGAGTACTTTGTCAGTGATGTTTTACAAAAAAACAAAGCATAAAAAAGCTAAAAACAACAACAGATAATAATATAATATCTACAGACGAATTTGCCGCGCATCGTTCTACAATGCTATGCGGTTCTAGATCTTTCTAGCCGTTTCCGGTCACATCAGCACCCGCCAAACACAAGCTTGCACACGTGAGCCAACAGCGCCGATACAAAATTGCAATACATACGCACTAAAATACTAAAAGATCACATTTTCAACTTAGCCTAATAAGGTACTGGAGGTACAGGTGTGGGGGTGAGAACTGGTCTCTCAGTGCCAGCCATGGTGTTGCTGCTCCTCTTTCTTGAGGTAGAAAGGAACATGTACCTTAACTGGGTATGGGACCTCTTTCACCAGAGGTACTGGCACCTCCTTGTACACGGGGTAAGGCTTGTCAATGGGCACTTTCACTTCATAGGGAACTTTCCTCTCGACCGTGTAAGGGACCTTCTTGAACACGTCATAGGGCTTAGGTACTGGCACCTTGATGTGTACTGGGTAAGGCTTCTCTACTTCGACCTTGTAAGGTTTGTCAACTGGTACCTTAACTTCATAAGGCACTGGTTTGTGTACGGTTACTGGGTACGGTTTCTCCACTGGTACGGGGTAAGGTTTCGGCACGTACACGTTGTAAGGCTTGTCGACGGGCACTTTCACTTCATAAGGCACCTTCTTGATGACTTCGTACGGCTGGGGCACTTTAACTTCGTACTTGACGGGGTAAGGGACCTTCTTCTCCACGGTGTAGGGCTGGGGCACGGGCACGCGAACTTCATAAGGCACTTTCTTCTCGACGGTGTAGGGAGTGGGCACTTTGACCTTCACTTCGAAGGGCTTGTCGACTGGCACCTTGACTTCGTAAGGCACTTTCTTCTCCACGGTGTAAGGCTCAGGGACGTATACGGGGAACTTGACGTACTCCTTGACGGTGACGGGGACCTTCTTTTCCACGGTGTAGGGTTGGGGCACGGGCACTTTCACTTCATAAGGCACCTTCTTCTCCACAGTGTAAGGGACGTGCTTCTCAACGGTGTAGGGGACAGGGATCTTCTTGACCACTTCGATGGTCTTCACGTGCTCATGACCATGGCCGTAGTCGCCGCCGCTGGAGATCGGCTTCCAGTCGGAGTGGCCACCGAACTCGGCGCCACCTTGGCCGCCATAGCCGCCCTGGTGTCCACCGAAATCGCCACCGTAGCTGGAACCAGAATCGCCATAGCTGGAGCCACCGTAGCTGGACCCGGAGCCACCGTAGCTGGACCCGGAGCCACCGTAGCTGGACCCGGAGCCACCGAAGCTGGCCTCGCCGCCACCGAAGCCGTGTCCTTCGTCACCACCGTAACCGCCACCGAATCCGCCGCTGTAGGAGCCGGTGTCGTAGATGCCTCTCTTCTCCTGTTTCTTGTCGTCTACCTGTTTCGATGCGCCTTTCTCCTCGCTGGCAAAGGCCACCACGGCCAATGAGGCTACTAGAACAACCTGTAGACAATATAGAGCAATGTTAATTTTTTTTCTTGGAACATTGTATAACATACACATTACACCCTATTTGGCTACACCCTATTTTCGTTATTTTTTTTCTTTGAATATTGTCTAACATACACATTGTAGCCCTATTTTTGTTTGTGGTCTACGCCAGTTTGGCTGTATAAAGGTGATCCCTTTGCCTTCATACAGACATCACTCCTGTATCCCTGATGAGGTGAATGAACACACACTTTTCGTCGATTAAGTTAGGTCCCATCTAATAGGTGGCGGGCCTAGCAGCCTAACAGCCGTGTGGTGACGGCAGAGCAGAATACAATTGTCACCACCCCCTCTCTCTCCCGTGGGTGTCGTACAAGGCGACTAAGGGTAAAGACAGCAATGAGTAATGAGCAGCAGCATTCCTCTTATACCACCTAGCAATATACTGCGATATTATGTGCCCGATAGACGGCAATAGGCTCGCCACCTATTACATGGGGCCTAACATAATAGGCGAAACGTGGGTGCTAGTCACCTCTGCATGCCCCTTCGGGGATATATGCGTGATTTATGTATGTATGTATGCTGCCCATTACTCATCGCCGTCTTTACCCTTAGTCGCCTTGTACGACACTCACGGGAGAGATGGGGGTGGTGACAATAATTGTATTCTTTTTTGTTTGAACATTGTATAAATTTTACCAAATAAAGAAATAAAAATGTTGGAATATATATTTCTTACGAAGAAAGAGAGCCGTTGAAAAGCTTAGGGAAACATCGGCAAGTCAACTAACGTCCTGACCGGCCAGTGGTGGAGGCCGGATCGCGGAGGACGCGGGTTTGATTCCCGCAACATACAACATTATTTTGCTATAAATTTCTGAGCTCTTTTTCTTAGCAAATGAATAATTTTGATGATTACGTCTGGATTGAGTTAAGTGATCATTGTAGGGCGCTGTCTAACTTGCGAAAAACTAAACTAATAAACTAACTTTTTTATGGAAATGCGTCTTTCTAAGGTTTCTGTAATGCGAGTTATAATAAGCGTTTAAAGAGCGAAATTATTGTAAAGATTAGTTCAAGAGTTGGTTGGTAAGAGATGCCCGTTGCCATAGCAACCACTGCTCCGTTCCCACTGTTATATTTGGAGCCAAATCTCGAGTGAAAGTGCGCTGCTTCTCAAATCCGAACCCTAATGCTGCACGCACACGATTAGCTTTCCATGAGCGGGTTATTGCAAAAACCATGTTCCGTGTGTTGACTGCGGAACTGCGAGATCAATCTCATCCATCCAGCGTGGAATAGTAAACCACTTTCTACTAAACAACCAAGAACCTGGTAAATGTTATTCGTCCATAACTTTATATCCGCGTTTGCGAATATCAAGATCTTGTTTAGAGTTTAACTGTGTCGGTTGCGCAACGGTGTCGTAGCTGACACAACACGTAAATGGTAATAAACAGTAAGGGAAGGAGGCCGATGGAGCTCGATGGCGCATCATCATCATCATCACCAGCCTTTTAATGTCGCCTCTGCTGGGGAACTGGCCTTCCCTATGGATGGAAGAATATAGGGAATCAGAACCAGAATGGGCCATGACCCACCACGCTGGCCCAGTGCGGTTTGGTGGGTATGAGCGACTGCAGATGCAGCCGGGACCAGCTTGACGTGGCTTCCGAAACGCGGAGGAAATCGAGATCATAAATTTTTGGTCACCCATTAAATGACACTAAATAGCATTGATTAGTTTACGCAATGGCAGACCCTCCTTAGTCATTGCGCTTCATTCAGGCAGGTCATTGGATGTGTGTCTAAAAACATATTATCTCCAGTTCCTCCGTACTTCAGAAGGCACGTTAAGTCCCGGCTGCGTCTGCAGTCGTTAATACCCACTAATCCGCACTGGACTAACGTGGTGGTATATGGCCCATTCTCCCTATATTCTTTCATCCATAGGGAAGACCTGTGCCCCAGCAGTGGGGACATTAAAGGGCTGGGGATGAAGTATGCCTATAGCCAGCATACTAAGTGGATGGTGAAATTAAACCTTAAAGTATTTGGTGCAAGTTCAAAAATGGATTGAAATATTTGCGATTGTACCCCCTGGCTGACCGTGATAGTAAATACTACGCGGAATATTTTTATAACTACAAGCTTTACACTTTCAATTGTTTCGTTACGCCACCCGAGCTTTGCGTTTTATAGTTGCGGCCTACTTTATCGGTTTATCTAATTACGTACAGCTTCTATAATCTCAACTTTACCCCACTCACTTTAGAGTAGCAATTTGGTGCTTTCTGTAATTTGTTTTGTTTTTAAGCCAGCATTAAGTTGTGCGGTCTCTTTTTTTTATACAAAAAGGTTATGCTTTTCTGTTGTGACTCGTGTAGAATGTTGCTGTGTGTTGTACTGCGACAACATGCTATTTTCCTTGTTTCAAGCAAAAGCAAAAAACTACTTTTTTAACACAACAAACGGAATGCTTTGATGGCTTTGGTGGTAACGAAAAACTTTCATTAGCACGTTAATCATTTCTGGGGTTCGTAACCTTTTTCATTTTAGTTAATTTTAATAGTAAATTTTCCATCAAGTGCACAAAACGAATCAGTTTTGTCCGAGACTTTTAGCAAAGCCGAAGGCGAGGGCTGATAGTAATGTCGAGGAAAAAAATCGTTTTGTGGACGAGTTAGAAACTCTGCTTTTCACTTCGATTGCGAGGAAATAGAACAGTAGTTTATCATAACATATCTTAAAATTCAAACTAAAATTAGTACAATTTTGAATACTGAAGGAAATTGTTTTTCCCATTGATATAGGCTTGGGTTGGAGACCTATACAGCCAAGTATTAAATTAATTTTGAAATAATAATTTTCTTAAATTAATTTAATTACCTACCGTACCTACTTGAATTAAAATTTTAATATCTTTTATGTCTTAAAAAACACATTAGGCAAGTAAATTTAAGTAAATAATAAAATAACAAATTTTATCTCTGAATTTCTTATTGTGTTTGGCTGCATGGCTTATTTTCTTTATTATTATTTCTTTTTTTTTTAGTAGATACGTTAATGCTCTAGAGCACAAAATTCGATTTTGTGCAGCCTATATCCTGCACAAATAAGCACTTTCAGAGCATGAGAAGTGAAAAAACAATTACCATCGACGTGACAAACTTGCCTATACTAATTCACCCGATTTTTGTGTGTCCTGTTTTAACTTTTAATATTTTCCTTTGCTATCATCGCGAAGATTCATGCCAAATATGTATATATATATATATTAGCAAGAGAATCAGGTTGGAGCTCTAAAATGGCGCAAGACGCATAATTTCACGCGTGCGCCCGCCGCGGACCAACAATGGGCATTTAACTTGAGAATTATTTCTTCACTTACACAGTTAGCCCAGTTTTGTTACTGGTAACAATCACTGTTATTAAAATGTTACATACGGCCGTAAATGTGTTGCCACTAAAATTTCATTTTCACAATACATACCGAGAGAAAGTACGCGGATTATGTCTCATTACTTGCAAACAGTTTTATGATTAAATTATATCATTGTAGAATTAAATTGAGACTCTATAGTGGCAATATACAAGGGATGTGATGTGAATGAAATAATGTTAATATCGACTCATCAGTCTATTCCTTATTATAATAATAAAGCTTTATTTTGTATGTTTGTGCGTAATGAATATAAAGTCATGATTTTAGAAGAAGTATCTTTTGGTAAATTCGGGTTAAAGTCCGATTTTATAACAATACAATTAAGTTTTAACTCTGTTGTAAAAACATTCTAGGTGACTTAAAAAAAAATATCTAACCTTTTTGGAATTTGGTATTAGAACATTAAAAAAGGTTACAAGTTAATCGAAAAGTTTCTACTTAAGTCTTTTGAAAAATAAAACGTACCTATAATGCAGAATAAAGGCAAAATTATCTACAATGGCAATTTTGACGAAATGTACAAACGACAATAAAACAAAAAGCACTCTGGGAACTAACCGACTAAGAACATCGACTAAAATCCTTAGTTCTACATGTTTTTTTGCATAGATAGTAAGATACGTTGTTTTGCAAGCAACTGACTCTAGTATAATGTACACCTGTTAGGTATCACGGCGAAACGAAAGCAAATTTTGTTATGTAACAGCGATCAAACTGAGTATACTGAATCTTTACCAGGAAGTCTGTCTGTCTGTCTATGAATTAATGTTCTGTGGTATAATCAATATTTTATCGCCTATCTTCGACATGATTGTAGGAATTGAATAAGTTAATATGTAATATGAACCAAAAAAGTTATGCTCGATTACGGTGCAAGCAGGTCCCACGATACGCCTACGATTGCGTATAGCAAGCAATATTCGCTAAGGCCAGCCACTGGATGGGCCGCCGAAAACATATTAGCGCAAGTTCCTCCCCTCCGTACATCGGATTCATTTACTATTAATTCCCGAGAAATAAATTGTACAGCTTCAAGCTTTGATATAGTTTTTTAAACTTTATGACAAAGATTGATAGATAGATTTTTTAGTATAAAAATTATGTAAATCAGTCATTCTTTAAAATCAGATGCTATTTTATATTTTTTAATTTATTACATTGCTCTTACTTGTTTTTCACTGGTCAACTGGTGGAAAATACTATTATAGTGTTAAATTTGCCAATTGTATATTTTATGCAATAAAGTTTATATAAATTAATAAATAATATTAACAATTAATTTGTATCTATAAATTATCTTTTGCAATAACATTTACAAAATTATTTTTCATCAGCATATTGTTGTAAAATAAGATTAACCAATAATTTATTTAGAGGCTAAACTTAAACACTCTATTCTTCTGTTATCTTCGGGCCTCCATTAAAATCATAGCTTTGTTTTCAGTACCGTAACAAAATAATTGCTTAACTACCACCATTTAAACCAGCTAGATCCTATTACGCTAAATATTTGCTATTACATGTACACAGAACTCATGAGGCGATCAGCCTGTCATAAATGCTATAACCGCAGTTGAATACGCAACTTACGTCATCGATCGTTTTACGCGCACGCGCATCAGTGACCTGCCTTACTATTGCGTTCGTAAGTTAAACAGAGTAGATCATCGATCTATCTGTTTTCAATTTGAATTTAGAACATTGTGTTATCTTTATTAGATCCATTATTCATCGATCTATCTGTTTTCATTTTTGTCTGTTTTTCAATTTGAATTTAGAACAATATTATCTCTATCAGATCTTTATCTCTACTTAGTAGAGATAAGTTCTCTCATGTTTACATCTATTTATTTAAACGCACTGTACTTATTTTAATTTAAAGTGCAATAGACCATAAATATACATAATAATATAATTATGTAAATTTAAGCGATAAGTTTGTGTTTATTTCGTATTTTAATTAAAATGAAATATATTTAGGTACTTAAGGAATATTAAAAAGTCGTCTACAATATGATAGAATATCAAAAATAATGATTGATGATTGACTGTTTGATTTTTAACTAAGAAATTTATCTGCAAGCAAAAAAGTAATATCTTTTATAAAAAAAATAACTTGTCTATTTTTTTATCTATGTTACATAAGGCAATCGCAATTCGGTAAACCTAATTGCGTATGTGGAGTAATCGCCCCCACGCGTCCAACCGTAATATCTAGATGGTGGCAATTTTCGTCACTTTCACATTTTGCACACACACATACATAGAAAGTTGAAGGAAAATTAGTAGCAACCTGTCTCACTATAGACTGAGAAAATTGTTGGTTCCGTGAGAAACTGAATGAATACATTCTTAATTCACGCGGTTTAACCCTGTATAATGCAATGGTAAAATAGTTGCCTCCATAATTTGAACCTTAGCATTTTTTAATATAGTTGGTTTTGCCAATGAGGAAAATTGTATGTATTGCCTGTATAAAGGGATATATAACATGAATGACTGCCACTTGCCTATGTGAAGATGGCATCTATTGTTACCACAATTGACGACCTTTATTGAATAGTCAGATCGCTAACTGTCGGCCAAGAGGTCCTGGGTTCAATCCAAATGTTTGTTATGACTACAGGTACTTACTAACACAAGAGCTTAATTTATGCTGTTGACTTTGAGCTAGATGGTAGGTGTGAGTGTAAATAATATTTTATTTATTTATTTCCAAAAAGGAGAACCGAAAAATTGCAACCTCTTTAGTCGAAAAAGTCACACGCGATAATCTGTGGGCCGCACGCTCTAAATTCTAAAATGGCGCCCTAATTTACTGAACTAATTTATCTATTTAAAAAAAGGAGAACCGTGAAAATTGCAAACTCTTTCGTCGAAAAAGTCACACGCGTATAATCTTTGGTCTGGACGCTCTATATTCTAAAATTATTTTTATTTACAAAAAGGAGTACCGCAAAAATTGCGACCTCTTTGGTGGAAATAAATTAACACTTGTTAATCTGTGGTCCGCACGCTCTACATTAAAAAATGGCGCCCTAATCCAATTCACTAAACTTTGTCACAGCACTGCCACTTTGTCACGCACTCACCAAGAGCTTCATGTTGCTGCGAGTCTCCGTCAGACGCCGAAGACTGGTTGTGTGGTTGTCGATGTAACCATCACGATATATACCGTCCCCCCCACGCCGCCGTTTCCGAAGAAGAAGGGTGAACGCCTGGGCCGATAATGACATGTATTAATTGTAACTCGCGTTTTGGATTGCGTTCCAATTTCGAACTGGAGCGATCTTCGTCTCGGAGCATCTCGATCGAATTCGAATAATCAGTTGTTTTTTTTTTTGCCGCCATTTCCGTAAATACGTCGGTGACATAAGAAATTGTCAACGTACTGAACTAGATCCAAAGTTGATTAGTGAGCTTCTATGTTTCTTGAACTTTTTCCGATCAGATATAGGAACGAGGGTTGTTTTCGGCTGATTTCATTTCAATGTTTAGTAGGTAAGTAGCATAAGCACTTGAGTTATGGACACTAGATGACAAACAAATTTCAAAAATATATAATAAGTAAGTATAGTTGTACAATATAAAAATATTTGTATACTATACTATATAAAAACATAATAACTTTGATCATATAAACAACCATAAATCCAGAACAAAAATGTCTGTGTTCATGACAAATATTTGCCCCTACAGTAATCGAACTCGGGATCTCTTGGCCGATAACCATATTTGACAGTTGGAATTGATTAGTTAAAATTTAGATGGAAAGGACCTTGTCGAGAGGCCGATGAATGGAGAGAGTGATTGGGATGACCACATTCCAACACATACTGCTCAAGGTTTTGGCTTTGGTTTTACAGCCGGCCGCCTGCTTGAAAAGGGGATTGGACATCCAAAGAGAGTCTCTTTGGATATCCAACCCCCTTTCGCTAAGTTAGTTCCCATTTAATAGGGGCTAACCAATTGCCATCTATCTGGGCACATAATTAGTTTTAAACTTCTAAGGGCCTGTTTCACAATCGACGGGTAAGTTCTGAATAGCTTACTTGGCAGTTCAATTGACATACATTTTATATTGCAACTGTCAAATGTTCTGCCAAGGAAGCTATCCAGAACTTACCCGTCGATTGTGAAACAGACCCTAAATATGTAAATAAGTAAGTATATATATACACAAATCACGCCCACATCCCCGAACGGGTAGGTAGAGGTGAACCATCACCCACGTTTCGCCAACTATGGTAGGTCCCATGTAATAGGTGGCGAGCCTATTGCCATTTATCGGGCACAAAAGTCGCAGAACATTGCTAAATTGTTTAAAAGGGAACGCTGCTGACCATTCCTCATCACTGATTTATCCTTAGTCGCCTTGTACGACACCCACGGGAGAGATTTGGGGTGGTGACAATTGTATTCTACTCTGCCGTTACCACACGGCTTCTATATCGGATTCTAGATCTGATATAAATAAGTATAATGCTGCTGACAATTTCTCATCTCTGTCTCTTAACCCTCAGTCGCCTTGTCGAGGGTGGTGACCGGTGACAGTTGTGTTCTGCTTTACCATCGCCACACGGCTTATAGATTTCACGATTCTTCGATTTTATTCGATTATTCGGTTCAATCGAATCGATAGAATTGCAAAGATGACATGACACTCAGAATACCTTCTAGCTTCAAGATTTGTGAAGTATTCTAATTGCTATCGAATGCAATTGAAGGTCAATTGACCATATGTATTTACACAAGAAAGTTGAACAGGAAAACTCATCCAACATGAACTTTCAGAGTTTTTACACTTTACACTTTTACTTCGATGCATTAAGCAACAAATGTAATTACAACACTAATAAAACTATATACGGACGGCCGGTTTCATTGAATGAATTATTCGAATCATGGCCAAGATGCCTATACTCCATCTATTATAACAAGAGACAAAATGTAAACAATCTGGTTATGTCTCTTTATCTATGGAATGCACTTAAAAACTAAAAACATGTATATTCTGAAATACATACATACATAAATCACGCCCACATTCCACTAAACTAGGTTAGGTCCCATGTAATAGGTAGCGAGCCTATTTCCATTTACCGGGCACGGAAATCGCAGTAAATTGCTAGGTAACGAAATTTACCAATAAATAAACAGCTGCATTATCTCTTACCAGAAGATATTGAATAATTACGAAGTGACGGCTTCCTTAATGTCTCCATAATGTGAAGCATACTCGATCTGCATTCGTTTCATAATCAAGTTAGCGTAATATAGCTAATGCAGTTCTGTCGCTACTTGAAAACATATAATTATAATTAAGTCAAACGTGTTTTACGAAAATCATCAAAAGAAATTGGGATATTTTTTAAAGATGTCAGTATTGTAGAGCAGGGGTCGGCGCAGTATGTTTCCTCTTCCATATATCGGTTAGACGTCATCAAGTCATCCACTCTCTTTTCATTCTTGTAATCTATCACACCAGAAAAGGTGCTAGTGATGAATGGATGTGAACAAAAGTCATGGAGTATCGAGAGACCGATGAACGGAGAGAGTGATTGAGATTTCCCAATTCCTACTGCTCATGGTTTTGGCTTAGGTTTTACAGCCGGCCGTCTGCCTGACAACCCTCTTTAGGTAATTATGCTGATGTAAGTGATTTGCCCTCCACTATTCGGGTGCCCCAAGGTGCTTATTACACAATTGGTGCACAAGCTATCTATCTCTCCCTTAGACGACTTTTACGAGACCCCTGGAGTGAGTCGGGGCTGGCACATACTACGTTATTTTTAATGTAGCATTTCATCATCAACATCACAAGCCCTTTAATGTCCCCACTTGGGGAACGGGCCCTATGGATCCCTATGGATGGAAGAATATAGGGAGATTGGGTACCTATGTTAGTGTAATGTAGCATTTGTATAAAACTTATAAAATATCCATTTAGTATTCTAATAGCAAATCCAGATTCCAAGTCGAGAAATGAAATCTGCAAAAGCCTGGCGGGGTTTCATTAAAAACAATGAAAAGTTAATTTCGCCGAGAAATAACAGTTTCTGGTGTTGGTAATAATTTGTGTTCAGTTTGCAATTTGCAATGAAACTTACAAAGCATATTTTCTCGGCGGTGGCGAGTGAAAGTATTACGTACCAAACACATACGGTGATAAGTAGTCTGATATTTTGCAACTAGACAAAATATTAGTGGCACCAGACGACTAATTAACAAGATTTGAATTGTTAATTGATCTAAATTTCGCCGTGTGGTGACGACAGAGCAGAATATACCACCCCAAATCTCTCACGCGGGTGTCGTACAAGGCGAGTAAGTGATTTGATTTGATTATAAAATACTGACGAGGACCAGCAGCCGCGTTCCTCTTATTCCAACTAGTAATATACTGCGAATTACGTGCACGATGCAAGGCAATAGGCTCGCCACCTATTACATGGGAACGAACATAATTGGCAAACCATCAGTGTTAATTCACCAGTGCCTACTCCTTCAAGCATTACAAGTGATTTGACTTCGGTGCTAAGGCTGGTTTTAGTGTCACGTCGACGAGCCGACCGTCGTCAGCGCGCTGATCATCATTAATTTCTGTTTTTATATGGCGGTGAATTAATAAATTACATTGAATGGCCGGCAATTAATCGTGATCAGCGCGTTGATGGTTCAGTTCGTCGGCGTGACACTAAAACCAGCCTATTAAAGGATTTTGCATATCCCTACGTTTTTATCGTGAAACATATTGGAATGAACAAACTGGCGATATGAGCAACGCAAAACTGATAATATTTTCAATCGACTTTACAATTTTTTTGCATATTCGGTGAGTTTAAGGGGATTACAGAAATTCGATTGCACGCCAAGCGGTAGAACCAGGTGATCATACAGAATAAAGAAAAATGAGTTGACGTAGGGATTCATAAAATGCAATATGTATGGGGAACTTTTTTTAGTTACCTGTTAGAATAGAAGTGCCTACTCCTTCGGGGATATAGTATAGGCGTGAAGAACAGTCAGCACCCCTTGTCAGCATCATAAGTTGATAAATACATTATCACAGTCAGGGCGGTACATAATAATATGTTGGTGGCACTGTTCATGGTCAGAAAAATAATTTTCACTTCTCATGCTCTGAAAGTGCTTATTTGTGCAGGATATAGGCTGCACAAAATCGAATTTTGTGCTCTAGAGCATTAACGTATCTACTCATAAATGTGTCGATAATAAGGCAAAAAAATGAGCCATGCAGCCAAACTTAATAAGAAATTCAGAAATAGAATTTGTTATTTTTTAATATTTACTTAAATTGATTTGCCTAATGTGTTTTTTAAGACATAAAAGATATTACAATTTTAATTCAAGTAGGTACGGTAGGTTATTAAATTAATTTAACAATATTATTACTTCAAAATTAATTTAATACTTGGCTGTATATGTCTGCAGCCCAAGCCTAATATCAATGGGAAAAACAATTTCCGTCAGTATTCAAAACTGTACTAATTTTAGTTTGAATTTTAAGAAATGTTATGAGAAATTCTGATTTATTTCCTCGCAATCGAAGTGAAAAGCAGAGTTTCTACCTCGTCCACAAAACCATTTTTATCCTCGACATTACTATCAGCCCTCGCCTTCGGCTCGGGCTGCTAAAAGTCTCGGACAAAAATGATTCGTTTTGTGCACTTGATGGAAAATCTACTATTTCATCCCACCATCTCGGAAAAAGCGTTTTTGCTCTTCGATATCTGAGTGCAAAAGCCGTTTTTATCCTCTAGAGGTTAAAGTAAATTTGAATTTAGAACATCGTGTGCATGAGTTTGTGAATTAAAAACATCATTATACCTATTTACTTCTACCTCCACGGTGCCGAAATTATCATGCAACCTATTTTAATTTGTTAAAAACTCAGACTCGGAACCTTCTTGGTGTACTTTTTTTGTAATTTGCTTTGCGCGCGCCATTTTCTTTTCACGTCATAAATATGTTAAAACTTAGGAGTTCCGTGACGGTCAATCAGCTTGGCGTCAATCTTGCTTTAAACATTTTGATCGTCTACAATGCTTGCTTGATGCTTGAGTCAAGCATTTAAAAATTTTTTAGGTTTGTTTGATTTGTTTACGCTAGCAACGGAACAAAAATATACAGAAAATCAACGTGCTTGACTCAAGCTGATTGACCGTCTCGGAACTCCATTAGGGACGGTAATTTTTATTAGGTACTTACAGGTGTGTCAGGATAAATTTTGCGGGTGTGGCTGGGTGGATGGGTGGGTGTTGGAGGTGTCTGGGTGAATGGGTGTTTTGTGGGTGTGTCTAGGTGAATGGGTTTTTTGTGGGTGTGTCTAGGTGAATGGGTGTTTTGTGGGTTTGTCTGAATGGATGGGTGAGTATTGTGGGCGTGACTGGGTGGAAGTTGTGGGTGTGTCTGGGTGATTAGATATTTTGTGGGTATTTTTTGGGTGAATGGGTGTTTTGTAGGTGTTTCTGGGTGAATGGGTGTTTTGTGGGTGTTTCTGGGTGAATGGGTGTTTTGTGGGTGTTTCTGGGTGAATGGGTGTTTTGTGGGTGTTTCTGGGTGAATGGGTGTTTTTTCGGTGTTTCTGGGTGAATGGGTGTTTCTGGGTGAATGGGTGTTTTGTGGGTGTGTCTGGGTGATTGGACATTTTGTGGGTGTTTCTGGGTGAATGGGTGTTTTGTAGGTGTTTCTGGGTGAATGGGTGTTTTGTGGGTGTTTCTTGGTGAATGGGTGTGTATTTCGGGTGTGAATGTTGTGGGTGTTTCAGGGTGGGTGTTGAGTGTGTTTGGGTTAATGGGAGGGTGTTGTGGAAGTTTCTGGGTGAAAACAGAAACTGTTGTGATTGTATTTTTTTTTGTATTTTGCAATTTCCTCGTTGGGGGGGATGAAAAGTTACGTGTTGCACTCGAGTGCAAAGATTTTTCACCTTGTGCTCTTTTGATTCCCTCGCTATCGCTCAGGATTCTAATTTTTGAATCACTCGCTACGCTCGTGATTCAATTTTAGAATCCTTCGCTGGCTCGGTCATCAAAATTGAGCACGCGGTTAAAAAACAACTTTGCACTCACGTACAACAAACTACTATACTAACTATTATACACTACGGCTGCCCATCATAAGCTAATAAGTATTATCTCTTAATATATTTTTGTTGTATCGGCTACATAGACGAAAGACAAAACACTTCGTTTTATTCTTTACCTACATTGGAATCTTCAGTAGGTAAATAACAGATCCGAATGTTGGTAGTCCACGTTTTAATTTACGCAACGTAACAATCGGGCGATTTTATTAAAACAATAATAATTATTAGAGTCGTTTTCACAAAAGGTGTCCTTCAAAAAGCATTATTTTCGCTCTTATTACAAAAGTGTTAAGAGTCAGGCCGGGGGATTTCTTTAGTGACTGTACGGTTCGACTTGTACGGTAACAATGATTGGGCAGAAATGCGCTTATTTTTAGGGTTCCATATCTGTAATGTAAAACGGGACCATATTTCTAAGACTCCGCTGTCCGTCCGTCCGTCCGTCAGTCATCAGGCTGTATCTCATGAACCAAGATAGTTAGACAGTTGAAATTTTCACAGATGATTTATTTCTATTGGCGCTAGAATAATAACTCAAGACTCGCCTCAAGACCATAATTTTTCGAAATTTTTTTACTAACCACCAAAATCTTTGTACTAATTTTTCTAACATTTATATTATGTTAAAATTAAAATCGAATAGTTTACTAATAACCAGAATAAAATTAATAATAAAGGCGGCTCCCATACAACAGACACGTTTTTTTGCCGTTTTTTTATAGACCAACGGAACCCGTCGTGCGCGAGTCCGACTCGCACTTGACCGGTTTTTTTAATTAATTTTTGCGCCTTACCATTACGCTTACCACCACATAAAATTGCGAAGTAAAAATTTTATTTAAAAGTGTGAACATTTGAGACGATTGATAGCGCAGTGGCATAGCGCGCTCGGTCTGCGATTGCGTAAACTAAGCAACGTTCGCTAAGGTCGGTAATTGGATGGGTGACCAAAAATGTTTCGAGTTCCTCCGTGCTTGGAAAGGCATGGTAAGCCGTTGATCCCGGCTGCATCTGCAGTCGTTAATACCCACCAATCCGCACTGGGCCAGCGCGGTCCTCATGGCCCATTCTCCCTATATTCTTCGCACCACATTTAATGTCTCTACTGCTGGGGGCATGGGCCTTTCCTATGGATGAAAGAATATAGATAGGGAGATTGGGCCATAACCCACTACGCTGGCCCAGTGCGGGTTGGTGGGTATTAACGACTGCAGTTGCAGCCGGGACCAACGGAATAACATGCCTTCCTAAGCACGGAGGAACTCGAGATAATAAATTTTGGTCACCCATCCAATGACCGGCCATTGCGAACATTGCTTAGTTTACGCACCGCAGGCCAAGCGCGCTATGTCACTGCGCTAGCGAAATCCCTCCTATATTCTTCTACATACATACATAAATCACGCCTATTTATCCCCGAAGGGGTAGGCAGTGGTGGCTTAACACCCCTGTTTCGCCAGTTAAGTTGGGTCCCATGTAATAGATGGCGAACCTATTGCCATCTATCGGGCACGTAAATAGCAGTATATTGCTCGGTGGTATAAGGAACAGCTCATAACTCATAGGTGTCTTAACCCTTAGTCGCCTTGTACGACACCCGCGGGAGAGATTCGGGGTGGTGACAATTGTATTCTGCTCTGCCGTCACCACACGGCCATTACCCTGCCTGTTAGATTTAGGGCCTGTTTCACAAACGACAAGTAAGTTCTCGGTAGCTTACTTGGCAGTTCAAATGACATAATTATTATTCATATAACAACTGTCAAATGATCTGCCAAGTAAGCTACTCGGAACTTACTTGTCGATTGTAAAACAGGCCCTCAACCTTATAATTTATCAGCGTTGCTTATTTTAATTTAGCCATCAGAAAGCTTTTGACAAGTCATCTTTTTCAAGCCTACGCGGTTATTAGCCGGCCCTTATCTGAAATTAAATAAAAAAACCTTCACCTCAGTATTTCCTCGACAAACACAATACTTACCTATACTTAACTAACTTTGGTTCACAGGGCCTTCTCTACTTGAAACAAAAGGCTATGAGTCATAACTTATGACTTGAGCGATATGAATCTGTTATGAAGTGAAGATGAACTAAATCTCATGATCATAAAACATTATAGCTAATATACAAGCTGTAAGGAACATATAAAATATAAACATATCGGTAATTATTAACATAAACTCCAATCACTTACACTCATAAATAGTCTCCTAGATGCCGTGTGGTGACTGCAGAGTAGAATACAATTGTCACCACCCCAAATCTCTCCCGTGGGTGTCGTACAAGGCGACTAAGGATAAATCAGCGATGAGGAATGGGCAGCAGCGTTCCTCTTATACCACCTAGCTATGTACTGCGACATTTGTGCCTGATAAATGGCAATAGGCTCGCCACCTATTACATGGGACCTGACATAGTTGGCGAAACGTGGGTGCTAGTTCACCTCTGCCTACCCCTTCGGGAATATAGGCGTGATTTATGTATGCATGTATAAATCATATCTAGTCCAGCCATTATAGCAACTTACAACTGTAAACAATCGTGAAGAGTCTCCGTGACTCCGTGACATATGTCACACGAGGCTTCTTGTACGAGAGCGGCCCCGTCCGTCCCGTGCACGTCCCGTCCGGGGAATTTTCCCGTTACATATGCGGAGAGACCTTAACACGTATTATTTTGTTAGTTTTGATTTTCTGATGTTTTGATGTTGTATTTTGGATTACAATTATAAATCATACCTAAAAACAACCAATAAAAATAGATGTTATTATTATCTTCACCAACCCTTTCATGTCCCCACTGCTGGGCTGCCCTATGGATGTAGGAATATATGGAGAATGGGCCATATAGGAGGTATATGCCCAGCAGAGGGCGTCAGTCGACTGAAATGATGACAAATGTTTAATCCTCGAAACAAGAACAAAGACAGCGTACGCAATGTCGAAATCTTTATACATTCAGATAGATTTGAATAACAATTTAATAAAGTTATGAATATTAAAGGTGCGCTAACAAGAGTTGAGACATCACGTTTTCTGTATTTAGGTGTTAACATAACCGTGTGGTGTGCCCGTCGTGTGGTGACGGCAGAGTAGAATACAATTGTCACCACCCCAAATCTCTCCTGTGGGTGTCGTACAAGGCGACTAAGGATAAAACAGTGATGAGGAATGGTTAGCAACGTTCCTCTTATACAACCTAGCAATGTACTGCGACTTTTGTGCCCGCCCGATAAATGGCAATAGGCTCGCCATCTATTACATGGGACCTAATAATATTGGCGAAACGTGGGTGCTAGTTCACCTCTGCCTACCCCTTCGGGGCTATAGGTGTGATTTATGTATGTATGTATGTGTTAACATAATCAAAAGTATAAGTGAGAAGCTCGGTGGCGCAGTGGCTTAGCGCGCCCGGCCTGCGATTGCGTAAAGTAAGCAATGTTCGTTAAGGCCGGTCATTGGATGGGTGACCAAAAATTTACTATCCCGAATATCTCCAATAATATTCCAGCAGGCCTAGCACGGGGGCGTGGACAAATCTCTCTCCACCACTTGACAGTGTTTTATCTCGATATTTAGTGGGAATTAGAGTGAGAGGAAAAGATTGTCTTTCCCCCGAAGGACATGTGTCCACGTCCCGTGCTACGGGGGCAGCAGCAGACTTCTTGATCTGCGCCAAAAAGTTGCGTTCCATTTTACGTAACCGCCTGCTTGTTACTACATGTGTATATTATTTTTTAATTCTTTTTTTTCTTTCGCGGCTACGGAATGTGGCGGTCGCCTATCGCTTAATTAACTTTATATAACGCATTAGCCGTTGTGTAATGTGGCGAATATAGACCACCTATCGTAGTTGTGGCTGTATACTACGGATTGCTTTGCCAAGTTCAGATTGGTAATACTGGGTCACTTATCATTATCGCTCATATGCTCATACGTTTGACGGTCCTTGGTCGAATGCTCAGATCGCTGGGTATTCGATATATCTGTGGTATTCCCCAAGAGATCCCGGGTTGGAATCCTGAAATGTTTGTTCCCTCGGGAAACTCGGAAAAGTATTTATTCCCGAGTCATGGTAGTATCACATACTCATTTCTGAGTAGCCATGCACAGAAATAAGTAGGCAAGCCTACCTAGGCACATTCTGTGTGTTAAAAACTATCAATTGAGATAAAACTCATTCGGTTATCACATGAGTCAATGTGATGAAAGAAAATTAATTAAATTAAAAGCTGGTACGAACACTTTTCCATAGGCAAGTTATCATAGGCATATTCGACGGCCGCCTTCGTCGAATACTCAGATCGCTAGGTATTGGCCAAGAGGTCCCGGGTTCGATTCCTGGTATGGGCAAATTTTGTGATGAACGCAAATATTTGTTCCCGAGTCATGGTTTTGAATATTATGTTTATGGGTAGGTAATATGTCAAAAAATATGTCCGTCATCTAGTATCCTTAACTCAAGTGCTTAGGCTACTTACTTTGGGCTAGATGATAGGTGCGAGTGTAAAAAAATATTTATTATTTATATTGTAATTTATTATATTTGTTTATAAATTATATAATATGATAAAAATATGTCTCATCGAGTTATCAGATCGGTGAAGGTCGATGTTCCACGTCTCCTCTACTATCTGAATTCTCTTCTCTAGTGGTAACATTTCAATCATTATTGAAATATGCTGCCCGTATTAGCCGTAATATGAAATTGCTGATGTTCCCTCATTATTTAGTAGTGGTGTATAATTCCTTTAAAACAATAGTTATGTCCATTATTCTTTTTTATTTTAAACTTCATTTCAAGGACTTATATTTTTGTATAAAATTTTATCTTATTTTTATTTGTTTCACTACCAATAAATCTTCAAAAACAGCTCGTCCTAAGTACCACTCAGATCCACGGAAACGGACACCAGTCCGCCTCCGTTATAATAAAAAATCTCTAGGTATCCTAGGTATCCATAGCTTAATGTCTAAAATATACCCACAAAATTATTATAAAATTTAGATTTGTAGTTCCTTAAAAAATCGCAAATATGTTTGTATGGAAAAATGAATTTTCGCTCTAAATTCTCCATACAAAACAGCAATTTGATACTTAAACCCCTAATATAATGGGACAACGTCGTTCAAATGATGGTTAGCATCGCAAACTATGTTGAAAATGTAAACGCTATGCAAAAAATAAAACAGATGTAGAACGTAACTAACTGCCGCACTCAGAGACGTCAAATAACGGTAATGAATACTTAACCTTAAAAAAATGACAATTCATGTTAAGTGATAAATTTTATAATATCTAAAAGATAATGTTGTCTTTGCTTGCTATTTTAAAAAACGAATGTTGTTCTACTTTATACCGCTAGGAGCGCTAGCTTCTGTGTGGATGTTAGTCTGTGCTCCTGTCATACTAGATGATTATTGTAACTACTACTTGTGTGTAATAAAAGTAATTAGAAATCTTATTCAGTTTATGATTATTTTAAGCCCTAACAATAGGTTATGGGCCCAGGATATGCTACATTATAAATTGAGTAAAGAGCAGAACTATAAAGAAAGTGGAATAATTTCGCACGTGTTCGAAAGTGAATAACATTAAAAAAACCTATCATGGAAGTCACAAATTCAATGAGAGTTGAGAAGTTTAATGGCAAGGATTTCCGACAATGGAAATTTCAAGTAAAGTGTGCCTTGAAAGCGAAAGGTTTAAATATCTATGAAGAAAAACCCAGAGTGGGTGATACGACGCAGTGGGACAGCATGGCCATGTTTTTATTAACCTCCTCTATGTATCTCAATCAAATCTCGTTGATAGAAAATTGTAAAACGGCAAAAGACGTGATGACAAAGTTGGAGTCAATTTATGAACAAAAATCAGAGCTAAACAAAATGATGGTGCATGAGAAATTTTATCAGTATAAGATGTCATTAACGGACAGTATTGCACAGCATATTTCCAAAGTAGAGAACTTGGCTAAACAATTAAAAGAGACAGGCGAAGAAATTAGTAATACAGTGTGGCGTTCTTGTAATGCGACCGCCTTTGATTGTTTGTCTATGTTTGACAAACACAATGTTTTTCACTAAGTGACAGTTGTCAAATTAATGACATGAGAATTTTATTCCGAACTAGAGAGTATGGTTATTTTCTAAGCCTTATAAATATTATTTCCGATTTATGTTTACTGTCCAGTTTGTATATATTGTAACCGTGTACATATTTAGAAGTACAGTCAGTTATTTTTATGAACCCTGCCTTTTACTACCACGGAACACATCCGCAACCACAAAGATTGCACCCGGCCATACAACTTCCCAAATTGGTGACCCCGACGTGATGGTCAAGAGCTTTGGGTGTAATATCATTGGCAATTGACCGGCGCGGGATGGGAAGCTGCGTTGGACATGCGGATGGCCACTACGAAGAAATTTTCGTCGTGTGAAACGGTACCACATCCCAAGCTGTGGCGTTGAGCGCCCCCTGGCGCATTCACCGTTTCCTACATTCGGCGAAATCGAGGACATCGTTGTCAACCCTCCGGCTGAAGGTAAGTATCAGAAGCTAAAGGAGACCTTAATCAGCAGACTTTCGTCATCAGAGGAACAGCGAGTGAGGCGCCTTCTTGGTGACGAAGAACTCGGGGATCGGAGACCATCCCAATTTCTCCGTCACTTGCGCTCGCTCGCGGGAACGGCTCTCTCGGACGATAACATCTTGCGGCAATTATGGTTACGTCGTTTACCACAGCACGTACAGGGGATTTTGGCTGCACAAGCTGACTTATCCCTCGATAGAATCGCAGATATAGCTGACAAGATTTTGGAAGCTCAGCCTAGCTCTTCCAACGTGTATGCTGTTGCCACGCCCTCGCTCGATACCGTTATGGCTCGATTAGAAGAATTAACTAAGCAAGTTGCTGTTTTATCGACCGGTTCTTCTGTTCGATCTCGAAACCGTTCTTCTTCCAGAAGCCAGGCGACATCACGCAGTAGCACACCTGGTAGTAAACGCTGTTGGTACCATCGCACATTTGGTGCGAATGCCAGCAAGTGTATTGCTCCATGCAATTGGGCGTCGGAAAACCACACAAGCAATCAGTAGCGGCGGCATCTGATTGCAAGCCCATCCAACATCACGGCCGCCGTCTATTTGTCACTGACCGTATCACAAAGCGTCAATTTTTGATTGACACTGGTTCGGATCTTTGTTGTTACCCCCGCAGCTGGTTATCAGTTCCGCGAAAATCTTCGGACTATGAACTTAACGCCGCTAACGGGAGTAGTATTAAGACATATGGCACTATTCATTTAAACCTCAACTTTGGTCTTCGACGAGCATTTGTGTGGGATTTTGTTGTTGCTGATGTTACGACAGCGATCATTGGCTCAGACTTTTTAGGTTATTACCATCTTTTGCCAGATTGCCGACTCAAGAAGTTGATGGATGGCGTAACGAATTTGTCAGCACCCGCTGTTGCAGCAATGTCGGAACAGCTTAGTGTCAAGGTTGTCGTTACAGGAGATTCCAATTTTGTTAAACTGCTCGCCGAGTTTCCAGAAATCACTCGGCCTCCTGGAATCCGTCGTAATGTTTTGCACAATACCGTGCACTACATTAAGACTACGGACGGCCCGCCTATTTCGTGTCGTCCTCGTCGTCTGGCGCCTCAGAAGTTGATAGCAGCAAAAAAGGAGTTCGACAACATGATCCAAGCTGGCATTGCACGTCCTTCTAAGAGCGCCTGGTCGTCTCCGCTACACATGACCTTGAAAAAGGACAGTAGTTGGCGACCTTGTGGCGACTACCGATCCCTTAACGCCAGAACTGTCCCTGATCGGTACCCAGTCCGCCACATAAATGATTTTGCTCATAATCTCGCGGGTTCTAAGGTTTTTAGCCTAATAGATCTCGTAAAAGCATATCATCAGATCCCGGTATTTGAAGAGGATATACCGAAGACAGCCATCGTTACCCCGTTTGGCCTCTTCGAATTCCCCTTCATGACCTTTGGCCTTCGAAACGCCGGTCAAACTTTTCAGAGGTTTATCGATGAGGTCACACGGGGTCTTGATTTCTGTTTTCCGTACGTGGATGACATTCTTATTTTCTCTGCGGATGAGGCTCTCCACTGCGAACATCTGCGTATCCTCTTTAAACGCCTTCAGGAGTATGGAGTTGTCATTAACTCATCAAAGTGTACTTTCGGCGTTCGGGAACTTACCTTTCTTGGTTTCCATGTCAGCCCAGAAGGTACAAGCCCTCCTCAGGATCGCGTTCAAGCTATTTTGGATTTTCCAGCTCCGAAAACCGTCCAGGGCGTGCGTCGTTTTCTCGGTATGTTAAACTACTACCGTCGATTCGTACCCCAGGCCGCGCAATTTCAAGCTCCATTGATTGATGCAGTAGTTGCCACAAATGGTAAAGGCAATAAACCGTTCACATGGTCGCCTGAACTACTGGAGCAATTTGAAGTTTGCAAACGGAGTTTGTCCAGGGCTACGCAATTGCAACATCCGGCTAATGACGCACCTCTTGGACTGTTTACAGATGCATCTTCGGTACATATTGGGTCCTGTCTTCAACAGCGAGTCGATGGTGAGTGGTTTCCTCTTGCTTTCTTTAGTAAGAAACTTACTAAAAAGCAGACAGAGTGGCCGACTTACTATCGAGAGTTGCTGGCGGTGTACGAAAGTGTACAGCATTTCCGCTATATTTTGGAGGTTCAGAGCGTCACTATTTATACGGATCATAAGCCATTGCTGTACGCTTTCGTACAGCGCAGGGAGAAACTGCCCCCTGCCCAATTAAATCAGCTATCTTTTATTAGCCAATTTACAACTGATATTAAGTATATTAAAGGTGAGGACAATGTCGTGGCTGACGCCTTATCACGAGTCGAAGCTATTGCTCTTGAACAGGACTATGAAGCCCTCGCGAAGTCGCAAGAGTCAGATAACAAACTATCAGACATGCGTCAGAGCTCCAGTCTCCAGTTGACAAGTGTCGTCGTTCCTGGTACAAACGTTTCCATTTTTTGTGATGTATCCACAGGCAAGCCACGTCCATATTTGACCCCTTCCTTTCGCAAAGCAGTTTTCGATAAGTTTCATAACTTAAGCCATCCTGGCGCACGTGCAACTGCTCGCCTTTTGACAGAGCGTTATGTCTGGCCTTCGGTCAATAAGGATTGTAAGCAGTGGGCACGCGCTTGCGAGGCTTGTCAACGAGCTAAGGTCTCACGTCACAATTCTTCTCCGTTAGGTGATTTCAACCTTCCATCTGGTCGTTTCAGTCACATACACATTGACATTATTGGTCCTCTACCTTTATGCAGTGAGTATCGCTATTGTTTGACAGCTATTGACCGAGTAACCAGGTGGCATGAGGTATGGCCTATGCGCTCCATTACCGCAGAAGAAGTGGCAGACACCTTAACTAGAGAATGGGTTTCGAGATTTGGGGTACCATCAATCATCACGACAGACCAAGGTACTCAGTTTGAGTCTGATCTGTTTCGTCGACTGATGATTCACTTTGCCACTAAACGAATAAGGACCACATCTTATCACCCATGTGCTAATGGCATGATCGAGCGAGTACACCGCCAGCTTAAGGCCGCTCTCATAATGATGGCACATCATCATGATTCTTGGGTGCGTTCACTTCCTTTCGTTCTTCTTGGCATGCGTTCCGCGTTCAAAGAGGACATTAAATCCACAGCCGCGGAGATGCTCTATGGAGAACCTCTTCGTTTACCAGGTGAGTTATTCATTTCATTAACCCCATCAGATGTAATTGACAACCCATCAGATTTTGTCGTACAACTACGTCGTAAGATGTCAGTTGTAAGACCGATTCCTGCATCTCGACATTCATCACCATCAACTTTTATTTTTCAAGATCTTTCTTCTGCATCACACGTTTTCTTAAGGGATGATACAGTTAGACGTCCTTTACAGCCACCTTATACGGGTCCTTATAAAGTTGTTAATCGTGCCAGCGATGGCAAAACTATGACTTTGGACATCAAGGGCAAAAGTGTTGTCGTCAGTATCGATCGTGTGAAACCAGCTTTTGTTGAACACACTGTCACCCATCCAGAGCAGATTGCAAAGCCTGCGTCTTCTGATGATCCAGAGCAGACTGCAAAGCCTGCACCTTCTGTTCGCCCAAGGCCAACTCCAGCCATCGCTACCGCGCCGTACACTACTCGGTCTGGTAGACGCGTCAAATTTAGATGTTTATAATTTCTACTAGGTTTTCCTTCTCCGTGGGGGGGTGGTGTGGCGTTCTTGTAATGCGACCGCCTTTGATTGTTTGTCTATGTTTGACAAACACAATGTTTTTCACTAAGTGACAGTTGTCAAATTAATGACATGAGAATTTTATTCCGAACTAGAGAGTATGGTTATTTTCTAAGCCTTATAAATATTATTTCCGATTTATGTTTACTGTCCAGTTTGTATATATTGTAACCGTGTACATATTTAGAAGTACAGTCAGTTATTTTTATGAACCCTGCCTTTTACTACCACGGAACACATCCGCAACCACCAAGATTGCACCCGGCCATACAACTTCCCAAAACAGCAATTATGACAAAAATATTAAGTACACTACCTTCAAAATATCGCTCTCTGCGTCAAGCATGGCTGTCGCTAGACCCACATTCACAAACATTACAGAACTTAACAGCCAGATTATTAGATGAGGAAGCAAGCTTGACAAATGAAGAAGAATCCGAGAGTGCTTTATTAGCCATGAAACATTCTAAAACACAAGGAAAATTTCAAAACCAAAATCAAAATATGCACAAAAGTTCAACATCTGGCCAACATAATCAGCATCGTTTTGTATGTTATAACTGTAACAAAAGAGGGCATTTCGCAAGATATTGTCGAGCCCCAAAGAAGTCTGAGAATAAACCTCAAGAACAAAAGATGCTCGCATTCAGTGCAGAGCAATGTTTACATTCTGAAGCCGATGCTGATAAATGGATTCTTGACTGTGGTGCATCTGCACACATGTCGTACAGGCGTGATTATTTTTGTGAGTTACAAGATTATGGCCAGAATAGTAGTAATACAACAGTGAGATTGGGAAATAAGAAGGAACTAGTGGTGCAAGGTAATGGAAATATTTTGATTAATAAATGTGTTAATGGCAAGTGGGAGAAAAATATTATAGAAAATGTACTTTATGTGCCAGAGCTACGAAGGAATTTGTTTTCAGAGGGTATGGCAACAAGAAAAGGATATGTTATTATTAAGAAGTACAATGAGGCCTTAATATTAAATGATAATATTGTTGTTATGACTGCAGCATTGAAACAAAATAATCTTTATGAAGTAAATATTAAAACGATAGTCGAAATAGGTTGTGATTTAGCGCAGTCAAATTTAAAATTCTGGCATGAACGTTTGGGACATTTAAACTTGAAGGAAGTTCAAAACATGAGCAAGAATGGCGCGATTCCATTAAAATTGACTGATGATGACAACTCTGTCTATGAGGCATGTCAATATGGCAAAAGAAGCCGCTTACCTTTTCATAAATCTTCTAGAAGAAAATGTGAACCTGGTGATTTAACCTATAGTGATGTGTATCAACCTGTAGAACATACATCTGTATCTGGAGCAAGATATTTTGTGTTGTTTAAAGATGGTGCCACCAGTTACAGACATGTCTTTATAATCAAACACAAAAGTGATGTCCTGGATTGCTTTAAGAAATATAATGCAATAGTGAGAAATAAATTTGGTCATGGCACCGGTATATTGCATACTGACAATGGTCGTGAGTATATTAACAATGAATTTAAATCTTATTTGGAATGTGAAGGAATAGTTCATGAACGCACAGCACCTTACACGCCCGAACAGAATGGCAGAGTAGAGAGTGAAATGCGCACAATTATGGAAAGCGCAAGATCTATGTTGTACTCTCGTGATATTTCATTGAATCTCTGGGCTGAGGCAGTAAACTGTGCAGTTTATTTATTAAATCGAAGTTCTTCAACTCAAACAAAAGATGTATCACCTTATGAGCTGTGGAATGGACAGAAACCAGCCCTTCACCACATCAGAGTTTTTGGTTCAGAGGGTTTGTTCATATACCTGATGAAAGAAGAAGAAAACTAGATAATAAGAGTGTGAAATTAATATTAGTAGGCTATGAAAATGAAAATTATAAATTGTTTGATACTGAAAGTGGGAAGATAACAATTAGTAGAATTGTATACTTCAATGAGAACAACATACCAGTGTTGAGGTCACGGCTGATCGCGCGAGATCATCTCCGCGCTTGATCGCCGTGACTGCACCGGACAAGACACCCCAGGACTCGACCACTCAACATCATCGTCATCCCCACCGACATCTCCTCGACCCGCCATCAGGTTCCCTCCCCCCTACTTCCGCTCCCTCGGGTACATGGCATAAGCCGAGGCCCGCTCGCAGGCTCCTAGCCGGGCCTTGCCCCACGGTAAATCACCCGGCACATGGTTAGACCGCGCCGAGGGCCTCGCCACCAGACCGGGGTTGAGCACCGGGGGGCGAAGGGGAGCCCCGCCGTTTATAACGGCGGTCCAGACCACCGGGGGACTGATATCTCCTGAGTTCATGCCCGGGCCATGAGCTACCGCTCGATGCCCGCAGCCCGCCACCAGACGGATGACCCGGATGATGATGATGATGAGTGTTGAGGAACAATACCACTTCAATTTCTATTAGTGATGAAAAAGAACGAGTTGAAGACATACAAAATATAACAGTTTCACCTGGAGACAATCAAAGTACTTCAGAAACTATTTTTGAAAGTGTGGAAACACAAGACGATCCCAACGATGTGACATTCCAGCCTTCACAAATGATTTCTTATGATGATGAGAGAAATATTACACTGAGACCTAGAAATAATAGGAATATGGTAGTAAATTTCATTGAGTGTGATGTACCTACTACATATGAAGAAGCTGTACTAGAAGAAAATGAAACTTGGAAATTCGTAGATAGAAATAATAAAAAAACAGTGTCTTCAAAATGGGTATTTTGTGTGAAAAGAAATTCAGATGGTAATATAGAAAGATATAAAGCTTGCCTCTGTGCACGTGGGTTTACACAAACTAAAGATGTTGATGATAAGGAAACATTTTCACCAACAACAAGATACGACTCAATTAGAATTATATTATCTTTTGCAGCTCGAAAAAATTATGAATCTCTCAGTTTACGCAATCGTAGAACAAGCGCGCTATGCAACTACGCTAGCGAGGTCCTCGAACCGGTCTGTGTGAACGGATACTAAGGCTGGTTTTACTGTCACGCCGACGAACCGACCGTCAGCGCGCTGATCATCATTCTGTTTTTACTGTTACTGTTTTTATATGGTGGTGAATTAATAGAGCTCACTGAATGGCCGGCAATGGATCCTGATCAGCGCGCTGGCATGTCCATTCTGCGGTATGAGGGGCGGTGGCGGGGACGGGGCGGGGAGGAGGGAAAACTCGCCCCTCCCTGCATCACCCACAACCCGCCAGCATCCAGAGCGCCCCGTCCCCGCCACCGCCCCTCATACCGCAGAATGGACGCGCCAGCGCGCGCGCTGATTAGGATCCATTCGCCACCGTCTCGTACCGCAGCAGGAGGGTCGCGCACGAACTTGTCGAAATATAAAACCAGCCTAAAGGCGCGGACTTTGGCTGAGGCGTGCCGTGTAGTGGGATTATCCCATATACTATCCCACTACCACGCTTCGTAACCTATTTCTACAATGCTTCGGTGAAGCAGGACTATCTGGCTAACCTACTCGCCCGGCCGCATCCATCACAGGCCATTCCGGCATCTATCGCTTTCTACTTACGAATTAATTATGCTGGTTATTTATAGTTGTTCGCTAAACGAGTGTGCGACGGTGACTGTCGTTGGACTAAGTACCTGTAATTAAGCCTAGAGCCTGAAATAAGCTAGAGAGTGTACCAGGAACGCTGCTGCCAATTGCTACTTATAGGTACTACAGATGAGACGATGCTGGCCTGGAGCGACAAAATAACGTAGAATTTGCCAGCTCTGACTCATCTCATGGGTGTCGTAAAAATCGACTAAGGAACATTGTCCGGTGTACACCAATAAGCACCTTGGGGCACCCAAATGGTAGAGGGCAAACCACCAACAACAGCATACCCAAATAGGGTTGGTGTCAGGTAGGCGGCCGGCTGAAAAACCTAAGCCTAACCTTGAGCAGTATGGATTGGAATATTGTCATTCCAATCCAATCACTCTCTCCGTTCATCGGTCTCTCGACATGGTCCGTTTTGTCTGTTTTCTATACATTCGTTCACGTTCACCACCTTCAATTTCCAAAAATCGTTTCTTACTGCTCACTTAAGGCTCCTGCACACCAAACGCAGGTCAGTAGCAGCGCAGTTTGAATGCGGGCCCGCGCATGTTGTAATACAAGAAACTCTTTGAACTGCGTTACACCAAATTTTAACGTAGGCCCGCGCTCAAACTGCAGCTGCCGGAATACAACCCAGGCAGTGCAGCGCAGCGCGTCGAAAGCGGTTTACGACTGTTGTATTTTTTTACAACCACGTGATGGATATCTCTGGTTCAAAAGCACCTTAAACCTACGTGCGCGACTTACCCCCGAATATAGAAACGCTACTCAAATTTGAGACCGGCTTAACATTTATTTATTGTCAAAATTGAAGTTTTCCATACAAATTCTGAAAGGTATTGTCCACTTAACTTTAGGCAGTGCTCAAAATTTGAGTTTGGTTTCTGTATTCGGGAGTTAATGTTGTCAAATTCTCGCACATTCTTTTAGCGCGCGCTCCACTTTCCTCATATAACTCTTGAGATTCAATTAGGCAGTACACCCGTAATTAAACCGTATTATGGAAAGTCGGAAATTGATGGCGATTACAACATAATTTTACTGGGCTATGACGTCTTTTACTGTATTATTTTTGGTCTGTATCAAAAAAGCTAATTGTAGTGCTACCAACTTAATTGTGCAATTCGTAGTGTCGCTAGTGGTGAACATAGAGTGTCATGGAAACGCCAAAATGTATGGGTAAATTATAGTTGCGATTTTCACCGCCTGACCCAGATAAGTTGGTGGCGCTGTAGAAGTCATTCGACTCGCTGAAAACAAAAGAAATCACAGAATTGGATTATTTACAAGGAACTACTATTGTATCAATGCGAGAGCAGAAAGTCACCACCCCCAAACTCTGCCGCGGGTGTCGTACAAGGCGACTATGTGACAGCAATGAGTGATGGACAGCAGCGTTCCTCTCTCTTACCATATAATATGCAGCATACTGCGATTTATGTGCCCGTTAGTTGGCAATGGGATTGAACATAATGCGCGGTGTTCATTCACCTCTGTCTACCCCTTCGAGGATAAGTATATGCATACCAATAATGCACACCCTGAATACTACCCATGCTAACATAGTCATATAAAAACTATAGTTTTATCAAAAATTCAAGATTTTAAAGGAGTAGGTTGCCTCAAGCTTTTTTGAGATAAACTCTCAAAATTCTAAGCTAAGTCATTAGTTTTACTACTAATTATTTTTTATGAACTTCTATTACGATTAATCATGTGCCCTTTAAAAAAAAATAATAAAGAAAAGAACGTTTTTTATGTACGATTGTAACCTAAAATTAGGTGCTTCCTACGTTAATTTCTCTTAAAACCGGCGAACTACAAAAAAAGTGTTTTTAAAAATAGGTTGTGTATTTCAAACCCTACAAATCGAGGTATGGTTTTATTGAGGTACAAAATTGTTATAATGTGAAACCAAAGTCCATACTTGGGCATACTCCTTTGATTTTAGAATTTTCCTTACATATCTATAAATAAATAAACACAGACCTACAAACGTCGGTTAACGTCCTAGCTTAAAAATGACATCAGGCCACTCATGCGCAGTACATGACGCTCAACGTCAGTCATTAGGTAACCAGTAATTATCTGTTATCGTAATCTACATTATGCGATGGAATTGCATAAAACGTATGATCACCCGTCTATAAACTGTCGATAATAATAAAATAAATTGCGTCTAGATTGGTTTTTATTTTAGATGCAATTTGTGTCATTGAGACGGCAAATATTTCGTAACAACACTAGAGATCTTGCAAGGAAAGCGCATCACAATCGTACGTGACGTAGTTTCATTTATGTAAACATAATTATAATAAGTAATTGAATGATAGCTTATACTATGTAGTAATTATCTGTGTGGTGACGGGGAAGTAGAATACAAAAATTGTCACCATCCCCATTCTCTTCCACGGGTGTGATTGATACAAGGCGATTGGCGGTTAAAACATTACCGTAGCAGCGTTCTTAGCAATGTATACTGCTATTTTCATGCCTAACAAGGCAACGGTAAATCTATTCGAACGAATAGAATATAAATGCATGAAAATTACGTATTACAAATCTCATCTCGCCTCTGACTCGCGGGCATTCGATAATTATAACGCTTCTGTTTTTTAACAATCTATCTTAATATTAAAAAAATATAGTTCAAATGAAGTTTAATTTTATAGGTTGTGTTTATAATCTGGCTTTTAAAATCTGGCGATGAAACAAACATATATTACTACTGGAAAATTATACCCTAGCTAGTAGTTTCTCAAGAGCAAAGGACAAACGTGGTGGAGTCTGTGTACTAATAAAAAACGACTTAGAATTTCAACCTATTCAATATTGCAACAAAATATCAATTGAAAAATCCTTTGAGTGTTGTGGAGTCAATATACCCTCCTTGGAATGTATTATTGTATGCATATATAGGATACCAAATTCGGACCCATATATTTTTTTCAATAAGCTGGAGATACTTTTACACAAATTGTTGATTAAGAATAAAAGGATTATTATTACAGGTGACAATAATATTTATACATTAAAGAATAATACAATTACTGACAATTTACATTTAATTCTATTAATTAATAACTTAACACTACACATCACACTTCCAACACGCCAGAAGTCTTGCATAGACCATATAATTAGCAATATTAAAAACGCAGAAGGGAAAGTTCATCACCTTTACTTGTCTGATCATAACACTGCTCAATCCCTGATATTTCCGGTAAAACAAAGGAATCGACAATCGAAATACTGGTACCTGATGAAAAGAGACTTAAGCAAAAATAATATTGACAAATTCAAAGCTCATTTGACTAGCCTATCATGGTATGACGTTTTTAATGAATCCGACTGTAATAAAGCATTTAACAATTTTTATGACAACTATTTACTAGTATACAATCTTTGTTTCCCATTAAATAAAATTAAAATATATAATGGATAAACATCGCCTAGGTGGATGACAAAGGGTATCAAAATATCAGCTATTAATGAAAGAAAACTTAGATATGATTGTTATAAAAAATCCACAATTGAAAATAAATCAAAATTTAATAAATATGACAAAATATTTAAAAAATGCATAATTCAATCTCGTAAGAATATAAATACATATTATATAAATAAAGCAAAAAATAAATGTAAAGCATCTTGGCATATAATAAAAGACAATGTAGATACAATTTACAACTCACAATCAATACATACAAGCAGTAAATTCAAATAATACAGTTATAACTGATGCTAAGCAAATTGCAGAAAAGTTTAATGAATGTTTTATCTCATCGTCAAAAGTGGTAACGGACGCCATTCCGGATTACTCCTCTGTAAAAAGCGTGAGTTCCACTATATTTCTAATGCCGACCTCATCACATGAAATTATAAATTTCATTAAATCACTTAACAACACAAATGCAGTAGGATTTGACGATGTAAAAACACAAATAATTAAAGAAAGTGCTAAAGAGATTTCTGAGGTACTATCATAAATTATAAACCTTTCCTTTGATCAGGGCATTTTTCCAGAAAAGCTCAAGATATCAATCGTAAAACCACTTTATAAAAAAGGTTGTAATAAAGAGTTAACTAATTACAGACCGATAACTCTAATTCCAATTTTTTGGTTATTATGCATTCAAGATTATCAGTATATCTAAGTAAATTTGAAGTCATAATAAAAGAACAAAACGGCTTTCAAAAAAAGAAATCAACGACCCTGGTGCTTATATTTTAATTAAAAATATTGTCGAAAATATAAATAAAAAGAATCGAATTTC
Source organism: Cataclysta lemnata (assembly GCA_963931975.1). Taxonomy (NCBI): domain Eukaryota; kingdom Metazoa; phylum Arthropoda; class Insecta; order Lepidoptera; family Crambidae; genus Cataclysta; species Cataclysta lemnata. The sequence goes on along the minus strand of OZ008362.1, from coordinate 2,820,784 downwards.
AACAATATTCTTTGACAACAAAGGCTTTTGACCTCGTTAACCATCAAATATTGTTGAATAAGTGCGACCGCAGTGGTTTAAGAGGAAACGCATTATGGGCCCAGAGTGCATCTATATATTACAATAAGTCGCTGCATTGGAGAATTCAACAAGCCGTGCCCTTTTAATGACCGTAAGTCAAAACCAATGCAAATGTAGGAGCTTTGCAATGGAAAAGACGCTCATTGGCTTGATTTATGGACAATAGTATCGCAACCGTCTTCGTCTGCTGCTGGACTCACTCCATAGGAGTTTCATCGCCACGATCGACGTGCGACGGCAAAATATGTCTTCGAATAAGCGAGAACATTTATCCCTTGGTAATGGAGTCACAGCCGAAATATCGTGGCATACGTTAAAGAAAACGCATGCTGCTGAAACCACGTCGGACTGTCACAACATTACACTTCTCAGGGAAGGCCATCGTCGGAGCAACGGTCACCAATACCTGCCACTATATTGAAAAGTCCCGGTATCGTGTGTACTGTTGTAGTGTGAAAAGTTTGGACATCTAAGTGCAGGAAACGTTATTTTGATGATTAAGTGGGCGCGTGTACATATAATTATACAGGGTGTTTGAGGTGTTCGGCCAAACCTTTTTTTATATTTATTTAATATAACACCCTGGCAGCCTTTTTGACATATATTTGTATATTTTCTAATATTATATTTTTTATGTCATATATGTCACTCTCACTTCAACTCTCCATAAATAGCTTGCAGCAACAACACTGCTCTATGATTTTATCTTCTCCTGCTACAACAATTCTTTTATACAATCTTGATTGACGTATTTAAATCTATCGTAACGTGGCAGCGCAGACACACAGTATCGTATACGGATCAGCAATACGCTAGCCTCCCTATTATATGGGACCTGGGGGCCTACCGCCTTACTCGATTGCTGATGACAGCTATATAGCAATGCTCTGCTTACGGCTATAGCGGCCATCCTGAAATTTTAGGCAGTACGGATTTTGTGCCAAATTCATTCGGTGATCCTTCGTTCAAAGCTATCGCTAATAGTTTAGGTCCATTTGGTGCAAAATGACAGCATTACGTCATAAACTATAGCTTTTGCTTTAGCAATCGAGTTAGGCGGTAGGCCCCCTAACATAAGCAAAAAAGTGTTACCTTAGCTAATACAAGTTGCTAATTCACCTCAGCCTAAGCTTAGGGGAGAAAGCACAGATATATAAAAATTTAAGATCAACGAAGAGATAAACTCGCGGAGAAAAGAGATAAACTCGCAGATAGAAATATAATGAATTACATACTATAAGTAATTCATGCATCAGTTATTTGGTACATTTGCAAGAGCTTAGCATATTAATTTCAAATCTCTCGAATGTCTCAATTACCTAATAGTTATTTAATACATTGTGAAATATTATTATATTACGGTAACGTACAGGACGCCTAGACGTAGCGAGTAGCTCAATTCTTTTGAAATATTATCGTAAAATCAGTATTTGAAGATGTTTTGTTTATTTCTGTAATTTATTTTAATTTATGTTTTCGTCTGTATAATTTACCTGTGAGATCAATAAATATTTTTCTTTCATTTTCATGTGAGTATTCAGCTGTTTGGTGACGGCCGAGCAGAATATAATTTTATAAGAAACAATTGTCACCACCACCCAGGTGGTGACAATTATTTCTCCCGCGGGTGTTGCACAAGGTGATTAAGGGCTAACAGCAGTACTCAGAGACGTCAATTAACGTTAATGAGTACTTAATACCAAACTTTTTAACTGAAAACTAGTCGTTATTCTTGCCTGGTCTATGGTCTAGTTTTGATTGACATTTTTTTTGTATTAAGTAGTCATTTTTAATTGACGTCTCAGATTGCGCCGGTAAAATGGGCAGCAGCCAAAGCAGCAGCGTTCCTCTTATACCACCTGACAACATAGGTAGTGTGAAACATGGGTGTTAATTCATCTCTGCCTACCCCTTCGGGGAAATATAGGTGTGATTTACGTATGTTTGTGAACAGAACAAACGGTTTACACGGCCCTCTATGAATTCAAGAATTCGTAACTTACCTTCTTCTCCTACTAACCGTCCAAATTGGTGATTTGTTAAACATTTGCCCACACAATAATTATGACAACCCAGTTTTACAACTGCTCATGAGTTCTCGCAATCTATATATAAAATTACGAGATGAAAAAAACTCATTGCTTGTTTTCCGGGAGTTGCAGATTACCCAATTATAACATTAGAAACATGTATTTCGATAGAAATAATGAAATGCTTGTATTTGCAATCATGTCTTTAAGATGCCCGGCTGCATCTGCAATCGTAAATACCCACCAACTCGCACTGGGCCAGCATGGTGGGCCGTGCCCCAACAGTGGGGACATTAAAGGGCTGGTGATGATGGTGAATCCTGTTAAAGGGCCGGTGATGATGATGACTCCATTTTCCTTGACTAGGTCACAAATCTCCGCCGACAATCTCGACTTCCTCCGCTCCGCATTAGAACAAATGTGCAACTAAATCCATTACGGCATCACACACATCGGCCTTGGTGAATTAGAAGAGCCACCGGAACGCGATTACAAACCTTATGTCCTCCTCAGAGAGTTCTAAATACATTTCCAGCTTCCAAGATTGCTTGACAATATTTTTAGGATTCCGTACATACACCCGTATTCACAAACAATACTTGTTTAAGTAAAGAAGCAACAAAAGAAGAGAGACATTTCTTTTGTTTTACGAAGTAAGACATTTCTCAATACGTTTTGTCACTCAAGTATTGTCTATGAATAGGTTTTTAGAGACCCTGTGCGTTAACGTACCTCATAGTAATGTATGAATACGGGTGTAAGGCTCCGCTGTCCGTCCGTCCGTCCGTCCGTCAGTCATCAGGCTGTATCTCATGATCCGTGATAGTTAGACAGTTTAAATTTTCACAGAAGATCTATCCCTTTATCAACAAATACTAATACAAAAAAATCACGCCAATACCCCCGAAGGGGTAAGCAGAACATAATTAACACCCCCATCTCGCCAATTAGGTTAGGGCGCATGTAATAGTGGCGAGCCTATTGCCATTTATCGGGCACGGAATTCGCAGTACATAAGAGGAACGCTGCTGCCAATTCCTCATCACTGTTTTAACCTTAGTCGCCTTATACGACACCCGAGGGATACATTTGGGGTTGTGACAATTGTATTCTACTCTACCGTCACCACACAGCACGAATATTAATAAACAGAATAAAATAAATATTTAAGGGGGCTCCCATACAACGAACGTGATTATTTTGCTTGTTTTATAGATAAAGTTTAAATAAATAATGCACGGAACCCTTCGAGCGCGAGCCCGACTCACACTTTTTATATTTTTGTTTCATATTCCATCCAGCGTAACACATTCTCGGACACGCGTGATGCTTTTCAATTGTTTTATTGCAAGATGATTCATTGAAAGATTCAAAATGGCTCAGATTTTGTCATTTATTATGTTGGGGTACGTTGGTTAATTCGAAATTACGGAATTAACCGAATCTATACTAATACTAGCCCAATCACCCTATATTCTTCCATCCATAAGAAAGGCCTGTGCCCCAGCAGTGGGGTCATTAAAGGGCTGGTGATGATCATGGTACTTATATTAGCTGACCTAGCAAAGGCTGTTTTGCCCTTATATAACATAAGTTTATAAAATACGACCTACGACCTATTCTAAGACCTACCAAATATATACACAAATGTCATAAAAATTGGCCTAGCCATTTCGGAGAAGTTTTTGTAACAAACACTATGACACGAGATTTTTATTTATCAGATTATAAAGCTGAAGAGTTTATTTGGTTGAACGCGCTCATCTCTTTTAACTGTCCCCGATTTCGAGACAAGTATGACCGTGTATGCAACTTATACATAATATGAACACAATAAGCTATGTCACAACCCTCGTCATCTATCAAGTACCTTATTTCTAAGGAATCAAAAAGAGAGAAGATTTCCAAAACATTCTATTTATTTAAATTAATCAGAAATACGCTTTTACACGACACAAGTTTAATAAAATGACATAGAATACGATCCTGAACGTATCCACATCGCACAGCATACTATTTAAATGACACTAATCAGAAACATGCCTGTAAATGGCACAAGTTTATTAAAATACCATAGAATACGCTCCTGGATGTACATCGCCTAAGTTAATACATAGCACAGCCCTAGCGAACAATGTCTTTGGCGGCGCCGAACGACGCACCAATCAGAGCGCTCGCCAGTCAGGGGTGGCACCGGAAACTTTGAGAGGAAATTCAATTAAACTTGAGCGCCCGCCCTTATCTGATGACTCCGTGGAGAGGCCTGCTACGTAACGAGATGGGATAGGGTTGCCAATTTATCTGGATGTTTTCTACTAAATACGAATAGAATAGATAGATAATTTATTTGTAAAATGCAGGTTAGTTTTACAATGATGGAAGTCGTCAAGCTATTGGTATCACTACATTTCTACCTTATATACCTTATCTTCTCCCTGCCTATTCCCAGTCTATCATGTCGGTCAGACGTCATCAAGCCATCCACTCCCTTTTGATTCATATCATCCATCACACCGTAAAGGTGCTAGTGATGAATGAATGTATAGAAAAGAGACGGGACGGACCATGTCTAGAGATCGATGAACGGAGAGAGTGATTAGAATGACAACATTCCAATCCATACTGCTCAAAGTTTTGGCTTAGGTTTTACAGCCATCCAAGTCAGGCAGGCGCCTGACACCAACCCTCTTTGCGTATGCTCTTGTTGGTGGTTTGCCCTCCACCATTCGGTTGCCCCAAGGTGCTTATTGGTCTACGCCGGGCAATTTCCATTAGTCGACTTTTACGACACCCATGGGATGAGTCGGGGCTGGCCTATTCTACGTTATTTTTTCGCTCCCAGGCCAGCATAGAAGACTTATATTGTACTTTATATTTCTACCCTATACGAGATGCTTTGTTAAGCCTAACAAAGCACTTTGCCGAATAAATTAAGGTCCGTTGGTGTATAAATCAATATTGGAATAATCTAGTTGTGACTATGGTGTCTCCAAGTTTGATCTCCCAGGTAGTAGTAGTCTTCTCTCCTCTTTCTCCTTTAAGATCGAAAAAATAACGTAGATACGGATGTAGATACGAATGTATGGATAGGAATGTTATCATCCCAATCTCTCTCCTTTCATCGATCTGTCGATATGGTACATTCCGTCACCTGCTTTTCTGTACAATCATTTGTCACTAGCTCTGTGCTCCAAGCTCTTAATGTGATGTTTTTATGTTGTTTGTACTCGACTACCTTAAGCTGAGATGTTCCCTACTCATTTCCTTCCTCAGCAACCTGCAATATTATTACGTGGGACAAACTATTTATTTTATTACCTTAAAAAATAATATGAACCATTGTTATTAGCAGTTTATTTGCTGTTAAAATTTTAACAGGCGCTACTATCTCAGCTGTAAAATTGCCTATAAAATTTCAACAAGCTCTGACAGCATAGCTTTTCCTATTCCTATGTCCCATAATTTACAAAAGTATCAATTACTGTTAAGAGGTTCTATTATACCTCTTTATATTTGATACTCTCTGTTACTTTTGTCTTTGTATCATGGCAACGTTTTGTCGATATCTATTATTGTCAGTTCTTGTAATAAATTCACTAAAAGCAAATCTATGTTTTTCCATGAAATCCTAATACATTAAAGATTACCAGTATGAATTAAATAATTTCCCACCGAGCCAACCCTACGTCTTAAGCCAATCTCGTCTAAATCCCCATCCCTCTAAGCGAAGCGTCAAGCGCGACTTCTCTCGTAACCGCTAAGCCAACCTGTGACGTTATCTCCCTCCACTTAAGTTTGCCGACCCTTACTCCGTACAGCCTTACCAATACCCCCCAACCCTCAACAATCGACCTTATCACCTTTAACATAAACGCCAAAATCAGTTTCGCCGAACGCAAGGAGACGATTGCCGCGTCATAATCAAGGGATTCGCTGTTACGTAACGATAGCTCTCAATGGCGTTTCAGGAGAAATTGCTTTTCGATATTTCCTTTAATTCGGTGGGAAAATGGACTTTATTATCTAGGAGGCGGCACCTGCACGGATGCCGTGGAATCTTAAATCGGGTTTAAGTGTCTATCTATAAATACTTAATTGAAAAGATTCTTCACATCATGTCTATTGAAGCTTCAATGTTATTTATTATCCAGTTTATTGAAATTTTAGGTTTGTAATAACTACTGCAGATGCAGCCAGCACCAACGGCTAAACGTGCCTTCTGAAACACAGAGGGACTCGATATAAAAAATTTTTGGTCACCCATCCAATGATTAGCCTTAGCGAGCATTAGGTACTTATTACTTTACGCAATCGCAGGCCAAGCGCGCTATGCCACTGCGCTAGCGAGCTCCTCTCATTCATACATACATAGACATCTTTCATTAACTCAACTTCATGTAAAGGGAGGAACAAACCTGCCGAGTTTCTTGCCCGTTCTTCTCAGAACAAGGCCTCCTGGTAGTTTACGAACGGATGGTGTAGCTTATAATGTTAAGTACTGGAAACTGTTTTTCTTTTCGTTTCCAGTATTTAACGTTATTTATTTGACGATTCATGAGTGTATGCAATGATACCTTATATGAATAAACCATATTTTCATTTTCATAAATCACACCTATAACCCCGAAGGGGTAAGCAGAGGTGAATTAACACCCACGTTTCGCAAATTAGGTTAGGTTCCATATAATAGGTGGCGAGCCTATTGCAATTTATCGAGAACGGAAATCGCATTGCTAGGTGGTATAAGAGGAATTCTGCTGCCCATTGCTCATCGCTATAATTACCCTTAGCCGCCTTGTACGACACCCACGGGAGAGATTCAGGGTGGTGACAATTGTATTCTACTCCGTCGTCACCACACAGTAGGTGCGATGAAGCTATAGTAGGTAGGTATCTTGAAAAGTGAAAACTGGCTGTAAAACTTTAAATGGATCAGTTTTTTTTAGCATTTGACGGCTTTGAGGAAGATAGATTTTGAGTCCACATCCCAATACTGCCTTACGAAAAACGCATTAACTATCTACGTTTTTACAACTTCTGAGAAAAAAAGCGTTTAAAATTATTTTTCTTAGTTTTAATTGGGCTAGGAGTATAATACAAATGTATGTATAATATAATGAATATTGAAATGGTCTTTATGGGACAGTTATAATAGAGCTTTGCTTTTCCTGATTTCAAATAATAATATGTATAACCCATTATTTTGATTTACATTTTCAACATTATATAAATGTTAGAAAAAATCGTCTTAGTTGGCCGAGTGGTATAGGCATCTGCCCGGATTGCAGACGACGCAGGTTCGATTCCCACAAGACTATAATTTTCCGAACTCAATTTCGCTAAAAAACTTACATCGTCCAAAGAACATAATAACTGACAAGTCTTCTTGCCTGAAAAGAAATTAATCTTGTTCTCAGTACACTTAACAAATAGACTAAATTAATAAAATTAACAAGTGAAGTAAAATTGGCTTTAATTAAAACTATCTCCCAAAAACACAGCCGTATTACGTTGGCATTATCGCGATTTAATTACAAATTTTCCACCATCCACATTTCACTATCAAGTCACAACAGCCAATACCAACTATCAATCAGAGACCGCAAGATAAATTAATATTTAAATTATTCACGCGCCGAATGATATTATATTAAATTCGTACGCCAGTTCCCCAAAAGGGGATTTCGTTTCCGACCACATCGGTAAGCTTGCTTTAATCCAAAAAGCCGAAAATATTGATCGGCGAGCGTTCGATTGTACACTCTGCTCTATTGGTACAAGAGCGGGTTTCCATTGGCACCTTAGTTTGTTTCGAGGCTTTCAGAGCTCGATTCGAAGTGGGAAAAATGGGAATTCGGTGACAGGGCTGAGAGGCATGATAGCGCGTTGGAAGCATGGTCGCGGCGGTCAGGGCTGCCGCATCGGATTACGGATGTGTCGTCAAATAGGTACGCGTTTAGTTAAAGCTGTAATTTTGGTGATTTAATTTATTTATTAGAACTTTATTGCACACTTATAGTACAAATGGCGGGTTTGAGGCAAAAGGCTTTCTGTACCAGTCACCGAAGAGCTGAGTAAGAATCACTAGGCATAAACACAATTTTAATGTGTGCAAGCAAAGGAATCTGGAAGAAAAATAACGTAGAATGTGCCAGCCCCGTCTCTTCCCAGGGGTGTCGTAAAAGTCGATTAAGGGAGATTGCCCGGTGTAGACCAATAAGCACGCAAGCAAAAAAAAATTCTAGAGTGACATCCTGCGGAAATGTCGTCTTGCGAAAGTGACATTGTGCGTTAATGTCGCTTTGCGAAAGTGACATTGTGCGAAAATGTCATTGTACGAAAATGTCGTTTTACGAAAGTGACATTGTGCGTAAATGACGTTCTGCGAAAGTGACCAATTTTTTCACGTTGACACTTTGCGAAAGACCACTTTTCTGTGTAAAGACCCAACAGAATTTGACTGAAACTGTTATTAATGTGATTGAATGTATTTTTTTTTTTGCATTTAAGTAGATAGTCATTTCCTCGCTGAGGGGGGATGAAAAGTTGCGTGTTCCACTCGAGTGCAAAGATTTTTTCCTCGTGCTCTTTTGATTCTCTCGTTAACGCACAGGATTCTGTTTGAATCACTCGCTAATTATGTGATCAAATTTTAGAATCCTTCGCTTGCTCGGGCATCAAAATAAAATGCAACTTTACACTCTTGTATAACAAACAAATAACTATTTTTGTCGAAACGTGGGTGCTAATTCACCTCTGCCTACCCCTTCGGGGATATAGGCGTGATTTATGTATGTAATTTTACACATTTAACCACAAATATAACCAAACAAAACCTTCTCATCTACCGAAGAGTGCAAACTTTTTGCTCGCTTAAAACAAGCACAGCACAGCCCTAATTTCGCTGTAGTATCTGTGGCAGAGCGGTGGTGCAGAGTAAAAAATTAAAAAAAGAAAGCGCCATATTGGCCCCGCAGGTTCAATTAAAACGCGGCCTGCGGACGCCATTGTGACACGTCGCATTGAGCGGGATTTATTTCGCGCATTCGTTTCATACTTGAATAATTCGTTCATTATTTCAGCGCGATGTCGATAAAGGCACGTGAACGAGCGATATTCGCAATATAATTAAGATACTTATTTCTTTTATACAATATAAGGCATAACCTTCTTCTTCTCCCTGCCCTGTTCCCAGTGTATCTGGGGTCGGCGCAGTATGTTTCCTCTTCCATTCATATCATCCATCACACTATTAGTCATGTAAACTATGGTGATATAAAAATAAAGAAATAGTTACCTACCTATTTTATTTTTTTACCTACCTATTTTTTTTTCTTCAAACATATTCTTCGGTCAGTAAAGCGGCAAAATGTATGGAAAGATCTTAAAATAATTTTTAATTTTTGATATCACCACAGTTTTTATACTAAGTTAGCATGATAGTTTTCATGGTGTGGGATAGTTCTGTGACATAATTATTGTATAGGTATTGCACCGATACAAGATAAACTGGACGGTGATAAGCAATAATGTGTCAACCCACAAAAACCCATATTCCGAGAATTCGACATACCTAGGTTGATAAAGCATCATTTTCATCCCACCATCTCGGAAAAGGCGTTTTTGCTCTTCGATATCTGAGTGCAAAAGCCATTTTTATCCTCTAGAGGATAAAGTAAATTTGAATTTAGAACATCGTGTGCAATGAGTTTGTGAATTCAAAACATCATTATACCTATTTATTTCGACCTCCATGGTGCCGAAATTATCATGCAACCTATTTTAATTTGTTAAAAACTCAGACTCGGAACCTTCTTGGTGTACTTTTTTGTAATTTGCTTTGCGCGCGCCATTTTCTTTTCACGTCATAAATTTGTTAAAACCTTGGAGTTCCGTGACGGTCAATCAGCTTGGCGTCAATCTTGCTTTAAACATTTTGATCGTCTACAATGCTTGCTTGATGCTTGAGTCAAGCATTTAAAAGCTTTTTAGGTTTGTTTGATTTGTTTACGCTAGCAACGGAACAAAAACATACAGAAAATCAACGTGCTTGACTCAAGCTGATTGACCGTCTCGGAACTCCATTAGGGACGGTAATTTTTATTAGGTACTTACATGTGTGTCTGGATAAATTTTGCGGGTGTGGCTGGGTGGATGGGTGGGTGATGGAGGTGTGTCTGGGTGTTTTGTGGGTGTTTCTGGGTGAATGGGTGTTTTGTGGGTGTGTCTGGGTGATTGGACATCTTGTGGGTATGTCTGGGTGATTGGACATCTTGTGGGTGTTTCTGGGCGAATGGGTGTGTTTTGGGTGTTTCTGGGTGAATGGGTGTTTTTTGAGTGTTTCTGGGTGAATGGGTGTTTTGTGGTTGTTTCTGGGTGAATGGGTGTGTATTGCGGGTGTGAATGTTGTGGGTGTTTCTGGGTGGGTGTTGAGAGTGTGTTTGGGTTAATGGGAGGGTGTTGTGGAAGTTTCTGGGTGAAAACAGAAACTGTTGTGATTGTATTTTTTTTGTATTTTGCAATTTCCTCGTTGGGGGGGATGAAAAGTTACGTGTTGCACTCGAGTGCAAAGATTTTTCACCTTGTGCTCTTTTGATTCCCTCGCTATCGCTCAGGATTCTAATTTTGAATCACTCGCTACGCTCGTGATTCAATTTTAGAATCCTTCGCTAGCTCGGTCATCAAAATTGAGCACGCGGTTAAAAAACAACTTTGCACTCACGTACAACAAATAACTATTATTCTACAATTTTCAAAAGTGTTCTAGCTGACTTGAAACAGTTTCTTTAACAAAAAGATAAAAACAATATTTAATAAAGAAATCACATCATGTTTAGACTCGGTGGGCGCCATTGTCTCAAATTGGTATTCATGTGGCTTGACACATTATTGCTTATCTACGTCCAACTATGAACCGGACAGAAAGATGATGATGATGATGATGATGATGCCTTTCACGTCGTCTGCTCCTCTATCACGAGGTGGGGCGTCCCTATCCCTATCGATAAACAGGCTCAATTTATTAGGAATCAATGTGTTTTCTATGTAAACATCCTGTATTCGTAATTTATTGCCGTTAATTAATAATTCCACATAACAACATTATTGTAGGTACTCAAGAATGTACAAGACCTCATCCTCATCCTTATTTACTAATCTACTACCTATTAGTGACAATAAAAACCTAATTGTAAATATAATTATTAATTTCTCTGTATTGCGATACCCTTACAGGGTCATGTTTATGGGATATTATCTTATGAAACATCTGTTATACCAACTTGTGGCAATAAATGATATGACTAAGACTATGACTAAAATATGAATATTTATTCGCGTAACCCTAAATACAAACGAAAGTTTCCATTTGTTTCCAAAACTATTGTTCTAAATAAAAACTTCCCACTCTTCCCTATCACTCGGCATCACGTGACACCCATTGCGTTCATACAATGACTTACACAATCCATCCATCTGAATCCTGCCCCCCATAGCCAAAAACCAATCATAATATAATACATAATGTATGAAACTGACGTATTACAGAGAGAACTATACCCATTGAACTACTATAAATTAAATTTTAATCTCGAAAATAATAAAATGTTTGTAGAATATTCGACGATTATTATTCTGGCAAATAAATAGCGTATCCTCTCTCTCCCCTGGCGATCTGCAAGTCCTTGGCCATCATAACTATATCGATTACTAGCGTACTATACCTCAGTTTCATACTTTTGTTTTCTATGAGTTCGAATAGATAAGCCATTTCTACTGATCGAATTTATTTATTTAGGCAATCCGATTTCATTCATGAGTAGATCTTATAACATATACAAGGCCGTCCAATGCGGCGCCAGTGTAGCAGTCAAGAGTACCTACGAAACGCCACCACAATCCCAATGTCGATCGGTCGGAATTGTTTTCAAGAGTAAGACAGCTGGCTCGAACCCGGGACCTTTTGGCCGCGATAGCCAGCAACCTATCCATCCAACAACCATTCGATCAAACGAGCCATCAAATTTAAAATTTTCTATTTAAGCCACACGATGTTAAAATTAATAGACGGGCCGTTTATCTTTTGATTAAATGAAATGAGCCGTAGGTAGGTAGGTACCGAGTAAGCTTTTACTTCTTTTAAGTCTAGTATCGCCATCTGTGGTCCGGTTATTCCGTTTCATAACCTTCCCTTGCAATAATAATTTCTGCCGCCTATTGTAGATGGCTCTGAGAGCGTTTCGCAAATAACCTAATGTAATTTCACGTTTCGCCAATTATGTGAGCCTATTGCCATCTAAGAGAGAGAGAGAGAGAGAAGAGAAACGCTGCCTGTCTTTACCCTTAGTCACTTGTATGATACACACGGGCCTAGCACGGGGACGTGGACAAGTCTCTCTCCACCACTTTACAGTGTTTTGTCTCGAGATTTGGTGGGAGTTGGAGCGAGAGGAAAAGGTTTTCTGTCCCCCGAAAGAGATGAGTCCACGTCCCGTGCTACGGGGGCAGCGGAAGAGTAGAGGGTGGTGACAATTGTATTCTGCTCTGCCGTCACCATACAGTCAATAATTAAGACACGATGTAGGTATTTAGCACTTATTAAAAAAAATATCGAAAATACTTATAAAATATAAATATAAATATTCAATCTAACATGTCGGCCGCCTTGGTCAAATGCTCAGATTGCTGGGTATTGGCCAAGAGGTTCCGGGTTCGAATCCTAGTAGGGGCAAACTTTGTGATGACCACAAATGTTTGTTTCCGAGTCATGGTTGTGTATATGTTTATGTAGTATATTTTCAACATTTATATACATAATTATATGAAATATATGTCCGTCATCTAGTATCCATAACACAAGTGCTTAGGCTACTTACTTTGGGCTAGATGATAGGTGTGAGTGTAAAAAAAAAACCCTATGAAAATAATTAGGGAAGTAGCTATGACTATGCCTACACCGGGCGCGTCGGTAATCCTCAACGTTTATTCAACAAAACAACAATGACTCAGAGGTATTACCCAAACGGTTTTGTCGAGGTCTGTGCAGTGACACGTTTCGTAATATTTTTAGTGCTGTCCACACAATGCATGCGCATTGATTATGATCATGTCTCGCATTCGTGCACATTAGGAAATATTCCTGTATATGTATATCGTATCAGCCCAGCTAGCATGGACGCCGTAACACGACATGATAGCCATTTATAGCTTTGCACTGTCAAAAATCATTGATTTTTGGCAGTTCAAGGCGATAAATGGCTTTATCACGTCGTATTTTGGTGGTCAAGCTACCCGGGCTGGGCATGTTCCAAAAAACCTGTATATATTTGTAGTACGTACTTCATCTCGTGTTCATAACACAAACGCTTGGACTAGCTAGCTAGATCATCCATCATACATGCTAAAACGGAAAAAAACATACGGGTACGAATTAAGGGACTTCCTCCGTTTTTTCGTCGGTTAAAAATGAATGCCTTCTTAAGAGATCCGTCATTGTAAGTGGCCACGTCTCAGCTATAGATCCAGTGACATCGAAATCTGCCCATTTAGCTCAAAATCCAAGGTGACTGACCTCAAAAACTAAACGAAATGATTCTTAGGTTATAGTGTCGACGACGACGCTCTGCTATACGCTGTTAGAGGTTCAATAACCTATTTAAATTTTTAATAGGCAGTAGCATCGACTGTTTATCATTCTCCGTTCTCGTAAACATCCTTCTAGATTTGGTTGTAGGTAAACATGATGGATAACTTATTACGTAACAAACCAACTCACAATTTTTCCTAACGGTCGTGTGGACTGAAGGCTTAACAAGTGTCCAAGCTATTCGAACGAATAGAATAAAAATGATCAAACTTAACGAATAAAATTGTACAGAGAATACAACATGGCGCCCGCCGCCCGTGTCAAATGTAAGTTGACATTCGTTTGATAGAAACGTTGTATCGTTTGCATCTTGGCGCCCAGCGGGCCTAGCACGGAGACGTGGACAAGTCTCACTCCACCACTTGCCAGTGTTTTGTTTCGGGTTTTAGTGGGAGTTAGAGTGAGAGGAAAAAAAATATTTTCCCCGAAGGAGATGTGTCCATGTCCCGCGCTACAGGGCAGTAGGCCTAGCACGGGACGTGGACATTAATACCAACTACAGCAATGTTTTACCCCATATTTGGTACTAAGCAAGGTTCCGACTGCAAAGTCATTCCCGAAAATCATTAGAGTGACTTGCGCCCTTTTTAAAGTTACTACTTTACGTACTTTAGAAGAATACCTTACTGCAGCACTCAGAGACGTCAAATAACGTTAATGAGTACTTAACGTCAAAAAATGACAATTCAAAACTAGTCGCTATTCTTGCCGGGTCTATGGTCTAGATTTGAATGAAAATTTTTGACATTAAATACTCATTAAAGTTAATTGACGTCTCTGAGTGCGGCAGTAAGTCCTGTCATTCTTACGACACCGCGTGATCCACCTTTTTGTATGAATAATAAATAAAAGCCGTGTGGTGACGGCACAGCAGAACACAATTTGTCACCATAATCATAATCATAATCTTTATTGCAAGTCACACATTATCACAGTACAGAGTACATAGGTCTTAAAATTATGGTAAGGTATACATGTAACGCCCTGCAAGGGCACAGCAATTGGAAACAAAATTTTTGGGCCACAGGGTCCTCATGACATAATAAAATGAATATTTATAATTATAAATAAATTCTAAAATTATTTCAACAATTGACAATACAACAAGTTATTTTACTATATCATACTAACAGTCTATCTTTGAATAGAAATAATATTAATAACAATAAACAACAATATTAAACAATAGTTAATGTTTTGTGCCTTATATTGTAAATATTATATTATATTATTTATGTTTTTATATTCTAGAAAATCTTTTATGTTGTAGAAACATTTTTCTATTAAGAACTTTTTTAATAGGTCTGTGAATTGTGAGAGTTTCTCCACGTTTTTGATGTGGTTTGGGATATGGTTGTAGATTTTTATTGACATAAAATAAGGGCTGGATGAGACTAATGTCAATTTAGTGAAGGGTATTTTAAGTTTATTTAAATATCTATCATTTCTTTTTGTTTTATTTATTTGAGAAAAAAGTTCTTCGTGCTTTTTTATAAATTTACATGACTCTAATATATATATAGATACAAGTGTTAATATTTTGTGTTTGATAAAGTGGAGCTTACATGATTCTATTTGTTCTATATTTGTTAATATTCTCAAGATTTTTTTTTGTAATATGAACAATCTATCAATTCCCGAGGAGTTTCCCCATAATATAATTCCATAGGAAAGGATTGAGTATGCGTAAGCATAGTATGCTGAGAGAGCCGTCTCAAAGTTTGTTTTCGTTTTAGGTGGTGTAGTGCGTAAATAAAAGATGACATTCTACTTTCTACTTTTTTTAGGTGTTGCTTCCCGTTTAAATTTGTATCTAGTTCTATACCTAGCAGAGTGGCTAAATTTACTGTTTCTAGTTTTATATTTTTATAGCTATATGATATCTGTAATGGGGTTTTTTGGTAGGGCTTAAATTGAATTAATTTTGTTTTATTAAGGTTAAGTTGTAGATTATGTGTTTCTAGCCAGGTTGTAATTTTATCTAAGGTGGAGTCTAACTCAATCTTTAATTCTGATGAGTTTAAGCAAGGAATAAGCACTGAAATATCATCAGCAAAAAGTACGCATAGATTATCCAGAATATCAGGAAGATTATTTATATAGATAAGGAATAAGAGGAATCCCAGCACGCTGCCCTGTGGTATTGACCCGGTAACATGGATTGCATCCGATCTGGTGTACGTGATCATACCTGTTTCAAAGTCAGTCTTTTGAATTTCCACATATTGGTACCGATTATCAAGGTAGGATTTAAACCACATGTGAGACAGTCCTCTTATGCCTGTTTGATACAGTTTATCTAAATGAATTGGAAAACATACCCTGTCGTAGGCTTTACTCATATCGAGTAGAAGACCTACTGCATATTGTTTGTTATTAATTGCTTCCATTATGTATTTTAAATATTTATAAATCGCTAAAGTGGTCGAGTGATTTTTCCTAAAATCGTTTTGGTTTTCATTCAATAATTTGTATTTTTCTAAGAACGAATAAAGGCGTTTTACCATTGCTGTTTCGAATACTTTAGCTGATGTTGGTTGGAGAGCGATAGGTCGGAAATTATTAATATCGGTAAGTACTCCTTTTTTATGAATTGGTTTTATTAAAGATATTTTTAAAGCGTCAGGGAAGGTACCTTCTGAAAAAGATTGGTTCACTAAATCACCCCTAATCTCACGCGCGGGTGCCGTATCGTATACTATAGTCATAATTCGTATCCGTTTCCATTGCTCGGCCACGACGAAGAATAAGAAAAGCGACACAATTATGATTTAGTGCAAAAATGTGAAATTCTAATCATAATCATAAGGTCAAGACCAAAAAAATGTCCTAGTGACTGGTCGTAAGTTACACGGGTTCAAACGTGGCTGCGCAGCAGCCGAGCAATCGAATTACCGATAAGTAATGGGCAGCAGCGATCCTCATAAGCCACCTTGCAATATACTGCGAATAACGTGCCCTTTAGATGGTAATTGATCTAGTGGCCTAGCGCTACGACCAATATGACCATATAAACTCTTTAACGCAGTTCATTACAAGGAAAACCGTAGAGTTTATCTATAATTACTTACGCTTCGCCTACGAGCCTGCGGGCGGGCATACCGAAATAATTGTGACCGCGGAAAATGAACACATTAAACAACAAAGACAAATGTTTAATTAACTAAACACAAGTCGAATTTGTACGTCAATATAAAGTCAACTTCTGTGTCGAGATAACGTAATGTTATTGAAGCGTTTGTTTTAATACTAACTAGTGGTTGCCCGCGGCATTGCTCGCGTTATTGTCGGTTATACTTAATAGCCTTCCTCGATAAGCCGTGTGGTGACGACAGAGTACCCCAAATCTCTACCGTGGGTGTCGTACAAGGCGACTAAGGATGAATCAGTGATGAGGAATAGGGCAGCAGCGTTCCTCTTATACCACCTAACAATGTACCTACTGCGACTTTTGTGCCCGATAAATGGCAATAGGGTCGCCACTTATTACATGGGACCTAACATGTCTGGGGATATAGGCGTGATATGTATGTGTTCCTCGATAAAACACAACAAGAATTTTTCAATTTGAGACAGTAGGTCCTGAGATTAGCGCGTTCAACCAAACCAAACAAACAAATTCTTCAGCTTTTATAGATTCACCTTCCATTTGTTATAGAATACCTTCAACAGTAGTAGTAGCCCAAATCTCTCCCGTGGGTGTCGTACATGGCGACTAAGGATAAATTAGTGATGAGGATTGGGCAGCAGCGTTCCTCTTATACCACCTAGCTATATACCCACTGCGTCTTTAGTGCCCGATAAATGGCAATAGGCTAGCCACCTATTACATGGACCTAACATAACTGGCGAACGTGGGTGCTAGTTCACCTCTGCCTACCCCTTCGGGGATATAGGCGTGATTTATGTATGTATGTTTGTATGTAGTAGTAGCCTTACCTATTTTACCTACCAATTAGATTCCCGAGATCTTCCGAGAGCTTCCTTCTTCTTGCTGCCCTGTTCCCAGTTTATCTGGGATCGGCGCAGTATGTTTCTTTTTCAACATCGGTCAAACGTCATCAAGCTATGCACTGCCTTTTGACACTATCATCCATCACACCGGAAAGGTGCTAGTGATGAATGAATGTATGAAACGAAACGGAAAGGACCATGTCGAACGGAGAGTGATTACAACATTTCAATCTTTTCTGCTTAAGGTTTTGGCTGTCTGACCCTAACCCTCTTTGGGTATGCTGCTGTTTGCCCTCCACTATTCGGGTGCCACCAGCCACCCCTCTTTTACGACAACCCTCTGGGGTACGACGGGGCTGGCACATTCTTCGTAATTTTTTCACTAATACAAATAAATGAAATCAGATCTTGAATGATTTTGCACCCTAGACTTATCTGTCATAATTAATTTTGAAACATACTTCCGTACTATCATGCGAAAAAACTTTGGTATTGCCCATAATTTCAATGACATCATAGAACTGATAAGTGACTCAAATGTAAATATTAAAATGGTTGGCGTATGGTTCATCGAAGTTTTGTTTGTCGAAAGCACGGTAAAGACAGACGATATAATACATATAATATACTGTTAACTGCTGTATCTATGTTTTTTATTTTTAATGTTATCAAAATTCGATAAGGTTGAGGCGACTTCCTCAATATCCCTAATACTATACATTGAAATACCAAATTTCAAATTTAAGTGATCGGTACTCTAACAAAAGATGGAAAAAGAATTTATAAATTTTTGTTAGATAGGTTTCTTTAAAACCGAAAAAGAATTTTTGAGACATTGCGTACTTATTTCTTCTAATTTTATACTTACCTACTTAGTTTAATGCATTAATTAGTTTAAGGCGTCAATAAAAGACTTAATTACGGACTATTAGGGAAAAGACTTAAAATAGCTATGATTAAAATAATTTAAGGTCTACTCAAAACATTTTTTAGCGTAAAATGCTTCGATTAACTAACAGTTGTCCTAATAGTTCTAATGAGCTTATTAGAACTATTCACGCGACAATACTTAAGCAACTATTTAGAGATAACAAAAAAAAACTGTCGAAATTGTCTATTTACATACATACATACATATATCACGCCTATATCCCCGAAAGGGTAGGCAGAGGTGAACTAGCACCCACGTTTCGCCAATTATGTTAGGTCCCAATAGGTGGCGAGCCTATTGCCATTTATCGGGCACAAAAGTCGCAGTACATTGCTATTGCTAGGTGGTATATGCAAGGAGAAACGCTGCTGCCCATTCCTCATAATTGATTTATCCTTAGTCGCCTTGTACGACACCCACGGGAGAGATTTGGGTTGGTGACAATTGTATTGTACTCTGCCGTCACCACACTATATACTAATTGTCTATTTGAATGGCTTTAATTGTTAATTTATTTAACATAGTAGCATGATTCTATGTAATTTAGGTGATTAAATATTGTGTGGCTACTAGGACTACTTAAACATTATCAAACTACGTGCTTGCCAAAAATAACCGTTTTACTTGTTCTATGATTACGTTTGATTTTTTTGTTTCAGTATAAATTATACTATAAACTGTAGTCGTGGCCGATAGATGAAAATAGGCTTGCCCTCTATTACATGGATAATTTATTTACTATAGCAAGGTTGGCAAAATGTCAACATTTCAATGCACCTCGCACAAAGAAAACAAAATAAAGTAGGTAAATAAATACCTAACTGCCGCACTCAGAGACGTCAATTAACTTAAATGAGTATTTAATGTCAAAAATTTTCATTCAAATCTAGACCAGAGACCCGGCAAGAATAGCGACTAGTTTTGAATTGTCATTTTTTGACGTTAAGTACTAATTAGCGTTATTTGACGTCTCCGAGTGCGGCAGTAAGATTTACCTACATTAGCTCAGACTGTTGAATTGCCTCGCGGCAGATCCCAAGTCCCATGATGGACCCGACTTGAGTAGGTACCTTGTGACATTAATTAATGATCTTTTTTTCAAATTGCAGTGCCCTTGCAGGGCGTTACATGTATACCTTACCATAATTTTAAGTCCTATGTACTCTGTACTGTGATAATGTGGCATGCAATAAAGATTATGATTATGACTATAATGCAATATGGCGGCAAGGCAACCCTTTGCTGCACCAGCTCTGACATTGGTGTGACAGGGTTTTAAAATGTCAGGCTACGTGTGAAAGTATGACTCTCCTCTCAAAGGACTAGAGGGACACCAAGATGTTTTAGTGGGTATTCCTGACACCATAGTGCGCCAGGCGAGTCCCACAACAGAGGCTGGTATGATGCGTAAAAAAACTGCATTCCAATCCAAAAAAATAAGATATTACATTTGATAAGTCAAAATTAAAACTATTGAACTGACCGCGACCGTACGCCGATAATAATTCGACACTTCGGTTTAACCTACACAAACACAAATAACCCAGAACGAGATTCAAATGCGTTAATTCTTGAGAAATATTTTTACAAAAAAACGCCAGCTTGTATTATTATTACTATCTAATCGACCTTACATACAAATTGGACCTTGTCGTATGCCGATAAGGTACACTTTGAAATGGGATTCATAAATTAATTATGACCTCTGATCTTATGATACACTCGAGATACAAGCTCTACCAGTTGTGACAACATACAAGGTTATTAAGTGATTATACCTACATTATAAGTTGGTGGAATTTAAAAATGTAGTCTTGAAGATAGCTCTCTTTAGTTTTACTTCTACGAAAGATGCATTGACGGATGTTTTAAAAAAATACATAAAAATATTTAAAAATAGACAACAATTGTTATTTATTGAGATCCGGGTGCTTCAATAGATAACATTCTTGGTTCAAACTTGTTACTAATCGTACAATATTGGGAAGATAATACATATTGTAATATTGTTGCCACGGTTACAAATTTTTGTCAAAAAATGGTTAGATTTCGGTAGACCAATGGATTATTTGAAAATTGAACTCAAACAATTGGATGTATTTTTTATGAAAATTGTTTAACACACTAGCTAACAAAAGAAATAAATTCCAACATCTAATTTGGCAGATTTGTGTTCAGTCATTTATTTATTATTAATTACTTAACCATCAATTAAGAGGGTGGCTTAATTGATGGTTAAGTAATTAATTAGTTAATTGATAGTTAAGTAACCCATTGGTTAACTGAACTATCAATTACTAATTAATAACATCTAATTTGTCAGATTTAAGTTCAATCATTGGCCCTCAAAATAAGTTCCATATAACTTTAGCAATTAGTAATGATGGTGGCTAATTGATAGTTAAGTTATGAACCAATGGTTAACTTAACTATCAATTAATTAAATGAAAAAAAACTATTTTCGTAGTTAACATTATAATTTAATTAACTAATTACATTAAATAGGCACCATTTTTTGTTTGCACTCATATTATCATTTTACTTTTATTAAGTTTAGTACTTACTAGATAATTTGTTCAAATTTTGAATTTGAAAAAATTTTTTTTTTTTATATTTTAAAGTAACTAAATTTTTAAACACATGTCACCAAACAGTGACAAGTACAGTAGTATCCATGTATAGTTAACAGCAGATCATATTATAAAAAAAATTCAAATATCTCCAATTGATTGTTAATATTAAATTTGGTTTGATGTAAAGCACAAAGTCGATTGAGAAATTTTGATGCAGTGTGATAACCTGATGTGCTGTACTGTACAAAAGAAAAGGAATTTGACACATAAAATGTTTTATTGGATACAATTAATAGCAAGGTAATGCACCTTGGTTATCTATAAGAAAGTACTACCACAATTCATTTTGTGGTTTGATTGCATTTAGATGCATACAATACAAATATCTGACCTTAAAAACTACTACTGACATTGAATTGTTTTCCTTATGTACCTAATATAGGATTCGCATTAACTTAACAAAAATTGTGACCATTTGTTATGTCACCTTTAGCAATTATTTGACTAATTTTCAACTAAGAATTATTAAGTCTTGGTTTTAGATTTAAATAGGCTATGATTTGACTGTGACCTATGTTACTTAAAGGCATTAACAGAGTTTAACGACCTATCCTGTTGCGAGATCAAGTTTTGTCTGCAACAGGATATTCTTTAACTTTCTAAGATTCACCAAAACAACAAAATTTGCATAGTGTTAAGCTGTATAAAAATGGTATAAAAATCTTTCCGAAATGTTGAAAACAAAATATAGGGGCAGCAACATCACAGACAATGCATTATTAATTCCCTAAATAAAACTAAAATAACGAGGGCTCCTGATAAATTCCACCGAAAACAATAGAATTAGTTACTTTCTCTATAATCATGTACGCAAACGGGCGATTTGCTTCAAAACGAACAACACCAAAACGATTAGCAAACTCTGCAGCAGTAACCGCACTTGCAGTAGTACCTTCTTCTGTTACTTCTATTTCTGCTTTGTGTATAACTCTTGACACATACAAAGGAGTACGAGCTATATTCGTTAGTGTTGCATACAATGGATGGAACAAGTCTTCAATTCCTAGTCTGTCTCTGAGTATTGGTGTAAGATCTAGATTTGATTGGATTTTGAAACGAGGAATGAAGCAGTGCACTTCATCATCACCATACTCCTCTCGTGCAACTTTGAGCTCATCAAACATTTTGTCAATCGTTATGTTATTGAAATTAAAGAACATGTCTTCTACAGATACTCCTGGATGTGGGAGTAAAATGAGCATTGACAGACGATTTTCTTTCCCATATGGCAGCTCTAAAACTCTGGCTTGCAGCTGTGGGATATTTGCGAATGGGTATGTGAATCTATTGTACATCATATTGACTTCACCAATTTTCTTTCCGTTGTTGTCGAAGAAGGGCAGTCGTTCTGTGGCAGACGCGTTAAAAGGCACAGTCCATTGCCCTTTAAAGTACACTGCACTGGTTAAAATCATCCGTGAATCAGCAAAATAGCTGCTCTCAACAAGTTTGGGAATCCTTCCGTGGGTCACATTGGAAATTACACGGTTCAACAAACTGGCAGCCATTTCGGAGTTGGAGAAATCCAGAGGGATCATGTCTGTGTCATATTCGGTTTTGGCAGTCTCTTTAAAGTCCTGTTCGGGCAAGAAATTTTGGTCAATGAACATGACATTGATCTTGGCGAGCTCTACAGCTTTGCTTTTGACCTGCAGCCACTGAGCTATGCTCTTGTATTCTCCGCGAACGCGCTCCCTGTTGTACACGGTGACCCGTATCACATTGTTTATTTGATTCAAAGTATTACCTGTAGCGCCTTCCGATGTTACAGCCAGAACAGTCCATACGGTGAACGGTGATATAACCAAATTCGTAGTCCGCGGCTGGGCTTTCGAAGCATGGTACAGGAACTCGATAGAGAAATTTCCGATTCTTTCCGTCAGTCCATGGTGGAGATTCGGCCTAGGCACATTTTGTCCGCAACACAAGGCTACTATTAGAAACACAAACGGAATCACGGGGCAACGCATTGTTTATAATCGTCGGGCAGCACTGTCCATGGAATATTTTTTTCACTTTTTTTTATTTACGTTGACAATTATTGCGGAGTGCGGTCCGGCTGATGGACTCCGCGGGTCTGAATGTCGTATTACGTATGCTGTTCGTTTAGCGCCTGCCGCCCGTACGACGATTAAGCTAACGAGGAAAACTGACCGGTTTGGTTTGTAGTTTCGCGTAGTTCTTTGTTTGGTAACGTAGCCAGTTGACACGTCCACTTACGCTTCAATTTGATTACTCCAAGATGGGCACACTATGAAATATTCAATCAAATTGAAATACATAAATCACAAATTTTAAAAATAACGAAACATAATTCTGACTATATAGTAAATTCATCACATCACTCACATGAACAGTGAGTGAACTTGGCTCTTTGACATTTCGCAATTTTCGCACAGATTAGATATTTTTTGTAATTTAAAATATTAAAGTACCGTCAGCAGTCCACATATTAATTAATGTAAAATTAGTTTTCGAGTTTTTGTTGAGTGTGTTACCAGATTGATAATTCCATGGTTACCACAAACTTATTATCCCACAATTAATTTGTTAAAGCTTGAATAATTTAAAGAAACCGACGCACATGGTGTTTGATAAACTACGACCTACATTGTCTCAGCACTTGATTGACAATAAGTAATAATAAAATTATTATTTTTACCTTTAGTGTCTTGAAAAGTCTATGAATGATGTCAATAATATCTTGTTAGGCAGCAAATAAAGATGTTTTGGTACATATCACTCAAAGCAGACTCCTTTTATTTTGAATTAAGTAGTGTGCTTATCTTAATACTAAGAAATAATACCTATTGTGTGAATTTTGGACAGTATGGATGGATTGTTTTGTTAGCAAACAATACAATGAGCGTTAAGGAAATTGGGAACAACACGCCTTATCACGACTGACTCCCACTGACAAAATAATGTTATGATTTAAATTGATCAGTTTAAATTTAAAGTATTAGCAGTAATGTAAAAAATAACAATTTGACAAATTATGTGTGGATGCGGGACTTCTAACACGGTGTAGACTCATTTCCCCCGAGAGACGACCACTGTTGGACGTTGGACATAGGCTTCCCCGAAAGCACCCAATAGATCGGTGCTGCGCTGTTCGCATCCATGGACTTTCTGCGACCTTGGCCAGTAGGCCTATTCCCTAACTTTTTTTGACAGTTGAAAGTGATGATCACCGAACTATTTACGTATCCATTACTACTTTACTATAATGCTACTAAGACACTTGTCCTGTGATAACAGCAATGTATTAGTAAATAGTTCGGTGATAATCACTTTCAACTGTCAAAAAAAGTTAGGGAATAGGCCTACTGATCGTTAGGTTTTCGCATGGACTAACTCCATAGTCTCCATAGGCTTGTGCTCCAGCAGTGACTTGCAGCGGGCCTAGCACGGGGACGTGGACAAACCTCTCTCCACCACTTGCCAGTGTTTTGTCTCGGGATTTAGTGGGAGTCAGAGCGAGAGGAAAAGATTTTCTTTCCCCCGAAGGAGATGTGTCCACGTCCCGTGCTACGTGGGCAGTGGGGACTATAAAAGGCTGGTGACCATGATGATATTATAGGGATTTGGATCTCTCCAGTGTTTCGTTCAAGGCGAACTACGGGTTATGACAGCGACGACTAGGTTATAGGCAGCAGCGTATCTTCTAAACCACCAAGCAGCTGTGATTTACGAGCATGATAGATGGCAATAGATGCATTATACTGAGTTAATTTTATGGCAAACATAGGGTTACATTGATCATTAGTATAATGCTACGCTAATTATAGTAGGCACGCAAATGTTTTTAAGTTATGTATGGATCTAATGTAAAACATAATGAATAAGTAAGTATACGTAGGTACAGTTACAAAAGTTAGCGAATAGGCCTCGCTAACTTTTTTGACACTTGAGAGTGATAATCACTGAACTATTTACTGATCCATTACTACTTTCCTATAACGCTATTGTGACACTAGTCCTGTGAAAACAGTAATGGATAAGTAAATAGTTCGGTGATCATCACTTTCAACTGTCAAAAAAATTAGCGAATAGGCCTACTGGAGTGTCTTAATGCGATGGATTTAAGGCGTAAAATGGCGTGGTCTGCCATTATGCAGTATAATTAATCTGATAAGCCTACGTACTGCACAGTAAAGCAAGATACCCTTGTTATTCCTTTATTAGACCCGTAGGTATTTCCCCAGACACAAAGTGCGAAAGCAACAGGAAAATAACACACGCTTCTCAGTTTTAAAATTGCATAACTTTTAGCTGCGACATTGGTTTCGGTGAAATGTAGAATTAAACAGTTGGTTTGATTTTTGCATCAAAGTTTTCCTTTACAAAAGTAAACTGCCGGTTAAGACATTCAGCAATTTCTGGATAAAAATTAAATTTTCCCACTGTTTAATCCAGGGTGGATAAGTGGAAAACCGCTTTACTTACCAGGAAGTGAAAAGTGCATTTCAGTTTCTACTATGCGAGAGCAATAACTGTGCTAATTTATAGGTAGGATAAAGATTCTCTTCTGAAAATTTGTGGCAGCGGGACTTGGCTACCCGCTCTGACGACGTCATAGCGAAGTACGGAGTGCTTAAAAAGCTAAAAGTATCCTAAGTTTCTTTGATAATTCAACATAGGCATGGTATTTAAACCGACTTTTGTGCCCGATAAATGGCAATAGGCTCGCCACATATTACATAGGACCTAGCATAATTGGCGAAGCGTGGGTGCTAGTTCACCTCTGCCTACTCCTTCGGGGATATAGGCGTGATTTATGTAGGTATGTATGTATTTAAACTTCACATTTCATTAATGATTTATATTTCAAATATTTACGTAAAATTACTGACACAATAATATATAAATATTTTATGGCATTAAGTTATGGTATTTAAACTATATTTTTAATATTGATATTTTATTTAAAATATGTTACTGGCCGTACTGACGCCACAGAATATAGAAGCGCTGACGCGTCAAGGGTGACAGCGGTAAGCGGGAAGAATATGAAGGGGGGGATCGCATGCCTAGCAAGTGGTTGCTTTTTGTGGGTAGTACCTACGTCACTAAAATGGGGGCTTCACAGCTGCCATGACTTCAATGTCAAATTTTGCCATCGATCGATGCCACCTCTTTCTCTGTTCCCAGTCTATCTGGGGACTGCGGAGTATGTTTCCTCTTCCTTATATCGGTCAGAGGTCATCAAGCCATCCACTCCCTTTTGATTCATATTATCATCCATCAGACCGTAAAGGTGCTAGTGATGAATGAAAGTATAAACAAGAGACGGAAAGGACCATTTCGAGGGACCGATGAACGGAGGGAATGATTGGGATGCCAATCCATACTGCAGCTCAAGGTTTGGTTTGTCACCAACCTGTAGCGGCTACGTTATAGCTCTACACAAAGTTATCGAGGAACCGAGTAAGTATTAATAGTTGATCAGCGATAAGAGCGACAGTACGACACTAGATCTAATGACTGTTGTGATAAGGTAGAACTAGGTTAACAACTGAACTACTACAAACTTTCTGGCTGGCAAACTCAATACCTATACTGGGTGTAACAGAAAGGTGCAGTCATATTTAAAGGGATTATTCAGGCCATAAAACTGAACAACTTCCGCTAAGGGACAGCAGAAGTTGTTTAGTTTGATGCCCTTTAAATGTGACTGCACCTCTCTGTTACACCATGTTTAAACTTACTTACTTAGATCTTTCTTTCCTTTCTGCATTAAAATACAGTATTTATGGTAGGTGCCGTGTGGTGAA
The DNA here is from genome assembly GCA_963931975.1 of Cataclysta lemnata. NCBI lineage: Eukaryota > Metazoa > Arthropoda > Insecta > Lepidoptera > Crambidae > Cataclysta > Cataclysta lemnata. The sequence goes on along the minus strand of OZ008362.1, from coordinate 2,793,734 downwards.
GGCAGCAACCATAAATTTCTGCCGTCACCACACGGCACCTACAATTGTCACCACCCAAAATCTCTTCCGCGGGTGTCGTACATGGTGACTAAGGCTGGAGTTCACCAACACGTAAAACAGGCGATTATTGTTGATCGGATTTTGACTTTCGTAATGGCAGAACTGTCAAAAACTGGCGGTTATCTTATTTATAATTGTATAATTGTTTTACGTGTTGGTGAACTTGAGCCTAAGGGTTAAAACAGTGATGAGGAATGGTTTTTTTTACGCTACTGCTTTAACCCCTTAGGTAGAGGGCGCAGCAGCGTTCCCTTTTTTTTTTTTTTTTTTATTGATAATAGAATCTACAGCACATAAAAATAGTATAATAAACATTACATTTGAACTTATTGCCAATTACAGATTCTCACTTTGTATGTGTGGCAGTTAAAGTCGTGAGGTAATATCGCTAATTATAAAACATTATTGAGAAAACAAAAAACTACAATTACAAAAACTAATCCAAAATACAATACGCAATAGAAATCAAACATTATTAAAAACAACAATAATTAAATAATTATGAGAATAACAAAATTATTTGAAAACAATTGAAAATAACGACGACGACTCCCCCGCTCTACCCTTGGTGATTCTGTGAATCATCAAAAGGAGAACGGTTAGTTAAGGTACGCATAGTGTGAGTGTGTGTGTGTGTGTCTGTGTGTGGGTGGGTGTGGGAGTGTGTTTTATTTAATGATATGATGTGATGATGTCATATTTAACGAGGTGATAATCAGCTTTTTAAAGCTTTTTTAAAAGCTTTTTCGTGCCCAATAAATGGCAATAGACTCGCCACAAATAGTGTAACAGCCGCACTTAGAGACATCAATTAACTTTAATGACTACTGCCGCACTCAGAGACGTCAATTAACTTTAATGAGTATTTAATGCCAAAATTTTTGATTCAAATCAAGACCATAGACCCGGCAAGAATAGCGACTAGTTTTGAATTGTCATTTTTTGACGTTAAGTACTCATTAACGTTATTTGACGTCTCTGAGTGCGGCAGTAAATGCCAATTATTTTCATTTAAGTTTATACCATAGACACGGCAAGAATAAGCGCCTACTTTTGAATTGAATTTTTTTGTATCACCTAAGTACTCATTAAAGCTAAGGTCTCTGCATACGTGACGGGTTTTTATTGAACTGGATGGGAAGTTTTAGAAATATCGTTTCATACAAAATGAACATGAAGGAAATATGTCACGGCGTCACGGACGTGACGTGAACGTAGCACTCACGTGGCATTTTGAACGAGGCAGTCACGTCTGATTGATGTCTCATTGACGTCCCGTCCGAGGTATTACCTCGTTACGTATGCAGAGACCTTTAATTGACGTTTCCGAGTGCGGCAGTTAAGGTATTTTTCTTCTCCCTGCCGTTCCCAGTCTATCTGGCGTCAGCGCAGTATGTTTCCTCTTCCATTCATGTCGGTCAGACGTCATCAAGCCATCCACTCCCTTTTGATTCATATCATCCATCACACCGTAAAGGTGTTAGTGATGAATGAACGTATAGAAAAGAGACGGAACAGACCATGTCGAGATGAACGGAGAGAGTGATTAGAATGACAACATTCCAATCCAAACTGCTCAAGGTTTTAGCTTAGGTTTTACAGCCGGCCGCCTGCCTGACACCAACCCTCTTTGGGTATGCTGTTGTTGGTGGTTTGCCTTCCACCATTCGGGTGCCCCAAGGTGCTTAAGGCGGCTGTTAAGGTATTTAATGAAGAGAAACACGGTAAAGATTTTCATTTAATTTATTATTTTCATTCATCGTCAGCACCATCGCGGTCCCCATTGCCTCTTGCCTCCACCAACACACGGCCGGTCGCTTTTACCAATCGGACTTTGAACCTTGCCACCTTGCAAAACAGGTCATATTCGGTTCTAGACAGATCTCTGTCTACGTAGTACTGCAATGTGCTCCACAGCATTTCCCTCAAGTTCAGAATGACTGAGGCTTGGCTGAAACGAAATACACTCATTGTAAGCTCTGTTGAGTTGAACAAAAACCCCTATATTGATGCTAACTCTGTCTTTCATGCAACAAATAAAAGTGACAGCATCAGTTTTAAACAACAACACAATGAAACTATGTCGCGTTAATGTCGGTTGATAAACAGCCTTCCTCAAAAAATGACTATCCGACACAAGAAGAACTTTTCAATTTGAACCAGTAGTTTCTGAGATTAGCGCGTTTAACAAACCGACCAAACAAACAAACTCTTTAGCTTTATAATATTAGTATAGATTATGAACAATTTGTTTATTATATTAACGTTAGTTAAATATTTCTTACACTAACACCTATCATCTAGTTTGCGGACATAAACATATTAGATAGACTCGAGAGCATTGTCTGTATTTATCACAAATATTTGCCGAAACCAGGATTCGAACCCGGGACCTCTTGGCCGATAACCAACGATCTGACCATTCGACCAAAACGGCCGACATCAAATACACTCATTATAGTCTCTGCTGAGTTGAAAAAATACCCCCATAATATAAAACATGGAATGGACTAAAGTTAGTAATGGATTAAAATTGATGCTAACTCTGTCTTTCATTCAGCAAATAAAAGAGACAGCATCAGTTTTAAACTATGACTAAACTTAGTCCAAGTTTTATAATAAGGGTAAGATAGTTTTATTGTGTTAACGCATGTTTTAAATACAATAGGCAGGCGCCCAGGACCACATCTAATATACAGGGTTATTTTTAAACAAGAAAAACCTCGCAGGAAACTCGATAAATTGGCGAAACGTGGGTGCTAGTTCACCTCTGCCTACCCCTTTGGGGATGTAGGCGTGATTTATGCCTGTATGTATGTATGTATTAATTTTAAAACACGAGATAGGCAAATTTAAAAAGCAGTATAAAAATCTCACCTAGTCGGCACACAAACGCTAAGCTTGTGTCTTGGTACAGCAAGTACTGTTGTATCATTATCGTTCGAACTCTGAAAAGAAAATAATAATACTATATTTATAACAATTTGGTGAGTTGAAGTTACAGTTTATTTAAATGAACCGTTCAAGGTTAGCCGTGTAGTGACGGGTGACCAGAATACAATTGTTACCACCCCCATCTCTCCCGTGGGTGTCGTACAAGGCGACTATGGGTAAAAACAACGATGAGTAATGCAGCGTTTCTCTTACGCCAACTAGTAACAAACTGCGATTTCGTGCCCGATAGATGGCAATAGGCTCGCCATCTATTACACGGGACCGAAACTAATTGGCGAAGAGTGGATGTCAATTCACATCTGCCTAGCCCTTTTCCCAAATATTCCCATATAGCCGTGATTTATATATGTTCAAGGCTTCTGATTTTCATCAAACTGTATGACTTTTGGGACCGTGTACATATTTATTTTCGGCTTGTATCCAACTGCCTTATGAAGGACAGAGAAATTTGAGATAATACATTTTTGGTCACCAATTCAATGACTGGCCTCAGCGAACATTGTGAGCGCGCTTGGCTTGCGATTGCGTAAACTAAGCTATGTTCGCAAAGGCCGGTCATTGGATGGGTGACCAAAAATTTATTATCTAGAGTTCCACCGTACTTCGGAAGGCACGTTAAGCTGTTGGTCCCGGCTGCATCTGCAATCGTGATTACCACCAACCCGCACTACCAACCCGGGCCAGAAAGCGTGGTGGGTTATGGCTCAATCTCCCTATATTCTTCCATCCGTAGGGAAAGCCTGCGTCCCAGCAGTGGGGACATTAAAGGGCTAGTGATGATGATAATGATGATGAATCCAATGCGCTATCAAGCTCCTCAAAAAGGCGTATGGTTGTAAAATATGGAATATTTGTGTCCACGCCACAGATTATGCCATCATTCAGACGAATCTTTCACTCCGTTTACAGTCATACGGTCATACCATTCATTCCCAATTTTCCTTCATTCACTCAATGTCAGTTTATATTCCTTCTTCTATTTTCTTCCGCCATAGAACCAAGTTGTAAAATGACTTACCTTATTACTGTATTATACCAATTTACATCTAAATTGTTTTTATTATTTTGTTCGTCGGGAACAATTTGTTAATTCGTAACTCACCACAGCATCACTATACACGTCGCCCTTGCAGAACAGCAACGCAGCCAGCGGTGAGACTATGCTAGTATTGTAGACGACTAAGGCCCTCCGCTCATTGGAGTGGCGGCCCGAATGGTAAGCTAGCAGATGGGTGGCCGTGGTGCGCTTTGCCAATGCGTAGTTCACGCTTTCCGAGCCAATGTGGGCGCGGTCGCCTGAACTGTGAACAAGTGATAATGGAATGGAATAGAATCATTAGAATGAGATCTTCTTCCTCCTACCCTTATCCCGCTCTAGGCGGGGCCGGCACAACATGTTTTCTTCTTCAACTCCTCTCTATACTTCACCAATTAATAAATAAAACTAATTATGTAATGTAATATAACTGTAGAAAAATTTGGCTGCCAATCATCCGAAAAACTCGGACAGAGTGTAAAACCCTTTATCCATCACAAAGTCCTTCAGTGTCTTCTTAAAATTAATGTTATCTTTATTTTTATTTCTTTATGGATATTATTATAGAAACAATGTGACACGATATTTTCGAGAGAGACGATAACTCATTCCATGGATTCACAAGGATAAATCAGTGATGAGGAATGGGCAGCAGCGTTCATCTTATACCACCAAGCATTGTACTGCGACTATTGTGCCCGATAAATGGCAATAGGCTCGCCACCTATTACATGGGACCTAACACGATTGGCGAAGCGTGGGTGCTTGTTTTGGGGATATAGACGTGATTTATGTATGTATGGATTCACCAAGTGTAGGTTTGCGGGGCCCCTTCACAACTAGTCAACACTCATCTTCGACATTCCGACTTTACTCTCTGTCTAGGCATATTTAATTTTGATGAGATTCCGTGAGAGCCGCCTTAGACACACGTTCCAGTGTGGAACTTACGAAATATCTTGAAAAGCCAAGGTCTTTTAGTAATGAATATAGGGAATTAGCTGGTATATCGCTCGCACCCACCTCAACAGCATACAAACCAGCGATATAGCCGTTTTTTGTTATTTTTTTTTATTTTTTATCAAAGTACTTATTGGTTTTAATAGCGAGCGTGGTCATTGGGGATGTTCGTTTCCCACTATGACTACTCTGAAAAATAATCCACTCGATCAGACAGAGATAGAATTGTCTGCCACCACCATCTCACCTGGAGAACACCTCAGTAACAGTAGCCAGTTTCCCCTTGATCTTCACGCGTCTCCTGCTAACCAACAAGGAGTTGGAACCTGCCATCATCACCGCTGCCGTCAGCTCACAATACTAAATTCCTTCAGACAGACTAGGGTCACCTTCCCTAGACTGGTGATAGCGGCTGGTATGGTGCGTAAAAGCATTACACTCCGACAAAAAAAAGCCGAAGTCAGCTCGTTCACCCCTCAGATACCAGCTTACTACATTTCTTCTTGGCGTGGTACGGGCATGTGATGAGGAGGGATGAATGTTACGTAACTAGAGGTATGTTAAGTATGGATGTGCATGGATTGTGTGAAAGAGGGAAGTTCATGCTGAGCTCACGTCTAATAGAGGAGAGCGGAAGAAGAAGACATGTTGCACCGACCCTGCTTAGAGTAGAATAAGGGCAGGGAGAAGAAGAAGAAGACTAGGTTTATGTTCCCTGGCTACCACCACCAGCTCACCTGGAGAACACCTCGGTAACAGTGGCCAGTTTCCCCTTGGTCTTGACTCGTCTCCTGCTGACCAGCAAGGAGTTGGAACCTGCCATCAGCACCGCTGACGTCAGCTCGTCGACTCCTGAGAACCTTGTCAACTCCGTTGGCTCAGGATCCGGCTCTAAGAAGCCGGATTTGAGGAGCTGGCTGAGGTATAGGGTTGTTAGTGCTGCAAAGGAAATTGACAACATTTTATTTTTTCAACATACCTTTATTATGATGTTATATGAAATTAAACCGAAAATGAAGACACCCATATTTTTTATATCTTCTGATTTCCGTCGTTTTCATACAAAACAATCATGATTGAAATACCGGTCATTCTAAACAGACGTAAGTTCCAAATGACGTCACTGTCGTGGACGAATGGCGAAATCACTCTTGATTCGAAAAATAAAAATATCACTTGTCAAAATTGACGAACTGGCGTTTCCGGTGTCGAAAATAAAAACATTTTATCTGAAATGTTTGAAATAAATTTCAAAGTCAAATACGTTTTAAATTAAAGTTTGATGAAATCCTTCATGATTTCATTTTATTGCTAATTAATATTAATATTGTTAATTTCGACGATGACAATTAATAACATTGGATTTGATTTATGACTGACGTCTGTCATCAAAAACGCAAACGGCAAACGTTTTAATTCATACATCCCCGACCGTGACGTCATCGCATGATTTTTACATTTTATTTTTTTTCTGTGTAATTAAGTAATAATTTTTTTTTATAAAAATATGGATTGATATGTTAAAAAGTATGTTTTAATTTTAGACTGAGAAATTATAAGTCCATAATTTCTCAGTCTAAAATTTATTTTAGGTAAATATCCGATCCGATTATCCGACCTTGATTAATTAATAACAGAGGTTTCCAAACTTTTTTTATTCATAGACCACTTTCAAAATTTTGCTGGTTCCGGTAGACCCCCGCAGCTATATTTCTATCAAAACTCGTCAAAAAGTGTGAAGATTAGATCTATGTAATAGTCTGTACCATCAACTTGTCTTATTTGGTAAACAATCTTGGCACACCTTTTTATTGAAAATGCAGCATTAAAAATCAACTGATAACTAGATTCAATAGGTTTCAGTCTATAATAACGATTTATTGTAATTGATTATTGATTTTGTTATTATTTTCTTTTTAAATGGGTGATTTAAAAATAAAATGTGCCAAGATTGTTTACGAAATAAGACAAGTTAGACTACAGACTGTATAGAAATTTGGGTTGCCGCTATTATCTGTCTATATTGAAGTCAAACCAACATTTTTACTATTGAAACCAGATAAATTATAACCTTGGGAACCAATGCTTTATAACTTATAACATTAAAGTAATAACTTACACTTGACATACCGAAGTCGGTCCTTCCTCAGGCGGTGTCTATCGCAGAATCTGTCGACCTCGCTACCGCTCAGGATGTCGTCGAAAGCGTTCTGCAGCCAGTACATCGCCGAGTAGTCGCAAGTCTCGCTGTAGCCGCGTTTCAAGTCGCGGAAGCCTGCGGCGCAAAAGAAGAGGTAAAAAAGAGAGACGACAAGAGATATCGATAATCTGCCTTTGATTCTATTTTTTAAATTAAATTTAATGGCTTAGATTGTCGGTAGAAAAGAAGATCGTCTTAAACAATATGTAATAAAAATAGTCATATAAATACCATGGTACATACATACATAAATCACGCCTATATCCCCGAAGGGGTAGGCAGAGGTGAACTAGCACCCACGCTTCGCCAACTATGACAAGTCCCATGTAATAGGTGGCGAGCCTATTGCCATTTATCAGGCACAAAAGTCGCAGTACATTGCTATTACTAGGTGGTACAAGAGGAGCGCTGCTGCCCATTCATCATCATTGATTTATCCTTAGTCGGCTTGTACGACACCCACGGGAGAGATTTGGGGTGGTGACAATTGTATTCTACTCTGCCGTCACCACACGGCATGAGACGACAAGAGATATTGATAATCTGCCTTTGACTCTATTTAAAAAAAAATCGCTTAGATTGTCGATAGAAAAGAACAACGCCTTAAACAATAATATGTAATAAAAATAGTCATATAAATGCTATGGTGTTATTACAAAAACGCAATAGTCAAATAATTTTTCTGCTCCCGCACTAAAAGTTTTCGGTCAAGAAAGTAAAAGGAAAATTCTAAAATTAATTTTGCAATTTAGAATTTTTCATATCATAGTTTTTATATGACTAAGTTAACGGGGGCAGTGTTCAGGGTGTATCCTCCCTTGAGGGATGCTGGCTGTGGAGAAATCCACTCTGGGACAAGGTTTTCATACATACATGCATACATAAATCACGCCTATATCCCCGAAGGAGTAGGCAGAGGTGAACTAGCACCCACGCTTCGCCAACTAAGACAAGTCCCATGTAATAGGTGGCGAGCTTATTGCCATTTATCGGGCACAAAAGTCGCAGTACATTGCTAGGTGGTATAAGAGGAACGCTGCTGCCCATTCCTCATCACTGATTTATCCTTAGTCGCCTTGTCCGACACCCACGGGAGAGATTTGGGGTGGTGACAATTGTATTCTACTCTGCCGTCACAACAAGGTCTTCGCCTTCCCAAAAAACCCGGTAACTGTGGTAAGGCGCATCAAAAAAAAAAGTTGTATAATTAAAAACTTACCACTAGCGTCCAGTATATCATTGGACACTTGTATATCATTGGCGCAGTGAGCTATCAAGTTGGATACTGACAGCACGTTGCCAACAATCGATGATACAAGAAGGCTGTATGCCAAGCGAGGCTTCATGGGAAAAATGGACAATAGCGTCCCCAGTCGTGTCATATCCTCTGATGGAGTCAGAGCACCTGAAGAGAGAGAAAAAAAATTTGGATCAAATAAATAAATAAATATTTCTTTTACACTCACACCTATCATCTAGCCCAAAGTAAGTAGCCTAAGCACTTGTGTTATGGATACTAGATGACGGACATGTTTTTAATTTAATTATGTACATAAATGTTGAAAATATACTACATAAACATATACACAACCATGACTCGGAGACAAACATTTGTGGTCATCACAAAGTTTGCCCCTACCAGGATTCGAACCCGGGCCCTCTTGGCCAATACCCAGCAACCTGAGCAGCAAGCCGAGATAGGCTCGCCACCTATTGCTATTGCACCTAACGCGCAAAGTAGGTGTTAACTCACCTCTGCCTACCCCTTTCGGGGACATAAGAGTGATTTTTGTATGTAAAAATATTGCTGCAAGTGGCGCTTATACACAAGAGTTCCCACTCTAGGCTAGGCAGTATGCGATAGATGGAAATAGGCTCGCCACCTACATGGGACCTAACCTAACTGGACAAACGTGGGTGTTAATTCACTTCTGCCCTTGAGAAATAAATGTATGTATAATTAAAAACAAACATACCTATGTCAATCAAGTCATTGACCGCGAACTCAATGGCCCTTCTGCTCGGCGGCTCCGGCAGCTGGGACAAGAAATCCGCGATCTTATTGTCTGGGGCGTAAGTCTTACAATCGAGTACAGTCTGTTCCAGTGGCACTCGTAATATCTCCGGCGTGCCGTGCGCCTCGAAAGTGGACTCTTTCTCCTTGGTATAAAGCCTGTAGCAATGGCCTAGAACAAATATAAATGATAAATTAACAACTTGGCCGCGTGGTGACGGCAGAGTAGAATACAATTGTCACTACTCCAAACCTCTCCCGTGGGTGTCGTAGAAGGCGACTAAGGATAAATCAGTGATGAGGAATGGGCAGCAGCATTCCTCTTAAACCTACCACCTAGCAAAGTACTGCGACTTTTGTGCCCGATAAATGGCAATAGGCTCGCCACCTATTACATGGGACCTAGCCTAATTGGCGAAGCGTGGGTGCTAGTTCACCTCCGCCTACCCCTTCGGGGATATTGGCGTGAATTATGTATGTATGTAAATTAACAACTATACAACATTAACAGCCATTTAATGTCCCCACTGCTGGAGCACAGATTAACTTGTTTGTTTAATATTAATACTATGTGATAAAGTATAAAATAAGATAAATAAATATTTTCATGTCACACCTGCCCATGAAGTGGACTATTACGCCCGCTACGCGTAAGGAAAATCCCACTCCCTAGTCAGGGGTGACATAAAACTATGATCCTACCTCGGGCGATAAAAAAGGAGGCCTCAGATCGCATATTTATCGATCAATTACTTGCCAGCCGTGTGGTGACGGCAGAGTAGAATATAATTGTCACCACCCCAAATCTCTCCCGTGGATGTCGTACAAGACGACTAAGGATAAATCAGTGATGAGGAATGGGCAGCAGCGTTCCTCTTATACCATCTAGCTATGTACCTACTGCGACTTTTGTGCCCGATAAATGGCAATAGGCTCGCCACCTATTACATGGGACCTAACATAACTGGCGAAACGTGGGTGCTAGTTCACCTCTGCCTACCCCTTCGGGGATATAGGCGTGATTTATGTATGTATGTAATTACTTGCCATCTGGGACATTCTGTTTTATCGCTCTCACTCACACCTATCATCTAGTTCTTGTCCTAAATAAGTAGCCTAAGCACTTGTGTTATGAATACTGGATAACGGACATATTTTTAATATCATAATAATTATTATGTATATAAATGTCAAAAAAATACTATTCGATTTTAATTTTAACATTATATAAATGTTAGAAAAATTAGTACAAAGATTTTGGTGGTTAGAAAAAGAATTTCGAAAAATTATGATCTTGAGGCGGGAATCGAACCCGCGTCCGCTGCTATCCGGGCAGGTGCCTGACCGCTCGGCCACCCAAGACACTTTACACTTAACCACCAAAATCTTTGTACAATTTTTTCTAATATTTATACAGGGCGTCCCACGGCTATGCCACACGGAGGGAAAGTATATTAAATATTGAACGTAGGATATTTTACTAAAAGAAGACATCGTTTTATTTTTAATAATAAGTAGAACTGCATTCACAGATTTTTTTAAAATCGTCTACATCAACCGAGAATCGAACCCGCCAAATGTGATAGAAAAATTACTTGTATTTTATAATAGCGTTTGAAAGGGCTACTCATAGGCATTATTTTTTCCTAAATAACCTAGCATATTAAATGACACTAAGATTATAAAATTTTTCATTTTATTTAACATTTTGTTCAGGAAAATTTCCTCTGACTTGGCCATGCTTCCAACAATTAACATTATCATTTCAACCGGTACAACAGTGTGCAGAAGTTACAAATTGAACTTAGACGTATTATTTCAAACATCCACCATGCAAAAATAAGTAAATCGACAGGGAGAGAAATTATCAAAAGAGTGAGAATTTGTATACAACAGAACGGATCACATTTTGAGCATTTGATAAATTATTATTTTTTTTAAAAAATGAAAATCTTATGATCTTAGTTTCATTTAATATGCTAGGTTATTAAGGAAAAAATAATGCTTATTGGTAGCCCTTTCAAACGCTATTATAAAATACATGTAATTTTTCTATTTGGCGGGTTCGATTCCCGGTTGAAGTAGGCGATTTTTAAAAAATCTGTGAATGCAGTTCTACTTATTATTAAAAATAAAACGAGGTCTTCTTTTAGTAAAATATCCTACGTTCAATATTTAATATACTTTCCCTCCGTGTGGCATGGCCGTGGGACGCCCTGTATAATGTTAAAATTAAAATCGAATAGTTTATAAAGCAAACCCAAGCTTTACCGAACGCACGGTATTTGTAAAAATATCTGCTTTGGAATGTTTGAAATTTATTTCTACATTGCGAGGGTACCCGTTGGCTTACAACGTGAAGTGTAAAGGTAAGAAGAATTTCGGCAAGTTAATTAGTGTCTTGGGTGGCCGAGCAGTCTGGCATCTGCCCGGATAGCAGCGGACGCGGGTTCGATTCCCGCCTCAAGATCATAATTTTTCGAAATTCTTTTACTAACCACCAAAATCTTTGAAAATATACTACATAAACAATACACAACCATGACTCAGGAACAAATATTTGTGTTTAGTCAGTAAGTAAGTAAATAATACATAGCTCAAATAATATAAAGTACATCAAACTAGGCTCCGAATAGTGAGTTCCTTTGCTTTCAGGTAATAAAGAGAATTTATACATAAAGCCGACTCACCCGGTTGAACTCTGCCTGCCCGCCCGGCTCTCTGTTTGGCGCTCGAATGCGAAACCCATACTTTTTCCAGAGATGTTGTCCCTGTAGAAATAAAAAAGAGAATAGGTAAAAGAAGATAAAACGAATTCGTTTGGCTTAGTATGGACATGTTCTTATTTTTTACTTTACTTTTACTAGATAGGGAAGCTTTTATCTAACTTGATAGTAAGTGACGATAAGGGCCGAACGTGGAATCGAGCTTCACCTGGAACCCTAAACCACAGAGGGGCTGGCTATCTTATCACACATTGTCCGAACACAATAATGCTGTTAACATTATTATTATGGCGACAGATTTTGATAAGATGGTGGTAGCTACCCAGGCGGACTGAAGAAAGTCCTACCACCAGCCAAACCGAGTAAAAATGTATACTCCCCTGGGAACCGAACCCGGGTCCTCTCGATCTTAATTCCGGTGGGAGAACCACTAGAACCACGGAGGCGGTTAAAAGTATGTTTTAAGAAGAAACGAAATGCATCTGACTAAAAGAGTGGTGTTTCATTACTCTCATCAAAATATTGTTTAACTCGTTATTTGAATTGTAACAAGGAATTTATTTACTTATTACTTATTGTCCCCTGCGGGTTCGCTCGCGTTACTGTCGGTTATTAAATAGCCAATTATAGCCTTCCTAGATAAATGGACTATCAAACACAAAAAGAATTTTTCAATTTAAGTCAAAACAAAACAAACAAACTCTTTAACTTTATAATATTAGTACAGATTTATTACCTGTCCCCTCCCTAGTCCTGTGTTCGTTGTAAACGCCGGTGTCTATGACGTGAACCACGTCCGGTATGGTGATAGAAGTCTCCGCTATGGTCGTGGAGAGAACTATCTTCCTTATACCAGGCGGGGGCTTAGAGAACATCTTAATTTGGTCTTGCGTCGACAACCTACAAAAGAGGGTAGTTTGCTAAAGTCAATTCATCATCATCATCACGTGCTCTTCCTACAGTATCATAAAAAAATCACCCTAGTTAGGTGTTAATTTTTTTATGCTAGACAGGAAGTTCTTGCCCTTCATCTCACCTGATGATAAGTGACGATAAGGGCCGAAGATAGAATCGAGCTTCACTTGGAACCCTCAACCACGATATCTTATCACAAATTATAGGAACACAATAGTACTATTAATTTTTTACTTATCGAACAACAGATTTCGATAAGTAAAAAGTCCTAGTCCAAAGTACCAACAAAACCGAGTACAGACTTGTACCCTCCGGGGATCGAACCCGGGACCTCTGGATCTTAATTTCGGTGGCTAAACCACTAGACCACGGAGGCGGTAAATAGGCGTGTATATAAGTATGTAAGTCACTGAACTCTATTATACAAGTACGCTGGACTGAAGGTTGTCATCCAAAAAATTATGCCATTTGATTATCGCTACCTTGGCGCTGATGGCTCTGGTGTACGAACACGGAACTAATATTAGAGATGAGACAATTACATACATACATACATAAATCACGCCTATATCCCCGAAAGGGTAGGCAGAGGTGAACTAGCACCCACGTTTCGCCAATTATGTTAGGTCCCATGTGATAGGTGGCGAGCCTATTGCCACTTATTGGGCACAAAATTCGAAGTACTATTGCAAGGTACTCAATACTCAATCAAACTCGAACCGCTGTTGCCCAATTCCTCATCGCTGATTTATCCTTATTCGCCTTGTACGACACCCACGGGAGAGATTTGGGGGGGTGACAATTGTATTCTACTCTGCCGTCACACGGCACCATGAGACAATTCAGTTCTATAACATTTGTAATGCATTATACAAGCAACAAACGTCAAATTTAGTACCCTTGTCGCGCTCGAGAGGGCGCTTCGAATCGGCACAAGAAAATTTGTCATTTTAGTAGACGTATTCAGTCCAGCGTACTTGTATAATAGTGGTCAGTGATGTCATCACCAGCCCTTTAATGTCCCCACTGCTGGGGCACGAGCCTTCCCTATGGATGGAAGAATTTAGGGAGATTGGGCCATAACCCACCACGCTGGCCCAGTGCGGGTTGGTGGGTATAAACGATTGCAGATGCAGCCGGGACCAACGGCTTAACGTGCCTTCCGAAGCACGGAGGAACTCGAGATAATAAATTTTTGGTCACCCATCCAATGACCGGCCTAAGCGAACGTTGCTTAGTTTACGCAATCGCAGGCCAAGAGCGCTATGCCACTGCGCTAGCGAGCTCCACTCAGCTTAATTTATTATTTTGTCAGTGATGTAAGTACATTATATTATCCTTACCGAGAATGCACAGGTATCACCATATGCGTACCCGACTCCCCCCCGTAGTGTTCGTCCAACAGCTGCTTGGTGTATTTGATTTCGGACCAGCCCGGTAGGAAGACCAGGATCGCACCGTCAGGCTCGTTGCTGTTTACGGCTTTTATTACTTCGACAACCTAGAAACCATTTTAACGACATCTATACTATAGCCGTGTGGTGACGGCAGAGTGGAATACAATTGTCACCACCCCAAATCTCTCCCGTGGGTGTTGTACAAGGCGACTAAGGATAAAACAGTGATGAGGAATGAGCAGCAGCGTTCCTCTTATACCACCTAGCAATGTACCGCGACTTTCGTGCCCGATAAATGGCAATAGACTCGCCACCTATTACTTGGGACATAACAAATTGGCGAAACGTGAGTTAATTCACCTTTGCGGGGATACATACATACATACATAAATCACGCCTATATCCCGGAAGGGGTAGGCAGAGGTGAACTAGCACACACGTTTCGTTTTTGCTCGGATATAGGCGTAATTTATATATAAGTTTGTATAATAAGAAAGTATAATGTATAAGATATATAATAATTATTAATATATAAAATATATATAATAATTATTATACTGACCTCCGGACAATGCACAACGGGCCTCCACTTGTCTTGGTCACTGTTCTTGAGACTGTTCTTTAGGTCCAGGCGGTATTTCCGCTGAATGTCCTCCAGGTGGGTCACAGTTACGGGGAAAGTCCGGCCAGGCACCTCGATCATGGGACACGAGTCGAAATATCTGTAATATTGAAAACAGGGAAATTAGCAGAGAGCAGAATACAATACAACATAAAAATAATAAATTAAGCTTTATTTCTCAATAAAGGGCGTTCTCTTCTCTTCTACACCTATTTGCGTGCCCGAAGGGGTCCATAATTCATACATACATAAATCACGCCTATATCCCCGAAGGCTACCCCTTCGGGGTATATATCCCCGAAGGCAGAGGTGAACTAGCACCCACATATCGCCAATTATGCTAGATTCCATTTAATAGGTGGCGAGCCTATTGCCATTTATCGGGCACAAAAGTCGCAGTACATTGCTACTTCTAGGTGGTATAAGAGGAACGCTGCTGCCCATTCTTCATCATTGATTTATCCTTAGTCGCCTTGTACGACAACCACCGGAGAGATTTGGGGTGGTGGCAATTGTATTCTACTCTGCCGTCACCACACGGCATTCCATAATGCTCTAGAATAATATAACTGTAACACATTATTGTACATTATGGATTTGCAGTAAAGATATTGAGTATTGAAACATTGTCACCACCCCCATTTCTCCTGTAGGTATCGTAAAAGGCGACTAAGGGTAAATACAGCAATGAGTAAATGGAAAGCAGTGTTCTTTTTATACCACCTAGCAATATACTGCAACTTTCGTTTCGTGTTGTTAATACACCTCTGCCTATCCCTTCGGGGATATAGGCGGGGTTTATGTACCATAAAAATTGAGCTATATGTCATATTATTACCTAGTAAACACACCGACGTCCAAAGTAGCGCTCATGATGAGAACTTTGAGTTGCGGGTTGACGTCTAGCGCCCTCTTGAGCAGCAGAATCGTGACGTCAGTGTTGACGTCACGCTCGTGCGCCTCGTCTATTATCACGTGGCTGCAGCCATCGAGACCTGAAGAGGTATAATAGGCTATTTTAGACCATATAAGAAGAAAACATATAATAATTATAATATATTCTTTATTGCACACATAGAAACATACAAAAAAAAGCAACATTAAAAGAGAACAAGTACTACAATAGGATTAAACATTTAAATGCATGTTTAATGCAGATTTCATAAAAAGTACTTTGATTTTTATTTGAACATTATTAAATGTTAAAAAAAATTGTCACAATAGTACATTCTATACCTACCAAGCGTCGTAAAAAAGAATGAGAGCCGAAGGCGAGGGCGAATAGGGAATAGACTCGCCATCTATTACATGGGCCCTCTCCATATTGGCGAAACGTGGGTTTTGATTCACCTCTGCCTACCCCTTCGGGCATATAGGCGTGATTTATTAGTGTATGTGTGTAAATGTGGGTGTCAAAACGCCTCTGCCTGCTACTTATGGGAGTGTGCTTTATGTATGTATTGAGAACAAATGGTTGACCTGGATTAGTTCGGAGTCTTCGCAGCAAAATCCCCGACGTGCAGTAAAGCACTAAGCCGCATGGCGGTTTAGGCGGCATCGACTGCAGTCGAACCTGATACCCAATGGACTCTCCGACCTGTAAAATGAATCATGTGTGTATGTAAATATATGTAATTATATTTACAAAAATCATATTTATCGTGTGGTGACGGCAGAGGAGACTACAATAGTCACCACCCCCAACTCTCCTGCGGGTGTCGTACAAGGCGACTAAGGATAAATCAGTGATGAGGAATGGGCAGCAGCGTTCCTCTTATACCACCTAGCAATAGTACTGCGATTTTTGTGCCCGATAAATGGCAATAGGATCGCCACCTATTACATGGGATTGACATATTTGGCGAAACGTGGGTGCTAGTTCACCTCTGTCTACGCCTTCGGGGATATAGGCGTGATTTATGTATGTATGTATGTATATTTGTCGGGTGGTGATGGCAGAGGAGAATACAATAGTCACCACCCCCAACTCTACCGCGGGTGTCGTTCGTACAAGGCGTCTAAGGGTAAAGGCAGAGATTGGTAATGGGCAGCAGCATTCCTCACCTAGAAAATACTGCGATTTATGTGTCCGATAGATGGCAATAAGCTCAACACTAACTTAATTGGTGAAAAGTGGGTATTTAATTCACCTCTGCCTACCCCTTCGGAGATATATTGGCGTGATTTATGTATGTATGTTTAGCATTTCTCGATAAATGAACTATCCAACACAAAAAGTAATTTTCAATTTGAGTCAGCAGTTCCTATAGGCTATACAATAACCGACATTATCACGAGCGAAGCCGCAGGCGACCACTAGTGTACGTATAACCGTACATCTTCCCCAAGTTCGCTAGCCACCCTCTGAGCCCAATGGCGGCCACTCTGCGAGATACACAATGGTCGCCGTATTCGCGCCATACTTTATCAAGATGGCCGCCGGCGCCAACTGATAACTAGATTCAATAGGTTTCAGTTTATAATAACGATTTATTGTCTTTATTACTATTTTATTTTTGAATAGGTGATTTCTTTTAAAAGTTGTTCTAACATTGTTTATCAAATAGTCTTATTTGGTAAACAACTTTTTTGTTACTACAAGTTAGATGGTACAGACTATATTAGGGTCCCGTTTTACCCTTTGGGTGCAGTACCCTATAAGCGTACCCACCTCTTCCCCAAGTTCGCTAGCCACCCTCTGAGCCAGCCCAATGGCGGCCACTCTGCGAGGTTCAGACACAATGGCCGCCGTGTTCGCGCCACACTTTCTCAAAATGGCCGCCGGCGCCCGCGTCGATTTCCCGCATCCCGCGGCACCCACTAACACAAGGACTCGGTTGTTTTCTAACGTTGAGATCAGCTGGTCACTAGAAGAAAACAATGGAAATGTTTTGATGAAAAAAAAATGTGTGACGGCAGAGATGAATACAATCGTCACCACGCCTATTCTTCCATGGGTCGTACCAGGCGACAAGAGTTATAACAAGGAATGGACAGCAGCGATCCTAGTTCACTATCGAGCACTATCTTTGCCTTCTACATTGGACCGTTGGGTCTCACAAAAGGTAACGCACTAAAGCTGTGTGCCTAGCCTCAGAGATCGCAATGCATCATCATAACCAGCCCTTTAATGTCCAAACTGCAGGGACACTGGCCTTTCCTTTGGATGGAAGAATATAGGGAGATTGGGCCATAACCCACCACGCTGGCCCAGTGCCAGTTAGTGGGTGGATCCGGTACTCGGCGGATCCGGCACTTTTTCATTATCCGGCCGGGTAGCGGGTAACGGCGCCGGATACTCGGCACTGCCCGGTGATTAGGTCTAGGATAATTATATAATTCAAAAGAGGTAAAATATGGTGACAAAATACGAGCTTTTCAGCACTGGATTTTTTCAGATCTGGCTTAAGTCTGTTGCGCTTTTTCTCATAGATATTACCAGCTTCCGAAAAGAGGCGTTACGGAGCTGGCGGGAGTGGTTAAATATCTAATAGCAAAACTCTTTATTATATACAGTGACCAGACACGGATTATCCTTAAGGCAATTTAACGATTATCGGCCTAAACGATTATCGTTGGTTGGCGCAATAGAGAGCGCACTTGGCCAGCGATTGCGCATACTATTATACATATATTAATTCTATTCTGCTATAAAAATGGTTTATTCATATAAGTTATGTCAGTCGCCACGACAAAATTAAGTAACGTAGGAAACAGATTAAAATATCCGCAAGGAATTCGTCACAGATGTGTATAAAAAAACAATCCACATTGGTATTTTAGTTCCAAATGCGTCATACCACCGAATACATAAACGCTACTCAAATTTAGGGGACTGCTTAAAAAGTTAAGTGGACACTACCTGTCAGAATTTGTATGGAAAAACGTCAATTTTGACAATACTTAAATGTTAAGCGGGACTCAAACTTTGAATAGCGTTCCTGAATTTGGGGAACACACTATTAAAAGTTTGAGTCCTGCTTAAAATTGTTGTCAAAATTGACGTTTTTCCATACAAATTCTGAGAGGTATTGTCCACTTAACTTTATGAGCAGTGCTCAATATTTGTTAGTGTTTTTGCAGTTGTATCAGTAAAACTGTACATGACGTACTCGTTTGTGTCATGAATTGAAGCAGCGGGTGAAATCGGAAGCGACAAGTGAAGCGTACGCGTCCCAGTGACGCGCGCTCACCAGGTGACAGCGTTGATACGACATCGGAGTCAGTAGAAAACGAAAGCGACAGAAGCGTTTTGAAACCCGCCAAATGTTTACCATTGTAGATAATAAAGCAATGAGTAAGGGGCAGCAGCGTTCCTCTTGTGCCACCTAGGAATAAGCAATTTTCATGCCCGATAAATGGCAAGGGCTCGCCACCATGGGACCTAACCTAGTTGACGAAGCGTGGGTGTTGATTCACCTCTGCCTACCCCTTCGGGGTTTGATTTATGTTTGTATGTCCCAGACAAACTACGTTGACATTTCAACACTCGGTGAATATTTCACCAGCTTCTAAACGACGCTCGCGCTCAAACGTCATAGCGACGTCACTGGGGGTTTAACGTCAGCAGTCAGGTGAAATCGAGAGTCACTCTCCCTTTCGACGATCACTTTCAATTTAGTTAAGCGTCACTGCGACGTAGAGACAGCTTGGTTGCGGTGTGTTATTTGGAGCGTAAGGTTGCGTTTCCATAGTAGCGGAGCAGAGCTGAGACTTACAAAAATTGACCAATGATCTTGCGGAGCGGAGATGAGATGTGGGATTTGAGCAATATCATTGGTAAATTTTTGTAAGTCTCAGCTCAGCTCTGCGTCTATGGAAACGCAGCGTAACAATTATGTAAACAATTTTGATATTGTCGCAATCAACGAAATGTTTTAAATAATAAGAAAAAAATATTTTACAATCTGAAGCCGAAGCGAGCCGCAGGCGAATACTAGTAACATTATAAAGTTTGAACATGATAACGAACTAACAAAATAGAACAAAATTAGGCATATTGCTTATAGGCGGACAAAGGCCAACCATTGTTTAATTTAAAGAACAGTGTCGTTTCTCAGTGTTTCTTATCGCCTAACCTATTAACCCTTGTAAATTGGGTAAATTATTTAAGTAGTTATAAATGGACGCCATCACCGTAAATACACTGAGATACGTCGTAAATGGGTCACTAAGAAAACCTTAAATGTATTCTTTAATATTGGTGCTACCATAATAAAACAAAACCTAACTTAAAGAATATGTATGTGCCTGCCTGGCAAGTAGATGTGAACAGGTAAATCAATATTGGTAATTTCCTGGTAGCCATGCACAGAAATAAGTAGGCAAGCCTTCCTACGCATATTCTGTGTGTTAAAAACTATGAATTGAGATAAAACTATTATTCGGTTTTGTGAAGAGTGAAGGTTATGAAAAAAAAAATTTATTAAAAATATCTCTGAACAATTTTCGATAGGCAAGATATCATTTGTTAGGCTTATTTGTTATTTGTTTATGAAATTTATATTTGATAAAAAATATGTCTCATCAAGTTATCAGATCGGTGAAGGTCGCATAAGACCTTGTGTTATTATGGATACTGGATGACTGACAAATTTTTATTACATATTATTAAATAAATAACTAGCTGACTCGGCACACGTTGTTTTGCGCTTAGCCTACGACATATTCTCAGACCTATACCAGGTCACTTTTTTATCACTGCAAAAATTTTTGGAATTCGTTCAGACCATCAAACTAAACAAATTTCACTATGGGAGCAACTCCAAATTCACGAAAAAAATATCAGCTATTTCATACGTTTGGGTCAAGTAGGTATTATCATTTTGTATGAAACAGCTGATATTTTTTCGTGAATTTGGAGTTGCTCCCATAGTGAAATTTGTTCAGTTTGTTGGTCTCAACGAATTCCAAAAAATTTGAAGTGATAAAAAAAGTGCCCTGGTATACACAAAAAAAATCGTAATGATTGGTCCAGCCGTTTAAGAGGAGTATTTTAGCAAACACTGTGCCAGCCAGCGCTTACGCACTACGTCCGATCCGAATCCGTGGAAAAATGGACCGTTCTAGCCGTAGAACTATTTCTATGGTAACTTACGCACTACATCCGATCTCTGTCCGAGTTTCCTAGACCAATAATTTTTCACGGATACGGATCGGATTCGGACTGGACGTAGTGCGTAACCGCTCTGACACGAGATGACCAACATTTAGAGTGACGGTACCGACAGATACGGCGGCGCATCATTTTCATTTCACCGAATCGAGGCCGTGGAGGCCTCTGTCGCTAGAGAACTGGGTCATTCATTGCTCTCCAAGCCCCGAATCAATGCACTCTCTACAGAAACGCATTAGTTGATTGGTTGAAGGCACTTGGATCAGAAATCGATAGTTTGCGAAATGAGCAGTTTTCTAGCTATGGCCCAAAATGTGGTAAAATAAGATGTTATAAGAGCTGAAGTCAGTAAAATTAAAAATATGAATAAAAGTTAAAAAGTACGTGTAAACAACAAGCTATTATAATGAAGTAGGTACGTCAAAAATTTTCACAACAAATATTTACAAACTGCCAAAGTCAACTTTAAGTATAGAACTTAGAATGTACTAGCCAGTAATACAACACAAAAGCACTTCACCAACATCCAATGACCGGCCTTAGCGAACATTGCTTAGTTTGCGCAATCGCAGTGTAAATCTGATATAAATAAGATATTAACTACCCTGCGATTGCGTATCAGATATCTATTACTTGCCGGGTCTATGGTCTGAATTTAAATGAAATGTTTTGATATTAAGTAGGTACTCATTAAAGTTAATTGATGTTTTTGAGTGCGGCAGTTAGTCACAATCTTGATAATATGTATCTTTATCTACGAAATGCTTAAAAACAAGAAACGTGGATTCTACATCATCATAACAAAAGTGTTTTAGCTGCTTTGAAATATTGGTGTTACACATTTTTATTTTTGTTTTATTTATTTATTAAAAGACACATCAAGATTGTTTACATTTTGTCTCAAGCCCAAGTGAACAGAGTATAGATCTCTAAGTACCCTAGGTCAAGGTCGCGCGGGACGCTCCGAGGTCAGATAAATGGGTTTCAAGGCTAGCGATCGGCTTCCTTAGGCGAAACCGGGACAGCGGGGGTCGTACGTAAAATGTGGATCAGGATTCCGTGTCACAAGGTCGCGAGGTGAAGGCTGTTACAAGTACAGTCACCAACATCTATACTAGGTGTAACAGACATGTGCAGTTATATTTATAGGGGTTATTCAGGCCATCAAACGTACGATGAAACGTCATAGGATGAATACGCAATAACGCAACTGAACAAACTTCACTACGGGACCAAAAACGAAATCTCAGAAAAAAAAATCACTTGCCAATAAATAATAAGCTGAGTACCAGCTGACATCAGTTTGGAGGTGTTGTTTTTTTTTGAGATTTTGTTATTGGTCTCATAGTTAAAGTTGTTCATTTTGATGGCCTGAATAGCCCCTTTAAATATTACTGCACCTTTAATTTGCACTATATGACTGCGTGCCTTGAAAAAATATCAGATTATCCACCGGGGTCTTAAGTATGTGACGTTACTTTCCCGGTAAAAATATTACGTATCTACCCCAACATAAATATGATACAAAATCAAAAATATATTATACTATACTTATAAAAATGAATTGCTGTGCTTTTGTCTCGCTAAAACTCGAGAACGACAATGCCGATTTAGCTGATTATGGTTTTAAAATGATTGTCTTGAGCCAGGCAAGGCAGGAAAGGCCAAAATCAATAATATTTTTGTAAAAAACTTTAGATTTTGAAAGAAAATAAACCTGTTTCGAAGGGGTAGGCAGAGTTGAACCAGCACCCCACGTTTCGCCAATTATGCTAGGTCCCATGTAATAGATAGCGAGCCTATTCCCATTCCTTATCACTGATTAATCCAGACGCCTTGTACGACAACCTCGGGAGAACTGGCGGCGTCGAATAATGCAATTTAAAATTTCCGCCAAAACGCCAAAATAGCAATGGTACATACATACATAAATCACGCCCATATCCCCGAAGGGGCAGGCATAGGTGAACTAGCACCCTCGCTTCGCCAATTATGTTAGGTACCATGTAATAGGTGGCGAGCCTATTGCCATTTATCGGGCACAATAGTCGCAGTACATTGCTATTGCTAGGTGGTATTAGAGGAACGCTGCTGCCCATTCCTCATAATTGATTTATCCTTAGTCGCCTTGTACGACACCCGCGGGAGAGATTTGGGGTAGTGACAATTGTATTCTACTCTGCCGTCACCACACGGCTATAAAAAATAGCAATGGTGTCTGTGTGATATTTTAAATTTGTTCCGTGTGGTGACCGCAGAGGGGCATACAATAATTGTCACCACCCCATCCCTCCCGTAAGTGTCGTACAAGGCGACTAAGGCCCGTATTCTGAAACGACACTTGAGTGTAGTTTAATTTGTATTCAAGGTGATTATTGCTTAAATATAGAATCGCTATTCAAATTTGTGTTTTATTCCAAAACGGCCATAAAAGTGAGAAAAGGTGTAGCACTAAAGGATAATAACTCTGCTCGAGCGTGGCAATGAGGTGTTTTGCGCGATCATAGCTTCAATCTCGATTTAAATACCTATCGATTGCTATCCGAGTGACGTTTCAGAATAAACGTAAACAGAGATCAATGAATTGATACTTAAAAATTGTTCTAGAATAAAGGGTCCATGTTAATCATAGTTTAAAACGTTATTCGTGTCCAAGTGTCGTTTCAGAATACGGGCCTAAGAGATAAACATTGCTCATATAGAACCAAGTAATATTCTTTGATTTTTTCTGTCACTACGACATGATTGGTGAAATGTGGGTATTAATTCACCTTTGCCTAAAAAAACTTCCCTCCTTCGGTGAAAAAAATATGTGTGATATACCGATGTATATTTTTTAATCTTAGACAGGGACATTCTTTGTAAGGCAAAGAACTTGGATGGTTGACCAAAAATGTATTATCTCAAGTTCCTCCGTGCTTCGGAAGGGACGTCAAGACGTTGGTCCCGGATGCATCTGCAGTCATTAATACCATCAAACCCGCACTGGGCCTGCATAGTGGGTTATGGCCCATTGTTCCTATATTCTTCCATCCACAGGTAAGGCCCGTGCCCCAGCAGTGTGGACATAAAAAGGGCTGGTGATTCATAGCTAATGCAGGACGACCGTCGAGTTATTGCGACGACCACAGATATATCAATATTGATATATCTGTGGCGACGACATACCGCTGCTCTCGTATGTCGTCGCCGTGGTGTTGTAGTGCGGTTCAACCGCAGGAGTATAGCCTGTTAGGGCCGGCTTTTTGATGCACAGTTCACTCGACACATTGATAAAAAAATAGGTTACTAATGGGTGAATATCAGTCTGATATTTAACCGCAATTTTTAACAATTGGTTGAGTTAACTATGCACCAAAAAACCGACCCTTAGAGGGAAAACGCAAGGTGTGGGTTTGGGCACAAGGCTCAGCTGATTCCCTTTTCCCCCCGCCCATGCGAGATGGTGGAACACGGTGGGGGGAGTTTTGGGGGGTAGTCCCGGCGCCTTTCATGCCGTAGTCCCACATGACCCCGCATTCAACCACTGGACAAAAAAAAGGACGACTGACGATATAGGCTCGCCACCTATTTACATGGGACCTAACTTAGGGCCGATTTTACCGCAGAATTAAACGCCATCAGTTGAAGTTAAAGTCGGTTTATGCTCTAAACTGAGTTCCGCTACATAGTTTGCATTAATCAAAACCAAGTTGACGGCCGCCTTGGTCGAATGCTCAGATTGCTGGGTATTGGCCAAGAGGTCCCGGGTTCGAATCCTGGTAGGGGCAAACTTTGTGGTGACCACAAATGTTTGTTTCCGAGTCATGGTTGTGTATATGTTTATGTAGTATATTTTCAACATTTATATACATAATTATATTAAAAATATGTCCGTCATCTAGAATCCATAACACAAGTGCTTAGGCTATTTACTTTGGGCTAGATGATAGGTGTGAGTGTAAAAAAAAAAAAAAGTGTTATTAAACTCAGTTTCTATGAGAGACGGTGAAATCGTCCCCTGAATTGGCAAAAAGTATAAGCGTGATTTATGTATGAATGTATATGACAGAACAGACTGTACATACTTACGCGTACTCATCGATTGGTAGAGGCGTCAGTTCTTGGTCGTATTCTAGAAACTTCTGCTTCAGTATCGAGTTTCTTTTTTGCAGCACCCGGTCTGTGGGCGGCTTGACATTTTTACCGTACAGCGGGTGTACGTGGGATAAACCCTCTGGAACAAAGCTCTTGTGAGAAACAGCAGCAGCATCTGCAGTCTATTTTACACTTAAAGACACGCCAGGTAAGGTCTTAAAATTGATTGCCTGTAGCAGTATTTTTCAATCTGTTTGGATACCCCATTTACAGGTTGTAAAGGAAATGTTCCAAAATGTATGGACTCTGAGACTTTTTGGTCACTGCAAAAATTTTTGGAATTCGTTCAGACCATCAAACTAAACAAATTTCACCATGGGAGCAACTTCAAATTCACGAAAAAATATCAGCTGTTTCATACAAAATGATAATACCTACTTGACCAAATGTATGAAATAGCTGATATTTTTTTCGTGAATTTGGAGTTGCTCCCATAGTGAAATTTGTTCAGTTCGATGGTCTGAATGAATTCCAAAAATGTTTGCAGTGACCAAAAACTCTCCTGGTAGAATGTGCCAGCCCTGACTCACCCCAGGGGTGGCACAAAGTCGACTAAGGGAGATTGCCCGGTGTAGACCAATAAGCACCTTGGGGCACCCGAATGGTGGAGGGCAAACCACCAACAACAGCATACACAAAGAGGGTTGGTGTCAGGCAGGCGGCCGGCTTGATTGAACAGTATGGATTGGAATATTGTGATCCCAATCTTTGCTCGAACAAACGAGCTCGCTAGCGCAGTGGCATAGCGCTCTTGGCCTGCGATTGCGTAAACTAAGCAAGTTCGCTAAGGCCGGTCATAGGATGGGTGACCAAAAATTAATTATCTCGAGTTCCTCCGTGCTTCGGAAGGCACGTTAAGCTGGTGGTCCCGGCTGATACCCACCAACCCGCACTGTGTCAGCGTGGTGGGCTATGGCCCAATCTCCCTATATTCTTCCATCCATAGGGAAGGCCCGGGCCCCAGCAGTGGGGATATTAAAGGGCTGGTGATGATGATGATGATGAATCACTATGCTCAAATATCTTCTTTTCCCTGCCCTGTTCCCAGTCTCTTCCATTCATATCGATCAGACGTCATCAAGCAATCCACTCCCTTTTGATTCATAGTAAGGATTTAGAAGATACATAGTCTATGGATATTACTTAGTTCCAACTCACCAGAGATTACATTCGCAACGTCTGTGTCAACTTCACTGTCGGAAAACTCGTCTGTGGGACAAAATCAAATTTTAGACCTTATAATAATATACATATATATGCATAACCTTACTTTAAAATGCAATAATGTTTCACTGCCGCACTCAGCGACGTCAAATAACGTTAATTAGTACTTAACGTCAAAAAATGACAATTCAAAACTAGTCGCTATTCTTGCCAGGTCTAGATTTGAATGAAAATTTTTAACATTAAATACTCAATTCGATTTTTAATTTTAACATTATATAAATGTTAGAAAAATTAGTACAAAGATTTTGGTGGTTAGAAAAAGAATTTCGAAAAATTATGATCTTGAGGCGAGAATCGAACCCGCGTCCGCTGCTATCCGGGCAGGTGCCTGACCGCTCGGCCACCCAAGACACTAATTAACTTGCCGAAATTCTTCTAACCTTTACACTTCACGTTGTAAGCCAATGGCTACCCTCGCAATGTAGAAATAAATTAAATACTCATTTAATTAATAGACGTCTCTGAGTGCGGCAGTTATATTTTTTACTACTACTAAATGCGAATGCTTGGATGTATTTTTATTCAGCCTTATTTCATATTCCTAAACTTTACTAAATTTCATTTATCTCTATGCCGTATGGTGACGTCGCAGCTGAATACCATTGTCACCACCCCCATCTCTCCCGCGGGTGCCGTACAAATGGCTTATAGGCAGCAACATTCCTCTTATGCCTCCTAGCAATGTACTGCGATTTTTGGGCCCGATAAATGGCAATAGGCTCGCGAAATGGGACCTAACATAATTGGCGATACGTGGGTGTTAATTCACCTCTGCCTACCCCTTCGAGGATATAGGCGTGATTTATGTATGTATATTTCACTATTATATATATTGTAATTTATATTTCGCAATTGAAAAGAAGTGATCTCTGGCCTACCCCTGTGGGAGAAAGGCGTGACATATAATTATGTATGTATGTATTTCACTATAATTAATTTGAAGAAAGAAAGAAGCATTTATTGAGACAACACAACAGAGAAACAAAAAATATTTAACATAATAGTAACTTGTCTCAATCAATTTCACCCACAAATCCTCAGTAGCAATAGCGTACAAACAATACCTTCTTCGTCTATTCTGGAATCCTTAATTATTGGAGATTCTTCGAAGCTCTTGTTGGCTGCTTCTTTAAACGTCTCTTCAAATAATGGTTCTGAAACAAAATGGTAAGTTATAAATTCTTTTTTACTTTTATTTGCGGCATTCTATCGGACCGCAGAATACAATTATCACTATTAACTTTACAGTTTTAATTAAAATTATTCTGTTTACATTTTTCATTGTAATTGTTTTATTGTATTATTTGAAGTACAAGCCAGTTCCAGCAAGCATACAATATATTTAAAATTTTGATATGTATTATTACGCCGCGTGGTGACGGAGTAGAATACAATTGTCACCACCCCAAATCTCTCCTGTGGGTGTCGTACAAGGCGACTAAGGATAAATCAGTGATGAGGAATGGGCAGCAGCGTTCCTCTTATACTATCTAGCAATGTACTGCGACTTTTGTGCCCGATAAATGGCAATAGGCTCGCCACCCGCTATATAACATGGGACCTAAAATAATTGGCGAAACGTGGGTGTTTATTCGCCTCTGCCTGCCCTTTCGGGGATGTGGGCGTGATTTATGTATGTATGTATGTATGTATGTATGTATGTATGTATGTATTATTTATTTATTGTTAATCCCACCATCATAATAGAAAATATATACATACTGATTTCTTTCTCATAGTCCTCCCAGATCCTTTCTATTCTTTTCATAGAGTTCTCGCTGATGTCAGCTTTGATTTGTTCATTGATTGTGTTCTGTAGTTTATTTATCACTCGTTGGTCATATATAGGGTTAGCTTTGTCATCAATGAAATTGTTGGCATGCAGCCAATGGAGAGCTTGTATTGCAGCATTTTCTGAGGCCACACGTTTGGACAAGGCGGTGCTGAAAAAATAAGGGTTAATTAATGTTACTTTTAAGGATGTCAGAGTGAGACAACTACTATTTTTAACCCATCAGGCATGACAAGATTAGTAGAGGACGCCAACAAACAAGATGGGAAGACAACCTATAAGTTGAAAGTCTTATGCGTTTGCATTAGGTTATAATTCCATATATCTTCTTAATAAAAGTGTAATGAAACATGAAATATTACATAGAAAATTGTGGTTAGAGAAAGTTCGAAAAATACCATAGTGGTAAAGGCATCTGCGCGGAATAGAGGACGCGGCTTCGTTTTCCGCATAGAGGCTATAATTTTTCCGCATCAAGATCAGAATTTTCTATGTAATCATTTTCTAATATTTTGATCAAATAATCAATGAAATATTATCAACATTGAATAAAACCAAAAAAAGTAGAGCAAGAACAGTGATAGAAAAGTATCAGGATCGGTAATTATTAGGCATAACCATAGTTGTCAGATTCCAGTCTGTATGAAGGTACTCATCTAATATTATTTTACCTTTCAAATTTAATTTTCTGTGGCCATCTGAATACATAACTGCATACCCATTCACCATTTGGTATCCTCTTTCTGTTGCCTTTAGGTAAACTGACCAGTTGTTTGTGATAAATATCGAATACTTTCTCTGATGTTTTGCTTGCCACCTCGTTAAGGGTCTGTTTTGCATTAGGAAACAATTGCAATATTCTTTTGGATTCTGCCAAGAGAAGAAGAATAGTATAATGAAATAATTAACTACTTCTACTAATTTAATGAACGACTCTGAGTGCGGCAGTAAGACTTTTAAATGCTCTTATATAGTCTTATTAAATGTAATATTAATAACAAATCATAAGACCAGGGCAAGTATCAAGCATTTGGGTATGCTTAGGTGGTTTCTTGATGTCAAGCAGGCTGTACACCAAAGCCAATACCTTGAGCAGTTATTGATAAAGAGTATTATCAACTATTAGGTTTTAATTTTAACATTATATAAATGTTAGAAAAATTACTACAAAGACTTTGGTGGTTAGAAAAAGAATTTGGAAAAATTATGATCTTGAGGCGGGAATCGAACCCGCGTCCACTGCTATCCGGGCAGGTGACTGACTGCTCGGCCACCCAAAACACTAATTAACTTGGCGAAATTCTTCTAACCTTTACACTTCACGTTGTAAGCCAACAGGTACCCTCGCAATGTAGAAATAAATTTCAAACATTCCAAAGCAGATATTTTTACAAATACCGTGCGTTCGGTTAAGCTTGGGTTTGCTTTATAAACTATTAGATTTTAATTTTAACATTATATAAATGTTAGAAATTTTTATACTAATTAGTATAAAAATTTTGGTGGTTAGAAAAATAATTTCGAAAAATTATGATCTTGAGGCGGGAATCAAATTTTCCTGCCCGGATAGCAGCGGACGCGGGTTCGATGGTATTTGTAAAAATATCTGCGTTGGAATGTTTGAAATTTTTTTCTACATTAGGAGGGTACCCGTTGGCTTACAACGTGAAGTGTAAAGGTTAGAAGAATTTCGGATTACGATTATATATTTACATTACAAACCAAATATTGGCATCTTTTGCATATCATTGAATGCTGGTGGATCTATTAAGGGATAAAAACTAAACAGAAAAGATGAGTAATAAATAATAAACGTTAACTTTAGCACAAAGTGATATTTTTCAAAGTATTTTTCAAAGTATGATATTATAGTTACCTGTTGTATTCCAAGTATTTGGTACATCACTATTTAATGTGTTACTTGAATAAAATAACCTACTAATGATTGGATTCCATGACACTTGGTTAATTTTAAATTTCCTACAATCGCAGCCATACCGAAGACTAGTTAAACCTGTAACATAAATGTTAAGCTTGTAATATTATAGATATAAATTAGAAGATGTTGAGAATTATGTGTGTGTATTGGTGTAATAAACAGAACAAAATATATAATTAGATTAGATTACAATATTTATAATTAGAAAGGAATTTACTAATTATACTGTGTATTTTGTAAATTTCTTACAAATGTTATTAGAAGTCACTTCAAATGATATATTTTAGGAAATAAATATCAAAGCATGTAGTGTCGGCAGAGCAATTACAATTATCATTCCCTTGATAAATTGGTAGTATTTTGCTTCTAGCAATACTTTTCATTGAAGCCACATACATGTAGGTATACATAATTCACACCTATTTAATATTGTATATAAGATCTAGAGTAGATTTAGCGTCGATGACGTAAATCGCAGTATGCTTTATAAAGAACGAAGAATGTATTGTGTTGTACTACACTTTGCTCTTTTTTAATTCAAAATTTTAGAAATAATTATGCTTTCGTACGTATTATTAGGAGAAAAGACGTAAAATTAATGAAAGTAAGTGTCTCACCAGGACACCTAAATAATTTCTGTACGACTAAGCCAGAAGCTGTATGGGTTATTTTCAATATTTTTAGGTTATATTTTAAACTTACCGCTAAATTTACTGAAGTGAATTCTTTTGACCTTTGTAAGCAGTAAGTTCGTATAGAGTCCATTTCTAACCAAATATCTACTTAATAACATTATAAAAGTCTGGTAAATATATTATTTAGGTAATGTTTATCACTTTTGGACACACTTTCAATGATTATCTAAACACAAAACCTATCTACACGTTCAAATCATAGGCATAGAAACTTTACTGTAATTGTTAAAGTTATTGTAATTGTTTATTTCAGTAAGTTTCGTTGGGAATGGGATGAGAAAGAAAAGAAATCCCCGGCTAAAAAGTTTCGAAACTAACAAGTGTCGGTACTGTCAGTCAGACAAGTGACACTGACAACGAACCAGCGGGCCTAGCACGGGGACGTGGACAAGTCTCTCTCCACACATGACAGTGTTTTGTCTCGGAATTTAGTGGGAGTTAGAGCGAGAGTAAAAGATTTTCTTTCCCCCGAAAGAGATGTGTCCACGTCCCGTGTTACGGGGGCAGGAACGTCAACGTCATGCTTGACAGTCCCTTTTTTTTAGTTAGTTTTAAATTCTCCCTATATTTTAGGGAAGGCAAAGGATCTAGCCCATACAGCCAAGTCTTTAGTGTATATTTTATCTGTAGGCTTATGAAATAATGAGTGGGTAAAATGTATGAATGAAATGAATTTTACGTTAAAATATGGGTGTCACACATTTTAACGCATCTAGGGAGTGCTTGGAGCGAATTTAATGGTAACAGAGTTCATGATGGTGCTTGATGAAATGGTTAAAACCACTTTATAGTGATCTTCACCACAACATCAAACACATCATGAGACTTATTTTCAATGATTCTGCATAATTGCACATCAATACGGATGCTTGTGCATCAAAATAACACCACTTTCACTGCACAAAATCCACTCTGTAAAAATTTTTGAATTAGTGAAAATAAATCTGTCTGACACTACGAAACGAGCCAAACACTCATCC
This sequence comes from Cataclysta lemnata, assembly GCA_963931975.1. Lineage (NCBI taxonomy): Eukaryota > Metazoa > Arthropoda > Insecta > Lepidoptera > Crambidae > Cataclysta > Cataclysta lemnata. Next base: position 2,761,964 of record OZ008362.1, on the reverse strand, counting down.
TTTTTTTTTGTTTTTTTTTTTGTTAAATTCTCCCTATATTTTAGGGAAGGCAAAGGATCTAGCCCATACAGCCATGTCTTTAGTGTATATTTTATCTGTAGTTTTATGAAATAATGAGTAGATGAAATTATGAATGAAATGAATTTTACGTTAAAATATGGGTGTCACACATTTTAACGCATCTAGGGAGTGCTTGGAGCGAATTTAATGGTAACAGAGTTCATAATGGTGATTGATGAGGTGGACAAAACCACTTTTTACAGTGGTTTTTACCGCAACATCAAACACCATCACAAGACTTATTTTCTATGATTCTGCATAATTGCACATCAACACGGATGCTTGTGCATCAAAATAACACCACTTTCACTGCACAAAATCCACTCTGTAACAATTTTTGAATTAGTGAAAATAAATCCGACTGACACCAAAGAGTATATAATACACTACGTTTAAGAGTCGGGACTTCAAACAAGCTTTTTGACAATTTTGACTCGCAGTTTAGGCACGTAGTGTATTATATACTCTTTGGTTTAGGCTAAGATCTCGTACCAACCAACAGAGACAGATAAAAAAGTAATGCCAACATACTACAAAAGCAAACTAAGGATGTGGTGTACGCTACAGAATGTGTCGATATCGATAAAAACGAATGGGTACCCCCCCCCCCTGCCTTGCAGAACTTGCAGACAGGTTTTTTAATCCTACAAAAGCAAAATAAAAAGCTCTGTTCGTTTGAAAATATTGAGTATTATTCAATTACGTATAATTATTTAATACAATTTATTTAACAACAAAAAATAAAATTTATGTTTACAATGTGGAAATTAAATTGTTGGTAATTTTCTGATCTCATATTCTAGGCGGAGTCTTCAGATGTTAGCTGATCGATCAACACACGTTTTTGCAATGTTGTGTAAGCAAGTAAGCAGGACATTTAGAACTGAAATAATAAATAGAGATTAGTAAATATATCGTTTGAGTTTACGCTGGTCATCATCAATTCAATTTATTGTTCACCACTTACCATAGCGGACTATGTGTAACGCGCCCGAAGGTCTGGTTCTGCCCAATCAATGAAATCTGGTTCTGAAATAAACCACTCATTAGCTTCAGGAATTGAGCTATCAAACCATATTGGAAAGATAGGTTATGTAACTTACCAATAGAGGCGCTTATGCGGTTGCAGGCAACGATCACACCCGACGGGCATCGTGTAGCAAGGCGGCAGTCACGCTGTCTTCTTCTTCTAGTGCCTCTTCAATTCGGAAGATAAGCCGTCAGCTTTTTATATTCATCTCTGTCAGTCGCAAACCGAAACAGCTTTTCAACGGGGTTAATGCCGATCCACTCTCATATGCTTTGCAGCCATGACTCTCATCGCGTTTCAACAAGTCACGCTGTGATCTGAAAAATAAGTGGAGTTGAACACAGAAGAACTTTTGATGATGATAATGAGAGATGAACACATGCGAATAATTTTGCGCAATGTTCTGCATTATATTAAAACCCATACAACAAACTTTGTTGTTAATGATGTTAGCTATCTAGTCATGGGAGGTTTTTGTTGTTTTATAAATAACCCTATATATGATATACTATATTATAATATATTGCAATAGACAATATTTATATCAAATATTAATAATCAATTCATACATAATATTAAATATCAAAACCAATTAATGTTTTAAAACTAAGGGATATTTATATGTATTAAACTAATGAAACATCTCAAGTACATTTGATACTCAAATTTACGAAAATAGATTTTTTATCGATAATTTGGTAAGTAGTAAGGACATCGCTACGGCGCATATGATTTTTGATTAAAGTGACCAGAACTTATTTCTAATTACTTAGCGTTTATATAATAACATGGAAAACTACTTACCGCTTCCCATCTAGTGGGAATTGGCCATGAAAACCCTCTTTTGGTTTAATTTCCTACCAGATTTTAGTCAACATATTTCACACCTTTTGTAAAACATTTCGCTGTTATGCACATAAATAAATGACACAAACTAGTAGATATACACTAATGATAAGTCACTGAAGACAATAAATAGGCACAAGATGGAAAACTAAACTAAAACAACGCTTTAATTTATATTTTCAAAACGGCATAGTGACTTAATGACATTAGTGACACACTCCGGCAGCGTGAGACAAGGAAGGTTAGATCGGAAGTAAGAGACAAAACAAGTCGCCATTAAAAATTGCCTAAACTCCATACATTTTTTCTGCAGTATGGAGTTTCGCCAGGCTGACTGACACCACGAAACGCGCCAAACACTCAGTCCCTTTTTTTTGGAGAAGACAAAGAATTCTAGCTCATACTTTAATTTGACTTTTCTTGAATTTTAAATTAAAATATGGGTGTCACACATAAAAAAAAACACCACTTTCACAGCACAAAATCCACTGAAACAATTGTTGCATTATTGAAAAGAAAATGTGAGTGACATAGAGAGCTCTCCAAACACTCGGCAGTAACGTATTTTGTTAAATATTTAAGTTTTTTTTTTAATTTTGGGAGCAGAGAATGCATAAATATAATTATTTTAATCAATTAATTCGTAGTTGGTGTACAATATACTGCGATGGATAAAACTTTCTCATCCTTTTTCTATTTGAAAATTGGTTAATTTAACAATATTTTGTAGGTCAATGCACACAGATAAATTCTTGACCTTACAGCAACACGTTAGTAAAACAAAATAGTAAAGTCTCCATGAATTAGGTATACTAAGTTTTACAATAAAGCAGTTAGGGCTCATAATCAATTGGAACCATTGGTTGAGTTGTAACCTATGTGCTAAACTATTTTATATTGTCACTATTGTCTGTACACTCGGAGTAAATAGAACTATTATTACTATCCTATTTACTCCGAGTCTGTACACCACCACTATGAACTATGAATAATGTCCTATGTTACGCATTGGGTTTTACCGTTTTACCTTAGAATTATGCTAATGATCGCATGAATTAGTTTAGGCTTTAGGCACTATTGTTAGGTATGTTTAGTGACTTTGGATCACGTACCTATTGTACAGTTTTTATTAGTCTAAACAATTATCTAACATAGCGTTTGTTCAAAAGGACATCCCTACTGATATTTGTTACATTAAATAAGTAAATGAAGAATAAAATAACACCCGTATTTATAAACATTACTATGAGGTGCAAATGAATAGGTTTTTGCGCGTTAACGCAGGGTCGCAAAAACCTATTCATAGACAATACTTGAGTGACAAAACGCATTGACAAATGTCTTACTTCGCACAGTGTTGCTTTTCTACATAAACACGTATTGTTTGTAAATACGGGTGTTAGGTATGCATTAAAATTTTTCAAAAAATTCGATTTGTGAATGAGTTTGAATTAACTAAATATCTACCGAATTACTAGACCTTACAGCCATGTTAACTGGTTGTCTCTATGGGTTGTTTTATTAAGACGCGGTTATCTGCCCTCGTAGCACGGGACGTGGACACATCTCTTTCGGGGGACAGAAATTATTTTCCTCTCGCTCTAACTCGCACTAAATCCCGAGATAAAACACTGTCAAGTGGTGGAGAGAGACTTGTCCACGTCCCCGTGCTATTCGCAAACTTTTTTCGACAGTTGAAAGTGATGATCACCGAACTATTTACTTACCCATTACTACTTTACTATAACGCTATTGTGACACTTGTCCTGTGAAAACAGTAATGGATAAGTAAATAGTTCGGTGATCATCACTTTCAACTGTAAAAAAAGTTAGCCTATGTTTCGAAAATTTTCTGACCTATTTTTCTTTGAAGTAATTTTTCTAACATTTTTTAACTAAATTATACGCAATTTTTTTTATTACTTACCCTAAAATTTTATGTCACACCTGAACAAGTGAATTTTTGAGCAGTATGGAAAAAATCAAAAAATGACCCGGCTAGAACAGCGGCAAGTTTTGAATTGTCATTTTTTGTATTTTTTCAAGTACTCATTAAAGGTAATTTATGTCTGTGAGTGCGGTCAGTCAGTCACATAGTTTGACTACTTAATACGTATAAATCAGCCATTAGGTTTGTGTCCACTTTTTGTTGTAGGACGTGGCTAGACGTACACTCAGCGCCTGAATAAAGCGTCAAAAATGTACAAAGGTCATTTTAGTTAGGCTGTACGCATCAGGTGACATGAAGGCCAAGATTTTTCTAGCATAAAATATCTTTCCTAAAAAGGCTGTAGCTGTTGATATCACAGAATAGATTTCTCATTTATTTATTTACACACGAACATCTCTTCTTCTTTTTCTCCCTGCCCTTGTTGTATGTTGTACTTGGCTGTATGGGCATAACACGTTGGTCTTAGTATTTATATAACAACTAAGCTGACCCCCGAATACAGAAACGCTACTCAAATTTAGGGGACTGCTTAAAAAGTTAAGTGGACACTATCTGTCAGAATTTGTATGGAAAAACGTCAATTTTGACAATACTTAAATGTTAAGCGGGACTTAAACTTTGAATAGCGTTTCTGTATTCGGGGTTGAGTCTATGTCTTTGGAGTGCTGGTCGTAATTTAATCTTGTAACAATAATTTAAGTTGATCCGATTATAATAAATATAGAATAACTCAAGAGCAATTAGTTTTAATTAATTGCAACATCCCACATAACATGGCGCTGCTAAAAAAAAAAAAAGTGAAGTGAAAACTTAGGGAAAGAAAAGTAACTTACAGAAGAATATTAAAATGGCGGAGGGCTTGAGAACCCCTAACCCACTAAAAGAAGCTACTACAGAGGAATATACAAAATGGAAAAAAAAGTTCGAACTATATAGAAAGGCTTCTGGAAGTTCGAGCAAACCACAGGATGTACAAGTAGCACTATTACTGCACTGCATGGGAGACGCAGGCATTGACATATATGAAAGTTTTGGGTTGCCTGAGGAGGAACAAAATGATTATAACATAGTGGTGAAAAAATTTGAAGAATATTTTATTCCGAAAAGCAACGAGAGTGTCAACTCCCATCTCTTCTTCACAAGGGACCAGAGGGAAGGTGAATCTTTAGACAGCTATATAACAGAATTAAAAAAGTTAAGTTTAAATTGTGATTTTGGACCAATGAAAGATAGAATAATAAGTGGCATTGATAATACAAAGTTAAAGGAAAGATTGCTAAGAGAAACAGAGTTAACCATGGAAAAAACCATAAGAATATGTAAAGCGTCAGAGCTAGTAGAACAACAAATAAAGCAGATAACAGATCAAGGAAAACAAAATGCAGACTGTGATGCAGTAATAAAACATAAGAAAGAAAATAATAATTACAATATGCCAACTAATTATAATAGAAATCAATTTACAAAAAATCAGAGTTATGAAATGAAGCACAATAATAATAATTTAAATTACTTTAGGCAACGAATGCCCATTAGTAATGGTAATAAAGTTTGCAGTCGCTGTAGTTTTCAACATTTACCAAGAAAATGCCCAGCATATATGAAAAAATGTATGAAATGTAATGGTATGAACCACTTTGCAAGAATGTGTAGGAGCCATGTGGCTATTCAGGAGATACAAATGGATGAGCCAACAACTTCTTCAAAACAAGAGGTATTTTTAAATGTTATTAATAGTTTAAATAAAAACTGGCTTCAAAATGTTTTTTTGGTAGATTATAATAAAAATATTGATTAAATTTTGTACATCCATATAAAATTGCTAAACTTTCTTTTTCTATTTGACTATAATCTTTCTCTGTATCTGTCATTGCTCTTGAACCATATGCTATCGGTTGTCCATTCTGTAAAATCACTGCACCTAATCCTGCTTTACTTGCATCTACACTTAATGTTATACTTTTATTCATGTCAAAATAAGCTAATACTGGTGGTTCACTAATTAATTTAATTATTTGATTAAAAGCATTTCTGTGTGTATCTGCCCATTGAAATAAAACATTCTTTTTAAGCAATTCCCTAAGCGGAGAAGTTATTTCTGAAATATTTGGAATAAATTTTGCAATATAGTTTATCATTCCTAGAAATCTTAACAAGTCTTTTTGATTTTTCGGTTCTGGCATTTTCTTTATTGCTTCTACTCTTTCTTCGTCTAATTTTAATCCTTCTTTTGTTAAAATATGCCCTAAATACTTAACTTCTTTTTGATTAAATTTGCATTTATCTAAATTAAATTTTACTCCAAATTCTTTAGCACGTAGTAGTACTTTCTCTAAAATTCTATTACTTTCCTCTTCAGTTTTAGCATAAATTAACAAATCATCGATAAAAATACACACTCCCTCTATGTTGAAAATATTACTATAAACTCTTTGAAAAACCTCTGGACTGGAACAAAGACCAAAAGGTAATCTGTTAAAACAGTATCGACCATATGGTGTATTAAAAGTTGTTAACTGTTTGCTATTTTCTGACAATTTTACCATATAGAATCCTTTGTTAGCATCCAGTGTACTAAATATAGTGCTACCATTTAATTTATATGTTATCTCTTCTAATTTGGGTAACATGATTTGTTCTCTTTTTATCTGTGTATTTAAATATTGAGGATCAAGACATACTCTGAGAGAACCATTTGGTTTTATTGTAATTACTAATGAGCTTACAAAGTCTGTTGGGGTCTCAATTTTTGAAATTATACCTAATTTTTCTAAATTTTCTAACTCAATTTTTAGTTTCGGAAGAAGTTTAAATGGAATATGTCGACAAGGTTCAATTTTCCCTCTCCAATTATCTATTAATTTTATGTCATATTCATAATCTTTAATTAATCCTATCCCTTGAAAAATATCTTTGTATTTTATATATAAATTATTACTTTGTATTGGTTTATTACTCTGTAACTTCTTATCACTTTGTATGCTATCTATTATGTTCCTTTTAACTATATTGAATTCAATTAAAGTAGATAAGCCTAAAATTGGTACTGAATTATTCTCACATATTTGAAAAACAATATTTCTCACTTTATTTCCAATTTTACACCTTAATTCTATTTGCCCTAATGTTGGAATTAAGTTGCCATTATAGTTTCTAAGAATGAGATTACTTACATTAAAATTATATATGTTCATAGACCTGCAACAATTTTGAGGCATAATATTACATTGTGCACCAGTGTCATATTTTTGTATGGACAAAATTTTAAAGTAGAGACAGACCATAAACCCCTAGTTGCAATTTTTTCAAAGCCTTTGAATAAAAGTCCGATTAGGTTACAACGCATCAGAACAGCTTTACAACCTTATAATTTTAATTTAGTATATAAACCAGGGAAAGATTTGTTAATTGCAGATCATTTAAGTAGATCTCATTTAAATAATACAATAAAATCATATGACTTAGATATAGAGACCCATGTGGGTATGGTTTTGAATAGCTATCACATTACCGATGCTAAAATGATAGAATTGAAGAATGAAACTAAAAAAGATAGTGAGTTGCAAATTTTATTAGGTTATATAAAAAATGGGTGGCCAGAAAATAAACATTTAATACACAGTGATGTTAAGATATACTATAGTTATAAAGATGAGTTAGGAGAATGTGATGGCTTAATTGTGAAAAACAGTCAAATTGTTATACCAAAAAGCATGAGAAAAGAAACTTTAAATAAAATTCATTATGCACATTTAGGAATAGAAAAATGCAAAGCATTAGCTAGGAAATCCCTATTTTGGCCAAACATGTGTAAAGAAATAGAAGATAAAATACAAAATTGTGATGTGTGTAAAAGTTTTCAAAATAATAATAAAAAAGAACCTATAATTAATAAGGAGATAGCCGAAGGGCCATGGCAAATTATTTCAGCTGATATCTTTTTCTTATACAGGAAACCTTATATTTTACTAGTTGATTCATTTAGCAAATTTGTTGAAATCAAAGAATTAGAAAATTTGTATGCTAAAGCTGTAATTGATTGTATAAAGGAAATTTTTTCTAGAAATGGCATAGCAAATGTACTGTATACAGATTCAGGTACTCAATTTACTAGTGTAGAATTTAAAAAATTTGTCAAAATGTGGAACTTTGAACATAAAATAGTTAGTCCTAAACATCATCAAGCAAATGGCTTAGCAGAAAGATACATTCAGACAGTGAAAAAGATGTTGAAAAAAATAATTTATGACAATAAAGATATATATTTAGGATTGCTTATATATAGAAATACACCCATAGAAACTCAAAATAATAAATCTCCTGCGGAATTGTTATATAATAGAAATATAAAACACATTATACCAGATATAAATATAAATAAAGCTTTTAATGACAATGTAAAAGATAAATTTAGAGAAATTTTAATGGAAAGACAAATGCAACAAGAAAAATATTATAATAGAGGAACAAGAAGTTTGTCAGATTTAAGGCAAGGTCAGATAGTTAAAATACAGAATGAGTTTCATAGGAAACCTCATGAGAGTGGTATGGTAGTAAGAAAAGGGTTGAACCCAAGATCTTATTTTGTTAAAAAAGAAAATGGAGATGTAATTGTAAGAAATAGAAAATATTTAATTGAGGGAGGAAAATATAAGGAGAATAAAGAGGGGAATTATGATTATTTAGAAAGGCATGAGAATAATGACAACATTGTAAATTTAGATATTAATAAAGAAGAAAGTGTAATGATTCAAAATGAAACAAATAATGTAGTAAAGGACAATTGTATAAGAACTAGAAGTGGTAGAGAAATCAAAAGACCAAAACATTTAACAGATTATTTTTAATATTGTTACATTATTATTACCTACATTTAATTATAAGGTTAATTAAAAGTGTTAAATAAGTAGTTCATAAGAATTAGTTTTGTTTTAATGTCAAGATTAAAATTGTGTAACAAGTTTGTATTTAACTAATGTTTTTTGGAAAAATATTGTAAAGAAGGGAGATGTTGTATGTTGTACTTGGCTGTATGGGCATAACACGTTGGTCTTAGTATTTATATAACAACTAAGCTGAGTCTATGTCTTTGGAGTGCTGGTCGTAATTTAATCTTGTAACAATAATTTAAGTTGATCCGATTATAATAAATATAGAATAACTCAAGAGCAATTAGTTTTAATTAATTGCAACATCCCACATAACAGCCCTGTTCTCAGTCTATCTGGGGTCGGCGCAGTATGTTTCCTTTTCCATTCATATCGGTCAGACGTCATCAAGTCATCCACTCCCTTTTGATTCATATCATTCATCACGCCGTAAAGGTGCTAGTGATGAATGAATGTATAGAAAAGAGACTGAACGGACCATGTCGAGAGATCGATGAACGGAGGGAGTCATTGGAATGACATTCCAATCCATACTGCTCAAAGTTTTGGCTTAGGTTTTACAGCCGGCCGCCTGCCTGACACCAACCACACAACCAACAGCCCTTATAAATATTAAATTAGCACATTATAATAATAAAGTAAAGGGTTACATTCGTATATGTGGCCAAATTACAGACGTACACAACATTATCATCATAATATTGTTTTATCATAACTGTTTTAACCACAGAACAAATTCTGTGGTTTGAACACAGGCGATTATTATTTAACCGTCTCTTTTTGACATTTTACCGTATGGAAGAACTTTCAAAGTGGGCCGTGTGGTGACGGCAGAGTAGAATAAAATTTTGTCACCTCCCTAAATCTCTCCCGTGGGTGTCGTACAAGGCGACTAAGGATAAATCAGTGATGATAAATAGCAATAGGCTCGCCACCTATTACATGGGACCTGACATAGTTGGCGAAACGTGGGTGCTAGTTCACCTCTGCCTACCCCTTCGGGGATATAGGCGTAATTTATGTATGTATGTAAGAACTGTCAAAAACGGACGGTTATCTTTTAATCGCTTGTTTTAAGTGTTGGTGAACTCCAGTTTTTTAGTTTGCCTGGTGGCTAGACATCTGCAAGAGAGAAATTGGAGTTGGCGACAATTGTATCTTCTGCCGCAAGGCCTATATTACAATAAAATTAGCCGTGTGCTGATTCAGTATCAATAAATTGTAGTACAATTTTGGCGCCGAGTGTATTTTTTAATTATAATCTCACACAAGGCCGGCGCACAACATTCCGAAACAAAATAGGTAATGGCGGTGGATTTTAAACGTGTTTTTTGAAGGTATAAAAACATTCAAGCCGTTTGTCCTGCTGCTGGCAGGGGAACGACAAAGATGTTAAGGTTTATTTATTATATTAATTAACATACACACATACATACGTACACAATACACACACACATAATTAAGTCATGCCTTTCTTCCACGGGGGTAGGCAAGGCAGAGATCACTTCTTTCCACTTGCTACGATCCTTATATGTTTCTTTCGCTTCATCCAATCTCATTAATGTCTTTTAAATTTAATTTATATAATTGGCAGAGATAACAAAGACCCATCGTACCCTTAAAAGATAGTTGTTGGTAGCGAAACAAAGCAATGTTATTAAGACAAATCCTTACTATAAAATTTACATACATACATAAATCACACCTCTATCCCCGAAGGGGTAGGCAGAGGTGAACTAGCACCCACGTTCGCCAATTATGTTAGGTCCCATGTAATGGGTGGCGAGCCTATTGCCATATGTCGGGCACAAAAGTGTCGCAGTACATTGCTAGGTGGTATAAGAGGAACGCTGCTGCTTATTCCTCATCACTGATTTATCCTTAGTCGCCTTGTACGACACCCACGGGAGTGATTTGGGGTGGTGACAATTGTATTCTACTCTGCCGTCACCACACGGCAAACTACTCTACTATGAAATTTAATATGTAGATAGTTATTTCATGAATAAAAAATGAAAAATCCCCATCAAGACTACTGACCTATTTTTCACTGTAACGATTTTCAAAAATAAAAAATGAAATTTAAAATGGAAAATAAAGCACTAGCAAATCAATTAGCACAATAAAACAATGAACATTAATAGTGTTATAAGAATGTGTCAACAAGAGATTTGAAAATACGCAAACATAATATTGTTGTGAGTCATTTTATTTTACTTTTAGAAACTATTATTTGTCTGCATGATAAGCTTCGTCTTTTAGACGGAAGTCGGTCGTCTATCTCGATTTCCTCAGTGCTTCGGAAGGCATGTTAAGCCGTTGGTGCGCTGCATATTGGCACTGTGCCACCGTGGTGATATGACCCATTCTCCCTATATTCTACCATCCATAGAGAAGGCCTGTGCCCCAGCAGTGGGGACATAAAGGGCTGGTGATGATGGTGAAATACTAGTTTGGTGTATTGTATACAAAAACAGTGTTTATTTTTAGTTTACCAAACATAGGAAGTAATTAAATGAGCCAAAGCTCAAATGGTGGGTGACTCATATTTCATTAATTGTTGTAAATACGCCCATATCAGTGTTTACTCAGCAATTTAGGCCCAGCGCGCATTAGGGCAATATTTATGGCAGCAATTTGAAACCATGATTAATATTAATAACGGTCATAATTATTATAGTCGTAATTAACATGATGCTTTACCTAACCTAACGAGAGGGCAACTAATAATTATGTACAAACATAAAAATAAAAAAAAAGCATTTTAAAAATAAACATTTTATTTTAATGGCAGCAAAAAAGTAGCAGTGCCAGCCTTGACTCACCACAGGGGTGTCGTAAAAGTCGACTAAGGGCCGATTTTTTTTTTTGCATAGTTAACTGTTAACCAATTGTTAAAAAATGTTACTTATCTTTGAATATCACTGATATTTAAAAGTTAGTAACAATATCAGACTGATATATATCCATTAGTAACTAAAATTGTTAATAATTGTTAAATATCCGTCTGATACGCGAGAATCGTTCGCGGCGGTGCCTAGGGGAACGTGCGAAAACTATACGGGGACTTTGGCGGATAAAATATCTTTCAATCGTAAATGGTAATGGTATTGGTCACAATTTTTTACAATTGGTTGAGTAAACTATGCATCAAAAAACCGGCCCTAAGAGAGATTGCCCGGTGTACACCAATAATCACATTGGGGCACCTGAATAGTGGAGGGCAAACCACCATCAACAGCATACCAAAAGAGGGTTGGAGTCAGGCAGGCGGCCGGCCATTTTATTTTGACACATAGGATATTGCTATAGTGTACGTAGTATATTGCTATAGCCGCGTGGTGACGGCAGAGTAGAATATTATTGTCACCACCCCAAATCTCTCCCGTGGGTGTCGTACAAGGCGACTAAGGATAAATCAGTGATGAGGAATGGGCAGCAGCGTTTCTCTTTACTACCTAGCAAGGTACTGCGACTTTTGTGCCCGATAAATGGCAATAGGCTCGCCACCTGTTACATGGGACCTAACATTATTGGCGAAATGTGGGTGCTAGTTCACCTCTGCCTACCCCTTCGGGGATAAAGACGATTTATGTATGTATGTATGTATATACGACTCCCAACGGCAGGCATGTAGGTTTGTTGGTAAAAGATTATAGTTGATTTTTAATTGTTTAAACTGGACAAAAAACAACACTGATACTGGCGAAATATACTGAATAAACGCCTATAAAAAAAGTACTGTTTTGTAACGACTGTCATTTTAGTAGCTTTTTAATCGGTTTAAGGCAGTTCAATTTACATATATTTCATATTACAACTGTCAAACTACAACTAATTACAACTGTAAAACTACAACTGTCAAATGATATGCGCAGTAAGCTACTGGGAACTTTTCGATTTTAATTTTAACATTATATAAATGTTAGCAAAATTAGTACAAAGATTTTGGTGGTTAGAAAAAGAATTTCGAAAAATTATGATCTTGAGGCGGGAATCGAATCGCCCAAGACACTTGGGTGGCCGATCGATCAGGCACCTGCCCGGATAGCAGCGGACGCGGGTTCGATTCCCGCCTCAAGATCATAATTTTTCGAAATTCTTTTTCTAACCACCAAAATCTTTGTACTTGGAACTTACTTGTCGATTGTGAAACAGGTCCTAAGTGATTAATTATTTTATTTCTTCATATTAAGTGTTCTGACTTTTAGGAATACCCGTTAGTTACATGCAAATTAAAGTCCAGACATTTATAAGTTTTGGTCTTCTGATCAGTAGGCCTATTCGCTAACTTTTTTTGACAGCTGATAGTGATAATCACTGAACTATTTACTGGATCCATTACTACTTTACTATAACGCTATTGTGACACTTGTCCTGTAAAAACAGTAATGGATAAGTAAATAGATCGGTGATCATCACTTTCAACTGTCAAAAAAAGTTAGCGAATAGGCTTACAGACACACACAACGTTAAAAACAATTACATTTTTGAATAGGTAGTCAAATGTATCATTCCTTTTCCACATGTGGGTAAGCCCTTAACAAGATATTTAAAACATAGTTGACTGAATAGCTTTTACAATAGTAAGGATACATGTGTACCTACTAAAAATACTGTGAATTATGTGTCCGCACCAGGAAAATTAATACGCCACTGATTCACACACAAAGTTTATTATTTAAACATTAGGTAGGTACACAAAATGCAGTCTTGGAAGTACTTAAACTACAGTTAGATTTAATTTAACAACCTTTATATAACACTAGTGAGTTCTTTAACTTAATACAACGTCGGTTTGGAGTAGATACCTCCGAAGATCATGGACATACTTGACTTCTCCATTAGGAAGTAAATGAAAGGTCTGTTCGCGTGGAAGCTGGGTGAAGATATCCTGTCTGCGAAAATGGCCTCCGTCACAGCTGATGCGACGGTGCCAGACTCAGTGACTTCTATGTCAGCTTTGTGCACAATAGCGGAGACAAACAGTTCCTCACTAGACACTTTATCAAACCTAGCCCGGTCTGGTTGGAAGATATCGTAAACGCCCATATCATTCAGCGGCTTGTTCATAACCAAATTGGTGCTGATGTGGAACCTTGGGATTTTCACGTCAATCTCCTCCTCGCCAAACTCCTCGATGTCCATCCGGAGCTGCTTAAATATGTCCGTGATGCTGACTTTGGACAGTTTCGTGTACGCGTCCCTCACTCTAACACCCGGGTAGGGCAGGATGAAGAGCATGCTGTACTTCTTGTCGTCACCGTAGGGCAATTCGAGGGCAAACGCCTCCATTTCGCGGATGTTGGAGAACGCGTACGCCGCCCTGTTGTACATCATGTTGACGCGGCCGATGGCCTTTTTGGATTCGTCGAAGAAGGCCTCCTCTTTCGTGTCGGTCTTGTTGAAGGGCAGCGACCACAGGCCCTTGAAGGAGATGACGTTCGTCAGGATCATCCGGGACTCGGCGAAGTCGTCTGATCGCAGCACGTTCCGGACGTTGGCTCCTGACCTTTCAATCTTCTTGTTGGCTATGTTCGCGGAGTCAGGGTTCTTGAAGTCGAGCACATCTACAGACGCTCCAAAGTCCTGCTCCATGGCCCTCCTGAACTCGGGGAACACTCTTAAGTCTTTGTCCAGAAAGACGAAATTGGTGCTGGTCAAGGTGACCCCTTTAGTCCTTTGGCTCAAAACGGTCGCGGTTAGGCTCTTGTAGCCGGAAATCAGCTTGCGCGGGTCGCTGGGTATGAGGAAGGCTCGTTGTAGTTCTGCGTAGCTGTTGCCGGACGCTCCGAGCGCCACAGCGGTCATTAGGGTCCATATTCCGAACGGCGAGATGACTACGTGGCCACCAGTCTCCAATTGTGTATGGTGGACTAGAACAACGCTGAAGTTCCGGGCCCGCTCACTGAACTCCAAATCACAATAACCCGACGCGACGGACAACAACAGTACTAAGGCGGTCAACATTGTGTCCTCTACCGACTCCCGTAATGTACTGAGCAATTATAATGCGAAACACGACACGATACAGACTAATTTATAACCGATGTCCACGTGACGTTGGATTGTGGCTCGTAATTCTTGGAAGGTACGAGCGGTTTTTGCGTCTAGCTCAGTTTGTTTGTAACTTGTAGCATAGAGGTAGTTTCATTAAATGATGACTGTGTTCAGGACCGGTTTTTTGTAGTGCTGCCCGCGACTGATGGTAACAGCTGAACTTGTTAGTATGGTTTTGTGAGTTTCTTTTTTGTGAATTCTCACGTATTTACGTACAGTTGGACTGTGTCTTGTTTGTGTTTAAGACCAAACATGTTCCGTCATATTGTACCTACCTAAGTATGTATAATATAAAACGTCACAAGGAAATACAAATTGAATTTATACGGGCGGAATAAAACGTCACTAGGAAGAACAAAAACCAATTTTTGTGGACCAAATCCCCCAAAGCCCGTCAATGATAATTCTATTGTTCGATATCTCGATCGAAGTCCATGTTAGATAATTAAAAATGTGACTTCGGTTCACGGAAAACGAAAAAAAAACACCATATTTATGTAGAAAACAAAACAACACAAATTCATTAGTGTCGTGAATGTATAGTTTAGTATTAAATTTGATAAAGGTGATAACTTATGGGTGGTGACGTTTGACGGATGGTGGTGTCAGAGCAAAATACAATTGCCACCACCCGCTACGTATATCTCTTTGTGTTAATCTCCATAAAGACTATAATATGGGGTGAAATCGGTAATGGGAAGCGTTGTCCTTATACCTAGCAATATACTGCGATTTAAGTGCCTGACATATGGCAATAGGCACGCCCCCTATTACATGAGACCTAACATAGTTGGTGAAACGAGGGTGTTAATTCACTATTCCCTAAAGGGCTTAAATAAAGGCGTACCTAATTTATTATGTAAGCTGCCTTATTATTTTATTCACATTATTGTTTCAGTGGAGTAATCTAAGATTGGCTTACAATTTATGGGACTGATAATTTTAAGACGACTAATTGATTGGGCCATTGATTAATAAGCCCAATGTCTAAATGCCGCACTCAGAGATGTCAATTAACTTTAATTAGTAGTTATTAAAAAAAAAATTAAATCTAGACCCCGCAAGAATAGCGGCCATTATAGTTTTGAATTGTCATTTTTTGACATCAAGAACTCATTAACGTTAATTAAGTGCAGCAGTAAATAAGAAAAAATCTGTCCTCTGTGTATTTCAAAGAAATTAAAGGTCTCTTTGTGTTTACTTTTGAAGTAAGACGATTTCTCCATAAATACCCTTTTAAGTTCCAGTCACTTCACACACTTATGACTCGTAATCTTTACACAATTTCTCCGGTGTTTGAGGTTGCAGTGATGCATGTTTAAAGAAGGGTCCAAGAATTAGTCATGAATGTAAGCATACGTACATCCTTATATCCCCTGAGGGGTATGCAGAGGTGAATTAACACCCACATTTCGCCAGTTACATAGGTTGGTCCCCCCATGTAGTAAGTGGCTATCGCCGCCTGTTTGTATTTTTCTTTTTTAATGTTTTTTTTTATGTTTTTATGAGTGCATTAAATAATATTTTATTTATTGTATTATTATATTTTCATTCAAATTTTATATTTTTAATTAAGATAAAAAGGTACGAGTATTATTGCCGTAACGCGGACTTTCGTCAAGCGTTACTGCATATCATCCATCACACCGTAAAGGTGCTAGTGACGGGTGAATGTATAGAAAAGAGACGGAACGGACCATGTCGAGATGTCGATTACCACTTTCGCCCTTTGTCATACCAAAGACAACGCAAGCGCAGTAATAATCGCCACAAATTTGTACGAACAACTATTGTGACAAAGGTACGTAAGTGTTAATCTACTTTTGATGCTGACTGTACTATTCGACATGTATAAATTTAGAATTGCGGTTTTCTGCGTTGTTTTAAAAGTTCTAAAATACATACATAAATCACGCCTATAACACTTTTGTGCCCGATATATGGCAATAGGCTCGCCACCTATTAAATGGGACCTAACATAATTGGCGAAACGTGGGTGCTAGTTCAACTCTGCCTACCCCTTCGGGGATATAGGCGTGATTTATGTATGTATGTATGTATGGTACTGTTCGCCACTTGAAGATTTCAGCTCACCAACCCAATGTCCTTTCAGAGTTACGTAACTAGAGGCACCTATGTTAAGTATGAATGTGCATGGACCTAGAATGAGAGGAAGACCGAAAAAGCGATGGATGGATTGTGTGAAAGTAGATATGAGAAAAAGGGGAGTTCATGCTGAGCTCACGTCAAATAGAGGAGAGTGGAAGAAGAAGACATGTTGTACCGACCCTACTTAGTGTAGGATAAGGGCAGGGAGAAGAAGAATCCTTTCAGAAAATGTCCTTTCAGAGTTTCAGGATACCGCTTAGATTACGCTATTGACTAAACATGACCTTCATACTGTTATCCTGTTATAAATAAGACTTTCCTTTTTCCCCGAGAAGGATGTTTGGATGCGTTGCCAAAGTCACGTTTTCCCACCGAGCTATACGTTTTTCCCACGACTTACGTAAATATCTTGACGTATGCGCTTCCACGCAGGTGTCAAATACGGATCAGAGATAGCGCTCTTTTACCTATATAATTTGCACGAGGATTACAATAATAGTATGCAAAAAGAACTAACGCAGACTCCGAAAACCGAAAAAAAAATAAAATTGAAAATTTTTTTTCTTCCACCATACAAATTTATCGGTCAATAAAGGAAAATAATTTTAATACAACATAACATTTCCTAGAAAAAGTGACATCTCAATAATTAAAAGGAACATCATAACTAACTTACTGTGTGTATGGACCTTGACCATGACAAATGTTCTTCACCAAGAACTGTTTTGTCACTTTTACTCGCATCAGAAGTGACAGTGACACACTGATAGGCAACATTTTGGGCAGAATAAGTCATGAGTGCTAAAAATACTCACCATCCCACCCATTAATCATTTATACTGTGAAGAATGACGACGCATCACGTCATTATTTCAGTCAGCCAATGTCAGCCAATGAGTTCCACTGGGCAAATTTAATTACGAATAATTAGTAATGAAGGTATTGATATAGCGGATATCGTAGATTGTTATGAGTTGGGTACAACGTTCATTACTCGTAATTTATTATTAATAATACAATTATTATTATGATGCGGCAATTACAGGGCTGTCGACGTCAACGAGCTTGAGATGTGGAAATAATAATTAAATACAAATTGACAACAAATCGGAGTATATTGCCAGCCCGGCTAGCAAGACCACCGAAACACCATATGGTACAGCAATTTATCGCGTTGAACAGTAAAAAATCACTGGATTTTAACACTTGAATCGAATAACCGAATTAACCTCTAAGGCTATAACATTAAGATATAGCTATTTATCGCTTTGAACTGTCGAAAATCAATGATATTATACATATAATATCATTGTCGAAAATCAAATAATTTTTTCATCCCACCATCTCGGAAAAAGCGTTTTATCTCTTCGATAGTTCGTTAGCTGAGTGCAAAAGCCGTTTTTATCCAAATTCAAATTCAAATTATTTATTGCATGTCACATTACAAACATAGGGTGGTACATTCAAAAGGTATTCATGTGACGCCCTGCAAGGGCATGGCAATCAGAATTGAGCTATTTAAATTAAACTACTCACTAAGACAAAAATACAGTTTTTAACAAAATATAACAATCAATTAATAATAATCATTAGTACTTCAATTACAATTAATAATACGAATTCAATAATATGGTTTAGAAATTAAAATTATTATTTCTCATTGTCAATTACCATTAAATCCAAAATAAAAATTATCATTAAATATAATACTATCATTAAATTGTCATCAGAGTAAAATTCAGTCTTATTTTATTTCCCTAAACCCATTTTTCATCAAAATATTCTTTTAATTCGTAATAACATTAAGTTCTGAGGAGAGATCTCAATTGAGAATTAAACTGTATAGGGCTATCTAATTGTTTTATGTGGCTTGGTAAGTGATTAAAAATTTTAATTAACATGGTGGGAGGACCAGTTTTGTAAATGGTACCTTAAATTTATTTAAGTTTCGGTTATTTCTTTTAGTCCCTGTAGCTGGTTAATATAATTCTGAATGTTTTTTGACAAACTTATATGATTCCAAGATATAAACTGAGGTGAAGGTGAGTATTTTATATTTAATGAAGTGGGGTCTACAGGATTCCATTTGGTCAATATTTACCAGTATTCTTATACATTTCTTTTGGAGATACTTTATCTACGTCACAACAATTTCCCCATAAGACGATACCGTATGATATAACAGAGTAAGCATATGCGTAGTAGGCTGCAAGGGCAGTTTCAAAATTAGTTACGCGTTTGGAAAAATTATTTAATATTTTCTGTATGTGTTGCTTCCAATTTAAATGTGAGTCCATCTCTATTCCTGATAAATTCCGCAGTTAAACCCCTGATCCTCTAGAGGATAAAGTAAATTTGAATTTAGAACATCGTGTACAAGTGCATTAACTGCCGCACTCAGAGTCGACTTAATGATCATTAAATGACATTTAAGTAAACTTAAAATAAAATTCCCTCTCAGAGTCAGATAATGGGTCAATAGTGACGCTAATGAAACTTAAATTTTGAGTAACCGATGACCCTTACTTAGGTCTTATGTGACGTCTATTTGACATTTCAAAAGTAGGGTTATCTTTTGTTGTAAAACTTGTAATTATATTTCAGTGCATTCATAGTGATTTTTCAATAATAATTTATAATAAATTACGTTGTGGAGTTTACAGATTACGTAAGAAGGTTCAGACAATCACAACCTAGATTCTATTTACGCGACTATTCTGATACTTTCACTATGTGCTTGAATTTCATGCAAGGTACAGATTTACACTCCAGGCAGTAAATAATACTTTACTCCCAAGTTTGGAACCTGATTTAAAAAGCACCGAAACAGGACAGGCTTCCCAATGCCCCTGAAGTAATAAAATTGCGGTATTTAGCAACTGAGATTTTTCAGGTTAGTTAAATATTACTTTACATTCAGACAGAGCAGAATATAATTGTTACCATCCCCATTTCTCCCGTGGGTGTCGTACAAGACAACTGAAGGTAAACAGCGATGAGTAATGGGTAGCAGCAATCCTCTACAACCTAGCAATATACTGCGATTTACGTGCTCGATAGATGGCAATAGGCTCGCCACGTATTACACGGGACCAACTTAATTGGCGAATAGTGGGTGTTTAATTCACCTTTGCCTACCCTTTCGGGATATAGGCATGATTTATGTATGTATGCATGTACTTTCAATATCTGTCATTGTCTATATATTTATTTCAGAAACTAGGTGGTGATGTGATGGAATATGGATAAATATTAGGTCAACAGTCAGTATCACAAATTGTCACCAAAGTGTCTATCCAAGCAAGAACAATGAAAGACTTTGTAAAATTGCCTTTTACCGACGAGGATACAAACAGAATAAAGCAAAATTTAATCAAGCAATGTCACAATAAATATAACTAATAATTGTAAAATTAAAATAATATAGTGAAATTCTTTTATAACCCTAATCTCTTTATTTTTCTGCTAATTCATTTTCATTGCGTGGGGTTTATTTTGTTTTTTGAATAAAACTAGTAGATTTAAAAGAAATATTTTATTTTGAGTTCCAATTTCTTTTTAATTCCTTGAACTGTAATTTGAAAATTTTCAAAAGTGTTTTACTTCTCTCTTCCTCCATTTCAGCAGCACATTTCTTTTTAACTTGAATCTCCGGGTAATAAAATATTTATTCAAAATTGACTTGGTGTGTAATTGTCAGTCTTTAGATTTGTTTGATAATATATCTATGTGATCTGAAAAAAAGATAAGTATAATATCATTAATTTAAATCATTTTTCTAATTGCATGTTATGATTGAACTATATACATTAATAGCCAGTTGCACCAAGTTTTACAATTTTCCTTAAAGTAACATAAAAACAACTTGATTCATATTAACAAGTTTTTAAACAAGTGGCCATTTTATATAAAACCTTATGAAATATAATAGGTACCCATAGCAAAATCTAGGTCAAACTCATTGTCCCAAATATTTTATACTGTTTTATTTTGATTATTGTCTATATGGACAGCGCAATACCATCATTATCAAATGGGTTCTGCACTTCACATATAATTGAAGGTGCAGCCTGAATAATAATTATTAAAGATAATAAGAATAGGTTACAATTAGATTACAGATAATTTATATAAATTGTTATACTTTCATAAGTTTAATTGGTGGAAAATAAATGTTACCTCCTCTACTGCTTATGGATAGCTCCTTGCAGTGGGGAAAGTGGTGGATTTTATGGACCACTTCCAGATTAACTCCCTAGCTCTGTAGTTTTACAGGTTATGGTGTTATTGTATCACACTGCAAATTGCAAAGAAATATTAGATACTTTTTAATACAGGATAATTCTATAATCTAAGCACAAAACAATATAAGAAAATACTAATTACTGTGCACATATGCATTACAATTAAATTCCTCAGTCATTCCACTTCCGGAACTATCGAACCCCATGCATGTAACAAAGAAATCATCAATACTTACCAAGACAATCACAGTACTAATCAATTATTTCAATGAAGATGTGATCGTGTGGCTTTTTCTTCTTTTTTCTATGGCGTTTCCTATATGATTTTGCCAATATTGAGTGTGCCGCTGAGACTTTTGTATGTTAATGATTTCCCAGGCTGACTCCACTTGCAGTAGCTTAATATCTATTTGATCAATTTTGATCACAAAATAAATAATTTGATATTTATATGTTTTTGTTTGGTATTTCCATGGAATTATTTATGGTACCTAGTCAAGTTTTGGGAGCGGATGAAAGGCTTTTTAAAAATACAAATTTTATTAACTAACTTAAAATAGAGCGTAACACTAGTTGCCGATTTGGAGGCTGGATTAACAATGAATGTGAAACTTAAACTCTAGGCTCGGGCGACCCCGCAGTCCGCTTATCTCGCATTCCTGGAACGTTGCGTAGTTCTGCTGAGTTCGCCCCCTTAGTCTAGTACTGAGGGGCGAGGGGGTTCCATAACTCCTCCATCCCCAGATGAAAAATTATCGGAATTGTTACTTTGGTTATTTTTCCGATAATTTTGCATAAATGGTAGACATGTAATGATCTTAACTCTAAACACATATAAAATTAATACAAGAAAACTTATAATTACTATAATTAGGGGAATATGGAATAGTATACTGAATTTAAAGTTCTTTTCTTCATTAAAAACACTATCGATCACTTCACTATGTTTTAGCACTTGTGACATCAACTTGATTTCGTCTAGGCTGACTTCGCGCATATCGAGTGCACGCGTACTGGATAGCGTCGCGTTCATGTGTAGTTGCGGCAAGTTAATCACGGGCATAGGTGACACGCTGTCCATTTCAGTATACTCCGGATGCTGATTTATCTCGATGTGGGCTATCTCCACCTTGCAGGGCTGATCCATGGTAAGTATGTATGTGCCAGATACGGGAAATCTACTTATTTCGCCATTGCACTTTTGTGTTAATGTTCTAGGTATCTTCGTGTATAAAATCCAGTTTCCGGTTCTGATCTTCTGTATCTTTATGTCTTCTATGTCAATCTGGTGTGGCCTGCAGCTGCTGAGATTACTGTCGAACTTCATTAACTGCTCTACACAGGTAAGTCTTTGATACACAGCTCTGTCGTCGTTGGTGCAAAGGAAATGGTTCCTGGTAACGAGGGCGCTGCAAGACTTCACGATCGGTAAGTATGTTACACCTTTCGCCAATAGGTAAGGATATTTAGGGAATATGGTAACGGTTATATTTTCAGGTTTATGGAAAATAGGTAGAGAATACAATTTAAAATAATTATATGTAATATTATCTATTAAGGGGATTTCCATTATGAATGTTATTTGGTTTCTTTTTATATAGGATTTTACAGAAATAGTTTCTTCTAGCTTTACTAAATTGTCTTCGTTAGGGATATACACTAGGTTTCCATTGCTAGAGATTAATCTTAAATGTGCCAATAGCTCGGTAGAGTTTACAATTGACTGATGCAATATAGAGCTTTTGCTTAATGCTAATGCTGTTTCTACTTCGCTTAATTTAATAAAGATCGTTCTAAAATTGCTAACAAATACATTGTATAGTCCCATTAGGTACAAGGATAATAACCAGTCATTTTCTTTATTTACTAACTCTCTTATGCTAGCTTCAGCGGATTTCATGCGTGTATCTAAGTTAACCACATTATTATTTATTATCTCAGTTTTATTAATCATACTGTCCATTATTGTAGAGATAAATGTAAGTTTTTTGGAAACAACAATTTGGTTCTTATCTAAATTCCTAATTAACCCTTCATATTTCAGAGCATCCTCATGGTCTAAATTTCCGGTCACAATTTTTATGATTGAACCTAGTGGATTTAAAATGCCTCTTTTAACACGTTTAAATTGTTGCGGCATCAATTGACGGTACTTGTCTATGGTTATATCTTTTAAGTGTTCCGCGTGTCTTAATATACCAGTAAAATCGTCAGGAAATGACGCATTTAATGTAATTAATGTGTTAAGTTCGTCAAATTTTGATACAGTGTATTCTAGGTCATTATGAATATTTTCCAAATTTATATTCTTTAATATGGTCCAGCTATCCGTCTGTAAATGTGCTTGTCCTTCCCTTACGGGTAATATTCCCGGGTTTCCTTCAAGGTTTTGCAGATGAAGGGTCTGCGCCGGCACTACTACCACCAAGATGCACCACCTGTGGAGGGCGTTTTATGTTTTTAATAGGCGCTTTTGTCTCTCTATCACCTATCCTAATCGGTATTATGTTTCTTTCAGTTTTTCCTATGACCTTAGCTTTAGTATACCTAGCCTTGTCCTTGCTCTTTCTTTTATTAACGTCCTTTACATAAACTGATTGACCCTCTGGAAACTCTTGAGTGACTTCACCCCCTTTCTTGTTTCTAATCTTTTCTTTAGCGTTTATTATTTTATCTGTTAGATACTGATACAGAAATTTAGTGCGTTTAGAGTGATCTTTAACTAATTGCTGTACATATGTACGTTCGAAATCCATATTAAAGGGATTATCGGTGTCGGTGTGGCCAAATACTATTTCAAAAGGGGTTAAACCCGTTACAGAGTGTATTGTATTGTTATAAGCCATGACGCTATACATCATTACAGATGCCGCATCAGTGCATTTCTGTTCGTACTTCGCGATTCGATAAATTTCAATGATAGTGGAATGTAGTCTTTCTATTAAACCCATAGAGTTGGGATTGTTAGGGGTGCCAATGTGAAGGGAGATTTTGTGTAAGTTCAAGAATTCCTTTAATAGTTCGTTATTGAATTCAGTTCCCGGGTCAGCACTGATTTTCTTTGGGGTACCGTAAAAAGAAAAGTATTTCATTAATGCTCTTACAACTTCGGGTGTAGATTTATTAGAAATTTCTAGGGCCTGGCCTAATTTGCTAAATGCGTCTATTAGCGTTAAATAGTATTTTCCCTCGATGGAAAAAATGTCGATAAAAATTTCTTGGAAAGGAGCATTTTGCGTTTGTGTAAGTTGCAATAAGGGTTTAATGGGTTTTCTATCGTATTTCATTTTACGACAGGACTCACAAGCATTTATGATAGCCGCGACAGTTTCCGGCATGTTTTCCCAATAGTAGTTCCTACGGATCCTGACTAAGGTTTCTTTTATACCGCGATGGCAGGTTTTTCCATCATGGTGTTTTAATACCACAGCTCTTTGTTCACCCTCATCTTCGATGTAAACTATCCTTTCGGTGCATTCATAGAAGTTTATAGTGTTCTTTTTAAATAATTGTATTATTATATTATTAAATTGCGCACGATGTGTTTCTTCCTCAAAATAAATAAAATATTTAATTTTTGGTCGGATATATTTTTTTAAGAAGTTTTTTATTAATTCCAGATTGTCCAGGGGCAGGAATACTTCTAATATTTTTTGTTTGGGCCTAGAAATATCCTTAACGTTTAGTTCATTTCGGAACCATGAGAATACTATTATCTGGTTAGGCTTAGTGTCTATTGCCTCCCGTAAGATAGGTATGCCGGTTGTTTCTAGTTCTATTGCTGAATGTATGGTCTGCGCATCGTCGTCTGTCGCGGAGGGAGATCTAATTGGATATTCTAACGTCCTTTTAGAGTTGGATACGGAGGAATCCGAAATGGTGATGGGGCTTGCTGAGGTAGTTTTACTTTGGTCCGATATTGTTATGGTTGAAGCCGAATCTCGTTTTTGTTCCCTTGATAATTGTTCCAGATTTTTGATTACGTCATTTATATGTTCCTGTAACCTATCCTCGTCCTCGTCTATGTTTACCTGCATTGATTGTCCGTCGTCGTCCTGGTCTAGCGCGTTCACCTTAATTCTTGATAAGGCGTCCGCATTAGTATTCTGTTTACCTGATTTATAAATGATTTCAAAGTCATAGTCCTGTAGTCGTAATCTCCATCGCGTTAGTTTGCTATTTGGGTCCTTGAGGGAATTTAACCATGCCAATGGTCTATGATCTGTGTAGATGAAAAATTTCCTTCCATATAAATATGGTCTAAAATGTTTTATAGCCCAGATAATGGCTAGCAACTCGCGTTCAATTGTGCTGTAACGTGACTCTGTGTCACTTAGGGTACGGCTGGCATATGCTATGGGTTTGTCATTTCCTATTACTCCTTGCGATAGTACCGCACCTAGAGCTATGTTGGAGGCGTCGGTAGTAAGAATAAATGGTTTTTCAAAATCTGGGTACTGGAGCAAGGGGGAGTGGGTTAGTAACTCCTTGCACTTATTAAATGCGTCGATATATTCTTGATTAATTATAATTTTATTTCTCTTTTTTAGACATGAGGTCAAGGGTTTAGTAAGTTTTGCGAAGTTTTGTATGAACCGTCGGTAATAGCCGACAAGTCCCAGGAAGCTTTTGATTTCTGTCGTTGTTTTTGGTAAGGGGAAATCTAACACTGTTTTAATTTTCTCGTCATTAGGTCTAAGTCCGTCTTTTGTTATTATATGTCCTAGGTAAAGTACTTCCTTCCTTAGGAACTCTGTCTTGTCTAGTTGAACCTTAAGGTTTGTCGCTCTTAGTCGGTCAAAAATCAGTCGGAGTTTATGTATATGCTCCTCGAGGCTGCTAGAAAATATTATTACATCATCTAAATATACCATGCAATGTAGCCCTTGTAGGCCTCGGAGAACATTGTCCATGGTTCTTTGAAAGGTTGCTGGAGCCGTTTTTAATCCGAAGGGCATTCTGACAAATTCATAGTGGCCATTCGCAGTAAAAGCGGTTTTCTGTCGGTCTTCTTCCTCTACTTCTATCTGGTGGTATCCACTGGCTAAGTCGATTGTACTGAAGTAAACACTTTTTCCTAATTTGTCCAGTAAGTCATTTATGTTGGGTAATGGGTACTTGTCATCGATAGTTATGTCGTTCAATCGTCTATAATCAACTACCATGCGATATTTGACTTCCCCGGAGGCGTCCATTTTTTTTGGTACGAGGTGTACCGGGGCGTTCCATGGAGAGTGAGATTCCCTAATAATATCGTCTGCCAGTAACTTTTGGACCTGTCTAGTAATCTCCTCCGTTTGAGTCGGGGATTGTCGGTACGGTTTTACGAAAATAGGGTCTTCGTTTTTGGTACGAATTTTATGTTTGACCTGATTTGTAAAAGTTAAGGGTAGCTGCTCGCAGTGGAAAATGTCCTTGTACTCCCTACATAGTTTGTATATTTGTTCGTGCTCTTCATCATTAACATGATCTAGTCTAAGTTTCTGTAAGTTGTTGTCAAGTACGCTATTGATTTGGTTTTCAGTCATATTTTCAGTGAAGTTCAGTTCGCAGTGAGTGCTTATGTGTTTAGAGGTCCTTAGGGGTTCCGTCAAGGTAAGCTCTATCTGTTTATTTGATGCGTTTTGTATTATAGTACATGCATAGCCTCTTTCGCAACTAACTAACGCGCTTGGCATTCGTACATCCTTACCAAATTTCGTAAAATTCAAAATAGCTTCGCCAGAGTACTGGTCAGTGGGAACTTTAACACGTTGTTCGCACCGTGAGGGCAATTTTATTTTATGTTGAAGTTTATTTATTATAGGAATAATAGCGGTTTTCGTGCGTAACTCGCTTTGCTTTAAATCGATAACTGCGTCTAAGCTTTGTAATAGGTCGTTGCCAATTAAGCCGTCGTACCTAGAGTCGACGTTGTATAAATAAAATTTATGGGAATCATTACTTCTAAATGAGGGTAAAAGTGGGATATCTATTACTTCGCTATGCCTACTAGCCGCATGGGTGCTTACTACTTCAAAGGGCTCGTACTGAATATAATTATAGAAACATTGGTATGCTATCTGGGGTTTTATGAACGATCTAGAGCTACCAGTATCGATCATCATCCTAGCATTAATTTCAGGGAGATAAATGTATGGTAATTTCAAATTGGGGTCACAGTTTAATTCTATTATTTCATGGGTTTGGTTGAGGCCGGTATTGGAAAATTTTCAGTCAAATGAGAGTTCTCCTTTTCCGTCATCTCCGGGTCATATTGATCCACGTCGTTATAGTCGTAGTCATTGTCAATGTTATAATATGGGTCTTCGCATGTCTCGGGGAGATGTTCGAAACCATATTCTGTGTATTGATTAGGATCGTCGCTATGTAGAGTCAGTTCGTTTACCCTAAATCCGTCTTGTGGTCTGCCTTGGTTTGCCGTTCTCATTGATACGTCAGTGGTTTGGTAGCGAGGATTCTGCACTTGTGGGGGTCTATAACCCATTTGGGGTTGAGTTTGATTATTATAGCCGAAAGACGGGCGGTAGCCTAATTGCTGCGGTGCTCCTGCATTGGCTCTATTGCCAAATTGCGGAGGTTGTTGGGGTTGAAATAAACGCGAGTAGTATCTTTGTTGTGGCGGAAAAACTTGATTAGATGTGGGTCTATAATTCTGATTCGGTGGCGGACGGTAACCGAGGTTAGGCTGGCCAAATAGCGGCATTCTAGTTTGGTTAGGAATACCGAAATTAAATTTTGGCTTATTGTTAAAAGGTGACGTGAATTTAAATCCGGGATTTATAGGGTAATTTTGTTGTATATTACCAATTTTATGGCCAGGATTTTCCGGTGCAACTGGTTTAAGAGTATTGTGATTGTGCATTCGGTTACGTATTTTATATTGGTCGTGGAAGTTCACTTCCTCGAGCACTATTTTTAACGCGCCTTCTAACGAATCAGGTGAATTAAGGCGTACTATTCTAACCATTTCTTCTGGTAAGTTGTAGAGAAAAACTTTTAACGCGACGTCATTGTAAATAGTAATTTTTGCCAGTTTTTCATTTGCGTCCGATGATAAATTTACTTTTGATATTAACAGTGATCTCACACTCTGTATACGATTACAGAAATCTAAATATGTTTCTCCGTGCTTAATTTTTAATGACTCTAGTTCCATGCCTATGCATTGTTCGCTACGTGGGTCACCGAAATGTTGTTCCAACAAATCTCGTAATTCAGACCAGGACAAAACATCCTCGCGTTCCGATAACAGGGCGGCCGCGTCATCGATAAGTCGGCTAGTGATTGCGTGATACACGTATAAATTCTGAGCTTCCGTGCCTCTATATTTGCTTATGACATATTCACTTTTACGCAAAAATAAATTTAATTGTCTTTTATCTCCTCCGTAAAGTGGAACGAGACGTAAAATTTCACTCGGAATGGCTATAATTTCTTCTGCCATTTTCTTTATTAATGAACTTTATTTTATTTTAGCAGATATAGAGAAATGGAATCTTCACAAACACAATTTATAAGACAATAAAATAAAAATGAGTAAAATTAGAAAAGTAGAGCTATAAATTCTTCTTAACTATAATTACGTAATTATGTATAATAAAATAATAAAACTATTTCCTATCTATTGTTTCTTTAAAATCTATTTTATTTGTATAATATATTATGTATAATTGTATAGTTTGGATAAAATATCTTTCCTCTAGTTTTCTTTAAAAATATAGTTTATTTAAGGTAATTCTACTTTCTTTCGTTATATACTTTAATTTAATTACGTAAACTATCTCTACTTTATTAGGCACTTAACAGATTTTTATGCTAAATAGCCAGGAAGGGATAAAATATGGGACATGTAAAGGAAAAGGCGAAAGTTTCACTCACCAACCGATCTGCCCCATACTCTGCTTTCTGCTCGCTCTTGACAATATTTGTTTGGTTCGTGGATTCACTCCTAAGACTATTCGCGCCGCGATCGCGATACAGGCGGATTTGGACACCCGTAATTACTCTTCGAAGGACGGCACAGTCTAGAGCGAATCCTACCGGCTGCGCCAGTCAAGTTTTGGGAGCGGATGAAAGGCTTTTTAAAAATACAAATTTTATTAACTAACTTAAAATAGAGCGTAACACTAGTTGCCGATTTGGAGGCTGGATTAACAATGAATGTGAAACTTAAACTCTAGGCTCGGGCGACCCCGCAGTCCGCTTATCTCGCATTCCTGGAACGTTGCGTAGTTCTGCTGAGTTCGCCCCCTTAGTCTAGTACTGAGGGGCGAGGGGGTTCCATAACTACCTATTTCTTGTTTGTTGTTGACATTGACTTTTTAATTTTGTAATAAATGACTTTTGGTCCGGTGTGGCCAAATCTAAAAAGTCATAGCATTTACCGTTCAAGTTTGATTAAAATAAATTATTATTATGGATTTTTACGTAAAAATTATATTAAATAGATATTAGTAACTAATTCTTATGGAAAAAAATACTTTTGTGATATAAAAACTAGTGTAACTAATAATATTGTTTAATGGCTTTTTGCATGTGGCAATTCCGCACTTACCGATAACACTGGATTACACACGCACTGCACTAACCTGACTTAAAATTGTCACATAACTAATCAATCAATTATTTTCGACTCTGAGAGGAACGGTCAATTAGATGTTTTAATGATAATTTGTAAAATACCCATTATCACTAATTTAATGAACGACTCTGAGTGCGGCAGTAAGTTTGTTTTCTCTGTCTACGGGTATTAATGTCCTCTATGGTCTACGGTTTGTGAATACAAAAAATATATTTTTTAAATTGTTTTTAATTCTCCCTGTTTTTTTAGGGAAGGCAAAGGGTCTAGCCCATACAACCATGTCTTTAGTATATTTATTTCATATTAATATGAATAAATGAGTGAGTAAAATCAATGTATGAAATTAATTTCACATTAGAATTTAAATTTCTCAACACATCACAAGACTTATTTTCATTGATTCTGCATAATTTTACATCATCTCGGATGCGTGTGCATCATAACAACACCACTTTCACTGCACAGTCTGCACAAAAACCACTTTGAAAAACATCATTAAACCTTTTGGACCTCTTTAGTGTCGAATTTATTAAGCAACAAGTTTTTTTATGTTTTATAGACAATCTTTGAGAAAATGATGTCAAATACATAGAAAAGTGATGAAAGAATAATTGTGTTAAAAGCTAAGGTGTTTTGTGAACGTGAAAAACGTAAGGTGGTGCCGCATAATCCATAATAGTGTGTACAAGTTCGGATTGCCGCCATCAATTTGGGTTACCAGTATCAGTTTTATTAAGTGTTTGATTAATGAATAAAATATATTTATTTCAGTTTTATAACTGTAAATAAATAGTACTTATAACGATTCAACGACTGACAAGAGTGAGGAAATGTCAAATGTAGACATGTTAGATGAACACAATTATATATTATAATAAATATAATATTTTATTATAATTTAACCTGCTTTTACTTAATGAGTCTATCCTTCTTACGTCACTACAATTTATATTTATCTATCTAATTTCTATCATACTAATAATATCATGAACTAACTGTTCTCGCAAATTTTCACGAGTTAGTTTATAACATACATATAATACATACATACGTCACGCCCTATTCCCACAGGGGTAGGCAGAGATTACTTCCTTCCACTTGCTACGATCCTTACATACTTCTTTCTTATCACACTGTTATACAATCGGTCGCTCAGCCTTACTCCAGCCATGCTCCTCAACGCTCTCATTTCTACTGCATTTATTCTACTTTCATGCTTCTTCTCCCATACCCAACTTTCGCCTCCATACATTAATGTTGGAACCAGCAGTACCAGCACTCCGTTATGAACAGCCATACGAGCCTTTCTGGACACGCTTTGGCTGTTCATAAAAGTGTGCAAAGCCCCGTTTACCATATTCCCAGCTTTCACCCGCTTTTCAATATCACTATCACACTTTCCATCTCTCGTAAATACAGATCCTTAGTTTATAAGACTTTCATAAAAAAACTAATATGTAACTACTGCTTAGTACCGCTAGTAGTTATAAGGAACAAAATAAGATAGATGCATATTTTTTTATGTAGGTATTAGGTAATGAAAAAATAACTCCCTGAATTAAAGGTAAGACAATAAAGTTGACATGGTATCATTTTCTTGCAATACTACCACCAAGACGGCATAGGAACTATAAGATGAAACGCACTATAATTACTACGGTGGAAAAGTGACATCCCTAAGTCACCGGAGATGGATTTTCCTGTGACGGTAAGGTCGTTTGCGGTGACAGGGCGATCCGTTACGTTGTCTGGCATATGAGTAACAACTACGTTACATTAATATTTCACGCGCGTGTTATCTGCTCACTAGTGCAGGTACAGTCGGCATCATAAGTCGTTTACCACTTAAGCCCTCTGTCATACCAAAGACAGCGCATGTGTAGTAATAATCGCCACAAATTTGTACGAACAACAATAGTTGTCACAAGGTACTTAAGTGTTAATGTACTTGTGATGTTGACTGTACAGTCAGCGACATAAGTAGGTGAACACTTAAGTACCTTGTCACAATAGTTGTTCGTACAAATTGGTGGCAATTATTAACTACTGCGAGTTTGCTGTCTTTGGTAGGTATGACAGAGGGCTAAAGTGGTAATCGATTTATGATGCTGACCGTACTACGAAAGTGTTGCATTCGTGGTCGGTTTCGTATTGGGGATTGCCAAATTTGAAGTTTAGCACTCCGTGACTCACGTGCCTGTCACTATCTTAGGGTACACATTGTCATAAGCATTCCAAATACATATACGGCACATAAATCGCAGTATATTGCAGTATATTGCTGCTGCTCGTGACACGTAGCTGTGTTTACCCTTAGTCGTCTTGTACAACACCCACGCGAGAGATGGGGGGCGAGGGAAAATTGTATTCTGGTCTGCCGTCACCACACGGTTACCAAATATATATTACAAATATCTAGCGGACAGAACCATAGAACCGTGTGGTGACGGCAGAGCAGAATACAATTGATGGTCACCACCCCCAATCTCTCCCGCTGGTGTCCTCCAAGGCGACTAAGGGTTCAGACAGCGATAAGTAACGGGCAGCGGCGTTCCTCTCATACCCCCTAGCTATTAATGCGATTTACGTGCACGTTAGATGGCAATCGTCTCGCCCCCTATTACACGGGATCTGACATAAGTGGGGTACTGCTTAATGCCTCTGCCCTTCTGCGATAAACAGACATGGCTTAAGTTTTTCCTACAAGGAATACAGCAGCGGTCCTAGCGTTTTGTGTTTATTGAGTGTTTTCTCTCGTTATTTCGTGGGAGTTAGAGCGAGTGGAAAAGATTTTCTGTCCCCCGAAAGAGATGTGTCCACGTCCCATGCTACGGGGGCTGGCGGTGTGATCTATTTATTTTTTATACAGGATTATTTTTAAAACACCAATAACCTCCCGTGACTAGATAGCTGATATCGTAAACAACAACGTTTGTTTTATGAGTTTTAATATAATGCAGTACATTGCGCAATAGTTATTTGTTATACGTGAATGCAAAATTTCTTTTTAACAGCGTGCTCATTTTTGATGGCCGAGCTAGCGAAGGAATAAAAAAAGCACACGGTGAAAAATCTTTGCACTCGAGTGCAACACGTTACTTTTCGCCCCCCCCAGCGAGGAAATGGCAAAATGCAAAAGAAATCACAATCACATTATCAAAAGTTTCAGTCAATTCTATTTACACCCTTATACTTCCACACCTATCCTACCAAACACACACACCCAACACACACAACATCCACCCAGACACACCCACAACATCCACCCAGACGCACCTACAACATCCACCCAGACCGCGCACATGCAAAGCAAATTAATAAAAAAAGTACGAGGGAGTGTTTGGCGCGTTTCGTGATGTCAGTCAGATTTATTTTCACTAATTCAAAAATTGTTACAGAGTGGATTTTGTGCAGTGAAAGTGGTGTTATTTTGATGCACAAGCATCCGTGTTGATGTGCAATTATGCAGAATCATTGAAAATGAGTCTTGTGATGGTGTTTGATGTTGTGGTGAAAACCACGTAAAAAGTGGTTTTGCTCACTTCATCAGTCACCATCATGAACTCTGTTACCATTCAATTCGCGCCAAGCACTCCCTAGATGCGTTAAAATGTGTGACACCCATATTTTATCATTCATAATTTCATCCACTCATTATTTCATAAAACTACAGATAAAATATACACTAAAGACATGGCTGTATGGGCTAGACCCTTTGCCTTCCCTAAAATATAGGGAGAATTTAAAACTAAAAAAAGTACACCAAGAAGGTTCCAAATCCGATTTTTTAACAAATTAAAAAGGTTGCTTAATAAATTCGACACCATAGAGGTCCAATAGGTTTTTCAAAGTGGATTTTTTGCAAACTGTGCAGTGAAAGTGGTGTTGTTTTGATGCACAAGCATCCGGGATGATGTGAAATTATGCAGAATCATTGAAAATAAGTCTTATGATGTGTTTGATGTTGAGAATTTTAAAGTGGTTTTCCTTACCTCATCAGTCGCCATCATGAACTCTGGTAGCATTAAATTCGCACCAAGAACTCCCTAGATGCGATGAAATGTGTGACACCCATATTTTAATGTAAAATTAATTTCATACATTAATTTCACTCACTCATTTATTCATTTTAATATGAAATAAATATACTAAAGACATGGCTGTATGGGCTAGACCCCTAAAAAAACAGGGATAATATATATATATATATATATATATATATATATATATATGTGTTGTATTCACAAACATAATGCACTTGCACACGATGTTCTAAATTCCAATTTACTTTATCCTCTAGAGGATAAAAAAGGCCTTTGCACTCAGATATCGAAGAGCAAGACGCTCTTTCCAAAATGGGGGGATAAAAATTAATTTTTAAAGTTTTTATTGCACTGTCGTGACATTTTTATACGTCTATGTTATAAATAAACGGGAAAACAACACTACGCTAGGCCCGCGCGCTGCTTGATGATGCTGATTGATGCCGATGCAAGTAGGTGTACGTAGAGTTATTGACTTTTAGAGCGGTAAATTAAATTAGTATTTATTAGTATGATTTTAGCTATCTACTTCTGCGAGGTTTTTGGTATTTTAAAAATAACTCTGTATATAATCTTTAGATTTTCTTACCAGCCCCCCCTAGCTAAGCGGCCAATCTACCGAACGCATAGAATACAAAATGTATGAAACTGACATTTACATAGAATACAATACGTCAGTTTCATATTATGCGTTCGAATAGATAAGTCACTTGGCATGGCCCTCAGGAATCCTACCTGTTCAGGACAAGAAATGATAGCACCCTTATTACTTTTTACAGGTTTATTTATAATTAATTGGATACAAATATACAGTAAATGAAGTTATTACGGGAATTCTAGTTGGTAGACATGTCTTTCTATGAGTGTGAGAAAGGTATTGTGGGCGCTGGCGTCGCGCCGCTCGTGAATGATCGGCAATCTTCGGTGAGCTGCGCCCGCGCCCCTCGCCCCGTGCGTATTAGACGCGAACACTACCTACGCCGTCACGGATCGCGGATGTGAAAATCGTGAGGATCCCCACCGCAGATCCACAAAAGGATAATAGTTATTTGTTGTACGTGAGTGCAAAGTTGTTTTTTAACCGCGTGCTCAATTTTGATGACCGCGCTAGCGAAGGATTCTAATTTTTGAATCACTCGCTACGCTCGTGATTCAATTTAGCGTGAGCTATAGCGAGGGAATCAAAAGAGCACAAGGTGAAAAATCTTTGCACTCGAGTGCAACACGTAACTTTTCATCCCCCCCAACGAGGAAATTGCAAAATACAAAAAAAAATACATTCACAACAGTTTCTGTTTTCACCCAGAAACTTCCACAACACCCTGCCATTAACCCAAACACACTCAACACCCACAACATTCACACCCGAAATACACACCCATTCACCCAGAAACACCCAAAAAACACCCATTCACCCAGAAACACCCACAACACACCCATTCACTCAGAAACACCCAAAAAACACCCATTCACCCAGAAACACCCACAACACACCCATTCACCCAGAAACACCAACAAAACACCCATTCACCCAGAAACACCCACAAAACACCAATTCACCCAGAAACACCCACAAAAATGTCCAATCACCCAGAAACACCCACAAAACGTCCAATCACCCAGACACACCCACAAAACACCCATTCACCCAGAAACACCCACAAAACACCCATTCACCCAGAAACACCCAAAAAACACCCATACACCCAGAAACACCCACAAAATATCTAATCACCCAGACACACCCACAACATCCATTCAGACACCCACAACTTCCACCCAGTCACGCCCACAATACTCACCCATCCATTCAGACAAACCCACAAAACACCCATTCACCTAGACACACCCACAAAAAACCCATTCAACTAGACACACCCACAAAACACCCATTCACCCAGACACCTCCAACACCCACCCATCCACCCAGCCACACCCGCAAAATGTATCATGACACACCTGTAAGTACCTAATAAAAATTACCGTCCCTAATGGAGTTCCGAGACGGTCAATCAGTTTGAGTCAAGCACGTTGATTTTCTGTATATTTTTGTTCCGTTGCTAGCGTAAACAAATCAAACAAACCTAAAAAACTTTTAAATGCTTGACTAAAGCATCAAGCAAGCATTGTAGACGATCAAAATGTTTAAAGCAAGATTGACGCCAAGCTGATTGACCGTCACGGAACTCCTAAGTTTTAACAAATTTATGACGTGAAAAGAAAATGGCGCGCGCAAAGCAAATTACATAAAAAAGTACACCAAGAAGGTTCCGAGTCTGAGTTTTTAACAAATTAAAATAGGTTGCATGATAATTTCGGCACCATGAAGGTAGAAATAAATAGGTATAATGATGTTTTGAATTCACAAACTCATTGCAAACGATGTTCTAAATTCAAATTTATTTTAACCTCTAGAGGATAAAAACGGCTTTTGCACTCAGATATCGAAGAGCAAAAACGTTTTTTCCGAGATGGTGGGATGAAAAAGGTATTGGCAACAAGAGAGCAATAATAAACGACTAACGTCATTAAGACTACCTGGAAAAACCAGCATTCAAATTTGCATGCCTGATTTATGCAAGTCGGACGAACCGATGACAGAACAGTCGTTAAAATTTGCGTTTTAAGCAGGAGAAATTGTCGGCTACGACCAATCCAATGCTCATGAGAACTATGGTGGACGACATACCGCTCATTTGGTGCAACCACAGAATATCAACTGTAATAAAATACAATAAAAATGTAAATGTGTCATTGTTCCACCAAATAAGCGTACAGAGCTGCTAAAGGAGATTGTTTAAATTGGCCTAAGAACCAACAAAATATTGGGATGTTTGATAATTCTTGGTGTAATTTATGCTATAATAAACAGTCATTAGATTCTAACGGACGCTTCTGTATATTAAATAAATTTTATAAAGGAATTGAACATTCTTCCGTTTTAGAAGCTATAAGATCACTTTTTAATTTAATGGCTTTGGATGTTCTAACATTTAGCCAAAGATTTATCGAAGTTGTTTATTTTACAAAAATACTAATCTATTTTGTAGCGATTGATTAAAATGAAATTACATTTTTATCACGCCTACTCCTTCGGGGATATAGGCGTGATTAATAATGTTTATACAGTCACTTGCTTATAATTTCGAACCTAGAAAATAATTTTTCATGATTGTTGGTTCTTAGTCCAAACAGGTATGGGATCTGAACAATCTCCTTTAGTACATACAAAAAGCGATATAAAATTTTTCACCCCGTAAACATATTTCAATTTTTTTTTTTTTGGATATGTTGTAATTGTAATATAAAAAAAGGTTCGTATGTTTTCATTTTTACGAAATATTGCCTACAAAAAAAGTTGTATCGAATATCTTTATTTTTGCATCGAATATCTTTATTTTTGACATAAAAACATCCTTTTATTCTTTTTTAATGTATCTAAACTGAATTATTTAAAAAGAAAAACGTACAGACTTAGTTAAGGATGTATTAAACCTAAAAAGACCTGAAAAGATCATTTTGTAAAATTTTAGGGGAGTGAAAGCGTTATCGCTCAAGACAAGTATTAAAAAGGAAATTTAGGCATTTGCCTCCGCATATCGGCGCCTGTAGCAAATTCTATCAAGGTGCCTTCAGATGAGGGTCGAGGAATACATTAACATTTTCAAAAAACTTTGGTGCACGGGACCCGTAGCATTTGCTACTCTAGCTACGTGGCTCATCCGCCACTGTCGACATAAGTATTGATGATATATGTATTGATTAATCAGTGGATATGCAGCAGCCAGCATAATATTCATTATGCCAGGATTTCATTTGCCCGAATGTTTTGTTTGCCACAATATTCATATGCCATAATTTTATTTGCCATAGTAGTTAACAGACATAATATTGTTTTCCATGAATTCATATGTCATACACGCACACTTGCCAGAATTGTGTCCGTTTCGATTGCTCGGCCACGTTTGAACCCGTGTAACTTCCGAACAGTCACTTGCACATTTTTTTGCTCTTGACCATTAGAATTTCACAATTTTGCACTAAATCATGATAAAATCGCTTTTCTTACTCTCCGCCGTGGCCGAGCAATCGAAACGGACACGCCAGAATTTCATTTGCCATAGTAGTTAACAGACATAATATTGTTTTTTTTATAATTTCATAATTTTATTTTTTTTATTTTATTTTATTGATAGGCACAATTACAGACCACAGGTTACATCGTTCGCTTAAAAACATCACAAAATACCAAATAAAAGTTTTAATTTTGACCTATAATCATACTCATCGTTTACTATATTAGTCACGTGCTAGAATTGCTTCTATAATCGATCCAAGTCTCTTCTAAATAACATTCTAGGGCTAGAGCAGACAAGTACCACATGAATTCAGGGTTGACCAAGTCGGATTCGCGCTAAAGTAGAAATTAGTAAAAATGACAATTATATTATAAAAGGAACGTTATATGAAAAAAACATTATTCTAAGTGAAGTGAAGTTTTTATTTCTAATACCTTATCATTACCTCTACAACCGACCCATGTCGCTTCCGTACAAATATAACCTAACAGTATGACATATAAAATTATGGCAAATTAAATTCTGGCAAGTGTGCGTATATGGCATATGAAATTATGGCAAATGAAATTCCGGCAACTGTAGGTATATGGCATATGAATTTATGGAAAATAATATTATGTCTGTTGAATATTATGTCAAATATTATGACAAGTTGACCTTTAATTAAATTAGGTAGGAATTAAAAATTAAGAGCCGTGTGGTGACGGCAGAGTAGAATACAATTTTCACCACCCCGAATCACTCCAGTGGGTGTCGTACAAGGCGACTAAGAATAAATCAGTGATGAGGAATGGGCAGCAGCGTTCCTCTTATGCCACCTAGCAAAGTACTGCGACTGTTGTGCCCAATAAATGGCAATAGGCTCGCCACCTATTACATGGGACCTAACATAATTGGCGAAACGTGGGGGGTGCTAGTTTACCTCTGCCTACCCCTTCGGGGATATAGGCGTAATTTATGTATGTGTGTAATTAAATTAGGTAGGAATTAAAAACAGTAATAAATTAAACGATATTCTATTTATTTATTTTATTACACTTATAACTATTATCACAACGCCGTAGTAGGCTTCGAGTAGATGCCGCCAAAAATAACTGTGGTGGTAGACCTTTCTACGACGAAGTACACGAAAGGTCTGTTCGCGTAGAATTTGGTGGGACCTATCTTGTCGTAGAAGTTGGCAGAGGTAAAGGCAGAAGCCACAGTACCCTCTTCAGTGACCTCTATGTCCGCTTTGTGTACGATCGCTGACACAAAGATGTCATCTTTAGACACTTTGCCGAAGCTAGCCCTGTCCGCATCGAATATCTGATACAGGCCCATGTAGTGGAGAGGCTGGTTCAAAACCACATTCGTACTGATACGGAACCTTGGGATTTGCAGTTCGACCTCCTGTTTGCCGTAAGTATTGTCATCCTCCTCCAGTTTTCCGAATATGTCCTTTAGACTGATCTTGCCGAGGTTCTTGTAAGCGTCCACGACCTTCACACCAGGGTAGGGTAGAACGAAAAGCATGCAGTACTTCCTGTCGATGCCGTAAGGCAGCTCCAGCACGTGCGACTCCATGGATTGGACGTTGGAGAAACGAAGGATAGCGTTCTGCGTCATCATGTCGACTTTGCCGATAGCTTTGCCGGTCTCGTCGTAGAACGTAACTGGTTTAGTAGCGGACCTGTTGAATGGGGAGGTCCACATGCCTTTGAATGATATGACGTTGGTCAGAAGCATCACGGAGTGCTCGAAGTCGTTGGAACGGAGTACGTTTTTGACGTTCGCTCCAGTCTTCTCGATCAGAGCGTTGGCGGCCTCGACCGCGTTCGGACTGTCAAAGTTCAAGACGTGGACGGACGCGTTGAAGTCCCTCTCGATCGTTTTCCGGAACTCCGGGTAGACGACGAAGTTGTCGTCGAGGAACAGGAAATTGGAGCTACTGAGGCTGACGTCCGGCGAGTTCGGACTGAGAACTGTCGACGTCAGGTTCTGGTACATGGCTAGGTAATCGCTCGTGTGCTTCCCCAAGAACGTCACCCGCGCCAGTTCCTCGAAGCTTTCGTGCGTCGCCCCTACCATGAGACCCGCCATCAGGGTCCAGACGGCGAAAGGCGATATCACCACATGTCCATCCAACACGCTCTGCGTGTGGTATAAGAGTTCTATGCTGAAGTTTCTGGCTCTCTCACTGAATTCGACTTCACAATAGCACGATGCGACACAGCACACCAGAAAGGCGGCGGTCCACATTCTTCTCGGCATCGTATCTCGTGATTTACTGAGCCAGTGCTTTGGACTGAGGAAACAACAAGATACAAGACCAAGCCGGAAGCTGCTGCATTCGATTCTGTGGCATAATCCTTAGGAGGGAAGATTGTTTTTGTATCGGTGATCAGATCGCGCGTTATGTCGTCTTCGAATGTAGCGGCGACCGGTTTTGGTATTAATATTCGTGTGCCAGGATAATTTTGCATTAACACTCTGCTCTGTGGATTACCTACTTTGGCACGTAAATCGCTGGCGACGACGGTACCGTTCGATGGCCGAATTAACTTTTAATTGATGTTTTATTGGCTACTAACATATTATAAGTACTTTGTTTACGGCAATTGCAGGAAAACGATAAAAAAATCTTACAAAAACAACTTGTTTGGATTTCAAGTTTTTAAATTTAAGTTTAAGTAGCTACAAATTAGACAGCTTTGGCAAGATTAAAGATCAAGATAAATCAGATAATATATTTGTTGAATCAGGTATATTAGGTGAATCGTTGTATGTATTATGTATGTACTAGTATGTAGTATTACTATTGTTTCCTTCGGAGTTTTTGCAAGCATTTACCCAGTTGTTGTGTTTTATTGCTATTTTGACAACCTGAGGAGATACGAATTATTTATTAGTATAATCAATACAAAATACACTTGAATAGGTATGTTGTATAACAGCCTACCAGTACCAACCTTCGAAGAAAAAAGCGGTCTCGATTTTTCTTTAAAACTTAGGTACCTAAGTAATTAGGACAGCACTTTTAAAATATATCTATTTTCCATATATATTGAGGAACTCGCTAGCGCAGTGGCATAGCGCGCTTGGCCTGCGATTGCGTAAACAAAGCAATATTTGCTAGGCCGGTCATTGATGGGTGACCAAAAATTTATTATCTCGAGTTCCTCCGTGCTTCGGAAGGCACGTTAAGCTGATGGTCCCGGCTGCATCTGCAGTCTTTAATACCCACCAACCCGCATTGGGCCAGCGTGGTGGGTCATGGCCCAATCTCCCTATATTCTTCCATCCATAGGGAAGGCCCGTGCCCCTGCAGTGGGGACATTAAAGGGCTGGTGATGATGATGATGATGATATATATTAAGTGGTCCACAGAATATTGCGATATAGTATTATTAGCAAAGGTTGGATTTGGTTGGATTCAATTTGAGGGTTAATTAAATAACCCATAATTATAATCGTTAAAATGGGTTAAAACTTACAGAAAAAAGTTAAGAAAACTAGTTTTTTAGTAACTAAATACAAAGTATAATATAATCTGTCGGTTGAGAATCCGAAAACAATAAAATGGAAAAAGTTATTTGTTGCACTCGAGTGCAACACGTAACTTTTCATCCCCCCCAACGAGGAAATTGCAAAATACAAAAAAAAATACAATCACAACAGTTTCTGTTTTCACCCAGAAACTTCCACAACACCCTCCCATTAACCCAAACACATTCTCAACACCCACAACATTCACACCTGAAATACACACCCATTCACCCAGAAACACCCAAAAAACACCCATTCACACAGAAACCCCCACAAAACACCCATTCACCCAGAAACAACCACAAAACACCCATTCACCCAGAAACACCCAAAAAACACCCATTCACCCAGAAACACCCACAACACACCCATTCACCCAGAAACACCCACAAAACACCCATTCACCTAGAAACACCCACAAAACACCCATTCACCCAGAAACACCCACAAAACACCCATTCACCCCAGAAACACCAACATAATGTCCAATCACCCAGACACACCCACAAAACACCCATTCACCCAGAAACACCCAAAAAACACCCATTCACCCAGAAACACCCACAAAATATCTAATCACCCAGACACACCCACAACATCCATTCAGACACCCACAACTTCCACCCAGTCACGCCCACAATACTCACCCATCCATTCAGACGAACCCACAAAACACCCATTCACCTAGACACACCCACAAAAAACCCATTCACCTAGACACACTCACAAAACACCCATTCACCCAGACACATCCAACACCCACCCATCCACCCAGCCACACCCGCAAAATTTATCCTGACACACCTGTAAGTACCTAATAAAAATTACCGTTCCTAATGGAGTTCCGAGACGGTCAATCAGCTTGAGTCAAGCACGTTGATTTTCTGTATATTTTTGTTCCGTTGCTAGCGTAAACAAATCAAACAAACCTAAAAAAACTTTTAAATGCTTGACTCAAGCATCAAGCAAGCATTGTAGACGATCAAAATGTTTAAAGCAAGATTGACGCCAAGCTGATTGACCGTCACGGAACTACTAAGTTTTAACAAATTTATGACGTGAAAAGAAAATGGCGCGCGCAAAGCAAATTACAAAAAAAGTCCACCAAGAAAGTTCCGAGTCTGAGTTTTTAACCAATTAAAATAGGTTGCATGATAATTTCGGCACCATTGAGGTAGAAATAAATAGGTATAATGATGTTTTGAATTCACAAACTCATTGCACACGATGAGGATGAAAAATAATATTATATAACGCAAAGCTTACAGAATGTAACGCCTGATTATTATACAATGGCAAATCTATTTAAAATTACCTTATTTAAAATCTTATTATTAGCATTTATTTCATTAAATTATATATAAATTACTTTATAAATCACAAAATATTGTGTGATCTGTATTTACTATGAATATAGGTTTTTTTACGCCGCGTGGTGACGGCAGAATAGAATACATATCATAGAATATACACCCCAAATCTCTCCCGTGGGTGTCGTAAAAGGCGACTAAGGATAAATCAGTGATGAGGAATGGGCAGCAGCGTTCCTCTTATACCACCTAGCAATAGTACTGCGGCTTTTGTGCACGATAAATGGCAATAGGCTCGCCACCCATTACATGGGATCTAACATAATTGGCGAAACGTGGGTGCTAGTTCACCTCTGCCTACCCCTTCAGGGATATAGGCGTGATTTATGTATGTATGTATGTAGGTTTTTTCTCAACTTGCTTGATAGTCAAATGTAACGCATAAATACTAGATACAGGTAATCTATTATCTCGAGGTCATTCTATTGTCTTTAGAAGATTACCAATAAACGCACCACTGTATTTAAATAAAATGTTTAATATTCATGATAATTTTATTCAATTATTTTAGCTAGAATTACCTTTCAAATTAAATACATTTTATTATAAATAAGTAAGCCACAATCCGAGTACCGTATCATACTCATACATACATACATAAATCATGCCTATACTTCCCCGAAGGGGAAGACAGAGATAAATTAAACACAATTCACCACACGGCTTTATACGTCGGCAGCGTTTTTTTTAACAGTATTGTAATACTTGATCACAACAAAATTTTACTATTTGTGTAGCCCAATTTTATCCATGATAAGTAACGATGGTATAACTAGATATAAAAACAGAAACTGTAAAATATTGTAAAATATTTTTTAAAAGGTAAAGGAGATTGACCAGATTGAACCAAATGAAGCCCAGATATGTGGGAATACTTTTAATTTTATTTTGTTCCTTATATGAAGAGATTTAAAAAAAAATATATTTAAAAAAAAAACATCCACGAGTTACTCTAAAAACTAAACTTTTTCTTTTGGTGCTTCAACTTTTAATATATATATATAACAGGTTGGGGAAAAAGTTTCTTCGCATTTTTTAAGAAAATTCAAAACATTTTTTAATATAGTTTATTTACATTTAACTAAAGTATGTAAGTACCATTTTGTTCGATAACTTTTTGCCATCTTGTAGGAAGGGACATGATCCCATTGCTATAGAAATTTTGGGACTTCTGGTCAAAATACCGCGACAAGTGGTTTGGCAGTCCTCTCGTGATGTTAACCTGACACTGCCTAAAGAATTCTGAAGAGACCGAAACAGGTAGAAATCTGAAAGTGCAAGGTCAGGACTATACGGCGGATGCATTAACACCTCCCAGCCAAACTCTCTTAATTTTTGCTGAGTGGCTAAAGATGTGTGAGGTCGTTCGAGGCGTTATCATGATCAAAAACCACACCCCTTCTGTTGATTAATTCCGGCCGCTTTCTCTCAACTTCTTGCTTTAATCTCATCAGTTGTTCGCAGTAGAGTTCAGAATCGATGGTCCTGCCTGGTGGTAACAGCTCATAATGAATAATGCCCTTCCAATCCCACCACACACACAGCATCACCTTGTTGCGAGTTAACCCGGGTTTCGCCACAGTCTGTGAAGCCTGACCGGCCTTTGACCACGACCTTTTTCGCACGTTCTTGTCGTACGTGATCCACTTTTCATCACCAGTTATCAGCTTCTTCAAAAATGGTTCGGTTTCATTACGTCGTAATAAAGAATCACAAATGAGTACACGGTTCATTAGGTTTCTTTCAGTGAGCTCGTGAGGTACCCAAATGTCTAGCTTTTTTGTGTACCCAGTTTTTTTCAAATGCGCCAAAACTGTTTTGTGGTCAATTCCTAGTTCTTCAGCTACGTCGTAACTACTGACATGCCGATCTTGGTCCACTTTTTCAATTTATCTGTAATAGGGCGACCAGAGCGACGTGCATCTTTGACATCAAAATTTCCGGATTGAAAACGCTTAAACCCAATTTGTGCTACTCTCACAGACACTGCACTAGGTCCATAAACATCGCAAATTTTTTTCGCGGCTTGCGTTGCATTTTTACCTTTTTTGTAGTAAAATTTTAAAATGTATCGAATTTCTTCATTAGATTCACTCATCTTGGCGGTACGAAAAACAAATGAAAATCACATATTTTCCTAATTTGA
This sequence comes from Cataclysta lemnata, assembly GCA_963931975.1. Taxonomy (NCBI): domain Eukaryota; kingdom Metazoa; phylum Arthropoda; class Insecta; order Lepidoptera; family Crambidae; genus Cataclysta; species Cataclysta lemnata. Next base: position 2,717,025 of record OZ008362.1, on the reverse strand, counting down.
ATTTGGAATTATGTTCTTTAAAATTTAAACTTTCATTGATACCAAAACCAGCCAGATACAAATTGTATAGCCAAAGAGATTTTATTACAAGTTTATACATACTATAATGCGAAAAGACTTTTTCCCCAACCTAATATATATATTTTGACGTTTACATCAAATAATATTATTATTATTTTACTTATTCTACCTTCTATCTGGTTTCGACCTCGCTAGTCTCATTCGAAGCAAGTTTTTTGAAAACTCTGTACGAAAATGACTCAATGACTGACTGACGGCTTTGTATAACGCTGTCTCGATGTTCAATTCAAAAAAAGAAACACCTTTCGTCAAAAGTCTATCACTGCTATAATTTTATTGATGAGAACAATCATGGGCTCGAATCTGTGCAATATTATTGCTGTTCATGTTTTACTGCGCGAAGAACTATCGGCAGTTGTGCCTACGTTGTTTGTCTAGTTTGGTTTTTGGGGTGGTCGAGGCACCAACATGCTGGGACAACGATGAGGATGACGTTTAATGATAATTAAAGTCAGTCGTTAGAATTTTGTGTGGTGACGGCAGAGTAGAATACAATTGTCACCACCCCAAATCTCTCCCGTGGGTGTCGTACAAGGCGACTAAGGATAAATCAATGATGAAGAATGGGCAGCAGCGTTCCTCTTATACACCTAGCAATAGCAATGTACTGCGACTTTTGTGCTCGATAAATGGCAATAGGCTCGCCACCTATTACATGAGACCTAACATAATTGGCGAAACGTGGGTGCTAGTTCACCTCTGCCTACCCCTTCGGGGATATAGGCGTAATTTATGTATGTATGTATGTATGAATTTAGAACATCGTGTGCATTGAGTTTGTGAATTCAAAACATCATTATACCTATTTATTTCTACCTCCATGGTGCCGAAATTATCGTGCAACCTATTTTAATTTGTTAAAAACTCAGACTCGGAACCTTCTTAGTGTATTTTTTGTAATTTGCTTTGCGCGCGCCATTTTCTTTTCATGTCATAAATTTGTTAAAACCTAGGAGTTCCGTGACGGTCAATCAGCTTGGCGTCAATCTTGCTTTAAACATTTTGATCGTCTACAATGCTTGCTTGATGCTTGAGTCAAGCATTTAAAAGCTTTTTAGGTTTGTTTGATTTGTTTACGCTAGCAACGGAACAAAAACATACAGAAAATCAACGTGCTTGACTCAAGCTGATTGACCGTCTCGGAACTCCATTAGGGACGGTAATTTTTATTAGGTACTTACGGGTGTGTCTGGATGAATTTTGCGGGTGTGGCTGGGTGGGTGTTGGAGGTGTTTGTCTGGGTGAATGGGTGCTTTGTGGGTGTGTCCAGGTGAATGGGTGTTTTGTGGGTATGTCTGGGTGAATGGGTGTTTTGTGGGTGTGTCTGAATGGATGGGTGAGTATTGTGAGTGTGACTGGGTGGATGTTGTGGTAAGCTGAATGGATGTCGTGGGTGTGTCTGGGTATTTAGATATTTTGTGGGTGTTTCTGGGTGAATGGGTGTTTTGTGGGTGTTTCTGGGTGATTGGGTGTTTTGTGGGTGTTTCTGAGTGAATGGGTGTTTTGTGGGTGTTTCTGGGTGAATGGGTGTTTTGTGGGTGTTTCTGGGTGAATGGGTGTTTTTTGGGTGTGTCTGAGTGGATGGGTGTGTATTGCGGGTGTGAATGTTGTGGTTGTTTCTGGGTGGGTGTTGAGAGTGTGTTTGGGTTAATGGGAGGGTGTTGTGGAAGTTTCTGGCTGAAAACAGAAACTGTTGTGATTGTATTTTTTTTTGTATTTTGCAATTTCCTCGTTGGGGGGGATGAAAAGTTACGTGTTTGCACTCGAGTGCAAAGATTTTTCACCTTGTGCTCTTTTGATTCCCTCGCTATCGCTCAGGATTCTAATTTTTGAATCACCCGCTACGCTCGTGATTCAATTTTAGAATCCTTCTCTAGTTCGGTCATCAAAATTTAACGAGGTTAAAAAACAACTTTGCACTCACGTACAACAAATAACTATTATTCCATTGTTTATAATATACCGTCTTTTATTTAAAAAAGAAGCTGTTAGTTATGATTTTCGTGAATGTAAAATCTAGGAAATAGATTGTTATTTTCTCTATACTCCTCGGGTAGATCCTGAAGAGCTTTGGGTTAAAGACAAGTATTAGTCCAAGGAATATGCAGTATTATATATGATCAAACGAACTTCCGAAGTGAAGTTCGATCATTATTATATGAGTCGCTTCATTCGAAGATATTATTCACCACGTAGTCCCTTTAACCTACAGGGTAACGATACGCACGTTTAGAGATTGCTTTGCCTTTTTTTTTTTTTTTGTCAACACTTTTCCCGCTCCCTACTTCGTTATGTATTCAGCTGTCATTCGTCATTCTGTTTAGAGATTGGTCTTGCAATAAAGGTGAAGGGTAGGGTGGGTAGGGTTTAATATCTTCGAATGAAGCGACTCATATAATAATGATCGAACTTCACTTCGGAAGTTCGTTTGATCATATATTATATTTCGTCGCTTCATTCTTCAGATATTATTCACCACGTAGATATTCAGAGATTATGCTTTATTGCAAGAACGATATTTACTATATTTCCAGGAAAATAAAAGACATTTTTAATTTATTTTAATGTGGTATATTCTCCATAATCTTCTCTTATCAATACATAATAGTCTTCATTGTTATAAATCAATAATTTTAAGGTCTTAAACAAACTGATTGAGCAAAATCATTATTAGAAATTATATTTAATTTGTAAAAACGAGCAAATGTGTTCACATTAGTCCAACCTGCCGTCTTACGTATGGTGTCTATGCATACTCCCATTGCACTGGCTGTGGAGGTAGATGCATGTCGCGTACTATGAGCAGAAAAAACTGATGTATCCACACCACTCTCCGCCAACATAGCTTTTATCCATTTGCTGATGGTTTGGGATGAGACGGCCCTATGGGGTTTTTTGATGGTTAATTATAATCGATTGTTATTGAGATCTCTAATGGCTTGTGTATAATCAATATAGTCTACCAGCAATGTAGCAGGACATATTTGTCTATTTTCTTCAAAAAACGGCAAAAATAAGAGTGGTTGATCTCGCCCTGGAGCGGAAGTTTTAATTAAATCAGTAATGTTTATTGATATTCCGTTCGAAAGTACCTGAATATTTTCTAATTTTATAAGAGATAACGTTTGAACACGTTGTGCCGTGCAAAGTGCTAACAGAAAAACCAATTTTTTAGTCAATTTTTCAAAAGTAATATCTCTTTTAGGGTACCATTGAGAAATCAGGTTCAAAACTAGCTGTGGGTCCCAGGTATGTTGGTATTTAGGTTTCAAAGGTTTTAATCTGTAAACACCTTTGAGAAGACGTCTTATAGATTCATCATTACCTAAATTATTGCCTATAAGTAATGATAATGCTGATCTGTGTGAATTAAGCGATCCGTAGCTAGCTCCATTTTTAAATTCACTTGTTAGGAAAGATATAACTTGAGCAACACTACCTCGAAAGAAGTCTAACCCTTTTCCGTTACAGAATTGCCACCATAATTTATAACATACATTGTACTGTTTTAATGTACTGCTGGAGAGTGATGAGAGCATTATGTCGGCTGCTTCCGGAGGGATGCCACGGATCAGGAACGCCTGCCTGAGAGAATCGCTGCACCCAGCGTAAGGTGATGCTGGAGTCGATGCGGGATACGACTCCTGAAACAGGATTGAAGAACGTTATCACTGGGTGTGAAATAAATAGTGCCAGAAACAACTAAAGTCCTTAATAAAGGATACCAAGGTTGTGATGGCCATTGAGGGTAGACGAAAATCCCAAAAGCACCTTCGTTAATGATTTTCCGCAAACATTTTAGGATTATAGCAAAAGGTGGAAATGCATAAAAATATTTGTCTCCCCAATAGATGGTGAATGCATCGACACACAATGCGTTTGGATCTGGTAACCAAGAGACATACACGTCGCATTTTGCATTTGTTCGAGATGCGAATAAATTAATATCAGGCTGTCCGAAGCGGCTTGTAATTTTTGTAAACGCTTTGAGTGATAAACCCCATTCCGTATCGGGGTTTATCTTTCTAGATTCGAAATCTGCTTCTATATTTTCCTTAGTATTTATGTAAGACCCGAACAGCATGATATTGCGATTTTCACACCAAATCCAAATTTTTCGGGCTAAGTTGTTTAGATGGGGAAATTGTATGCCTCCCATGCGATTAATATAGCTTAAGGCAGTTGTATTGTCAACTCTTAATAAGATTGCACAATCAGACATGTTTTTACATAAAGTTTTTAACGCAAAAAATACAGCTAAAAGTTCAAGGTAATTAATATGGAATAACTGTTCGTTTTCTTTCCAAGCCCCATGTACTCTACCATTTTTACAAGATGCGCCCCAGCCAGTCTTGGACGCATCCGTAAATATTTCCAAGTCGAAATTATTTACTGTTAGGTCATTACAAGATTTATGGATCTTATTCTTCCACCAATTTAGATCTTTTAAAATGCACGGTGGAAGAAAAACCTTTGTATCATAATTCTGATTATTTTTATTTAACATAATGTATTTTTGTCTTTCCATTATTTTTGTATAAAGAAAACCATATTTGACTGCTGGGCAAGCTGCTATCAGAACTCCAATAAGTTGTGAATATTCTCTTATTGTACATGAGGGTAGGCAAGAAAACTTTTCTAATAATTGAGAAATTTTTAAGCGTTTATTAATCGGCAATGAAATTGTATAGTTTTTAGAATTAAAATTAAAGCCTAAATATTTACACTCTTGTTTAGGGTGTAATGAACTTTTTGCGTAGTTAATGACAAAACCAAGACATTTAAGTAACTGCAAAGTTTTGCTTACATTATTCATACAATCTTGATAATTTGAGCCTATACAGAGAATATCGTCCAAAAAAATAACCGATTGAAATCCCTGATTTCTTAAATGTTGGACAACTACTTTCAAAATTTTTGTAAAAATTCTAGGCGCAATACAAAGACCGTAAGGCATTGCATTGAACTCGTAGGTGATTAGATTAGAATTGAAATCGTTAAAATGAAAACGTAAATACCTTCTGTAATTAATATTAACCGGCACCAATAAATAAGCTTCCTTGAGATCAATTGTTGCTAAATAACAGTCTTTAGAAATAAGTTTCCTTACAGTTCTGTAATCTTCCATTTTAAAATGTGAGTTTACTATGTATTGATTCAAACTTTTTAGATTTAAAATGAATCTTTTGTCCCCATTGGACTTTGGTTCTAAAAAGATTTTTGATATGTATTGACAACTTGTTGGTTCGCATATTGATATAGCTCCTAAGTGTAATAGCTTGTTTATGGCCAATTGCATGTCATGTTTGTCTTTTTTCGTAAAATGTGATTGGACTACATGTTTTTGATGAACTAAACTTTTAAAAGGGATGTCTATTCCGTACTTAATCCATTTTAAAATAAGCTTATTTTGTGTTACTTTTTTCCAACACTTAAAATAACGTTGGAGATTTCCAGCGTGTACCTGCGTTAGTGATGCTGTTGCCGAGTTGTTCCCCGAAATTTCGTTTGGTTGTATCTCGCCGGTGGTGGCGGCGCAGGTGGTGGTATTGTTGATCGCTGGTTCGGCCTCTTTATACCTCCACGCCCCCCCCTGTTCGACTGAAACCGGGAGGGGCCCTGTCGGTTTCCCTGGTTGTTGTTCCAAGTTGAACTTTGGGATGTAGAAGGTTTTGTAGGAGCTGCCACAGTCTTTTTAATTTGCTGACTCTGTTGGACTATGGCTTTAGAAGCCTTATATTTTCACCTAATTTATTTCTGAACAAAGTCTCGTCTCTGTCTGTAACCTGAATAAGTTGCAAGAATGATCTATCCAAGCTAGGGGTGATAAATCTCTTTCTAGTTTCAGTATTCTGAAAATGGAGATCACAAAGAATACGACATCCGTCGCTAATAAATTTTATGGCATCTACCTTCGTCGAGTCTTTGCTTAACAACAAATTCAAACCCCTACTTATAGCCGTAATACCTAGTCCCAATTGTTGCTGTGCCGTTGCCATCTTTTTGTCTCTGTATCTACCTGATTCAGGGATGGCTGCTAAAATTTCAGGATTTAAAGTCGGGGACTTTAAAAGCGGACAATTTTCTGGAATTAAATATTCCTTGAGTATTTTTTCTCTGTTTTCTTTCAAAATACCTTTTTTAATAAGGGGTGCGAAAATTTTTGCTAAACTATCGTGAATTTTTTCGCCGAAATCCGGTGAGTCATCAGTGATCTCTCCGAGTGCCGCCAAGATACTGGGGTCGAGATTGGGGTCAATATCTGGAGCTGTATCGGCGGCACCATTAGTGGTAGGAATATCCACTATATTTTCAGTGGTTGCTGTAATTTCCGCCTGTGGCGATTTTTCTACCTCCAACAGTTCACAATCTTGTGTAGGTAGAAGCTCATCTTCTTCGGCATATGGCGAAGCCGTTATGGAAGGAATGAGTGCCGTGCCTGTAAAGAATAGGCAGATGTTAATGTACCCGTTTTAATCAACCTAGGTAGGTTTTTGTACCTTCGTGTTGTTATCTCGAACAACCTCCCGGTTTAAAAATTATTAAAGTTGAGCCGTGTTATATTGTGAATTTCACAAAATAAGTGGGATTTTGCCCTTTTATTGAAATCCCGGCCAATCTCATGGGCGATACACCTTCGTGTTACCATCTCGGGCAACCTCCAGGTACAAATAATAAAATTATTCACTTTGAAAGAAAAGTACAAACGGAGGGTAGTTACTTACAGCTTTCAATTTCTGCATCAGGCGATGATGAACCTATCCTTATCTGTTTCCTTTGGCTTTCTTATCTTTCGTTGGTAATGTTCAATTCTTTCTTCTGCACTGCGTTTAGACATGGTGAGATATTTTTGAAGACACGTTCGATCGTTACCGCGCACGAAAAAGGAATGACGAATGACAGCTGAATACATAACGAAGTAGGGAGCGGGAAAAGTGTTGACAAAAAAAAAAAAAAAGGCAAAGCAATCTCTAAACGTGCGTATCGTTACCCTGTAGGTTAAAGGGACTACGTGGTGAATAATATCTGAAGAATGAAGCGACGAAATATAATTCAATGTTGGGCGGCACTTGGTCCAACGTTCATACAAAAAAGGTCAATCTCCTTTATTATGGTAAATATACTAATGACGCGAGACCAGTTTGCTATTTGAATTAATCAGGAGTTGTGTCTTGTCTATTTTTTATTATTATTTAAAAGCGCACTTCTGTGTCATTCTACTTAAAAAAAGTAAAGTAAATGCTAGATAAACATGATTCTTGATACGCTGTATTAAGTCTACGCTTAACCCCTTGAAGCATGATGTTTTTTTACAGTAGTTAGGTAGAAGAGTTTTGTAATGAGTTATAATTATGTAACGTAATGAATTATCGGTAACCGTATGATACCTGAAGATATGTAATTATTAGCTTTGTGAACATATCTTACAAAGGAAGTAATATAATATACCATAGTTACCATAAATAAATCACGCTCATGAGGGAGAGGCAGAGGTGTTTTAACATCCTAGTTTCGTCAGCTTATTTCAGGTCCCATGTAATAGGCCACAGAAATAATTGATATATCTGTGGGGTGAGCATATTGCCATTTACAGGGAACTTTAACACCTAATTTGCCACAGTGATAATAATGTTAACAGCATTATTGTCACTGTGGCAAATTGAGGTCGATTTCATCTTCGGCCCTTATCCTCACTTACCATCAGGTGAGATGAAAGCCAAGAGCTGTCTTGTCTAGCATAAAAAAATAAAATTAATGAGTACCTAGTAAGGAGCAGTAATTTGTACCCAATATTAGCTGTTCGCAAATACCCAAAGAGGGTTGGTGTCAGGTAGGCGGCCGGCTGTAAAGTAAAACCTAAGCCAAAACCTTGAGCGGTATGGATTGGAATGTTGTCATTCCAATCACTCTCCGTTCATCGGTCTCTCGACATGGTCCTTTCCGTCTCTTTTCTTTACATTCATTCATCACTAGCACCTTTACGGTGTAATGGATGATATGAATCAAAAGAGAGTGGATGGCTTGAGGACGTCTGACCGATATGAATGGAAGAGGAAACATACCTACTGCGCCGACCCCAGATAGACTGGGAACAGGCAGGGAGAAGAATAAGATTAGCTATTCGCAATATTAGCGATGCGACTTCGGCTTAAAGGCGAGATTCCTTCAGCAACTGTGCGGCACAGCGTAAAACCAATACTATCATTTGTGTGTCGCACAGCTCAGCACACTGGTGGAATCGCATCGAATGGAATTACAAACGCATTAACGCACTTAGTCCAATAATACAAAGGCGCATTCACGAGATATCGGTTGCGAAATATGTGTCCTTGGATGTAGCATCTACAGCGGCTAGGTACGCACATAACAATATTACGCATGCACTTATTTATACAATATACATTGTTCATTGTTTCCCAGATCAAGGTCCGGCCGGACTGTCTTATTTCCAGGTGTGGTTTCGCCTCCATTGACCGTGGTCATTGTTGGTTGCCGGATGATGTAAATGTACTTAATGTTTGGGTTTATACGTACCGTCAGTCCACAGAACATATGCATCGGTCAGTGGCGTGATATTTAAGATAGGGGGAGGTCTGATGCGGGTATATTACCTAAGCCGACCACTAAGGGCGGGTTTTTTGATGCATAGTTAACTATGCATCAAAAAACCCGCCCTTAGTGGTCGGCGGTAAAAAAATTATTGTATTTAATTAATATGTTAATAATAAATAAATTGTAACTTCTCAATTCCCAATTCTGGAAACATTTGCATGCCTACTTAAATTAAGGTGTGATACTGATGATCAAACTGTAACCTATTTTACATTGTATTTTACCATCAATATGTAACTCAGTATTTAAGCAAATAAAGATTTCTATTCTATTCTAACTATTTTTAACAATTGGTTGAGTAAACTATGCACCAAAAAACCGGCCCTTTGTTCGCGTACTATGTCGGACGGATAATTTATCGTCGGACGGCGGTCGTCTCTAGCTGTCTCCATTACAACGATTGTTTGTCGTTGCGACGACAATTTATCGTTTCACGGCAGTCGCTTTCTCGTTTACACATCATTAGCAAGCTACAAATCTACAGTCGCCTCTACACGTGTAAACGATTTTCCATCGTTTTACGACTGTCGTGCTAGCCGTTGTCATGCCCACTGTCATGACAATCTGTCGTCACTGCAAAAAAGGTCGTAGATGACAGTACATCGTGTCGTTCTACTTGGTGTAACAGAAAGGTGCAGTAATATTGAAAGTTATTAAGACCATGCCGTGTGGTGACGGCAGAGTAGAATGCAATTGTCACCACCCCAAATCTCTCCCGTGGGTGTCGTACAAGGCGACTAAGGATAGATCAGTGATGAGGAATGGGCAGCAGCGTTCCTCTTATACCTACCGCCTAGCAAAGTACTGCGACTTTTGTGCCCGATAAATGGCAATAGGCTCGCCACCTATTACATGGGACCTAACATAATTGGCGAAACGCGGGTGCTTGTTCACCTCTGCCTACCCCTTCGGGGATATAGGCGTGATTTATGTATGTATGTATGTATTAAGACCATCAAACTGAACAACTTTCGCTCCGGGACCAAAATCGATATCTCAGAAAAAAAATCACTTCCCCATACTAAACCGAGAACCAGCTGACATCAGTTTGTATGGGCAGTGTTTATTTTTTTAGGATTTTGTTGTTGGCCACATAGTTACAGTTTTTGAGTTTGATGGCTTGAACAACCCTTTTAAGTATTACTGCACCTTTCTGTTACACCTTGTATATTATTATGTGAATTCCTCCATTTAAAAATATAAGCGACGAAATATAACGACACGATTATCTGTCGTCCCGACACAGTGGGAACGCGCCCATGCGAACGCGAACATGTCGCAGCTAACTAGCATAATTAGCCGTTCAATCAACAGACTAGCCTCTTTACTAATAACATAATAGCACAAATTACTGTTCGTTGGTTCTGAAACTAACCTATCAAAATACAAAATTAAAATATTTTTTTTTACGTTTTGTCTCTCGGTATAATGGCTGGAGTATAGTTGTATGTACCCAACTTACTGTTAGTATTTATTATTTACTGTGGCGTTACTATTTTGGCTGAGAAGTATATAGCTCGTGTAGCATATTGTTTTCGTGTGAATGAATGATGACATTGTCTTTTTTACACTTGGGTTAACATTCAATGTCGACAAGTTTCGGTCATTAGTGTTTTTATCAGAAAATATAATATGAATACAATGAATAGTTGGTCATGCTAGTTAACTGGTCGGGGCTTAATGGGGTTAAAAGGGCCATGGGTTATTCGTTCCCTGCCTAGGGTAGCTGTAGTAGGTAACTAGGTAGGGCAAAATAACACAAACAAAAAGCTATAAAAATAATCTTCTTCTTCCTGCCCTGTTCCCAGTCTATCTGGGGTCGGCGCAGTATATTTCCTCTTCCATTCATATCGGTCAGACGTCATCAAGCCATCCACTCACTTTAGATTCATATCATCCATCACACCGTAAAGGTGCTAGTGATGAATAAATGTATAGAAAAGAGACGGAACGGACCATGTCGAGAGACCGATGAACGGAGAGAGTGATTGGAATGATAACATTCCAATCCATACTGCCCAAAGTTTTGGCTTAGGTTTTACAGCCGGCCGCCGGCCTGACACTAACTCTCTTTGGGTATGCTATTTTTGGTGGTTTGCCCTCCAGCATTCGGGTGCCCCATAGTGCTTATTGGTCTACACCGGGCAATCTCCCAAGTGGTGAAGGCAACTTTCACCACCCCCATCTCTCCCGTGGGTGTGGTACAAGGCGACTAAGGGTAAAGTCAGCGATGAGTAATCAATGGGCAGCAGCATTCCTCTTATACCATCAAGCAATATATTGCGATATTATGTCCCCGATAGCTGGCAATAGGATCGCCACCTATTACATGGGACCTAACTTAATTGGCGAAAAGTGAGTGTTAAATTCACCTCTGCCTACCCTACCTACCTACCTACTTCGGGGATATAGGCGTGATTTATGTATAAATGGAAATTTCGTTCCCACAATCATATTCTTAATAGTGGGATACTGTCTTCCATGAACTGTGTGTGAATTGGAGTCTTCCGTGCTGCCACGGAAGCGGAAAAATAACGTAGAACGTACTAGCCCCAATTCACTTCAGGGGTGTCGTAAAAGTCAACAAAGGCAAATTGCCCGGTGAAGACCAATAAGCACCTGAGGGCACCAGAATGGTGGTGGGCAAAACACCAATAACAGGCATACCCATCCCAAAGACGGTTGGTGTCAGGCAGGCGGCTGGCTGTAAAACCTAGGCCAAAACCTTGAGCAGTGTGGATTGGAATGTTATCATCCCAATCACTCTCTCCGTTCATCGGTCTCTCGACCTGGTCCATTTCGTCTCTTTTCTATATATTCATTTATCACTAGCACCTTTGAGGTGTGATGGATGATATGATTCAAATGGAAGCAGATGGGTTCAGCATCAACGTCTGGTCGATATTAATGGGAGAGAAAACATAAATCCTGCCTGAAATAAGCTTGCGAAACGCGGGTGTTAAATCACCGCCTTATTTATGTATTTATTAAAAAAGTGACAAGGTTACAAGAGCCGGTCACATAAATGTTTATTCAGTATAAACTTAAGTTATAAACGTTAAGTCAAGTTATAAAAAAGAACACTTAAGTTATAAACATGAATTGATTATAATGTAATCAGCTATCAAGACTTACACAACCTCTTAATTAAATACGTCAAGAAACAAATTAAGCGGCCTATTGATTAATAAATTTTAATGAGCATTTAACTTTAAATTGGAGGACATTAGGATTGCTCAGCTAATGAGGAATGTTGGGAAAGAATAAGTGAACCAAAAATATTATTATATTCATATTTAATTATATCAATTACTTAGTGTCGCGGAAGTCATTTGAAGCTGTTGATCCCTGTTGGACCCACAAACCTCAGTGGGTCATGATGACCACATGACCTACAGGTAACCCATAAAGCGTAACTTCAGAGAAAAAGAAGTAAAATAAATCAGAAATTTCAAATAACTAAATTAATTTAAAAGTGTACAGTATCCCCTTCGTTCCTTTAGTTAGAATTTTGATATGCATAATTTCATTTTAACAATTTCTATAGGGGAAGGTGGCCCAAAACTACCTACCTAAAGCGGATACTCTAGTGTATACAAATGATTTTCATGCTATCTTGAGAGAACATGTGTAAATGTTACTTTATTACTATAAACTCCTTTAGGTTTTCCGCCTCTAGGGATGTCCCCAACATTGGGCACTTGGGCACATTACGGTTTTTTAATTTTTTTTTATACTAGACAGGGAAGCTCTTGCCCTTCATCTCACCTGATGGTAAGTGACGATAAGGGCCGAATATGAAACCGAACTTCACCTGGAACCCTCAACCATAGAGGGTACGGTTTAACCACATTACGGTTTACGACGATTGCCCAGTTATAATCCGAAGGATTATCAATAAATCTGACTTAAAAAATAAGATTTATTTAAGCACAACAACACGTCATCACATCATTAAGTTAGCTTCCGTAAATATCACATAAATTTCCTGCCACACATTCAGTCCGGATTCACCACTAATATCTGCACGGTACGGTCCAATTTATCACAGCCAAACCAAAGCTTGACGTCAAGCATGTAGATTTTAGCTTCCTTCAAGCATTTACACCGTCTACAACGCTTGCTTAATGCTTGGTCAAACATTTATTAGCTAAAAAGCAAAAGTCTTTTTGATTTGTTTGATCTAGCAACAAAATGGAAACACAGAAAATCGACGTACTTGACGCCAAGCTGATCGACCGTCCCGGACCCCATTGGATGCAATTAAAACAACGACGGCTCGCCGTAGACACCAGCGAACAGAATCACATTGGCACTTCTTTCTGTGATTAAAAACACAAACTCCCTGTTCGCTTCAAATCTCTGTCCCAGGATTCGGTTCTCCAAGCCGACCACAGTAGAGGACGCCGCGGTCGTACCCTCCTCGGTGACCTCAATCTCCACGTTCTGGATTGTCTTCGAAACGTACAGAGGACTATCTGACACTCCAGGCAGCTGGGCTTTCTGGGAATCGAAAATGGAGTGGATGCCCGTGTACTGGAGAGGGGTTATCAGGTCTTGCCGCGTTGACAACTTGAAACGTGGGATATAGCAGTCTACATCGGTGCTGCTTCCAGACTCCCTTAACTCCTCTAACCAGCTCAGGTCCTGATTTGCCAGATTTCCCAAGACCTTTTTGACTGGCACTCCATTATAAGGAACCAGGATAATCATTGAGTATTGAGCGTTTTTGCCGTAAGTCATCTCCAGGGCCTGCGCTTCGATCTGAGCCAGATATGCTAGATTATGGGGTGCTTTTTGGTACATCATGTTCACTACCCCGATGGTTTTCCCTTGGAAATTGTAGAATGATTCCTGTTTCGTTTGCTCTTTATCGAATAAGTGAGTCCAAGTCGCCTTGAAGTAAAGGGCGTCCACCAAAACCATCCGTAAGTTTTCCAGCGCGTCGGGAGCTATCGCGTTCGTGATAAGACCTTCGGTCGCGAGGCAGACGAAGTAGTTTATGTCATTAGCCAGCTTCGTGGTATTACTCGGGTCGACGGAGTAGATTCCGGTGTCGTACACGGTGGCAGCTTTGCAGAATTCCGGATGCACTACCAGGGAGCAATCAGTGAACATCGCGGACTGACCTTTAAGCATCACATCTTGGTTGTTACTCTTCAAGAGTGAATTCAGGGTCATGTGCAGAGATTGGGTTGCTCTCAAGTCCCTGGGAAGCCTTAGCCCGGCCATCAGCTCGAAGAACGTCTCCCCAGAAGACCCTTCGGCTAGCAACGAGAATATGCTCCAGACCGACAGCGGCGATAGTGCTATGTTTCTCGTGCCAAAGTTCTCTTGGTGGACGTAAGTGTTTTCCAGCAGTTTTAAAGCAAACTCGTTGATCGAAGACAAACGTCCGAAGTCGGACGGTGCCGCATACGACGCGGTGAAGATCGCGAACGCAATAACCTTCCACATGATTGTACACGACTAAATTGCACAGACTTTAACGCGATACTGATGGTAAAGCGCTACGCCATCAAATGGATTCTCACGTGTGTAAATCACAATGGGAAACGTTTAGCTAATTATGCAACGTGCTTATCGTGCTTAGGGCTCGTGTTTGTGCTCATCCTGAGAGCAATCGATTAGACTCGGTCCTCCGATCGATGGCAAATCATGTTGTAAATCGATTAGGTTTCGATTGGTGGACGATTCGAGTTTTGCTTTCCTTGATTTGTTCAAAACTAGTCGCTAATTTGTCGGATCTGTATGGTAAAGATTTAAATGAATTTTTTGGCATGAATTATTTATTAACGTTAATTGACGTCTCTGAGTGCGGCGGTTGTAAGTTGTTTCTGAGATGCCTGGCTAATTAGCTTCGGTCATTGCTAAAGCTGTGATATAATTGCGTTTATACAACCTCGTTTGATAGCGGTGTGAAAAAAAACAAGTGAGAACAATATTATTTACGTTATGTTGATATAATCATTGTTTTAGGTGCGTACTTTAATTTTGAGATTTATGGGGAAACATGGTGTGTGGAAAAACAAAACTTGGAAATACCTTTTTATTAGGTAATTTTTGGTAAACTTTATGGTTTAAATACTTACATACATCACGCCTATATTCCCGAAGCGGTAGGCAGAGAATTAACACCAAGGTTTCGCCAATTAGGTTAGGTCGGATGTTATAGGTGGCGAGCCTATTGCCATTTATCAAGCATGGAAATCGCAGTACATTGCTAGATGGTCTAAGAGGAACGCTGCTGCCCTTTGCTCATCACTGTCTTTACCCTTAGTCGCTTTGTGCGACACCCGCAGGAGAGATGGAGGTGGTGACAATTGCATCTGCTCTGCCGTCACCACACGGCCAACATTTACATACTTTTCAAATATAAAAATCAGACAATAACACAAAATCAGCTTAATACAAATGCCGAAGATTTCAGAGGCTTGCGCGGGCGCAGTCACGATGCAAAGGTTAGTCAAACACACGCCCTTTCTAACCTTTGCACACCCATCTAGGTGTGGCCAATGGAAACATTACTAAACAATTGGTTAAACAGACTTTGCATTTAACAAAGTGAAAGGTGCCTTCTAAAACGTCTGCCAAGGCTTTGTAAAATTGAAATATTATTATCGCCTGCTTAATACGGCCACCTAATAAATCACTAATAAATAAGCGTGAGAAGTAGTAAAGTAATCTTTAAAATACTTAGATACTTTGTATGTTCTAATTACAGTAAGTGCTCTTTTGTGTTGAAGAAGCGAAAAGTGATCTTATTCTATTTAAACACTACAGACGTTATTTTATGCTCGACAGGGAAGCTTAGCGCAACCTTCATCTTACTTTTTTATGATAGACAGGGAAGGTCTTACCCTTCACCTCACTCGCCTGATGGTACCTAAGTGACGATAAAATCTGAAGATGGAATCGAGCTTCACCTGGAAACCTTAATCAAGGACGGCTGACTATCTCATCACACATTGTCGGAACACAATAATGCTATTAACATTATTATTATGGCGACAGATTAATAGATTACATTATAGTAAAGTTAAGGGTCGAAGATGTATCGAGTTTCACCTGGAACCCTCAACCACAGAGAAAGGCTGGCTAGATAGCCATGTGTGATAAGATTATCACAAACTGACGGAACACAGACACACGGTCGGTTTTAGACAGATTTTGATAAAACATACGGGTACGAATAGAGTACCTAACCTCCTCCGTTTATCCGTC
Source organism: Cataclysta lemnata (assembly GCA_963931975.1). Lineage (NCBI taxonomy): Eukaryota > Metazoa > Arthropoda > Insecta > Lepidoptera > Crambidae > Cataclysta > Cataclysta lemnata. Next base: position 2,701,107 of record OZ008362.1, on the reverse strand, counting down.
GGTTAAAAAACGTCGGTGATAGTCAGACGAACTTGAAAATATTTACGATATTTTTTGTTTTTTTTCTATCCTCATTTTCCTTGTTTTTTAGCGTAGCTACCTACACTGACACACCGTTTTACCTACTAACTGTCGCACTCAGAGATGTCAAATAATTTTAATGAGTACTTAATGTCAAAAAATCTCATTTAAATCTAGACCATAGACCCAGTAAAATAGCGACTAATTTTGAATTGTCATTTTTTGACAATAAGTACTCATTAATTTGACGTCTCTGAGAGCGGCAGTAAATCACTTCAAAAGCAACACTTGAAACAAGCAATATTTTACAAAATTAGCATAAGTATTCAGAATTGGAAACATACGGGCTTCCATTAGTGGTAATTACAATGAAGAGTCAATGACCTATTGATAACTTGGAAAGACTAACTATTGATTAGAGAACAATGCCATTGTATTCTAATTCGTGAAAAATACAATTACATATAATGTATTAAATAAATCGCGCCTTTTTTTCTCCAAAGGGGTACGCAGAAGTGAATTAATTTTTTACATACATACATAAATCACGCCTATATCCCCGAAGGGGTAGGCAGAGGTGACCTAGCAACCGCGTTTCCCCAATTATGTCAGGTCCCATGTAATAGGTGGCGAGCCTATTGCCATTTATCGGGCACAAAAGTCGCAGTAGGTAGATTGCTAGGAGGTATAAGAGGAACGCTGCTGCCCATTCCTCATTAATAATCTATCCTTAGTCGCCTTGTACGACACCCACGGGAGAGATTTTGGGTGGTGACAAGTGTATTCTACTCTGCCGTCACCACACGGCGGGAATTAATTTATTACCAGAGATAATTATAAATACACTTAATTTTTCCATTTCTATGGTTAGTATTGTTTCTTAAAAGTTGAAAGCACAAAAATAATTTAAAGATTGTTTCCTTAATTTTATTAATAAATCTTGAATACAGCGCCATCTCTGGTAAAATAAGGTAAGCATTGATTACAACGAGCATGCGAAGACATAATAATATGGTGTTGGTACAAGAAATGAAAGTAGAAGTTAGTTTTATGGTTTCAGTGCAGATGGCACAGAATACACTATATTTATATAGTCAGAATCTTTTACTTATTTTACAAAAGAACACCTAAAAGCACTACAAATCAAAAATACAATTACAGACCTGTTTTATTCTAATGGAAAATGATGCAAGCCGTGTTTATACTTTAAAAGGTCCGCCGTTGTTGACATTATTTTACCTTAACCATAGGTTAAGTTAATTGCTGTTATCGTATCGTACAGTCAGGCTGGCACAAAATGTCATATTTTTTATATTGGACTTTTTGTTTTACTATAAAAAAGTTAAGGTTGACAATCGATTGAAGAAATTTGACAGTTTTGATAATTCAAATAATACGACATGTTATCTCTCAATCAAATATTGTTCTTGGTTACGTAGAAACGTGGGTGTTAATCTTTGCCCCTTTGCGATTATGAAAACTACAATCACATGAGAACCGAAAGAATCGGTTCTTATGACATTAGAACTGTTTTTTTATTATTACACAGAACTGGGTTTTCCCAGTTTTTTGGAACTGGGAAAAACCGGGAATACCTTTTTTCTAGTATATTTTGATGAACTGTTGATGCAGTGTCAGAAGTTTTATTTTATTTATTTATTTATTTTCAGATTACAGTCCCAAAGTTCCAAATATAAACATTAACAATTACCACAAGACAGTAATCCAATAAAAACGTACATGGCGTGATTTTATAATTAGATCGTAAAGCACGGCTCTGAATTTGCTGTAAAATAATAAACCTAAACTAATCTAAAACAAAACCAAAAGTAGAAAATTAAATTAATAAAGTATGGGCATATTTTTTTCATCCCACCATCTCGGTAAAAGCGTTTTTGCTCTTCGATATCTGAGTGCAAAGGCCGTTTTTATCCTCTAGAGGTTAAAGTAAATTTGAATTTAGAACATCGTGTGCAATGAGTTTGTGAATTCAAAACATCATTATACCTATTTATTTCTACCTCCATGGTGCCGAAATTATCATGCAACCTATTTTAATTTGTTAAAAACTCAGACTCGGAACCTTCTTGGTGTACTTTTTTTGTAATTTGCTTTGCGCGCGCCATTTTCTTTTCACGTCATAAATTTGTTAAAACCTAGGAGTTCCGTGACGGTCAATCAGCTTGGCGTCAATCTTGCTTTAAACATTTTGATCGTCTACAACGCTTGCTGGATGCTTGAGTCAAGCATTTAAAAGCTTTTTAGGTCTGTTTGATTTGTTTACGCTAGCAACGGAACAAAAACATACAGAAAATCAACGTGCTTGACTCAAGCTGATTGACCGTCTCGGAACTCCATTAGGGACGGTAATTTTTATTAGGGACTTACAGGTGGATGGATGAATGTTGTGGGTGTGGCTGGGTGGATGGGTGGCTGTTGGAGGTGTGTCTGGGTGTTTTGAGGGTGTGTCTAGGTGAATGGGTTTTTGTGGGTGTGTCAGAATGGATGGGTGAGTATTGTGGGTGTTTCTGGGTAATTGGGTGTTTTTTTGGGTGTGATTGGGTGTTTTGTAGGTGTTTCTGGGTGAATGGGTGTTTTGTGGGTGTTTCTGGGTTAATCGGTGTTTTGTGGGTGTTTCTGGGTGAATTGGTGTTTTTTGGGTGTGATTGGGTGTTTTGTAGGTGTTTCTGGGTGAATTGGTGTTTTGTGGGTGTTTCTGGGTGAATGGGTGTTTTGTGGGTGTTTCTGGGTGAATGAGTGTTTTTTGTGTGTTTCTATGTGAATGGGTGTTTTTTGGGTGTTTCTGGATAAATGGGTGTTTTGTGGGTGTTTCTGGGTGAATGGGTGTTTTGTGGGTGTTTCTGGGTGAATGGGTGTTTTGTGGCTGTTTCTGGGTGAATGAGTGTTTTTGTTGGTGTTTCTGGGTGAATGGGTGTTTTTTGGGTGTGTCTGAGTGGATGGGTGTGTATTGCGGGTGTGAATGTTGTGGGTGTTTCTGGGTGGGTGTTGAGAATGTGTTTGGGTTAATGGGAGGGTGTTGTGGAAGTTTCTGTGTGAAAACAGAAACTGTTGTGATTGTTATTTTTTTTTTATTTTGCAATTTCCTCGTTGGGGGGGATGAAAAGTTACGTGTTGCACTCGAGTGCAAAGATTTTTCACCTTGTGCTCTTTTGATTCCCTCGCTATCGCTCAGGATTCTAATTTTTGAATCACTCGCTACGCTCGTGATTCAATTTTAGAATCCTTCGCTAGCTCGGTCATCAAAATTGAGCACGCGGTTAAAAAACAACTTTGGACTCACGTACAACAAATAACTATTATTGAATTCACATCAATCTGCCAATACTATCTATGTGCCACATAATGTCACCACATTAATTTATGTCGTATATTATTACAATGTGGTACATAATTGATGTAGTGATGTTAACGTGATAATATCTCGCTTAATTAACATACTGCGTGCGGCTGACAGTTGTTCGGGATCACACGGGTGAAGATTACCTCTGGACATGAAATCATCTAATTTTGACGGCAGGTTCTCCATTTCAGGCGATAGCCAGTAATATTTCTGGCTATCGTCTGAAAATCGACGAAAGGTCCCGGGTCCTAATCTCGTATCATATTTTTTGGAGAATAGGGTATTCTAACTTTTTTTTGAAAACTGTTTTAAATTAATCCTGAGGTCACACTGAAGCAGTTTAATTTTTGTTTTAATTTTATAAAACCGATAAATACCTCTAATCTTAAGAATTGTAAAATTCCTTGTTCCTAAATTTGCATGCTATTTATAAATAGCAAAACATGTCGACACTATGCACCGTTAACAGCTTGTTCAACAGCAAATAAATGATTTATTATTTTCGCGGGGTAACTACAGTTTTAGATACAAGTTTTACATGTTCTCAATGAAAGTTAAATAGAGGGTCGAATGGACGAGGTGGTTTGAGCTCTGAGCTGATAATTGTAACAACAGTCAAAAGTAAAATAAAGTGTAAAAGTGTCAACAGCAAACTCAAGTTTGTAAAACTCGAGACTTTTCCAGCCCGGTTTTTGTCGCTTTGAATTGTCGAATATCCATAGATTTTTGACAGTTCAAAGCAATAATGGCTATATCACATCCTGATTCGGTGGTCATGCTGGCCGAGCAGAAATGGAAGCGAAACGGTGGTATAAAACCAGGTTATGGAGTAACGCCGCTCATTTTCTCATTGCGAATTCCTGGAAAAGTGTCCTGACAGCCGCTTTGGAGTCCCTCGGGACCCTTCCACAAGGCTTGGATACGGCGCACTCAACATCACGGGACTCCCCAAAGGATGTATAGGCAACCTTTAAAAAATACGAAACACTCTGAAAGTCCGTACGCTGCATTTGTGTTTTGCGATAACTAATACCATTTGAGAGGCCCAGAGATCCCGATGGGCAATGATGGAGTAGAAAGGGTCCGCTTTCTTTTGAACGCACGGAAATTACCTACCTATGTGTTTATTTTTCTATTACTTCGCTATTGAGGAGCGAATTAGAGTAAGCATGTAGCATTAACATTATTGCTTGTCGGAGGTAGGTATATGTAAGGTATATTAAGTAAGCTAACCAATGCTTTTGAGGATTGTTGGAATCAATCCAATTTTGAGGTTGATACATCTGGTAAAGAAACAAAAGGGTATTTTACACCAAGTTAGAAGTAATAAAAATGCATTTTAATGATAGATTTCATCATTCAAAAAGTAAACGAGATACGTCGATATTTATTCATAAAAAAATATTCAAATTGGATACGACGTGATGTCTCTTTACTAGCACACAAAGTTTTTCGCAGTCGCACGTCGTAATAGGTACTAACAGAGTGACGTCATGAGCCGAAACGGATGGCGGCTAGCGTTACCGCGCAAAAATTAGAATCATAAAAAAAAATAAGTTTTTAAGGCATTTTTTGGTTTTATAAAATAAAAATAAAAATAAAAAAAAAAGATTTACTTATAACAGTTTAAAAAAAAGGTGTAATACCCTATTGTGCAAAAAATATTATATCGCGAATAGGACCCGGGATTTTTGAGTCGATTTATTTAAAGATTTAAATGTGCAAGTTTATTTGATTTAAAGGTGCAACAGTGCCCCGTGTGTCCCCATCGCACTACGGCGCGGTGCACATCTCGCGTTGTTCCCGATAATTAAACCATAACACCATGCTGTTGTTGCTCTTACACGATACACTCTAAAGGTACATACAATACACGCTAAAGGTCTCCGCATACGTAACGGGAATATACCCCGGACGGGACGTGCACGGGACGGGGACGGAGACTGCGGAACATCATTTCATACAAAATGTACCATGAAGAGATGAGTGGCATATCACGCTTGGCCTGCGATTGCGTAAACTAAATAATGTCACTAAGGCCGGTAATTGAATGGGTGACCAAAAATTTATTATCTTGATCTCCTCTGTGCCTCGGAAGGCACGTTATGCCGTTGGTCCCGGTTGCATCTACCAGTCGTTAATACCCACCAACCACCACTGGGCCAGCGTGGTTGGTTATGGCCCAATCTCCCTATATTCTACCATCCATAAAGAAGGCCCATGCCCTTGCAGCGGGGACATTAAAAGGGCAGGTGATGATGATGATGTACCACGAAGGACATATGTCACGGAGTCACGGACGGGACGTGCACGGGGATTTTTGTACGAGAGAGGCCTCGTCCCCGTCCCCGTCCCGTCCCCGTTCTGTCCGTCTGTGGAGACCTTAAGCCAGCGATTGTTGTCGCAAATTAATTATGCACACATCAGTTTGTGGCCGCAAGTGTTTACTGGAGGAGGTAGTTTTTTTTTAATTAATAAAACGCAACAGCTTCTACTTGAGGGGCTCGATAGCGCAGTGGAAACTCTCTTAGAAACTTTTTACGTTTCAGTGTTGTTTATTATTTGTTATCTGTAGTAAAATTCTTAATATTCTGCAGGAAGACCTAGCATAGTACCGCGCTTACGAAAAACAATGATATATTGTCCACCTTATTACAACGTATGAGAAAAACGCGGTTTAAGTTTTTTTCTTACTTTATATACTCACTTGTAATATTCGGAACTAAGCTAGATATTGATGTGAAAATTAGACTAGGAGTATGTATATTGAAATGGTCTATTTGGGAAAGTTATAGAGCTCGTTATCCAGATATCAAATACCACAACTCAACAAACAAATATCAAGACCACCAACCAAACCAAGTAGGTATGAATTTGAAACCCCCCGCGGATCGAACCCGGAACCTTGGGATCTAATTCCGGCGGACCACCATGTCTGCTGTCGCTCTAACAATACACATAAACTCAGAATTAATAATATTAATAAAAATAATAAATATTTTTACACTCACACCTATCATCTAGCCCAAAGTAAGTAGCCTAAGCACTTGTGTTATGGATACTAGATGACGGACATATTTTTAATATAATTATGTATATAAATGTTGAAAATATACTACATAAACATATACACAACCATGACTCGGAAACAAACATTTGTGGTCATCACAAAGTTTGCCCCTACCAGGATTCGAACCCGGGACCTCTTGGCCAATACCCAGCAATCTGAGCATTCGACCAATGCGGCTATACACCGGCCAAATGAACTGAAACAAAACGGCGCGCCGGCAACTTCGACAAAATGGCCGCCGGAAGTGGTTTGCGCACAATTAATTATGCCGCGGGGTCATAACTCACGGTTCATTAAACTGAAATAAAGCACCGACACTTCAAAATAGCGCACAATTTATTAGTGGAGCCAATTATCCGTTTATTATTATTACTACGCGGAGGCTGGTCGAGTTGCTTCCAGTAAAAAGCGCGACATTCTTTATAGCTGTGTAGGTACTAAGACGGGTGACAGGAATTTATAATGTTTACCAATGAAAAATATAGTGTCTTCTTCTTCTCCCTGCCCTGTTCCCAGGCTATCTGGGGTCGGGGCAGTATGTTTCCTCTTCCATTCATGTCGGTCAGACGTCATCAAGCCATCCACTCCCTTTTGATTCATATCATCCATCACACCGTAAAGGTGCTAGTGATGAATGAATGTATAGAAAATGACGGAACGGACCATGTCGAGAGACCGATGAACGGAGAGAGTGATTGAATGACAACATTTCAATCCATACTGCTCAAGTTTTTGGCTAAGTTTCGTTTGACACCAACGCTCTGGTGTAGTGGGTTTAACAAAGAAAAATATAGTGTCTAACTATGACAATCATTTTTCGAGATTGCCTCGGCGCTCGGCCTGCAATGTTCGCTAAGGCCGGTCATGGGACAGGTGACCAAAATTGTAATATTTGGATTTCATTTGTGCTTTGCCGTGTGGTGACGGCAGAGCAGAATACAAATGTCACCACCCCAAATCACTCCCGCGGGTGTCGTACAAGGCGACTTAGGGTTGTGACGAGGAATTGGCACCAGCGTTCCTCTTATACCACCTAGCACTAAACTGCGATTTGCGTGCCCGACAAATGGCAATAGGTACGCCAGCAATTACATGAGACCCAACTTAATTGGCGAAACGTGGGTGTTAGTTCGCCTCTGCCTCCTCCTTCGGGGATAAATAGGCGAAATTTATGAAGAGTGAAAGAAGGACTGGCGAAGGTGAGTGTTGACTAGTTGTCAAGGGATCCCTTTAACCTACACTTGGGTCACAAGTCCCAGGCGCTGCCACTGACCTCCCCCTCTGCCACACTATGGACCCGGCACCCGCACGGTGAATCAATTGAATGCTAAGAGTTAATGATTCGTCTGTATGTAATCGGTGAGGTGACTTTGTACATAGTATACCTACCTACAAGCTTCTTTGAGCTAACACTATCCCGTGTGAAGTGATGACCTAGAAAACGTTCTAAGATGAGGCCGTGTCACGGTCTGGAAATTGTCCTACTCCAATTTGAACCCTAAGTGAAGGGCCGGATTGTTGTTTTTCGTTACTTAAGTAATGACATCGCTGCAATGAAAGGGTTTTTGTGCTGATGAAAACTTTGAATATCCGAATGAGGTTCGCGTTGTGTTGTCGTTTGTGTCTGTGTTGTGTGTTTTAGGCCTGTGTGGGTGGGGTACAGATGATTGGCTCAAAATAGAACTATAAACTATGCTTTAGCATTATTGTGTTCCGACAATTGTGATAAGATATAGCCAGTCCCCCTGTGGTTGAGGGTTCCAGTCCAGGTGAAGCTGGATTACATCTGCGGCTCTTATCGTCACTTACCATCAGGTGAGATGAAGGACTAGAAAATATTGATCAAGGGTTTTGGTTTAGGTTTTACAACATTTACCTTATTATATTTAAAAAAAAATCTGACTGACGCCATTGAAAGCGCGCCAAAATCTCCCTCCTGCCATAGAGAAGGAACTTCCACAGATTAACACCAAAAGTAATGACACAAACCGATACCGAATGATTCAAATCGAAACGGCCAGTTTTCTAACGAAGTCGCAATCAGAATATTAAAACGCTCCAAGACTTAAATCTTTCATAGTAATCCCCAGGCGCGCTACAATCTTCTTAAATTATTTTAGGACTCCCCGGGGGGTAATTTGTAGGCAGTTGCCTGATTATCTCGGGAACTTTCACCTTAAAGTACGTTTGTATTAGCCGAATGACTTGTTGAATAAATTAGCTTTATCGCTGGAAAGTTGTTGAAGAAAGAAATATTATTTGCTTAACTAACTTTTTGCTTCAAAAACTTGTCTGAATGTAATCGGTGTTTGAGGAACACAGTTTGTTGGTGTCAGGGTTTTAATTTAGTCGCTTTTCACAGGTTTGAGACTTATCACGACACACAATTAGCTTTTCATACCTTCTATTCGAAAAGTGTCTGCTTTATCCGATAATAGTGGACGCCCGCGACTTCGCTCCTTTCGCTCGCGTTAATGTCGGTTATTATGTAGCCTTCCTCGATAAATGGACTATTCAACAACAATTTTTAATTTGAGTCAGTAGTTCCTGAGATTAGCGCGTTTAACCATACAAACAAACAACAAACTCTTCAACCTTATGATATTAGTAAATAGGGTCAATTCTGACATGATTCTCTAAACTTAAAACTTAATTTAATATCAGTCTCTCCTCTTCTCTCTATATTGAGAATGAAAGAGAAACACTGTTGTCAAATTAATTTTAGGTTAAGAGAACCATTCACCCTAGTATAGATACTTTTTAGCGGGCGGGACTATTTTGTTCCTTTGTCATACACTAATATACATATCAAAAAGTAACTTTTGAATTGTTCGTGATTAATTAAAACAATAAGCACTAGTTCAATGTTTTATGAAAAAACAAGTACCAATAATAAAATATTATGTAAGATGAACATACAACAGAGCGTTTCAGCATCCTACTTATACCTATTATAAAACTAGCTGACACGAAAATCTGTATACGACATAACCGTACAGACGATAATACAATTAAACTTGAAAAGGATCCTCACGGCGGACTGAATTCGATATAAATGTCAAAGTAAACTCTACCCGTGGTCCGCACAAAAAAGGTGCGTTTACTCACGGCCTATTTGATTTGGTGTTGACGCAGAGAGTCACTTACGCAAAATGTCATCGTTAAAAATTTGGTCATAATGTCACATTGGCACAACATAATTTTTGCGCAATGGCACTTTCGCAAAACGACATTTTCGCCAATTTTTTTTTAATTATCGAAAAACACCATTTTCGCAGCATGTCACTCCAGCTATTTTTTTCTTCTATGTTATGGCAGGCAATTATTATAATTAATTAGTTTTATGCTGATATGTTTTTATTACATAGATCTCACCTAAGAAAAAAAATTTCTGGAGTGACATCCAGCAAAAATGGCGTATTGAGAGAAAGTGAAATTGTTCAAAAATGACGTTCTGCGAAAGGAGCGTTTTGCGAAAGTGATGTCCTGCGAAAATGTCGTTTTGCGAAAGTGACGTTTTGCATCAGGACCCTTTTCAGTCGAATTCCAGCGGGAAGCAGTGCTAAAGCATCGCGGAACCCTATCACGGAATTCAATTCAGTAATCCTTACACTAATATTCTTTTAAGAGTGCTCTAATGGTTCCAACAAAGGAATGAAATTGCTTCGTCCACAAGAAAAACTTGCACAAGGATTTGAGTTGGAGCACTCCAGACTCCTTATCCCATTGTCAACAGAGGAATCAGTTGGTAATTGAACAGGAATTTGTAACAGTCCAACGACGGATCGTACAAATCTTGCTCCATTATCAGGATTAAGCCAAGAAGGAGCCCTTAAATATAAGGAATAGTGTTGGTGCAATCTGGAAGCTATGATTTAAGACGTGTTTCTCTTGCTAGTTTTAGTGACGGTGATTGTGAGATGTCTGTTGATGACTATGATAATAGGATAGAAGAGTAAAACGGAATTAAAAAAAAAATAGGAGAAAAAACAAGAGGAATGCAGTCATCATCAGCCCTTAACTGTTCTCAGTGCTGGGAACAGGCCTTCCCTATGGATGGAAGAAGAATGTGCTATAACCCACCACATTGTCCCAGTGGCGATTAGTGGGTATTAACGACTGCAGATGCAACCGGGACCAACGGTTCTACTTGCCTTCTGAAGCATGGAGGAATTCCAGGTGACAAATTATTGGTTACGCAACCAATGGCCGACCTTAACGAACATTATTTAGATTACATAATCGCTATGGAGCTCTGTGCGCTGTGACATACAGCGCTGACCCCAAATAGGATAAGTATAAGGCAGTTGATGATGATGGAGATCAAAGATGAGATGTTCGTTATTCAACAACCCTTAACGAGGTGATCATACATACATAAATCACGCCAATTTATCTCCGAAGGGGTGGGCAGATTTGACTCCCACATTTCGACAACTATTGTGAAAGGACCATGTCGAGAGACTGATGAACGGAGAGAGTGATTGGGATGAAAACATTCCAATGCATACTGCTCAAGGTTTTGGCTTAGGTTTTACAACCGGTCTTCTGCTCGACTCTCTTTGGGTACAATATGATTATTAATTACAATTAATGTTTCAATATCTCTAGAAATAAATTCGATTCTATATCCTAGGTACTTGCAACGTGCTGTTCGATTAACCATTCCGATCTCACTCTACAAGATTCACTCATCAAAGATTTCGCTTCGCATAGCTTGACTGTAAAGTCTCAGCCTATCTCAGCGTCGGCATTATGCAAATGAGATGTCTGCTTGTCTTGTACAATCGAATACCGCCTCTACCGTGAACCGACTCGATATGCTAAAACCTTATTTTGAATTCGAGTTACAATCGATTGGTGAACGATTGCTACATTTGGTTACAGCGTCGATTTAAATAAATTGATTGTTTCAACAGTGACTTTGAAGGAGATTTATGTACTTCAAATAAGTATGTTATTTGATGGAAAGGTTTTATCAGTTGAGTTGAACACTTAAGTTTTTGTTGGGAATGAATAACTAGCTACTGATAAAGTAGTAACTAAAGCAAACGATATACGGTATTTAGTGCCGTGTGATGGCAGTACAGAGTACAATTGTCATTATCCGAAATCACTTCTGCGGGTATCGTACAAGGCGACTAAGGATTAAAACAGTAAAGAGGCAGCGTTCCTATTATTCCACCTAGCAATATACTTGGATTTCCATGCCCGATACTGTGACACCTTTCCAGTGTGATTAAGGATATGAATCCAAAGGCAGTGGATGGCTTGATGGCATCTGATCGATATGAATTGAAGATATGTCCATTACCATTCTGGTGCATTTTGGTGGTATACCTGGCAACATCTCAAAGGCGACTTTTACTACAATCCTGGAGCGAGTCACATCATACGTAGTTTTTTTAGCCCCAGGCCAGCATTGAAGGAATTTGTAACATTTAATATAAAATAATGTTCAAACAAATTATTACTGGATAAAATAATTATGCTAGATTTAAGGGCCTCGGAACATGTTAGAAAAGGTTTTTAGCTCCCTCAATAAATATTTGCGTCCACCCTTAAGCAAAACACGATATGTGTGTCTGAAAATTTCTAAATCGAGGTAATCGCGTATTACTTAGCTACTTGAAGCACGCCTAAAATGCCGCATAGGTGGCAATAAAATTTCAACCTATTAAAAAAATTTGGTTAGTTAGAATAACGATTTTCAAAAATATAAGTATAATAATAAATCTGCCGTGTGGTGTGGTGACGCACAGGCACAAGTCTTCCCTACGGATGGAAGAATATAGGTAGAATGGGCCATAACCCAACATGGTGAGGTGAGTATTAACGACTGCAGATGCAGCCGGGAACAACGGTTTAACGTGTCTTCCGAAGTATGGAGGAACTCGAGATAAAATAATCACCCACCCAATGACCGCCCTTAGTCAACATTGCTTATCAGGTCGAGCGCCCTAAGCCACTGCACTATGGAGCTCCTCCCCTACTCTCCTCATCAAGCCATAATCTGTGAGTCGAAATGCACGCTGTGGCTACAAAATGCCGCGTGAGCTCATTTAACTCGATTGCGCTTTGAAATATTTTTCTGCCCACATGCGCGGCGCTCGGTTACACGCTCCCCGCAGCTTAAATAGTCTGGGAATTAAATTTAAATGCACTGTTGTTTATGGCAAAATTAAATTTCCATCACCACGTGCACAGTGGGCTCTGTGACAAACTTTTCCGACGCACACTGGTTAATAATTAAAACTGGATTATGTATACGAGCTCGCAACTGAACGGGGTAGACCTAAGTATCGATTAAAGCTGTTTTTATCTAAGACTTTCGAGAATCTGTACTGTAATGTGAAATGATTTTCATGTACTGTCTACAGCGTAGCGTTAGTACTCTTTCATTAATATTGGTAAATTTACAGCCGACTGCCTCTCTTATGCATGGGGAAGGCCTCTGCTCCATCAGTAGGAGCAGGGCTGGTAATAATGACGATATGAATATATACTAAATGCAGTTGAAAGGCAATGTCCATTTCTATAACACTGAGTAAAAAAAAAATAGTTGAATGGCTGCGCCTGCGGGTAGTCGTATTTTTTTTACAGTTTCGTTTCCGCTTGTGCACCGCGACGCGATAGCGCCCGTAACTGACGCTGGAAATAAAGTTGTCCTTTTGAAATTACGTCTGATATTTCGCTCGGGGAGAAATGAAAAGTATGAAAACTGTACTTGGTTGGCTGGTAATAATATATAATATTATACAAATAAACACATACATACATAAATCACGCCTATATCCCCAATGGGGCAGGCAGAGGCGAATAAAACACCCACTTTTTGCTAATTAGCTTAGGTCCCAGGTGGCGAGCCTATTGCCATTTTCCACTTCCTACAATACTTACATACCTACTTCTTTCGCTTCATCCAATCTCTTCATGAATGCCCGTCGGTTTCGGGTACTCTTGACCTGGTCCTTTTTTAATATAATATCCTTTTTTAATAGACTTTCAGTTTCATCATGAAATATTTCTACAAAGATTTTGGTGGTTAGAAAAAGAATTTCGAAAAATTATGATCTTGAGGCGGGAATCGAACCCGCGTCCGCTGCTATCCGGGCAGGTGCCTGACCGCTCGGCCACCCAAGACGCTAATTAACTTGCCGAAATTCTTCTAACCTTTACACTTCACGTTGTAAGCCAACGGGTACCCTCGCAATGTAGAAATAAATTTCAAACATTCCAAAGCAGATATTTTTACAAATAGCATGCGTTTGGTTAAGCTTGGGTTTGCTTTATAAACTATTCGATTTTTAATTTTAACATTATATAAATGTTAGAAAAATTAGTACAAAGATTTTGGTGGTTAGAAAAAGAATTTCGAAAAATTATGATCTTGAGGCGGGAATCGAACCCGCGTCCGCTGCTATCCGAGCAGGTGCCTGACCGCTCGGCCACCCAAGACACTAATTAACTTGCCGAAATTCTTTTAACCTTTACACTTTACGTTGTAGCCAACGGGTACCCTCGCAATGTAGAAATACCACATCTAACTACCAAAATCTTTGTACAAATTTTTCTAACATTTATATAATGTTAAAATTAAAAATCGAATAGTAAGTATTTCTACGTTATTTTTAGCTCCCAAGCCAGCTAGGCAGGTTTTGCTTTGTAACATTACTCTGGCGATGGCGCCAATAAACGTCAAAAACCTGGCTCGCAATACAACAGTTCTCTAAAGCGATATGCATAAATCGCCCGTATACAAAAATTGGATTCAAACATAAATTCCTTCTGCCTTTGCAGCGATAAGCCGAGCAGTATAAAAACGTCAAACCTGTCAAATTATCAATTCCCCGAACGCAGTATTGTCAGTTCGAATAAAGCTGTAATATGCTACTTGTAGGGTTGGCAGTGACTGTCGCTTAACTTTATTTAATTTTTTGATTGAAATTAATATAGTTTACCCATATAGGTAGTTTTTTTGTTACAGTTTGCCGCGTGGTGATGGCAGAGCAGAGTACAATTGTCACCACTCCCCATCTCCCGCGGGTGTCGTACACGGCGATTAAGGGTTAAGTCAGCAATGAGTAATGGGCAGCAGCGTTCCTCTTATGCCAAAGTACTGCGAATTCTGTGTCCGATAGACGGCAATAGGCTCCCCATCTATTACATGCGACCTATCCTGATTGACAAACGTTGGTGTTTATTTATCTTTGCCTACACCTTTGGGGATATGGGCGTGATTTATGTATGTATATACAACATGCACTGGAGCAAACATTTCGGAAAGACAAAAAAATCTGGTAAATAAATAAACGATACACTGGCAACCCTACGTCCCGTATTGTTACTGACCTACTTCTGGCAACATTAATTGTCATCTGCAGTTCGGCAACACATTTCTGTGTGGCCAAAAATAATTATGTGTGGAATCCAAGCCATACCATGTGAGCGACCACGCCGCATGGACATATTGGGAAATTAAGTTAGTTAATATTTTTTAATTGTTGACAGCAGAGCTTGTGCAGTAGCAAGGGTGCCCTACCTGCAGTTGCCAATCATCATCATCATCACCAGTCCTTTAATGTCCCCTGCTGGGGCACGGGCCTTCCCCATTGATGGAAGAATATAGGTAGATTGGGCCATAACCCACCACGCAGGTCCCGTGTGGGTTGGTGAGTATTAACGACTGCAGACGCAGCCAGGACCAACTGCTTAACGTGCCTTCCGAAGCACGGAGGAGCTCAAGATAATAAAATTTTGGTCACCCATCCAATGACCGGCCTTAGTGAACCGGTTGGATACAAAATCCCCAGATGGGTGGGGTGAGGTGTGTTTTAGGCCCTCATCATGAGTCAACCCTTTAATATCCACACTCCTGGGGCACAGGTCTTCCGGTCCCGCCGATAGACAGAAGAATACAGGGAGAATGGACCATAACCCATCACGCTGGCCTTTTTTTTTACGGAGTGGACTGCCTTTGGCACCATATCAGCCGCTAGCTAAGCGGCTGACGTGCGTGGGGCTCGCCCGACTCTTTCGAGTCGGGAATACCCACCAAACCACTCCGGTGTTCCCCTAGCCCTTCAAGCGGGGAGAGTCTGGGATCCGCCGTGAGGCAATTCACCAGTCTCTCCCCAGAATGTGGGGCTCGAACCCACGACCCTGAGATGAAGAGTCTCATGCTCTACCGACTGAGCTAGCCGGGCTGGTATCACGCTGGCCTAGTGTGGCTTGGTGGATATTAATGACTGCATATGCAAGGATAAATCAGTGATGAGGAATGGGCAGCAGCGTTCCTCTTAAACCACCTTGCAATGTACTGCGACTTTTGCGACATGACTCGGAAACAAACTTTGTGGTGACCAGAAATGTTTGTTTCCGAGTCATGGTTGTGTATATGTTAATGTAGTATATTTTCAACATTTATATACATAATTATATTAAACATATGTCCGTCATCTAGAATCCATAACACAAGTGCTTAGGCTACTTACTTTGGGCTAGATGATAGGTGTGAGTGTAAAAAAAATTATTTATTTATTTCTTTACTTTTGTGCCCAATAAATGGCAATAGGCTCGCCACCCATTACATGCGGCCCAACATAATTGGCGAAACGTGGGTGCTAGTTCACCTCTGCCTACCTCTTCGGGGATATAGGCGTGATTTATGTGTCTCACTGTGTGTGTGTGTGCTTGTGTGTATATGTATATGCAGTGTGGTGACGGCAGAGTAGAATACAAATCTCTCCCGTGGGTGTCGTACAAGGCGACTAAGTATAAAACATTGATGAGGAATGGGCAGCAGCGTTCATGGGACCTAACATAATTGTCGAAACGTGGGTGTTAATTTCACCTCTGCCTACCCCTTCGGGGATATAGGCGTGATTTATGTATGTATTTATTTATTTATTAGTAAGGCACACCAACAGCTCACATAGTAAATTAATATAAAATAATATAAATGTATGTATGTATGTATTATGTATTTTGCTGGTGAGAGATGAACCAATATACACATTACCATTCTCATTCTCACGCGATAACTTCTATATAGGTAAAGTAGCAAGTTTTCTTTAAAACCCATACAACAATAGGTGTTCTTTATTCATCGAATGAATATAATATTTCGATCTCAATAGCGGGAAGCCCCAAGAATATAAATGCCCGGGCACAATGGCTAGATCTCTCCGATTGTTACTGGTTCGGAGGCTTTTGTAAATAGTTTTTGTCGGGCCGGCTTAGTATGTAGACACCTGAGGGCTGAAAATGAAGAAGAAGAATTGATTATTGATTAGTATTGAAGAAGTATTGATTAGTCAACTGTTACATATTTAAAAACTATAACAATAGTTGTAGGAAAACCAGGAGAAAATGTCTATTGAAAATGTTGAACCCACCAACCCGCACTGGGCCAGCGTGGTGGGTTATGGCCCATTCTCACTATATTCTTCCGTCCGTAGGGAAGGCCTGTGTCCCAGCAGCGAGGACATTAAAAGGCTGGCGAATGGCGATGGTGGTTGTTGGCAACGCCCCCCAAAACTTAATTAAGAAAAAGATTTTGTCTACGATTGCTTGTTTATGACAATTCTGGGTGGATCACTTAATCATTCGATTCATTCTCTTGCTTCACCGCGCGTCCACCCGAGCGGTCGAATTTGTGTGTGCTGCTGTGCAAATAAAAAGTAATTTTTTACTATCGAAGAAACTGGTGTTTTCCCTCGAAACAGCTTCCTGCCCGCGACAGTGGTGATGGAAAATGTTGTGATCAAAATTAATGACCACTATCCAGTATTACAGTTTGTTTGTGTACATACCATCAATCTGGATCGTGATCATTGATTTTGATCACGGATGGCGATCGGACTGTGTACGGGCTGCTTTCGTTGTTTTTTATCTCCCAAGCCAGCATGGAAGACCTAGTAGGCAACTTAACCGTCGTAATTATAACGTTTGACGAACTGGCCCGCGAAATCATAGGGCACGATCCACAATCAAACTGTTACATGCATAATTCGAGGGTAATTTGGGACCGACGCTGCGCTGAAATTAGTACGGCGCCTGTAATTCCACAACTGAATAGAGGACAATTTGCGACGCCACACGCACACGTTTCGCGGTTAGGACCAGGGATGTATCGAACGTTCGCGTTCGCATTCGCATAATATACAAGGTGTATGGTACATGGGTTATTAAGCTGGCACCTACCCATGCCAACATAGTCATGATTATAAATGGTGGGGATATTAAAAATTTAAAATTGTAAAAATATTTTTAAAATTTTTCTTACATTTTGTTTTTCCGATCGAACTATTTATATGGAGAATTACATTTTTTTACATATTGAATGTTTCGATATCACCATAGTATTTATAGTATTTATATGACTATGTTAGCATAGGTAGGTGCCGGTTTGATACTCCATGTATACCAAGCACCTTGTGAATGATTCGCATCATTTCAAACACTCAAATCGCAAATGTTTAGCGTATGCGAGTATATGCAAGTGACCAATTATTTAGAGCAGCAGGCCTGTTGTATGAGCCCTTACGAAATAGTGCGTAAGTTGATTAGTGCATAAACAAAGGTACGGGCTACAAGCGCAAGTAACCCGCGCGATGTGATACGCTCGCAGCTACTTGCGCATGTTACTTGAGCACGTACATCCTCGCGTCGCTGGAATCGTATAACCTGCGTAAGTGCTTCAACATGCGCAAGCCACTTGCACCGTGTAAAAAAAAGCACCATTATTTTGATTGATCTGGTTAGTTTTGTTTTTAATTTGGATGTGTAGTACAAAAAAAAAAGTCATACCTTGATATTTTTTGCAATTTTTAAACATTCGCACTCGCATTCGCATTCGCGAGTGACTAAAATATGACATTCGTTACATCCCTAGTTAGGATGCCGTGGCGTGGGTGGCATACTAGAGTTCTGTATAGTACTTAGTACAAAAAGCTTGTCGCCTTACCAAATCGGTCTGAGTGCTGCGCGTATTATTACAGAATAGATCCTAGACAAATACTAGAGCAAGTATCAGTTTAAATAGAGGACAATGGTACTGAATCACATACATACATACATACATAAATCACGCCTATATCCCCGAAGGGGTAGGCAGAGGTGAACTAGCACCCACGTTTCGCCAAATATGTCAGGTCCCATGTAATAGGTGGCGAGCCTATTGCCATTTATCGGGCACAAAAGTCGCAGTACATTGCTGGGTGGTATAAGAGGAACGCTGCTGCCCATTCCTCATCAATGATTTATCCTTAGTCGCCTTGTACGACACCCACGGGAGAGTTTTGGGGTGGTGACAATTGTATTCTACTCTGCCGTCACCACACGGCTTCTGCTGGTACTGAATCAACTGTAAGGTTTTAGTAAGGACATTATTTGGAACACGTCTATAGAAAATTGAATGTAAATAATTATTGTTATGATTGGATTTGGTACTATAACTCAATTTGATTTTAATTTTAACATTATATAAATGTTAGAAAAATTAGTACAAGATTTTAGTGGTACCACTAAAATCTTTGTACTATAATAACTCAAGTTGATAGCTTCAGCATTCAAGGTTACTTGATATATTTGAGGCAATGATATTATATTTAAAGGATAATATAATATAATATCATTGATTTGTGGTCATAGATCTGACAATGATAATTATGCATTGTAGCTCAATATGACGTACTAATATAGGTATAAACGCCAAAAAATGCTCTTTATTTGGTCATATCAGGAGAACTACATAAATATATGCAAAATATTACTCTTGTTACTCTTACTGCCGCACTCAGAGACGTCACTTAACTTTAATGAGTATTTAATGTCAAAAATTTTCATTCAAATCTAGACCATAGACCCGGCAAGAATAGCGACTAGTTTTGAATTGTCATTTTTTGACGTTAAGTACTCATTAACGTTATTTGACGTCTCTGAGTGCGGCAGTTAGCTATTCAGAACTCACACGTCGGTTGTGAAACAGACTCTAACTGCCGCACTCAGAGACGTCAAATAACGTTAATGAGTACTTAACGTCAAAAAATGACAATTCAAAACTAGTCGCTATTCTTGTCGGGTTATGGTCTAGATTTGAATGAAATTTTTTGACATTAAATACTCATTAAAGTTATTTGACGTCTCTGAGTGCGGCAGTTAGTCTCTAGGACTACGAATGCCAAGATCATACAATGAGATAGTCTGCACTTTTGAACCGCATGTAACCCTATAACCCCTCAGTATTCAATAGAGACTCGTCAAAGACAGATCACGTAATTCAAGTGGTTATTGCGAACGCTAATGAAGACATCGATTCATCTTTTGAGCACTCACACTGTGAATAGGCCTTTGAAAAACAACTGTCTGGTTGTAATTTATCTTTTGAAAAAGTACTACAGATTATATTACAGCATAAGTGACTCGTTGGATATTAGGGGTTTAAAGTATCAAATTGCCATTTTGTATGGAGAATTTAGCGAAAATTCATTTTTCCATACAAACGTATTTGAGATTTTTAAAGGAATCACAAATCTAAATTTTTATATAATTTTGTGGGTTTATTTAGACAACATTAAGCTATGGATACCTAGGACAAAGAGTATATAATACACTACGTTTACCTAGGATACCTAGATATTTTTTTTTTATAACGGAGAAGGACTGGTATCCGTGTCCGTGGATCTAAGTGGTACTTAGGACGAGCTGTTTTTGAAGATTTATTGGTAGTGAAAGAAATAAAAATATAAGTGCTTGAAATGAAGTCTAAAATAAAAAAAGAATAATGCGACATAACTATTGTTATAAAGAAATTATACACTACTACTAAATAATGAGGGAACATCGGCAACTTCATACTTTAACCCCTATTATAATTAGTATATGATATAATTATACATAGATACATAAATCACTTCTTTCTCCTCAAAGCAGTAGGCAGAGGAGTTTTAACTTATTCTTGGTCTCACGTTATAGGGGCGAGCCTATTGCCATTCACCGGGAACTTTAGTCGCTGTAATTTGCCAGATGGTACACCTAAAACGCTGTTTCTAATTCCTCATAATATTATAATTCCTAGTCGCCTTGTATGACACCCACAGAGGCAGTAGTGACAATTGTATTGTTCTCTGTCGTCACCACACGGTATTCCTCTCATTCTCTTATAGTTGTTAAATCTGGTCCAAACTGTAACATTATTACGTAAACGACTTGAACATTAAATGCAAATATGTTACCTAAGCGATAAAGTTTTTGAATTGCAACCGAGCAGTTTGCGTACGGGCTGAACAATAACTTAATTGTAGCCAACAATCCGCGGCCATGTTGGAAACTGTGGAGTTGTTATAGCGCCATCTATGGAAGTAGTGCTGTAACTAAATGGTACAGAATACCAGTCTCCAATGTACTTGCCTTTGTGATCATTATGTCGTTTCTTCTCATATTCTTCAATCCATAGGACGTGCCTGTGGCCCAGCAGTGGGGATATTATCCAATCACTGGTACATAATTTACAATGTACCTGCAATGTCATAACTCGTTGACAATGGTGGGTTTCTCTACTCTACAGCCTTCTTGCGTGTCGTTCTGCTAGCGGAGCGTTGGGCTCTGCGTTTAGTATCATCTTGGTATTGAACGCGTCAGGGTCGGCGCTTCGTTGCGGATCTGGGCGTGGGCGGGTTTTGGAGACCTATCATTACAGATTGAGGCACTCCCCTATTTTTTTCTTGGACACACGGGTTTCCGGTATCTAGCGTCTTGACGATTTATAAGTGTATTGTAATCATACCAGCTATGAATAAATGAATTTTGACTTTGACTTTGACTGGTCCGATGATAACGATGATGATCCAATCACTGGTCCACCCCAAAGTGGGGTATCAAAGGGTTAATGATAATAATGATGATGATCCAATCACTGGTCCACCCCAAAGTGGGGTATCAAAGGGTTAATGTTAATAATGATGATGATCCAATCACTGGTTGGTTTATTCCTAGCAAACATTGGTCTAGTCCTAGAAAACATTGGTCTAGTCCTCGCAAACATTGGTTCTCTTACCCAATAACAAACCAAGTATCATAAAACACAGCTTATTTCTATAGACTATAGAATACAATTGTCACCACCCCAAATCTCTCCCGTGGGTGTCGTACAAGGCGACTAAGAATAAATCAGTGATGAGGAATGGGCAGCAGCGTTCCTCTTATACCACCTACCAATAGCAATGCACTGCGACTTTTGTGCCTGATAAATGGCAATAGGCTCGCCACCTATTACATGGGACCTAACATAATTGGCGAAACGTGGGTGCTAGTTCACCTCTGCCCACCCCTTCGGGGATATAGGCGTGATTTATGTATGTATGTATTTCTATAGACAAACTATAAAGACTGACTTAATTTTATTTACTCATACACATACCTCAGGTTGCAGGTTTGAAACGGCTTAATGAAACGACAAACGTGAAACTCCAGAGACGCAGTTTCGGTAATTCCGTCTCTAAATGAATTGGGACGGATTTCAAAAGCTCGCAACTAAGTTGCATTCGGAGTTGAGGTGTGAAGCGCTATGGTATGGATGGGTCAGAAAATAAGGTTGATTTTTCACCAGAGATGTGTGAGGTAGCTAAGCGGTCTTCTTTTTCTCCCTGCTCTGTCCCCAGTCTATCTGGGGCAGGCGCAGTTTGTTTCCTCTTCCGTTCATATCGGTCAGGCGTCACCAAGCCATCCTCTCATGACTCTCTTTTGATTCATATCATCCATCACACTGGTATAGTGACGGGATGAATGAATATGTAGAAAAGAGACGGAACGGATCATGTCGAGAGATCGATGAGAGAGTTATTGGAATGACAACATTCCAATCCATGCCGCTCAAGGATTTCAGCCGGCCGCCTGTCTGACACCAACCCTCTTTGGGTATGCTGTTGCTGGTAGTTTGCTCTCCCCCATTCGGGTGCCCCAAGTTGCTCTACACCGTGCGATCTCCCTTAGTCGACTTTTACGACACCTATTGTTTGTGCCGATTCTAAAACGATGAAATGCCACATCCTGACCTTAGGAGATCCACAATCTAGCCGTAATAATGAACGGGTAGCTAGGCACCACCCTTGCAGCTGATGTGTACAAATTACTGTGTGTCCGTCCATTGCAAGCGTTATTACTACAACTGCAGTTTCTCTTGCAAGTGAGACTAATAGGTGAAGAATAATGGCGACGCTACTGTCTGGTGTGTGGTGACGGCAGAGCAGAATACACTTGTCACCACCCCCATCTCTCCCGCGGGTGTCGTACAAGGCGACTTAGGGTTCAGACAGCGATGAGTAATGGACAGCAGCATTCCTCTTATGTCACCTGGCAATGTAGAGCGATTTCCGTGCCCGATAAATGGCAATAGGCTCGCCACCTATTACATGGGACCTAACTCAATTGGCGGAAAGTGGGTGTGAAATCACCTCTGCCTATCCCGATATAGACGTGATTTATGTATGTACCTATTTATAATTTATTTTAAATAAAGTGGATACGTAAAAACTTATGTGGTGCAGTTTTACAAAATTAGACATCATGCCTATCTATTAAGCAAGATGTTCTTTATAATTTTATGGCACACCTGTCTATAAACGGACTTGCCGCCTGCTACGCGTAGGTACGGAAAATCCCACTTCTTGGTCAGAGGGTGACATAAAACTGTGACCTTACCTCGGGCGATAAAAAAGAAGGCCCCATATCATTCTTCGTTTAATCGCCCTTGGTATATAATGTGCAATTAATTAAGAACATAATGTCTAATAAATTTCGCCTAACCGAGATTCCTTATCCGTTCCGACACACTCACATAACGCGGCATTGTCTAACTAATTATTATTCGGTTTTCCATTTTGTTTTCCAATAAATTACAAACTTTGCCCGAAGACGGGGCAAGTTCTTGAATATCATTAATTTTAACGAAGCCACAATCCTCTGGTGTTAATCAGTACTGGAGTACGCACCAGTTAACTGGCATCTGTAGCTCTTAGCGCCCTGCAATAGGGTGCATTTTGCCGTGTGCACAGTTCGGTCGGTTCGGTTCCTAAGTACAATGTTCAACGTTATTTGCGTCGGAATATTCATAAAAGTCTTTTTTAAGTTTTGATGAAATTTGTCATTTCTTGGAGGGTGCTAATGAAATTTCTTGATAACCACGAATTGTTTGGCGGGTAAATAAAATTGGGTAACTTCACAGTTAGTTTGCACGGATGAATCGAAGGTTTCAATTGCAGCAGCTGTGTTTTATACCGTGTGGTGACGGCAGAGTAGAATACAATTGTCACCCCCATCTCTCCCGGGGGTGTCGTACAAGGCGACTAACGATAAAGACAGCAATGAGTAATGGGCAGCAGCGTTCCTCTTATACCACCTAGCAATAGTACTGCGACTTTTGTGCCCGATAAATGGCAATAGGCTCGCCAGCTATTACATGGGACCTTACATAATTGTCAAAACGTGGGTGCTAGTTCACCTCTGCCTACCCCTCTAGGATATAGGCGTGATTTGTGTATGTGTGTAAGTTTTGCTTGTCATCTTGTGAGTATCATCATACAAGTGCTTATGCTACTTACTTACTTTGGGCTAGATGATAGGTGTGAGAGTAAGAAATACATACATAAATCACGCCTATATCCCCTAAGGGGTAGGCAGAGGTGAATTAACACCCACTTATCGCCTATTTGGCTAGGTCCTATGTAATAGGTTGCAAGCCTATTGCCATCTATCGGGCACATCAAACGCAGTAGGTATATTGCTAGATGGTACAAGAGGAATGCTGCTACCCATTCCTCAGCACTGATTTAACCTTAGTCGCCTTGTACGACACCCACGGGAGAGATGGGGGTGATGACAATTGTATTCTACTCTGCCGTCACCACACTTAATAGAAAGAAATATTTATTTATTATTATTTTAAGCTTGATGACCAGAAGATTGACCGAGCACGCTACTGGTTTTGGTCGTTTTAACCAGAATCAGAACTAATGCCATAAAAATTAAGAATAAATATCTTCCTTTCATAAAGTATAATAAAGAAATAAAAATTGTCGTCCTGATTATTTGAAATAATTTTTCTAACATGAATACAATATTACAAAGATAAAAAATAAAATTTATAAAATAAAAAGCTAAATGTTGTTCAGATTTACATGCGTATGTACACTGTACGTACATATAGAACAAAAACCATTAGGATATCAATCGTTGCAGGTACAGACATACGATATTTATCGCTCCTGTGTATTGGTTTGCTCGTGTCTTGAATAGTGATCACGACTGGGTGAAAGGGGATTCATCTATCCTTAATACTGATCAAAAGTTTGGTCACTAGTATTACTAATTGTGATATGTAGTAAAAATATGATTAAATCTTATTGCTTGATTTTTATTTCAAAATTAATAATAAGTGTTATAATTACGTCAAATTGAAAGTATTTCAAAGGGTACTCGAGAGTACCCGAAACCGACGGGTATGCCGGTTTCGGGTATATATATAAGGACATTAAATATGAGATTGGATGAGGCGAAAGAAGTATGTATGTAAGGATCGTAGCAAGTGGAAAGAAGTGGTCTCTGCCTACCCCTGGAGAAAGGCGTGACGTTTGTTTGTAATTTTTTCCCTTCGAAAATGTTTACCACCTATTACATGAGACCTAACAAAAAAGACGAATTATGAATCCAAATACACCTCTGCTTGCCCCTTCGGGAAAATATAGACGTGATTTAAAAATTTGCGTTTGTATGTTTTTTGTCAGTACCTATTTCTAGTTCCAATTCTGATTTTGGCTCGTATTTTTTGGCCTTCTGTACTACTGTCTAGTCGAAATATACTATAATTTCTATTTCTAATACAACGTTGAGACGTGTTCAAGATGGTACCTAAATAAAATATTCCCACCGTGATCTCATACAGCCGTCAAAGGTAAAGTGTTCTTTCTTGAATCACGAACAAATGTGACGATTGGAACGTAAACCCTTGTAGAACCACGAATTCTACGGATATACCTTTATAAGCCGGTAGCGACAGGGCCGGATTGAGACACTCAGATGGGTGAATAAAAGAAAAAACAAATTTAATAAATTCAATAGAACAAGTAGTTTGCTTCTTCCTGCAAAACTATTTGAGGTTGGTGCATTATCAAACTTTTGATTAGCGGTAACTGCAATTAAATTTCTGCAATAGTATCTATCTATTGGCCGTATGGTGACGGCAGAGCAGAATACTATTGTCTTCACTCCCATCTCTACCGCGGGTGTCGTACTAGGCGACTAAGGGTAAAAAAACTGCGATGAGTAATGGGTAGCAGCGTGCCTTTACATATACATACATAATTAACACCCACGATTCGCCAATTGGATTAGGTTCCATATAATAGGTGGCGAGCGTATTGCCGTTTATCGGGCACGGAAAAAATCGCAATTGCTAGGTGGCATAAGAGGAATGATGCTGTCCATTACTCATCACTGTTTAACCCTTAGTCGCCTTGTACAATACCCGCAAGAAAGATTGGGGTGGTGAAAATTTTATTCTACTCTGCTGTCACCACACGCGGGAAACATGACATCTTTATAAAACAATTAAATCATTAAAACCTTAACGATGTGATGGATGATATTTCCTATACTGATGTGAAATGATTGCCTTTGGAAAAATTGCAAGGAAAATAATAAAAACAACAATTTAATTTTCCCTTTAAAACTGCTTTCCTGTCAAACATTTGACGTAACCATGGCAACCAAATCGTAACCAGGCTACGTGATAATTTATATAGCATAACAACGTATGCCGGGTCCAAAGACTACAATGTATGCCTAGTCAGCTAGTTATGAATAAAAAGGGAGCGAGTGGCTAGATTACGTCTGAACGATACAGATCAACCAGTAACATAAGGCAGGAAGATGATGATTGGGGAGAGACTGGTGAATTGCCTTGTGCAGATCAGATGTTGCAGATCTCAGACTCTCCCCGCCAAAACGGCTTGTTTAGCGGATATTCCCGACTCAGTCATGTG
Organism: Cataclysta lemnata; assembly: GCA_963931975.1. Lineage (NCBI taxonomy): Eukaryota > Metazoa > Arthropoda > Insecta > Lepidoptera > Crambidae > Cataclysta > Cataclysta lemnata. The sequence continues at coordinate 2,674,616 of OZ008362.1, read as the reverse complement.
TCGGGCGAATCCTACACACGTCAGCCGTCTAGCTATAATAGCGGCTGAATTACGGTGCTTAAATGCATTGCACTCCGTAAAAAAAGGAAGATGACGATAATCTTTGTTCGGCCCGCCCTAATGCGGCCCTGCCCTCCACAGAATCCGGTACAAATTGGATTTATCACGGGGAGTTGCGGCGAAATTGTAAATAAACTTGCGCGCGGTCCCTGATTCAATTCCCGGGCGGGGCGCGTGACGCGGTGATCTGTGGCTCACTTATCCGGCAGCCACTTCTAGTGGATTGGAGGCGCACGTGGTCATTGTTTTGTATTTGGAATCGGAATATTGGTGGTGGATTTTGTTTTATTGATACGGTTGATAATAATAATTGAGAAAGGGATGCTCGCATGGTTTGGTCACGTCGAAAGAAAAAAATCATCCTCTGAGCCCATGCGCTCGGGGACCGCGTTCAGAAATTACTTCGTCGGATCTTGTGATAATAGTCAACAGTCATTAGCTCTATTTCTGATTTGATTCCATTGTAACCCTCAGCTAAGGGTTAACTGTCGCACTCAGAGACGTCAAATAACGATAATTAGTACTTAATGTCAAAAAATTACAATTCAAAACTAGTCACTATAATTGCCGCGTCTATGGTCTAGATTTAATTGAAATTTTTTGAGATTAGGTACTCATTAAATTTATTTGACGTCTTTGAGTGTGGCAGTAACTGCCGCACTCAGAGACGTCAAATAACGTTAATAAGTACTTAACGTCAAAAAATGACAATTCAAAACTAGTCGCTATTCTTGCCGGGTCTATGGTTTAGATTTAAATGAAATTTTTTGACATTAAATACTCATTAAAGTTAATTGACGTCTCTGAGTGCGGCAGTAAGACAGCGATGAGTAATGGGCAGTAATGGGTGGCATTACTTTTGTATCACCTAGCAATATACTGCGATATACATGCCCGATAGATAGCAAAACACCACCTATTACATGGGACCGAATATAATAATAATTGGCGAAACTTGGGTGCAAACTCACCTCTGCCTACCCCTTCGGAGATATACCAGGAGACTCTTTGGTCACTTCGTTCAGACCATCAAACTTAACAAACGCTATGAGAGCAATTCCAAATTCACGAAAAAATATCAGCTGTGTCATACAAAATGATAATACCTACTTGACCCAAATGTATGAAACGGCTGTTATTTTTAATTTGGAGTTGCTCCCATAGCGTTTGTTAAGTTTGATGGTCTGAACGAATTCCAAAAATCTTTTGCAGTGACCAACCAAGCCTCCTGGTAAAGACGTGATTTATGTATGTATGTAACCGTCAGCTGACGCTCTTTTGGCTGATCAACCATTTCTGGGTTATTCCACACTTTGTTTGCATAGTGCTATAGCGTAGCCCCCACAACACACATTTTCCGGTAGGCGTGGTGGAGGAAATTCGTGCTACCATGATTTATGTGGTAAGTTGGGCTTAAAACATTCCGCAGCGTAATGTATCGCACTAAATAACAATGAAACAGGCATTACTTGCTTTAGCAACAGCAGAGCAGGGTACAGGGGTCGTGGAAACGAAAGAAGTAGGTAATGCGGGAAAGAAAATTTTACTGTAAATTCACAAAGAAAAGGAGTTTTACAAAATTCAGCTTCGGTGAAACAATATTTTTTTTCATGTATCTGTGGAAAATATTGAAATTGATAAACAAGACTTCTAATTCAGAACTTATTATTTATTAATCAGTTCACACACCGTACAGTAAAAGTTTTACCATGACAGAAGAAAGATACAAAAGTGGTGCCTATCTGGCGTGACAATATAAATGTAAACGGGTAAACAATAAGTATAGCGTACAGCCTAGAATTAATTATAAAATTGTATCCAATGGAACATTGCTATATAATTTATATTTGCATAAACACATCGTTAATTTAAAGTGAGTTTGTTTTACTTAAAAGTACATTATACAGGGCGTCCCACGGCCATGCCACACGGAGGGAAAGTATATTAAATATTGAACGTAGGATATTTTGCTAAGAGAAGAGATCGTTTTATTTTTAATAATAAGTAGAACTGTATTCACAGATTTTTAAAAAATCGCCTACCTCAACCGGGAATCGAACCCGCCAAATGTGATAGAAAAATTACATTGTAAGCGGGGTGCCGGTATGATGAAGAAAACAGCAATGAATTTGTAGAAACGACTGTATTCTGACGGTACTTGTACAATACAATATTTAGGTATCGCAGCGAGCGTTCAATTCCTGGATCTCCGTAGAAAGTCCAGAGACTTGCGGCCCGTATATAATTCGCGATAGATGAGTATTTAGTTTCAACCAATCCGTCTCAACGTATGTGAAAGCGGACAGTTTGCGCCAAACACTTGCCCTAGTGAAAGAATAATCAACAATATTAGCTGGAGACTATATGCTGGCCGGTGAAGTAAACGATACCGCGATTCAGCGTACTGGTAGCGCCATCTAGTGGGGAGTAGTAGTAGCTCGTAGATGTTTGGTGTTACAGGTCTCCCCCTCTGTCTACGCGGTCGTCCCGACAAGTAAGACAGTGTCTCGCAATTACTGGTTGTCGACATCATTGTTACTTCTTGCTCTTACGCGGACGTCCCCTTTTCCTTATCGGAGCAACAGGACTTGGAAGAGGCAGCCCATCGTCCGACTGAAAGTATCGCAGCGCTGATGAGTGATACACACCAACAACTTCATTAGTGCCTGGGTTAGCGATTTCAAAAGAGCTCGGCCCATGACGTCGACTGATTGTGTATGGTCCGTCACGTCGCGGGGCTAATTTCGCACTGAAACCTTGACCAGCCTTACTCAGTGGGTGTGTATCAACCAAGACGAGATCTCCAACTGCGTAAGATGGTCGTGGTTTCCTCATTTTGTCCGCGTATTCTTTCCTTTTCTCTTCTTTCATTTCCTGCACCTCCCTTACTCTCTTAAGCGTGTCCGCCATTAATATGAGCTTTGGTGTTATCTCTGCGACAAAATTGTCATTTTGTATAATATCTCTGAGATCATGCTCAACATCATCCGGGGTCCGCAGGTCACGGCCAAAAGTCAAGTAGGCCGGTGAGAATCCTGTGGAGATGCATATCGCTGTATTCATAGCGAAACGGATACTAGGAAGTTTATCAGCCCAGGTGGTATGATCATCTTCCACTAACATAGCCAGCTGGGTCTTCAAATCACGATTTCTTCGTTCCACTGGGTTGGTCTCTGGGTGATACACAGGGGTCAGACCATGGTGTATGTTGAGACAAAAAGACAATTGCTGTATAACGCTACTCACAAACTGTGAACCATTGTCACTGAGGAAGCGTCGAGGTGTCCCATATCGGAGAATGATTTCATTTAATAGAATTTTTGCACATTCTTCAGCCGTAGCATGTTGCAGTGCAAACAATTCAACCCAACGTGTGCATACGTCTTCTATAATGAAAATCCAGCTTAACTGGCTTTGAGTGCGAGGCAAGGGGCCAAAAAGATCAAAGGCGACTACTTCAAATCTTTGTTTAGTGGCTGTTGTTTGAAGTAACCCTGACGGTCTCTGGTTTGAAGCTTTGTAGCGTTGACATTTAAGGCATCTCTTCACATAAGCTTCGATCTGGCCTCTCATTCCTGTCCAAAAGTACCGGCGTGTGATACGCTCGATCGTCTTTTCGGTACCGAAATGACCTGCGGTTGCCTCATCATGATAGACTCTTATTACTTTTTCTTGTTCATGTTTGGGTACAATCAATAACCCATTTTCACCCTTATTGTCTGGATCGTATCGATACAGCAATCCATTACTCATAAAATACCCTTTCTTGCTCCAATATTCAGCTTCTTCTACTCTTTCACCTTCTAAACATTTAACTATCTTTACTATATTTTCGTCCTTAAACTGTTCTTTCCTTATTTCTTTTTCATTTCTACGAGGCATGTCAACAGAAATCGTGCAGATTCCACAACTCTCTTTTGTTTCAGGTGTACAGGTGGGACGTGATAGAGAGTCTGCTACCACGTTCGTCCTACCAGATATATATTTAATAGTAATGTCGTAGGGCTGTAGTTGCAGAGCCCATCTTGCTAGTCGCCCTGTTGGAGATTTCAAAGACATTAGCCACTTAAGTGCTTGATGATCAGTTAGGACCGTAATCTTTGCACCTTCAATGTAGCCACGAAACTTGTTAACTGCCCATATCACTGCTAAAGCTTCTCTCTCAGTGGTGCTATAATTTCGTTCAGCTGAAGTCAGGAGGCGACTAGCATATTCAACAGGATGCTCTTGATCCCCCTCCCCCTGGACCAGAACTGCACCGATAGCATAGCTGCTGGCATCTGCCTTTACGATAAAGGGCTTAGATTCATCCGCCTGAGCTAGAACTGGAGGGCTTGATAAGAGTTTCCGCAAAGTGTTAAAGGCATCCTCTTGTTCTTTTCCCCATGCCCATACAGCCTTTTTCTTAGTGAGCCGAGTAAGAGGTTCTGAAATCCTGGCAAATTCTGGTATAAAGCGTCTGTACCACGAACACATCTGTAAGTACGACATTAAGTGCTTTAAATTTTGTGGCGGTTGCAACTTGAGTATAGCACTTGTTTTATTTGGGTCCACTTCCAAACCATTCTGAGTAATATAGTGGCCCAGATACTTTACTCTTGAACAACAAAAGTTACTTTTCTCCTTATTGACAGTGAGGTTAATCTCTTTAAGGTGCTCAAAAACAGCTTCAAGGTCTTGCAGGTGTAGGTCCAGGTTTGGAGACAAAATAATAAGGTCATCAATATATATATAAGGAGATTGACGTGGCTGAGCGCAATGCGAACCCGATCCATCATTCTTTGAAATGTTGCTGGAGCATTTCTCAAACCAAACGGCATTCTCTTAAATCTATACATCCCAAATGGTGTAACAAATGCTGTTTTGTCTCTGTCCTCCTCTTTGACTTGTATTTGCCAGTAGCCAGCACGGAGATCTATTGAGCTCATAAACGGAGAAGGCTTGGCATTGTGCAACAAATCATCGATTCTTGGCATTGGATATCTATCCGGGACAGTAACTGAGTTTAACTGGCGATAGTCAACACATACCCTGATACTTCCATCTTTCTTGGGCACCATGACCACAGGCGCCGCCCATGGAGAAGAACACTGCTCAATGACACCTTCTGAGAGCATCTTCTCTATTTCCCGTTTTAATGTTTCGCGTTTAAGGGGTGACAATCTATATGGTGGGACTGAAATCGGCTTATTGTCGCCAGTATCGATTGAATGTTCTACGCCCTTTACCGGCGATCCGTTGGATGTAAACACACTCTCATATTGCATTACCAATCTTTTCAATTCTATTGGTTCAACTCCCAGAGATGCAATAGTGACGTCTGGAAAGAGGTCTGTATCCAAAAATGCCTGTTCGGAGTCATAATTACAAAGGCTGCTTTGGGCATCTCTGTACAACGCATCCATAACCGGCGAATACCCATCAAACAACCTGACGCAAGGTCTCTTTTCATTTGGCCAAGCAGCACCCTCGCTATCCATGCAGAATTTCGGTGGACGCGTGTCACGACCAGTTTGCACACAACCGGTGTGAGGCAGTAGTGACGTCGATGTTTCAGTGGCGGTCACAGTAGAGACGTCTACATTTTCTTGAAGCATGATGAATCCTTCTTCATAAAGTTCAATTTCTACATCCGGATTTTCGAGGAAATAGAAGGTATACTGCGGCAGATTCAAAACCACATGTGAATCTTGTAGGAAGCCCACACCAAGCAGAGTATGATTATTTCGTGTATCCGGAAAGACTAAAAACTTTGTCATCACAGTTTTCTCGTAGAATTTGACAGGTACCGTTGTGACCAAAACCCTCTGTTTCTTCTTAATACCATCAGCCAGAGTAACTCCAACGTCAACTTCTTTGAAACGATATCCTCTAACTTTCAGTTTTTGATATAAGGGGTATGATGCGATACTTGTCTTAGCACCACTGTCAATAAAAGCCGACGAGACTATGTCACCTATCTCAATGTATACCATTGGCCTATCTCGACTGTCAGTAGGCGTGTCAACAGCACAAATTCCGACGTCGTGGGTAGGTCGCTGCTTGTTTTTATGACAAGTAGAACAGTTACTTCGAACTACACCAGGTGTACCACAACCATAGCAGCTAAATCTTGGCGTAGAAGGTGAAGGAGCCTGCGTGTTTGCTTCTATCTTATTTTGGAGGCAGGGTTCATTGGACTTTTTCCTATCTTCTGCAAACTGTTTCTTCCTACAGGTCTCTATTGAGTGACCTAAGTTTTTGCAGAATTTGCACCTCTTCTTCGGTACACTCGACGTCCGAGCTTGGAAGACGCCTTCAATTGGTTCACGTTTCTCCCGTATCACATGTTCGACCTCTCTAGCGGCATGTATCAATCCGTTAAACGTTTCCACACTAGCACGGGGTACCTTGTCTCGTATTCCCAAATTTAAAATACCATAGATCAGGTCCAATTGGAAGGTTTCCGTAAGAGCAGGGTTTGCCAGTTGCGAGAACAGGAATCGCTTGCGGCGGATAAAGTCCTCTGTAGGAACATCTTCCCCTTGTTTAACCTGCGTTATCTCGTTAAGTACAACGTACGCTTCTTTCTTGGGCGCAAAGTTATCCCTGATGCGAGTCTCAAACTTTTCCCAAGTGTCTACCTCATTCTTTGCGCCTTGCCACCATATTCCGGCCTCATCTTTGAGAAGCAATGGCAATTCTTCCAAAGCGACCTTATCATTGATCTTCTCTCTACGTTTGAATATGTTAATTGCTGACAGGAATGCTTCGACTGCATCAGCACTCTTGCGTCCGTCGTATGAGTAGTTACACGTAGTAAAAGAACCCATCTCGGCTACAGTTCCACTTGGTGTCAGTTGTTTTACAAGCTTTTCCAGCATATCTTCCGTCAAAGCAAAAAGTTTAGGTTGAGCCATTGTACTTGTAGTGGTCACGCGTCCAGTTCGCGTAACGTAAGGTAATGGATCAAAAAAAATATTTAAGTCAAGTTCGCCTTCCGAGTTGTTCCCACTCATTAACTCCTTGTCTTGTCAAAATAGCACGCCGTAATAGGTACGTATTGTAGTCCTTATGTTGTTCGTAATAAGGCCTCACGTTGGGGCGCCACTTGTAAGCGGGGTGCCGGTATGATGAAGAAAACAGCAATGAATTTGTAGAAACGACTGTATTCTGACGGTACTTGTACAATACAATATTTAGGTATCGCAGCGAGCGTTCAATTCCTGGATCTCCGTAGAAAGTCCAGAGACTTGCGGCCCGTATATAATTCGCGATAGATGAGTATTTAGTTTCAACCAATCCGTCTCAACGTATGTGAAAGCGGACAGTTTGCGCCAAACACTTGCCCTAGTGAAAGAATAATCAACAATATTAGCTGGAGACTATATGCTGGCCGGTGAAGTAAACGATACCGCGATTCAGCGTACTGGTAGCGCCATCTAGTGGGGAGTAGTAGTAGCTCGTAGATGTTTGGTGTTACAACATGTATTTTATAATAGCGTTTGAAAGGGCTACTCATAAGCATTATTTTTTCCTAAATAACCTAGCATATTAAATGAAACTAAGATCATAAAATTTTTCATTTTATTTAAAAAAAATTAATATATCAAATGCTCAAAATGTGATCCGTTTTGTTGTATACAAATTCTCACTCTTTTGATAATTTCTCTCCCTGTCGATTTACTTATTTTTGCATGGTGGATGTTTGAAATAATACGTCTAAGTTCATTTTGTAACTCCTGCACACTGTTGTACCGGTTCCTGTAAACTAAATCTTTTACATAACCCCATAAAAAAAATCAAGTGGGGTTAGATCTGGGGATCTCGGAAATTTCCCTGAACAAAATTTTAAATAAAATTAAAAATTGTATGATCTTAGTTTCATTTAATATGCTAGGTTATTTAGGAAAAAATAATGCTTATGAGTAGCCCTTCCAAACGCTATTATAAAATACAAGTAATTTTTCTATCACATTTGGCGGGTTCGATTCCCGGTTGAGGTAGGCGATTTAAAAAAAATCTGTGAATGCAGTTCTACTTATTATTAAAAATAAAACGATGTCTTCTTTAAGTAAAAAATCCTACGTTCAATATTTAATATACTTTCCCTCCGTGTGGCATGGCCGTGGGACGCCCTGTATACCAAGGCTTTCTTTTTTATCGCCTGTACGATTTTATTTTAACATTAAATAAATGTTAGGAAAAATTGTACAAAGATTTTGGTGGTTAGAAAAAGAATTTCGAAAAATTATGGTCTTGATGCGGAAAGACCATAATTTTTCGAAATTCTTTTTCCGAATACAAACAACCCCCGTTAAATGCAAGTCAAACAATAACAGGAAGCAACAGTGACCATTTAAACTGAATTCCCAACTAATAGACACCGAACTATACTTACCGTATATAGTTTTATGCCACCCCCTGACCAGTAAGTAGCTTTATGGTTATACAAACATAAATCAGCCCTATATCCCCGAAGGGGTAGGCAGACGTGAATTAGCAGCCACGTTTCGCCAATTAGTTAGGTCCCATGTAATAGGTGGCCAGCCTATTGCCATTTATCGGGCACAAAAGTCGCAGTACATTGCTAGGTGGTAGGCATAAGAGGAACGCTGCTGCCCATTCCTCATCACTGTTTTATTCTTAGTTGCCTTGTACGACACTCACGGGAGAGATTTGGGGTGGTGACAATTGTATGCTACTCTGCCGTCACCACACGGCTTTATGGTCAGGTGTGACATAATAATTTTTACTGGGATAGCGTGGTGAGTTATGGCCCATTCTCCCTATATCCCCTATAAAAAGGCATGTGGGAAGGCTTGTGCCCAGCAGTGGGGACATTAATAGGCTGGTGATGATGATGACTATTTGGAATAAAATAAAATTTTAGTGACACTATAGCCGTGTGATGACGGTAGAGCCGAATAAAATTATTGTCACCACCCCCATCTCTCCCGTGGGTGCCATACAAGGCGACTAAGGGTAAAGACAGTGATTAGTAATGGACAGCAGCATTCCTCTCATACCACCTAGCAATATAATACTGCGAATTGCCTGCCCGATAGATGGCAATAGGTGTTAATACACCTCTGCCTACCCCTTCGGGGATAAATAGGTGTGATTAATGTATGTACGTATTGAAGATTTATCGACGATCCGGAGTAAAACACTTTTAATCCTTCAACGGTCCAATCGCCTGTGGTCCATCTCGGCGCATCAGGCTGATTCCCATTCAGCATCCAATACAAAGCCAGCGGATCATAATAATTTCTCTAGGGAGCACGCTATACGGTGGCCTATGCGGACGGCAGAATAAAACTTATAGACACCTTCTACACTGGATTTTGTGTTATATAAATCTTACAAAAGAAATTGTGGTTATAAAAGTTCGAAAAATTATAATATATATATAATATTGATGCGGGAATCGAAGCCGCGTGCTCCGAAATCTGGGCAGATGCCTATATTATACACCACCTACCTCGCCACCTACATGGGACATAACCTTATAGGCGAAACGTGGGAGTTAATTCACCTCTGCCTATCCCTTAGGGAATAAAGGCGTCATTTTTGTATGTGTGTATGTAGTGTATCATTTAATTAATCCAGTAATTTTTGTAATTTCTCAAAAAAGTTTTTTGACCCATTATTCTGTTTTGTATCTTTGTAATATAGTTAAGTGAACTTCTTTGAGTATTATAATTATTCGATTTTATTTTAACATTATATAAATGTTAGGAAAAATTGTACAAAGATTTTGGTGGTTAGAAAAAGAATTTCGAAAAATTATGGTCTTGATGCGGGAAGACCATAATTTTTCGAAATTCTTTTTCCGAATACAAACAACCCCCGTTAAATGCAAGTCAAACAATAACAGGAAGCAACAGTGACCATTTAAACTGAATTCCCAACTAATAGACACCGAACTGACGCAGCAGCAACTATGTGTCAGAAATCCTGCCGTCCCTCGGCGGTTGGCTTCGAATTTGTAATCCAAATTCAACTGAAACACGAGAGCAATTCGGGATATATTCCCCTGGGAGCTTCGGGATAGTAGCGTAACTTCAAACATCTAACTCCAGTTTGAGCTTCGTGAGAATTGAATAAATTAATGTGATTACTCTGTCATTTGATAATATTGTTGAAGAAGGCTTGTTTCATGGGGGTCTTCGGTCTTGCATGCTGGCCTGGGAGCGAAAAAGTAACGTAGAATGTGGATACATACATAATACACGCCTATGTCCCCGAAGGGGTGGGCAGAGGTGAAACACCCACTCTTCGCCAGTTAATTTAGGTCCCATGTAAAAGGCGGCGAGCCTTTTGCCATCTATCGGGCACATAAAATTGCAGTATATTACTAATGGTATTAAAGGAATGCTGCTGCCGATTACTCATCGCTGGTATTACCCTGTGTCGCCTTGTACGACACGACACCCACGGGAGAGATGGGTGTGGTGACAATTGTATTCTGCTCTGCCGTCACCACACGGCATATTGGTGGGAGAGATGGGTGTAATAGTTAGTCACCTTAAACATGAAATGGCACAGCAAACCCAGCGTCACGCTTCTTCAATACGCTGCCGGCGACGTTGACACGAATTGCCTATTCCAGATATGACCTAGATCCCTGATTTTGAACGCTAGTGCGCCATGAAATATTAGTAGAGAGGAAACATTGCTGGTCATAATTAATGTGGACTCAGGACTTGTTTGTGAACATGTTGTATGCAGTGTCCGATGAAAAAGCGTATCCGGAAAGTTGACTCAATTAACTTTGCACGAGTTCGATCGACGCGAAAGCGATACATAACCTAAAAAAACTTACTTAGGCTGCGTTTCCATAGAAAGCGGATCTGCGCAGGGTTAAGCTGAGACTCACAAAAATTTACCAATGATAATAGGCATGGTGACTTATTTTGAAAAACTACGCCATGTTTTTCTTACGTGTCTACTATACCCAAAATAAATAAATAAATTATACATACATACATAAATCACGCCTCTATCCCCGAAGGGGTAGGCAGAGGTGAACTAGCACCCACGTTTCGCCAATTATGTTAGGTCCCATGTAATAGCTGGCGAGCCTATTGTCATTTATCGGGCACAAAAGTCGCAGTACTATTGCTAGGTGGTATAAGAGGAACGCTGCTGCCCATTCCTCATCATTGATTTATCCTTGGTCGCCTTGTACGACACCCACGGGAGAGATTTGGGGTGGTGACAATTGTATTCTACCCTGCCGTAACCACACGACAGAGTAGAATAGTAAATAAATTATATTTTTGTAAAAACTTTCGATTTTGATAGAAAAAACATGTTTTGAATAATGCAATTTAAAATTTCCGCTAAAACGCCAAAATAGCAATGGCGTCTATGTGACGTCACTATTCTGTAAAAAGGCCAGCTTCTATATTAAACTAGTGAATTTGATTGGCTTATAAAATGTCAAAATGGAGATAACTAAATAATGACGTCACGCGGTGTTTTAGCAAATATGGCGGATTGCTAAGTTTTTTACTTTTATTTTTATAAAATAAATATCAATCACAAGTATAATTTGATAACAAGTGACTAATAAATATAAATATTTTTTACACTCACACCTATCATCTAGCTCAAAGTAAGTAGCCTAAGCACTTGTGTTATGGAGACTAGATGACGGACATATTTTTAATATAATTATGTATATAAATGTTGAAAATATACTACATAAACATATACACAACCATGACTCGGAAACAAACATTTGTGGTCATCACAAAGTTTGCCCCTACCAGGATTCGAACCCGGGACCTCTTGGCCAATACCCAGCGATCTGAGTATTCGACCAAGGCGGCCGCCAACAAATCTCTACTAATAACAAATCTGTTTATCCTAAATTATTATTATAAATCATTATATCAGTGATTCTTTGTTAGTGTCATAATCCCTATTGCTCAAATCACAATAATATCTCATCTCCGCTGTGTACGCAATATTATTGGTCAATTTTTATAAGCCTCAGCTCAGCTCCACTTTCTATGGAAAGGTAGTATAAGTTGTATGTAAATTTTTTGGCTTCTATGGAAACGCAGCCTTATGGTACGGTCAGCATCATGAGGCAATTATCACTTTTAGCCCTCTGCTAAGCTAAGACAGCGAACACGCAGTAATCATTGCCACCAATTTGTACGAACAACTATTGTGACAAAGTATCTACTTATGATGCTGATTGTACCTCTACAATTTCTAGTAGTAGTACGACAAGGGTGTAGTTTCGTAATATTTCTTCCACGGCAAGAGACTCAAGAAATAATACCTCATAGTAATTGATGACAGTATAAAACATTACTCTTGCGAAATGTGCCAACTCATTCCCGACTGTATATATCAAATGATACAGTACACACCCATTTGCTCAGGTGTTAAATGAAATAAGCGGACAAAGAAATATTACCCAAGTATACATTCTCTTGCCTAGACGCAAGACGTGCAAAGATATATCGAGTCTTCGCTGCGGCTCAGATAAATTATAAGGATAATAAGGATAGTAATTATAGTTTCTGAGCAGAATACAATTGTCACCACCCCCATCTCTCCCGTGGGTGTCGTACAAGGCGATTAAGGGTGAAGTCAGCGATGAGTAATGGGCAGCAGCATTCCTCTTATACCATCTAGCAATATACTACGAATTTATGTGCTCGATATTCCTTCGGGATATAGGCGTGATTTATGTAAGTATGTATGTAATTAGTTTCTAATTACTTTGACAGATACAGGGAGAGAATTAAATGTAAGCAAGACAAAGGTTATGGATTTACAAATGACGAAGTGTGAATTTAAGATTGGAGGTGAGAATAAAGATAAGTAAGTTTCGTTTAAATTAACTTAATTCCTAAGATTCAATAAGTAGTTTTAAATGAGTATTTAATTAGTGAAATTTTGTGTTCTAGCAAAAAATGTCAAAGGTTGGGTTTTGGTACACAACAAAATAAACCTTAACGACACTTAACACAAGGCGGTAAATGAATTCAGTAAAATTTTATGTTAAACGGTGAAAAGGTACGCGATGTCACGTCCCAATTTTCAATATCTCGGGCGTGACTGCGAAAGTGGTATTCAATTTCCCCGAGTTTGTGTTATAGAGATGGCATTTTTAAACTCGGTTTGTGTTTTCAGAGGATGGGGACGTGACTAAGATGCCCGGTAGTTTTGTAAGGCCGCGGGCGCACTGTGCGACAAATTCATAAATTATTATGAATTTATTATTTATTGTGAATTTACACAAAGACGGTTGGAGTCAGGCAGGCGGCCGGCTGTAAAACCTAAGCCAAAACCTTGAGCTTATGGATTTTAATGTTTTGTCATTCCAATCACTCTCTCCGTTCATCGGTCTCTCGACATGGTCCGTTTCGTCTCTTTTCTATACATTCATTCATCACTAGCTATGTTTTTGATTTTGTCTGATCAAATTGATGTCTCGTTCATAATTCTCTGCGAATCGCTCGTCAAGGATGCCGAACAGACTGTGTGCCAGATATCCGACACCGTCGATAAGGCCGCGTCGTCGGCGACGAGAGCGATTTTGTCGCTGACCGAGCAGAATGCTGTTGTAGTAATTGAGCTCCGTAACCTCGTGACGTAGTTGGAGTAATACTACGTCACACTTTGATTTATGTGTTGGAGTTGTGCAATTACATAGACTTTCTAGGTTTTCCATGTATTCATTCAATAACCTTATCCCTTGCCAATACGGGTTCATGTCGTAGTATGCGATCAATTTCCATTGGTCTCGGATGAGATGCATATTTGTAACTTTATCTAAATAAATGCTCTGATTTTCCTTGAGATTGATAACGTTGAATGTACTCTGAACAGGCGATATTATAGCAAGTACGAGCATCACTGTCAATGCAATAAAATTACATGACTTCTTGGTTTTTGCTTTTTGAAATTGAAATGAAAAATTGAAATGATTTTTTCAGTGTGCTTTGATTTCTCGTCTACTTCTGCTGTGTCCGTGTTTGTCATGGGCACGAGTGTGGAAATTTTTGTTACAGGTCTTTTGATGACGTTGTGTTTTGTTTTGATAGACACCACACGTACGAAGCCATCCTTGCCGGGGTGTAATTCGACGACTCTTCCCAGCGCCCATTTGCCAGGAGGTAAGTTGACGTCATGTATTATGACGACGTCACCTAATTTTTGATTTTCTTGCTTTTGCCGCCATTTGCTTTTCGCAGTGAGCTGGCATAAATATTCTGATTTCCACCTTTTCCAGATGTCAGCAAATATTTTTTGTACAAGTTGCCATCTTGTGCGCTCATCTCTTTCTGTTTCTATGATTGTTAAGGTAGGGCCGCTTGCTAAAAAATGTGAAGGCGTGAGAAAGTTGATGTCATCCGTATCTTCACTCAAGGCGCAAAGTGGTCTTGTATTAAGAACCGCTTCTATTTGGGAAAGTAATGTCGATAATTCTTCATATGTGAGTTTTTGGTCTCCAATCACTCGCCGAAGGTGGAATTTTAAGCTCTTTACACATCCCTCCCATAAGCCTCCGGCACTGGCATATCCCGGAGCATTGGGATGCCATTCTATTTCCATATCTGATATTGCTGAGAAGAACTCGCTATCCAGTGTACTTTGAAGATTGATAAACTCCCGGGTTAACTGCTTAGTGGCGCCGACAAAGTTGGTCCCGTTGTCGCTGTACAAGTGACGCGGGGCTCCGCGCCGGGCTGATAGACGTCGTAGAGCTGCCAAGAATGCTGATGAGCTGAGGTCCGATACCAGTTCGAGGTGTATGGCTTTTGTCACCATACAAACGAAGACAGTAACATAACCCTTGGTTGTTTTTATACCACGGCCTTTATTTGATTTTATTTCGATGAAACCGGTGTTATCAACGCCAACATGATAGAATGGTCGGGTCGGGTTGCATCGTGCCGAAGGTAAGTCACCCATGATTTGAGTTTGCTTAATAGGTGAATGTTTTCTACATGTAACACATTGACGGATGCGTTTTTTGACAGCCCTGTTGCCGCCAATAATCCAATATTCTTGTCTTAATCGTGACATAGTTAATCGAGCACCGCCGTGAAATGTCATCTTATGGGCGTGGTCTATCACCAAATCGACGAAGTGTCCACTATGTGGCAGAATAAGCGGATGTTTCATGTTTTCGTCTATGTTCGCGTGCTTAATTCTGCCTCCCACTCTCAAGAGACCATCTTTATCCAAAAATGGAGAAAAAGGTAAAAGTTTGCTGCTGTGATGTACACTTCCTTTCTTCTTGATGGTATGTATATCTTCATGATAATGTATTTGCTGTATATGTTTGATGATAATGTTCCTTGCTTTTTTGATTTCAGGTGCAGTTAAGTGAGGCGGCTTGGCCTCGCAACGTGATACCGCGCGCAACATCCAGGTAAGTATATGAATCACACGTGTGAGACAACTGTGTTTATTTATCAACTGGATGATTACGTCATCCTCATGCCGTTGAGTGGTGACGTATGCTTGACGCGATTGTTTCAGCTCTTCATTGGTAGCATAGTTTGTTTCAGTATTTTCTTTTTGATAATTTGGTAGCCAAGACGGACCTTGAAACCAAAGGGGATGATGCATCAAATTTGCTGCGGAAATTCCTCGACTGGCGCAGTCAGCTGGGTTTTCAGTAGTCTTAACATGTCGCCAGCAATTTGAAGGCATTATTTCTTTGATTTTTTGTACCCTGTTAGCTACGAATGGCTTCCAGCGTTGAATGTCACCTTGAATCCATCCGAGCACTGCTGTGGAGTCCGACCATCCATATACTTCTATATTTTGATCTAATAAACTTTTTTGAACAGTCTGCATTAGTTTTGATAATAAAAGTGCAGCGCAGAGTTCTAATCTGGGCAGTGATACGCACTTTGATGTGGGAACTAATCTTGATTTCGCTGCTATCAAGACAACTGATGCTGATTTTTGATGTTTCCTCTGTACTTTGCTGTATATAACGCAAGCGTAGCTGCGTTCTGAAGAGTCACAGAACCCATGGAGCTCAATATTGTCGTGTTCTTCACTATTCAGCCACCGTGGTATTAGTATGTTGTTGATGTTCACTAGGTCTTGTTTTATGGTAGTCCATTGCTGAGAGATATTTTCAGGTAGTTGGTCGTCCCACTTCAATTCTTGCTGCCATACTGATTGAAATAGTAATTTTAGTTTGGTTGTAACGGGACAAAGCCAACCCAATGGATCAAAAATTTTTGATATGTCCGATAAAAGCGAACGCTTCGTCGGAGGTTTTGTCGTTGATATGTCAATTTTTAGTTGAAACGAAAAAAATATCTTTTGATGAACACCATTGCAATCCCAAGGCCTTTGTGGACTCCTTTTGCTTGAATTCATAGTCAATTTGTTTGCTGTTGTCGCTGTTAATCGAGTCCAATAATTCTTTGCAGTTCGAATTCCATTTACGTAAATTGAATCCCCCTCTTTGGAGTAATTGGACAAGGTCACGTTGAATATTCTTTGCTGATGGGATGCTGTGGGCTCCACTCAGGAGGTCATCCATATAAAAGTCTTGCTCTAGAATTTTTGCTGCTTTTTTGAAGTGACCTTCATCACGGGCTAATCGCTTCAAGGTATTCATGGCTAAGAAAGGCGCCGCTTTAGTTCCGTACGTAATAGTTGATAATTGATATTCACGTGTTGGCTCATTAGCGGTTTCGCGCCATACTATTTTTTGATAAATTTGATCCTCTTCATTACAAATAATAGCCCGAAACATTTTTTCAATGTCTGCAGAGAAGGCAATTTTATATTGTCTCCATTTAATCAGGAGAGATAGCAAATCAACTTGTAGGTTTGGCCCACTATACATTACGTCGTTAAGACTGTAGCCCGATGACGTCCTTGATGACGCGTTAAAGACTACACGAAGGGCTGTCGTCGTGGAGTCTGCGCGTATGACTTGATGATGTGGCAAATAACAGCCTAGTGTCGCGTTGTTATTACGAACACATAGTTGCATGTGTCCTAATTCAATGTACTCGTGGATGAATGCTTTGTATGCAAGTGCTAAGTTTTCATTCTTGTCGAATTTTCTTTGTAATTGATTTAGTTGCGCCACGCATTTTTGTTTTGATTCGCCTAATTTATTCTCAAAGTTGGGCTTCAATGGCAAACGAACAACATAACGACCATCAGGCCGTCGCTTGGTTTCGTTTTCATATTGCTGTAGGCAGTAATAATCTTCCGATGATAATTCGATAGAGTTGTCGGCTATGTCTTCTATTGTCCAAAAACGAGAAATGTCTTCTAAGTTATGCAGAACGACGTTGCACTGATATGATTGTGTCAAATTACCGCAGATAAGCCAACCAAGGCGAGATTGTTGTAGTACTGCCTGATTTTCGTTTTCTCTGATAATTCCACTCAGAATTATATTGGCATAGATGTCTGCACCCAGAAGTATATCTATCGGCCGGCTGATATTAAATTCGGGGTCCGCCAGCTGAATGCTTTCTAAATGACTCCATGATGGTTTACCAAATGACCGATTTGGTAGATTATTTATGAGGTTTTTCATAATGATGACGTCAGTATTAAAAGAATAGTCAGTATTCACAGCGGACACGGTGATATTGATAGCTCCTTTGCAGTTGTTTTCTTTGGTACCAATCCCGAAAATAGTTCCTTTGCATCGCAGTCTCGGCAACCCAAGTCTTTGTGCCGCATTTTCAGTGATGAGTGATGTTTGGGATCCTTGATCAATAAGGGCGCGTAAATTGATGAAGGTTCCATCTGCTGATTGGACCTTGATTTGCGCTGTTGATAACAGGATTTCAATTATTCCGTCCTTTGATACGTGGGAAACATGTTTTTGCTGAATTTGTTTTCCATTGTTTACCGTCAGGCGCGCTTGGTTACTTGATATGTACGCTTCGTGTAACAACGTGTTGTGATTCTTGTTGCACTGGGTACATTTTTTTGTTGAAAAGCATTCTTTGCCTTTGTGATCAAATAGGCAATTCTCACACAGGTTTAATTTCGCTGCTGTCTTTAGCTTTGTTTCGGGTGTTTGTTCCAGAAATTTTTTGCAGTGGAAAATGCCATGCTGTTCATTGCATAAGGCACACGTGGTTTTGCTACGTGACGGTGTTTCACATGGTTTCGTGCTTGTATGGTTGATGAATGCTTTATGTGATATACCTGGGTTTGCTCTGATATTGAATGACTTTTTCGTGTCTTGATATTGTCCTTGATGATTAATTTTATTGACTTCCTGCTTGCGTCGAGATGATTCTAATGCTGTAAATCGCATCTCCAAGAATGACAAAAAATCCGATAATTTGGGTAACTCTCGCGGATCTGCGAGGTATTCGAAATAATCGTTGTGTGTTTCGGCGTCTACTTTTTGAATTAAAAGATGTACAATCAGAGGATCCCAAGTAGAAATGTTGACACCTACATTTTTCACGGCGTGTAGGCATTCCTTGGTAGTATCGTGGAGTTTCTTAAGGGCAGATGCTGATTGATGTTGAACTGATGGTATACTCAGGAGAGTGTTGATATGGGAGCTAAAAATCATTCTCTTATTGTTGTACCGATGGTTTAAAATTTCCCAACATGTTTTATAATTTTCTGAAGTGATTTGTAGATGATGGATGAGTTTTTCCGCTTCTCCTCTCACCTTGCTTTTTAAATATTGCATTTTTTGTGCATCTGATATTGATCTATTTTTGTGGATTGTTTCTGTAAATAGATCTTTAAAACAAGTCCACTGTTGATAACTTCCACTGAATACCGGGATCTCCATTCTCGGGGTAGATTGTTCTCGGTGAGAAACATCCCACATCTTGCTGTTGATAGATTTTTTGATTTGATTGTAATTATCCTCAAACATGTAATACGTATTTTCGTATTTTAAGTCTTCTACGCAGAGCTCACTGTCGATTTCCCAATGTAGAGAATCCACAGCGTTCCACCGACCTTGAAGTGTGCGAAGAGCGTCATCTAGTTCCCATTTTTCGGTAAGTATTTCAAGGTTAATGTTATTGATAGCTCTTTCGAGTGCTTTGAAATTGCTTTTTTGCTTCCTATACATCTCGTCTAACTTACTAGGATTGCCTTTGTCTTGCTTTTGAGTTTCAGATGATAGTGGATGCTGTTCTGCTGGAGTTGTGGTAACAGGTAAGGGTGATTGCTGTCTCTCTGGCTGCTGCCACTCCATGCTAGCTAATGGGGTAGCCGGCCGCAGCGCTGACTTGATCTCCGGACCCATCGATAGGTAAGATTGAATATGTCGACGACTTTGATGGTAAAATTCAGAAGCTTGCTCGTAATGCTTCTCTGAAAAATATGTATAGTCACGACTTTCACTTTCACATAATTTTATATGATTTTCTTGGAATTCTCTCCAGTACTGCTCCAGAGTCTCCAAGCGTCTTTTGATATTGGATGGAGTTTTGCGCTCCGCTCCATCCTTTTTAAAGTTCGTGATAAGTTTTTTCATGGCTTCCATGACTTGATTCTGAATTGATAGTAGATCTTCCATGATTGAAGACTGATTGATGATATCGAAGAAAAATATATTCAAGTATTATGATGATACTTGAAAAGGTTCCGCGCTCAAAAGCCCTTAATGCGATATATGCGCCTTCTCAATCTCTCCGGTGAGACCCGCTGGTGGGAGGCCAGATCGACCGATTCGCTATCACAATTAGAACTCAAGAACACGAAAAATTGATGATGATTATGATAATACTGTTGCTGTGCGAGTCTCACGTAGTTGTTGATAGATCCACGTGGAGAGCGTGATGGACGAGCGGCAAGTCACAGGTAACACATGCACTCCGATTTCCACGAAATGAGGTCACGTTGCACCGTAGTCCTGCTTTTTGACCTTCCCGCGCGCTAGATCAAATAGCTCGAAGGACCATAAAGATGTACGAGCTGCTGCTGTACAAACTTTAGTGATAGAAATGATAAAGTCCTGATATGATAAACTATTTATTGCTCTTGATTGTACAATGATTTATGCTAACGAGTGTACGCCGAGGCGATCGAATGCGCACTGGCTCAAATAATTAAATATAAAATTATTGTAGAATAAGGAATTGATGATCTTGCAAAATGTGCGATTGTTAAGACCGTACAACCTTTATGGTGTGAAGGAAGATATGAATCAAAAGGGAGTGGATGGGCTTCATAACGTCTTTTCGATATGAATGGAAGAGGAAACATATGCCCCGACCCCAGATAGCCTGGGAACAGGGCACGGAGAAGAAGAAGAGAGTAGGGAAAGAAGTACACCAGGATGCAGGAGCTCGATATGTGGCTTTGAGCGCCCGGCCTTCAATTACATAAACGATGCTTTGTTCCATAAGGATGCCTGCCATTGGATTGGTGCCAATAGTTGGGTGACCAAGCTAGCTTTGGAAGGCACGATTAGCCCTTGGTCCTGGCTGCATCTGCAGGTCAGCGAGGTGGGTTACGGCCCAGTATCCCTTTATTCTTCCATCCATAGGGAAGGTCTGTGCTCCAGCAGTAGGGACATTATAAAAAGCTGCTGATGATGATAATGATAAATGTACACCAACTGATGACTAAAAAGGAATTCGTAACAATGTATAATATAATATGATTTCTATCACCGATTATTATAAAATGTTGTAGTCGTAGAGTGTGCGTAGGCCCTAAATTGGAAAATTTATATTGAACTGTGTATCTAACAGAACACAAGAATGTTTCTGTACGAAGTCGTGCATATTGGAGAAAGGAATGATATCGAATTTAGAGCATGACAGTGCAGATATAAAGCCAGTCTGACGCTTAGAAATTTTAGAAGAAGAAGAACCTCAAAAGATAATCCTTTGAAGAAGAACATTAGAAGAAGAAGGTCCTTAAAAGAAGAATATTAGAAGAAGATTTTGAAATACTACGTCCCTGTCTGCATTTGGTGATGTAGCCACTGCTTGCGGCATACGTTTAAAAACAATTTTTCCTTAAACCAAGTGTTTGATCAAATTGAGACAGAGTTCGTTTGATCAAAAGGTTTATTTATTAGTAATAATGTTAAAAGAGTTCCTGGGTATGATATTAAATGCTCCTTTTCAAGGCGTACTCACTTTGTAGGTAAATATTTGTACGCTTACACAAATGAGACGTAGCGTTTCTGTGAGAGCATGGAAGTATTATGCCGGCTACATAATGTTTCGTGAAGCCACCGCACATCTTTCAACGGTAGAGAGCGCACGCCGCTACTCACAGACTAACATGTGTTACAGAGACAGGTAGGTGACATAATTAGGGAGTGTTTTAACAGCCTCGTGCACCTTATTTCAGCCATCTTACCCATTGTAATTGGATAAGTTTGCTAGCACTGTGGAATAGCGCGCTTGGCGCAATAAAAATTCGATCTACGGATAACAATGGAACGCAGCTTAATCTGAGTCTGAGCATACGTAACGGGAAAACACCCCGGATGGGACGTGTACGGGGCCTCTCTCGTACAAAATACCCCGTGTGACATATGTCACGGAGACACGGACGGAGTTTTTTGTACGAGAGAGGCCCCGTACACGTCCCGTCCGGGGTGTTTTCCCGTTACGTATCGCACCTTTAATAATAAAACGAAATAAGGGGCCGTTCAAGTTTTACGTAAGCACCTATGTTCTGCTTATTTTGGATGACATGATACTAAACGTATTGTAAGCATTGAAAGTTATCATTTGTGTTACCGTTGATGCAATTAGCCAAAGTTTGACGTTTTAATTATTTAAATATCTTATTAGAATGTCGTGTTATATAGACAAATCCAAGTATACCAAAAACTGTTTAAAAGTTTAAAAAAATCTCATACAGGGACGAAAGTACAAAATGTACAAAAGTTTGTTAACGAAGGTTGGCGAAATTATAAATTACAAGCAAAGTCAGACAAGGAACTAGATATTATTGTATCTAAGAGAATTGAAGAAGAATTGCAAGCGACTAAAAATAAATCCAATTTGCTTCTTCATCATCTTCCCATGGATATTCCTATTTTTAAAATGACAATATAAAAAAAAACATTTATAAATAAAAATGTTTACGTAAGCACAGGGGGAAGGGGGTAAAGTAGTAAATGGTAAAAAATCTGCTTACGTAATACTTGAACAGCCCCTAAGCAAAAAACTGGATTTTGACTTTTTATCATAAAATGCATTAAAACCGTGAAATGAATACGATCAGTTTTACAAGCGCTCTTACAACTTAAATCTTTATATCGTATTTCTTCTTTTTTTAGTTTTAAAAAAACGTAACTCATACTCCCAAAACTTTGAACGCGTTTTCCCAACAATCTTGAATTTTGTATTATTTCAGTTCATTATTAAAGGTGCGGTATTCTTAGGCTCAGACTGCTTTCAGTTCAGACTCAGGCTTTGACCAGCAGTATATTACCACTACGTTGGCAACCGCGGTCGACTACACGTTAACGTTCGGCGACCCGTATACCGTAAATCGCAATCGCATTCAAAATCAATGATCTCGATCCAGATTGATTGTGTACGAAGGACATTGGCGGCCCTGATAATCAATAATGTTGATCGCGGATCGCGATCGAGATTGAGTGTCTACGGGCCGCCTTCGACCTCACTCACTGAATTTTAATAAAGTCAAATAGTAAATGCATCTGCGACGGGAATTACTCTGTGACATAACCGGCACAGGAAGCGGCGCTTATCTGTCTACTGACTACAAAATTCTCTGAGGATTTTACGAAGTCATATTTTGAAGTGTGGTAATGTTTCAACGTTCAAATTTACAGCCTGCCTTTTAATTCGTGCCAGATTCACGGCAATTTTTTCTCTCGATGGCATTGCTTTATCAAATTGAAAGTAAGTAACCAACTTTACTGTTCCCTTTACTGTTTGTTTTATCAAATCTTTAAATGTACCATTAATATTAAACTTTAATTTGACACTGATACAATAGTCGAATGTTACAACGAAAAAGTGGTCAGAATTTTTTTTATTAAAAATATAATACCTACCTATTCTACGTAAAAAAAAATTGTAGCAATTATGAAAAATTCAATTAAACATATAGTAAAACAATAGTCGGCGATCTGACCATTCGACCAAACCGATATGTCGAGAGACAGATGAACGGAGAGAGTGATTGGGATGACAACGTTCCATTCATACTGCTCAAGGTTCTGGCTTAGGTTTTACAGCCGGTCTGCCTGACACCAGCCCTCTTTGGGGAATTGATTAAGCTATCTGACGCAACAAAAACCAGGCAAAGAGATTACTTTGGCAGAATTTTAAACTTGCAACCTCATAATATTTACTGATCTACGTGACCACTGCTGCGAGCCACACCGTTGGTTGGATGTTTCATTGCAGTCGTATTCAGACTGGAAGTTGACGCATTCACAATGCAATCAGATGCATTTAGTTAGTCGGTAATTTGACGCATTCCGAATGCAATTTGACTCATTCAGACACTAAATTTGTAGTCAGAGTACAGTTGCAATGTGTAGTCCATCGGAGTGCAGTTACATGCAGTCTTTTTAGAGCATTATAAATAACATCACACGATAATTTTTAGTCTATTTTGAGTTCTGTAGTTCTAGTATTAAATAAGCCATTGAGCGATTTCCATTTAGTCTCTTTTTCATGTCTTAATGTAAAAATTGGCGATACGTAGGTGCTGGTTCACCTCTGCCTACACCCTTCTGGGATATAGACGTGATTTATGTATGTATGTACGTATGTAATAATTCCACTATAGATAGCTTTTGCATTTGAAACTTTGCCAGTATTTTTTGGTACATTAACCCGGCAGCTATGTTATAACCGTGCAGAATTTGGATATTTGGTGTTGCCACGTTGCTTTCTCCGGTGCTTTTTCTTACATACATACATACATAAATCACGCCTATATCCCCGAAGGGGTAGGCAGAGGTGAACTAGCACCCGCGTTTCGCCAATTATGTTAAGTCCCATGTAATAGGTGGCGAGCCTATTGCCATTTATCGGGCACAAAAGTCGCAGTACATTGCCAGGACGGTGGTATAAAGGAACGCTGCTGCCCATTCCTCATCACTGATTTATCCTAAGTCGCCTTGTACGACACCCACGGGAGAGATTTGGGATGGTGACAATTGTATTCTACTCTGCCGTCACCACACGGCCATCTACTCTGCCGTCACCACACGGCCAAGCTTGCATGCTTTTTCTTGCATTCTTATATTTTCCCCTTTTAAGGGTAAGCACCATTTTCAACTTCGAATTTAAATTCTCATAAGTCGACGGGTCGGACAAAGTCGAAGCATCCAGTTGCCTGGTCCTTTAATTTATTTTACATACATTCATTCATAACTAGCACCTTTACGGTGTGATAGATGGTATGAATTAAAAGAGAATGGATGGCTTGATGACGTCTGACCGATATGAATGCATGACAAAATATACTGCGCCGATTACCAGATAAACTGGGAACAGGGCAGGAAGGAGAAGTATGTATTAATAAACACCGAAATGAATAATTTTACTCCAAGCGACAGTTTGGGGTAAAAATGTTGGAAGCTGGCAACACAGTGAACGCCTTTATCGTGTCCCTTACACTCCGTCGCGTTTATGACTAACACGTAATCTGTGTCGGTTTCACTTACTCGGCTTATACGCGACACGTTGAGGAGTAGGGATACCTTGGATACCACCAGCCCTTTGACCCGTGAACACAGAGTATATTAAGCTATAAAGTATACTGGAAGCATAAAATTGACAGCCAATTTTTTATGGACTAGAATGGTCAACAAAGCTCCAACAAGAGCATACCTGAAGAGGGTTAGTGTACAGCGGCCGGCTGTTAAATCTAGATTTCGTTCCACAAAAGAAGTCCCTCGTATAATATTATCGCTCTTAATGCAAGGAGTTAAGGTTTAAGCCAAGGGACTTCTTTCGTGAAACGGAGTCTAAGCCAATACCTCGAGCAGTATGAAATGGAATGTTGTCATCCCAATCATTCTCTTCGTGCAATAGTCTATCGACATGGTCTTTTTCGTCTCTTTTCTACACATTCATTCTTCACTAGCACCTTTCTGATGTGATGGATGATAAATGAACTAAAAGGGAATGTATGGCTTGATGCTATCGATCAGATGATCGATATTAATGGAAAAGGAAACATACTGGGCCGACCTCAGATAAAATGGGAACAGAGCAGGAAAAATAAGAAGTTTTATTTGTATGTCCCAAGATTGTGAGTGGGAATCCGCCACAGAGAGGAAGGTAGGGAACGCTCAGGCGTTGCTCCAGGCTAGCCTTTAGGGTATGTCAAACTCTTACCAACTAAAAACCACCTTATTCCATACCCGGGAAGGGTCAAGGGATTAGGTAGTCATAAACAATTTTAATCAGTCAGTCAGCAGAGAGACGCCCACTGTTGGGCATAGGCCTCCCCCAAGGATCTCGAAACCGATCGGCCCTGCGCTGCCCGCATCCAGCGGCTTCCCAAGACCTTCACCAGATCTACAGTCCACCAACGCTGCGCCTCCCAATTTGCCCTACCCACTGCCACACTTTCCCCTACTTGTTCAAAGACAACAATTGTGTTGTATTTAGTGAGTTCAAGTCACTCAATCAATTTTCGAGATAAACATTTTTCTATCAAAACAGCGGATATGTTGCTCTTTGTATTGTACTTATTATGATTTTAACACCAATGTGCTAATAATTGCAAATATAAATAATTGAAGATGATTACAACCAAAAATTCGAATACTATCTCGCAACTGTGCACTTTATCGCCTAGCAATAAGTGCCAATATCGAAGGAATGCCTTGACCTGCTTCCGACACGCAGGTTTGACCCTGACAAAATTATACCTCAAAGGTGAGTTCAGTGACGTAAGTAGGCAAACCTGTTCATTTGTTTTTCGACGTACAGTCAGTAATAAACAGCGTATAGTAGTTCGTAGTGGTAGTATAGTACCGACTTAACAAATTAATTGGACGCGGTTAACCGCAAATGAGCCAGCGCAGACATGGAAAAAAAACAAATATTATTTACAAAATATTTTTTTATTATAGCTATTGTTTGTATGAAAACTTAATTTTGATCATAAAGCCGTGAGGTGACAAAATACAAAATTGTCACCATCCCCAAACTATTCCACAGACGTCGTACAAGGCGACTAAGCGGTAAAAGAGTGATCTGTACTGCTATTTGTGTGCTACCTCTTACGTGATAAATAGGAATTTAACTAAATCTGAATAAAATTGTTTTCTTCAAACAAATAACAAGAGATTAGTAAGCCATAATAAATAAATTTGTTTCTTATAACGTGGCTCCTTTTTGCTTAACCACTGCCATATCACATTCACTCTTTTATTATATCATCGGCTGTAACGCTTCTGATTGTACTACACTACACAGTGAGTGATTATAAAATGTAATACGGTTATCATTACAAAGTCAAATCGGCCATTAATAATCACTGGTGTCTGGAATTATCAACAGTTATAATTATCAAAGTGATTGATAATTGCTAACTGAGATAAGGACGTTGACTTCAGTTAACTGCGTACGTCGCGACCGGACTGTTGTGTTGTGGGACTTGACAAGATGGATAAGAAGAAAAAAGTGAAGAATACGAGTAAAGAGGCCACTGGTGCGAACCAAGATAAGTCTAAAGTGGTCGGTGGTGCGAACCAAAATAAGTCTAAAGTGCCCAGTGGTGCGAACCAAGATAAATCGACGAAGTCGCAGAATGTACCTATATTCATGTGTGTAAGTGTTAGGTTATTGAATGCAAACGCCTTGCATTGGCTGTGCTCTAGATAATTATTTTTTCATCCCACCATCTCGGAAAAAGCGTTTTTGCTCTTCGATATCTGAGTGCAAAAGCCGTTTTTATCCTCTAGAGGTTAAAGTAAATTTGAATTTAGAACATCGTGTGCAATGAGTTTGTGAATTCAAAACATCATTATACATATTTATTTCTACCTCCATGGTGCCGAAATTGTCATGCAACCTATTTTAATTTGTTAAAAACTCAGACTCGGAACCTTCTTGGTGTACTTTTTTTGTAATTTGCTTTGCGCGCGCCATTTTCTTTTCACGTCATAAATTTGTTAAAACCTAGGAGTTCCGTGACGGTCAATCAGCTTGGCGTCAATCTTGCTTTAAACATTTTGATCGTCTACCACGCTTGCTATCCAAAAAGCTTGAGTCAAGCATTTAAAAGCTTTTTAGGTCTGTTTGATTTGTTTACGCTAGCAACGGAACAAAAACATACTGAAAGTCAGCGTGCTTGACTCAAGCTGATTGACCGTCTCGGAACTCCATTAGGGACGGTAATTTTTATTAGGTACTTACAGATGTCTCTGGATGAATGTTGCGGGTGTGGCTGGGTGGATGGGTGGCTGTTGGAGGTGTGTCTGGGTGAATGGGTGTTTTGTGGGTGTGTCTGGGTGAATGGGTTTTTGTGGGTGTGTCTGAATGGATGGGAGAGTATTGTGGGTGTTTCTGGGTGTTTGGGTGATTTTTGGGTGTGATTAGGTGTTTTGTGGGTTTTTCTGGGTGATTGAGTGTTTTTTAGGTGTGATTGGGTAATATGTATGTGTTTCTGGGCGAATGGGTGTTTTGTGGATGTTTCTGGGTTAATTTGTGTTTTGTGGGTGTTTCTGGGTGAATGGGTGTTTTGTGGGTGTTTTTGGGTGAATGGGTGTTTTGTGGGTATTTCTGGGTGAATGGGTGTTTTGTGGGTGTTTCTGGGTGAATGAGTGTTTTTTGGGTGATTCTGGGTAAATGGGTGTTTTGTGGGTGTTTCTGGGTTAATTTGTGTTTTGTGGGTGTTTCTGGGTGAATGGGTGTTTTGTGGGTGTTTCTGGGTGAATGGGTGTTTTGTGGGTGTTTCTGGGTGAATGGGTGTTTTGTGGGTGTTTCTGGGTGAATTAGTGTTTTGTGTGTGTTTCTGGGTGAATGGGTGTTTTTTGGGTTATTCTAGGTAAATGGGTGTTTTGTGGGTGTTTCTGGGTGAATGGGTGTTTTGTGGGGTTTTCTGGGTGAATAGGTGTTTTGTGGGTGTTTCTGGGTGAATGGGTGTGTATTGCGGGTGTGAATGTTGTGGGTGTTTCTGGGTGGGTGTTGAGAGTGTGTTTGGGTTAATGTGAGGGTGTTGTGGAAGTTTCTGGGTGAAAACAGAAACTGTTGTGATTGTATTTTTTTTGTAATTTGCAATTTCCTCGTTGGGGGGGATGAAAAGTTACGTGTTGCACTCGAGTGCAAAGATTTTTCACCTTGTGCTCTTTTGATTCCCTCGCTATCGCTCAGGATTCTCGCTATCTAATTTTAGAATCCTTCGCTAGCTCGGTCATCAAAATTGAGCACGCGGTTAAAAAACAACTTTGCACTCACGTACAACAAATAACTATTACTGAGTGACAGATTATGTCAATACGTTAGTTTCCATTTTTTAAATCCAGATGCCCCTAACTAAGCCACTTTGCTTATCTATTTGAAGAAAACAAAAGTATGAAACTGACGTTTTGTTTTCTCTGTAATACGTCAGTTTCAAACATTTTGTATGAAACTGAATAAGTGTGTTTGAGTGTTTGGCGCGTTTCGTGGTGTCAGTCAGATTTATTTTCACTAATTCAAAAATTGTTACAGAGTGTGTGTCTTGTGACGTGTTTGATGTTGTGGTGAAGACTACTATAAAAAGTGGTTTTGTGCACCTCATCAGGCACTGTCATGAACTCTGTTACCATTAAATTCGCGCCAAGCACTCCCTAGATGCGTTAAAATGTGTGACATCCATATTAACGTTTACAACGTAAAATTCATTTCATTCATATATTTCACCCACTCATTATTTCATAAGACTAAAGATAAAATATACACTAAAGACATGGCTGTACGGGCTAGACCCTTTGCCTACCCCAAAATATAGGGAGAATTAAAACAAATGTATTTATTCTATGCGTTCGATAGATTGGCCACTTGGCTAGGGGGAGGATAGAGATTTTTCTAATAATGATTTTCATGGTCTCTGCAAATATATTTTTCCAAAGTGCATTACAATCAGTTGCTTTATGAATTTACCTTTTTACTAATAAATCCGTAATCAATTATGATTAAACGTAGATAATGATTGGGATGACAACATCATTAATACTGCTCAAGATTTTGCTTTGCTGACAACAACCGTCTTTAGGCATGCTGTTGTTTGTGTTTTGCCCACCCCAGTTTTTCATTGGTTAGTTTTTCATAGTTTAACTGCCGCACTCAGAGACGTCAATTAACTTTAATGAGTATTTAATGTCAAAAATTTTCATTCAAATCAAGACCATAGACCCGTTCGATTTTAATTTTAACATTATATAAATGTTAGAAAAATTAGTACAAAGATTTTGGGGTTAGAAAAAGAATTTCGAAAAATTATGATCTTGAGGCGGGAAACGAACCCGCGTCCGCTGCTATCCGGGCAGGTGCCTGACCGCTCGGCCACCCAAGACACTAATTAACTTGCCGAAATTCTTCTAACCTTTACACTTCACGTTGTAAGCCAACGGGTACCCTCGCAATGTAGAAATAAATTTCAAACATTCCAAAGCAGATATTTTTACAAATACCGTGCGTTCGGTTAAGCTTGGGTTTGCTTTATAAACTATTCGATTTTAATTTTAACATTATATAAATGTTAGAAAAATTAGTACAAAGATTTTGGGGTTAGAAAACCGCCTCAAGATCATAATTTTTCGAAATTCTTTTTCTAACCCCAAAATCTTTGTACCATAGACCCGGCTAGAATAGTGACTAGTTTTGAATTGTTATTTTTTGACGTTAAGTACTCATTAAAGTTATTTGACGTCTCTGAGTGCGGCAGTTAGTCGCATTTCGCCTATGCTAATAGGGGTGACTTAGGGAGTTCTGTATATTTTTTTTTGTTACAAAGTCCTGTTGTTTATAAGAATATTACTTAACTAACACTGTGGTGACGGCAGAGCAGAATACATTACTGACACCACCCCCATCTTTTCCGTGGGTGTCGTACAAGGCCACTAAGGGTTAAGACTTAAGACAGTAATGAGTAATGGGCAGCAGCGTTCCCCTTATGTCACCTAGCAATGTACTGCGATTTCCGTGCTCGATAGATAGAAATAGGCTCGCCATTATTATATGGGACCTAACATAAATGACGAAACGTGGGTATTAATTCACCTCTGCCTACTTCGGGGATAAATAGCCGTGTGATTTATGAATGTGTGTGAGTTGGGACTGTTGCATTCTATTGTTAAAAGAAAAGTTCTCCTATGTATGAGAATATACATACATACATAAATCACGCCTATATCCATGAAGGGGTAGGCAGAGGTGAACTAGCACCCACGTTTCGCTAGTTATGTTATGTCCCATGTAATAGGTGGCGAGCCTTTTGCCATTTATCGGGCACAAAAGTCGCAGTATATTGCTATTGCTAGGTGGTATAAGAGGAACGCTGCTGCCCATTCCTCATCACTGATTTATCCTTAGTCGCCTTGTACGACACCCACGGGAGAGATTTGGGGTGGTGACAATTGTAATATATTCTACTTTGCCGTCACCACACGGCTAGGCACGGTATGAGAATATAATAATAATAATTTAAATAATAATTATTTTTACACTCACACTTATCATCTAGCCCAAAGTAAGTAGCCTAAGCACTTGTGTTATGGATACTAGATGACGGACATATTTTAAATATAATTATGTATATAAATGTTGAAAATATACTACATAAACATATACACAACCATGACTCGGAAACAAACATTTGTGGTCATCACAAAGTTTGCCCCTACCAGGATTCGAACCCGGGACCTCTTGGCCAATACCCAGCAATCTGAGCATTCGACCAAGGCGGCCGTCAAAATATACTTATCCTTGTCCCATTCACTTGGGCTTGAGACAAAATGCAAACAATCTAGATGTGTCTTTTATTATAAAATACAAAAATAAAAATGTGTAACACCGTAACTTCAAAGCAGCTAGCAGTTTTATTAATCTACTTATATTTGATAATCTATTTTAGAATACACGTTTCTTGTTTTTAAGAGCACTTCGTAGATAAAGAGACATATCCAGATTGTTCACATTTTGTCTCAAGCCCAAGTGAATGGGGTATGACATACCGTAGACGTAGCTAGCCACCCAGTAGTGGTTTCGGAACTGTCTCCTTGCAGAACATTCTTGGTTATAATGTTCAAATCATCATAATTTCTTTTTCAGTGTTGCTCCTTCTTGTCTGGACTGGTGGTCTTAGTAATTGCCGTTCTGGCGTTTAGGGTATATGAAAATGTGACGCACGTGCCAGACATGGCACCTATCAGTCTGGACACGTGGTGGGGCCCAAACACCACCAGGGACAACCAAGATACTTCAATAAGGCCATTCAGGATAGTCTTCGACGAAGCAGTAAGTTGATGACCATAATTTTTTTTTAATTAGCTGACCCGTCATACGTTGTTATGCCATATAAATTATCCCGTAGCCATGGTTACGATTTGGTTGCCATGGTTACGTCAAATGTTTGACAGGAAAGCAGTTTGTATGGGAAAATCAAATTGTTGTTTTTACTTTTTCCTCGCAATTTTGCCATGTTTTCTCATCTTTCCAGTCTTGCCTGGCCCGAAACAATCATTTTAAAACCAAAATCAGCTTTACAAATTAGCGAGACAAATGCACAGCAATAAATTTTTTTATATAAGATTAAAAATCAAAGAAAATAAAGTCAGAATAATTTTGGGACATTACTTACCCTAATGCGGGAATCGAACCCGCGTCCCATGCCCGAATTACAGAGGACGCGGGCTCGATCCCCGCATCATGACAAATAATTAACGTCCTGTTGCCACTTTTGAATTTAACACCGAGGTCTTCCAATACCGCATCTGCTGCAGCTTCTCATAGCAGTGAAATTTGGTTCCTTGAACATGAAGGTTCCTCACTGGAGGGTTAATAGAGCCGTAACTGAACATACAGATTTTAAGGGTGTTTTTAAGATTTCCTTGAGGTAAACTCGAATTTCAATTGAAATTTCGATGACCCGACTATGTCTTAAGCCGGATCCAGACGAGTGTAACGTGTGTAAAGTTGTTACATGTAATGCTCGTAGTGCCGTTCTAACGTTGAATTCCTGTTACATTACACGTTGGATTATATTTACACGTTACACTCGTCTGGATCCGGCGTTTATTAGGGTGTAAGTTACTGCTCAATCAAGCTCCTCTTGAAGGGATATTAAAACTAGTGCCATTTCCAGATGGTCGCAGACCTAAGAACCAGGTTCGACAACTACAGGCGTCTGAAGAAAACCAAGACCTTAGAAAATGCTGCATGGACATACGGGGTCAATTCTGACGGCTTTGGCCTGGTCTTCGCTCACTGGATCTTCAAGTACAAGTTCAGTGAGAGGCAAAGACTCCTGAATAAGTATGAACACTTCAAGACTAACATTCAAGGGCTTGATATTCACTACGTTCATGTGAAGCCTCGAGTCGATAGTAAAGTCAAGGTGAGACTCTTTAAGTTCTTCTTCGACAGCACAGGAAACTAGCTCTAGTCCTTTCTTCAATAAGATTGATATACAATCATACATAAATCACGCTTATATATCTCCAAAGGGGTAGGCAGAGGTTAATTACCATCTACGTTCCGCCAATAAGGTTGGGTCCCATAGTATAATATATATAATAGGTGACGAGCCTATTGCCATCTATTGGGCACGGAAATCGCAGTACATTGCTAGGTGGCCTAAGAGGACCGCTACTGACCTACTCATCGCCCTTAGTCACCTTGTACAACACCCACGGGAGAGATGGGGGTGGTAATTGTATTCTGCTCTGCCGCCACCACACGGCTTTACATTATCTATTTAGAGACAATACATTTGTACCACATAATCTAGCCTCTGATGGTCTTCAGGTACTACCTTTGCTACTGCTGCATGGATGGCCAGGATCCTTCCGGGAGTTCTATGACGCCATCCCACTGCTTACCACCCCTCGAGCTGGATACGACTTCGTTTTTGAGTTGATCATCCCAAGTCTTGCTGGATTTGGATATTCCGACGTACGTATTCTATTGATTATTTGTGTAGAAAAAAAAAATAAAGATTTTTGAAAAAACAACGCTGGAAAAGTTTCCTAGAGATCAAGATATTGCCTTAGGTGGGCAGTCTTGCTTGCAAAATTATTCTAAACATTGATACACCTACTGTCACCTGATACCTTGAGGGGTAACAACTGGAAGATATAGAAATTAGCCAGTTACCTTTCCTTACCACACAGGGAGCACTGTAATAACCGTGAGACCGTATGATTCCATGCCAGCCAATGTTGTATGTTCATCCGTGATCAACAACCATTACTTGCTGTCTACGTGTTCTGTTCTAAATTCTTTGTCTAAAAGCTGCAATGAATATTTATCTAAAAGTTAACGATCAGTTTATCAGTTTGGCATCAAATGGCCTTAACCCACAATTTGTTGCCCGCGAACGTTAATGATTGAAACAGATACAAAAATAATTGTGTTTTAATCTGTAATATGTATTTTTTTAAGCTAGACAGAGAAGCTCTTGCCCTTCATCTTACCTGGTGGTAAGTGACGATAAGGGCCGAAGATAGAATCGAGCTTCACCTGGAACCCTCAACCACAGAGGGACTGGCTATCTTATTACAATTGTCGAAACACAATAATGCTGTTAACATTATTATTATGGCGACAGATTTTGACAAGATAATTTTAGCTAGCCAGGCGGACTTGAAAGAAGTCCTACAACCAACCAAACATTTTGAATAATTTGTTTTTTAAACATTAGGGGTCACGACTGAAATCATGAACACGTTTTACAGGGAGCAGTAAGACCAGGCCTCTCAACAGTCCAAATGGGAGTAGTCATGAGAAACCTGATGCACAGAATCGGCCACTATCGTTATTACGTACAAGGAGGCGACATGGGTTTCTTCGTGGGTTCCAGCATGGCTACACTGTTTCCTGACGAAGTACTCGGATTCCACACCAACCTGGCTATGGTGTTGGGGAAGAGGACCCTGTTGGTTTGGGCCCTGGGGAGCCTGTGGCCCAGTTGGGTAGCCGGGGGTTATGCGGACAGGATGTACCCATTGAGGGACAGGCTAAGTTTTTACATGGAGGAGTCTGGTTATATGCATTTGCAGTCTACAAAACCAGACACCATAGGTAAGCTATTTAATGGGCGGACTACATTTATTTTATGGAAGAACATTTATTTCTAACAAATAAGTAAATCAGAGGTAATTAAAAAAGTGTCTAAAAAGAAGTGGACTGAAATGAATGTCAAAGCAGAGGAATAATACGAAGAGTAAATATTTGTGTAATGTATGGTGTGAGGGTGGTTAAGCCAGTTTAGATAGCCAGTTTTTGCCCAGCCCGTGTCCGGGCTTGTTTAACCATTAAATTATAAGACATAAGATAGTTAAATATTTTTATATATTAGTTAACCATATCTAGCTGTGCAAAAAAATACAGACCTTTATTTTAAGTTGTTATGGCTAAATTAATTTAACAAACCCCTGTTCTCTAAGTACTGTATCGTGTCCCCAGGCCAAATTACTGTTAAAATTTGTCTGCAATTTTTTTTAGTGCTGATTTAAGTTCCCTCTTTTGAATTATTAAGCAATAATTAGCATTGTGTATCCCTTAACAGAATATCGACTCAATAGAACCAGTCTGTAAATAATTATCATTATAGCTTTATCACGGACAAGACTTAACTTAATTCTTGTCCGTGCTGAAGTTATAATTACCGTCACCTTTTTTACCTTTCTTTATTTCTTTCTTCTTCTTCTTCTTTCTTACATCCCTAAATAAAAGCTTTTGGCACATAACTGCTTTACATATATCGAGCCCTAAGTTTGCCCTACAACCCATCACCAGGTGCACATTTGTAATGTTGATGTAAACGCCAATAAACCGCGTAATTGTCTAATTAACGTACCCATGGATTACATTTTTTGTAATTACCAAGCTCTTATTTACAAATTATATTTTTAACGGTAAGCACTAGTTGCTTATTTAAATAGACACAACCCATTAGCCTCCATGCATTGGTGTCAGTGTTTACAGGAACTCACAGTTTTTGAAATTTTGAAGAAAATCTATAGATTTTCTAATTATCGTATACTAACTATCATATAATAAGGGTTAAAGTATAAAATTGCCGTTTATTGTAATCGGTTTTTTGAATTGACATAGAATCTTCATGGTTTGAGGTTTTCAAATGGAACTTTTTCACATGGTTTCTATGATGTTCTTTTTTTAAAAAATGTGAAACATTTGAATATCTGCTTTCAATTGTTTTTATTATTCAACTTAGACAAGATAGATGGATACTGCGAAAATTCGAGTGATTTTTGAATACGAGTTCCGGCGCGGAAGTAACGCGGCAGAAACAGCCCGAAATATCAATGTTGTGTTTGGTGAGGGGTTTGCTAATGAACGCACCGTGCGATTTTGGTTTAAACGCTTTCGTGATGGAAACTTCAACTTGAAGAACGAGCCACGAGGAAGACCGCCCACACAGGTGAATAAAGAGAGATGGTGGAAGCCGATCTTAGTCAAACTACTCAGGAATTAGCGGCATGGTTTAACGTTACCTTACCCACAATATTGACTAATTTGCGTCAAATCAATAAATAAAAAATACGAAAAATGGGTGCCTCATTATTTGACTGATCTGCAGACGGAAACGCGTGTTGAAACTTGTGTTACCTTGTTGGATTGGGATAGAAATTTTGTATCGAATTGTGACATGTGATGAAATGTGGA
Organism: Cataclysta lemnata; assembly: GCA_963931975.1. NCBI lineage: Eukaryota > Metazoa > Arthropoda > Insecta > Lepidoptera > Crambidae > Cataclysta > Cataclysta lemnata. The sequence continues at coordinate 2,638,764 of OZ008362.1, read as the reverse complement.
TTCTTTATCATAACCGTAAAAGAAAAATGCAATGGCTGATCCCAGGTCAAAGGCCACAACAGTGTCCTAAAGCAAAACTTACCAATAAAAAGGAAATGGTAACTGTTTGGTGGTCTCAGCATGGTGTTATTCACTATAGTTTTCTCCGATCTGGTCAAGCAATAACGGCAGATGTCTATTGTGCCGAACTACAAACAATGTTGGCAAAACTAGCAGTAAAACAGCCCCGACTCATGAATCGATCTTCACCATTATTGTTCCATGACAACGCGAGACCTCATACAGCACAAGAAACCGTTTTGACCCTTCAGGAACTGCAGTTAGAAACCATTCATCCTCCGTATGCGCCAGACCTTGCTCTAACGGACTACCATTTTTTTCGTGATTTGGACAATTATCTACGTGACAAGAAGTTTTATTGCCAGGAGGCAGTACATTTTGTACTGCTTTCACGCAGTTTGTGCAGTCTAGATCCTCACAGTTCTATCGCAAAGGCATAATTGACCTTTCTATTTGATGGATTTGTTATAAACAAAAAAATAAACAGTTTAGATTTTCAGTAAAAAACGGCAATTTCATACTTTAACCAATATTTATAAGTACCATTGTATGAAATTATTTCAAATTATTATACTTTACTTTTGAATTATTACATTATATCCTAATCTGAAACGTCTAAATACACAGGGATAGGCAGAGATCACTTCTTTCTACTTGCTACGATTCGAACATATCTACTTCTTTCGCTTCATACATAGTATACATAAATCAGTCTTATATCCCTAGTGTACTAACACCCACTTTTCGCCAATCAAGTTAGTGTAATAGGTGGCGAGACTGGCGAGCCTATCGCCATCTATCGGTCACATAAATTACTGCGAATGTGCCCGATATATGACAATATCACTAGATGGAATAAGAGAAATTCTGCTGCCCATTAGTCGCATGGGAGAGATAGGGGTGGTGACAATTGTATTCTGCTCTGCTGTCACCACTCGGCTTTCTTTCGCTTCCAATCTCATTAATATTTATTTATTTATTCGTACATTGCAAGTCACATGTTTAAAAAGGTGGTACAGAATTTTTGTTACAGTACAAGTGACGCCCTGCTAGGGCACAGCAAAAATGGGGGACAACTACTGTCTACTACTTATAAATTCGTAAATTTCCTTAAATAATAATAATTTTTAGAATCTAAATTCAAATTCTCACGTGCATTACATAAAACTACAATTCGAAAAAAAAGAAAGATATTAAAGAGTATTTCATTAACAATCGTCATTACATTAAATTATTTTTACCATTACCACCTAGCAATAGCAATGTACTGCGATTTTTGTGCCCGATAAATGGCAATAGGCTCGTCACCTATTACATAAGACCCAACATAATTGGCGAAACGTGGGTGCTAGTTCACCTCTGCCTACCCCTTCGGGGATATAGGCGTGATTTATGTATGTATGTATGAAATAAATAAATAATATTATTATTACACCATATATAGGTACAATAATGAATTTTTAGTTTTCCTTATTTGAGTTAAATGAAAATAAATACTGTTTTAAATTTACATAGCAAGTTTTAAGTTAAAACATTAATTACAATTATCATTTACTATTTATAACCATACAAAAAAATTTTTACTTTATTTTACTTACATGCTCACAAGAAAAAAAGACATTTCAAATTCATCATAATACAATTTATTCCAATTATCAATAATTTAATAAATATTATATATAATATCTTCATGCATGCCCGGTTTCGGATTTCCGAATAGATTATCAATTTGATTACTAAATATCTACTAATCTTCCTCTTCCCACTTTTCCATTAATTCCGATATAATTCCTTTTTTTTCACTTTTCAGTCTTTATTTCTACGCGACCAAACCGTACAAGCATCCCTTTCTCAATTCTTGTCATTACGTCTTCTCAAAATACACCAATCTCTTATTGCATTGATAAACAGTCGATCTCTTAGCAGCCATGCTCCTCAACACTCTCATTTCTACTGAAATTATTCTACTTCCATGATTCTTCTTCCATACCCAACTTTCACTTCTATACAATAATGTCGGGACCAGCTCTCCAATACGAACAGCCATAGGAGATTTTTTGGACATGCTCTGGCTGCTGAAAAAAGTGTACAAGGCCCCGTTGATCAGATTTCCAGCTTTCATCTGCTTTTCAATGTCACTATCCTAAATCTCTCGTAAATACTGATACCCTAAATACACAAACTCTTTAACCTGTGTAACCATCTCACCCCCAATCTTAATATCACACTTCGTCATTTGTTCATTTTAATAACCTCAACTCTTTGTCTTGCTTGCATTTACTTTCATTTCTTTTTCTGTCAAAGCTCCGTGCATTACAGTCACCATCTCCTGCAAACCTTTCTCTGATGACGCTATGACCTGGTCATCAGCGTATAGAAGACATTTGATTAATAACTCATTCACTAGTTAATTCTTTAAAAAATTCGTAATCTGCAATCAAACTCTTTCAGACTCGTCAGAGATTCGTCCATATGTATAAGTTGAAAAGTCATGCGATGCTACACAAATTTGTCCCACACCTATACTTACCTAATCTAAATATTCAGTTTATTATGTATAAAAGCAGGATGGATTTTATGATCAATTATTTGCCAATTTCAATCTCTGATAATTTCGTAATGGCTGATCGTAGCTTAAATTTATGTGATACAGACAGTTTTTTGGGACTTAGGGACTTAGATATGTTGAAAATGGGCGTAATACCGGTATTCCTAAGGCAATTTATTTATTTATTAAGTATATACTACGAATTATTAGTATATAGGTACTAATAATTTAATTTATTTCTAATTACCGTAACCCTGTGAATTTAAAATCGTTATTACTTGAAAACTACTTTAACCAGTCTAATGCCATTTTGATTTTTTTATTTTTAGCTTTGGTAAGTTTTATATTTTAATGTGTGTAAGACAAATTTGCGAAAAATAAAAAAGGTACGGTAATAAGGCAAAGAACGCTTATTTGGAGAATTACCGAAATAAGAACGAGTGATAGAAAATAGCGGAGAAAGAGGACATACTGCGCCGATCCGAAATGATGGACAAGGATTGAGCCACTTGCGTCTTTTATTTTGGGGTCAGCGCTGCATGTCCTCTTTTTCCGCTGTCACCTGTCACTCGTCTTCTCCTCATCCACACCCGCCACGTTCATATCATACCTCACACTGTTGATTCATCTTAACAGTGGTCTTTCATCATTAATGTCCATAGCTTTATGAGTTACATTCATGTCATTCCGTCCGTTTAGCTTGGCATTGACATCTATACAGGTTTTGGCTTTGGTTTTACAGCCGACCGCCTGCCTGACACTAACCCTCTTTGGGTATTACATCGGTATCTTACTTTTACTACTGATGTGAAGGGTAAAAAAAACGATTAGTAAAGGGCAGCAACATTCCTCTCATACCACCTAACAATATACTGCTATTTATTTGCCTTCATATGGCAATAGGCTAGTGACCTATTACATGGGACCTAACTTAATTGGCGAATAGTGGGTGTCAATTCACCACAGTCTACACCTTCGGGGATATAGGCGTGATTTATGTATGTACGTATGTTAAGAGATTGTTGCTTGTCATTTAGTCAGTGATGGTGTTTAAATTTTTGTTTTGCATAGGTACTTCAAATAGCTTCATCACTTTACATGACGTCTTCGTTTGCTGTTTCCTTCCCAGGTGTAGCCCTCAATGAATCCCCAGCTGGTTTGGCAGCGTACATTCTGGAAAAGTTTGTCACCGGCACAAACCCCAACAACAAATACGTAGACGAGGGTGGCTTGGACAAGCTTAATTTTGACGACCTCCTGGACAATATTATGATTTACTGGGCTACCGGCAGCATGACGACTGCGATAAGATTGTACAAGGAGAGGATAGCAAACAGGGATCTGGAATATTCTATGTCAATGTAAGTTACTGTGAAATTATTTTACTAGCCCTTTTAACCGCCTCCGTGGTCTAGGGGCTTAATCTTGAGGGGTCCTCAAGATTTAATTCTGTGGACTCATCGGGTTCGACCCCCAAACCAAACCGATTACAGTATAAATTTGTAATTGGTTTGGTTCGTGGTAGGACTTTTTCAAGTCCACCTGGCTAGGTACCACCAACTTATCAAAATCTGTCGCCATAATAATAATGTTTTCAGCATTATTGTGTTCCGACAATTTGTGATAATTGTGTGATAGCCAGCCCCTCTGCGGTTGAGGGTTCCAGGTGAAGCTCGATTCCATATTCGGCTCTTATCGTCACTTACCATCGTGAGATGTGAGATTAAGGTCAAGAGCTCTCCTGTCTAGCATAATAAAAAAACCTTTTCATCCCACCATCTCGGAAAAAGCGTTTTTGCTCTTCGATATCTGAGTGCAAAAGCCGTTTTTATCCTCTAGAGGTTAAAGTAAATTTGAATTTAGAACATCGTGTGCAATGAGTTTGTGAATTCAAAACATCATTATACCTATTTATTTCTACCTCCATGGTGCCGAAATTATCATGCAACCTATTTTAATTTGTTAAAAACTCAGACTCGGAACCTTCTTGGTGTACTTTTTTTGTAATTTGCTTTGCGCGCGCCATTTTCTTTTCACGTCATAAATTTGTTAAAACTTAGGAGTTCCGTGACGGTCAATCAGCTTGGCGTCAATCTTGCTTTAAACATTTTGATCGTCTACAATGCTTGCTTGATGCTTGAGTCAAGCATTTAAAATTTTTTTAGGTTTGTTTGATTTGTTTACGCTAGCAACGGAACAAAAATATACAGAAAATCAACGTGCTTGACTCAAGCTGATTGACCGTCTCGGAACTCTATTAGGGACGGTAATTTTTATTAGGTACTTACAGGTGTGTCAGGATATATTTTGCGGGTGTGGCTGGGTGGATGGGTGGGTGTTGGAGGTGTCTGGATGAATGGGTGTTTTGTGGGTGTGTCTAGGTGAATGGGTTTTTTGTGGGTGTGTCTAGGTGAATAGGTGTTTTGTTGGTTTGTCTGAATGTATGGGTGAGTATTGTGGGCGTGACTGGGTGAAAGTTGTGGGTGTCTGAATGGATGTTGTGGGTGTGTCTGGGTGATTAGATATTTTGTGGATGTTTCTGGGTGAATGGGTGTTTCTGGGTGAATGGGTGTTTTTTGGGTGTTTCTGGTCGAATGGGTGTTTTGTGGGTGTTTCTGGGTGACTGGGTGTTTTGTGAGTGTGTCTGGGTGATTGGACATTTTGTGGGTGTTTCTGGGTGAATAGGTGTTTTGTGGGTGTTTCTGGGTGAATGGGTGTTTTGTGGGTGTTTCTGGGTGAATGGGTGTGTTGTGGGTGTTTCTGGGTGAATGGGTGTTTTTTGGGTGTTTTTGGGTGAATGGGTGTTTTGTGGTTGTTTCTGGGTGAATGGGTGTTTTGTTGGTGTTTCTGGGTGAATGGGTGTTTTTTGGGTGTTTCTGGGTGAATAGGTGTGTATTTCGGGTGTGAATGTTGTGGGTGTTTCTGGGTGGGTGTTGAGAGTGTGTTTGGGTTAATGGGAGGGTGTTGTGGATGTTTCTGGGTGAAAACAGAAACTGTTGTGATTGTATTTTTTTTGTATTTTGCAATTTCCTCGTTGGGGGGGATGAAAAGTTACGTGTTGCACTCGAGTGCAAAGATTTTTCACCTTGTGCTCTTTTGATTCCCTCGCTATCGCTCAGGATTCTAATTTTTGAATCACTCGCTACGCTCGTGATTCAATTTTAGAATCCTTCGCTAGCTCGGTCATCAAAATTGAGCACGCGGTTAAAAAACAACTTTGCACTCACGTACAACAAATAACTATTGTTAAAAGTTTAATGTTCTACAAAGCTTTCTGCAAAAGTCCGGATTTTAACAACCAGGTATCAATAAGCCTTTATGAATTCCGCAGCATACCAATCGAAGTGCCGACGTGGGCGCTCCAGTTGAAGTACGAACTGATCTACTTGCCGGAGTTCATCCTCAAATGGAAGTACGTCAACCTGCTCGGGACCACCACCTTGGACGAGGGGGGTCACTTCGCGGCGTTCGAACTGCCTCAAGTCTTCGCCGGTGACTTGTTCAAGGCCGTCTTGGAATTCGTCAAATTTCATAAGGTAGCATCTTATACGAATTAAGGCAATTAAAGTAATGATTGGACTGAAATATTAATTTTGTTTTATTTCTTGAGAGGGGGCCACTTCGCGGCCTTTGAACTGCCTCAAGTATTCGCCAGTAACTTGTTCAAGGCCGTCTTGGAATTCGTCAAGTTCCATGAAGCAGCATCTTTTATGAATCACCAGGAAGGAAAATAAAGTAATGATTGGACTGAAAAATGGATTTTGTTTTCTTTTTTGGTTGTTTGAAACTGAAGAGATAAAAATAATATGAAAATAAAAATATGGTTTATTCATATAAGGTATGATTACATACACTCATGAATCGTCAAAGAAATAACGTTAAACACTGGAAACGAAAAGAAAAACAGTTTCCAATATTTAACGTTATAAGCTACACCATCCGTACTTACGCCTTTCTTACACCTTTCTCGACTAAGGATAAATCAGTGATGAGGAATGGGCAGCAGCGTTCCTCTTATACCATCTAGCTATGTACTTACTGCGACTTTTGTGCCCGATAAATGGCAATAGGCTCGCCACCTATTACATGGGACCTAACATAATTGGCGAAACGTGGGTGCTAGTTCACCTCTGCCTTCCCTTTCGGGGACATAGGCGTGATGTATGTATGTATGTACCTTTCTCCCATGTGGTCATAGGTGATGATAAGTATGGACATTTCTAGTTTTGTGCAGAAATTATTACCCAGACTATAATAACAATGATCCTAGACAAATCTTAGAGAAATAGTGCAAAAGACATATGCCATATATGCATATGCCTTGAAATTGGAAAATGAAATTAATAAAAAGATAAAACAGTGATGAGGAATGGGCAGCAGCGCTCCTCTTATACCTACCACCTAGCAATGTACTGCGACTTTAGTGCCCGATAAATGGCAATAGGCTCGCCACCTATTACATGGGATCTAACTAATTGGTGAAACGTGGGTTCTAATTCGCCTCTGCTTACCCCTTCGGGGATATGGACTTGCCACCTGGGACCTAACATAATTGGTTCGAAATGAGGTAGTTGATTCACTTCTGCCTACCCTTTCGGGGTTGAATAGGCTTGATTTATGAATGTATGTAACAGAAACAATGCATCGAGTCTTGCCAATTTTAAAGATTATAGTGCTTAATCAATAGCAAATGAGCATTATCAAACGAATACTACAGAATTCCCGAATACAACCTCAGCTATCGAAAAAAGAGGCGCAGAAACGATTAGCGAGTGGAGCCATGTTTAAAAATGAAAAAAAAGGCGAGGTAAGTCGCGGACGACGGCACGGCAAATCGAGTTACTCAATTTAGCAATGCTGACTCGATTTTAGCCGATTACTGCGCATCGGGACCGAGTTGTATTCGTTTGTTTTGTTTAAGGGCTGAGAACGCTCCAGACCAGAGGTTCTCAACTTTTTTTTTCTCATGGACCACTTTAGAGATTTATATGGTTCCGGTGGACCCCCTGTAGCTTTGCAACATTTCTACCATATTTCCACTTGTAAAAATTGCAAGTTTTTACAAGTAAAAGTCGCTGAGCTTCTTAAAATATTATCTGCCTACTTTGACACGAGGGCGGGTCAATAAGTCCGCAACTTTTTGAATTTTTTAAACCTCTTTTTGAACCTCGATAAATCATATTTTTTGGAACGGATAAAAAAATTTAAGAAGCGTTGGACAAAGTGTATAAAGCTCAAAGGAGACTACATTGAAAAATAAGATGATTTATTTATCAAAAAATCTGTGTTTATTCCAAAAGTTACGGACTTATTGACCCGCCCTCGTAGGTGAAGTCAATAGCCAACATTGTTTAAGTTTACTATCGAAACCTGCTCCCCTAGCCAAGTGGCCAATCTATGGAACGCATAGAATACGAAATGTATGAAATGGCTTATAGCAGAGTAAACAATACGTCAGTTTCATACTGATGTTTTCTATGATTCATTTGAATAGATAAGTCATTTGGCTAGGAACTCAGATACATTTTCGTGGATCCTTGCTTACTAATCGTGAAGTTCACGATTTGTTAGCGGCGGTCCACGAAACCCCAATTGAGTCTCCCGTGGACCCCCCGGCGGGTCCACTTTGGGAATCGATGCTTTAGACGGTTTTTAAAACACTGCCGAAGGAATAGACCGGCGACGTTTGTCAATATTCTGTGATGCCGTACGGAATTGGATTTTAAATCCGTTTACGTAGAAGAGAGTAGGTTTGATCTGATTAAACAAAAAACAGAAATACCCCAGTGAGTGTTCTGAGTCTTCATTTATTTGCTAGCGTTGTGGTGATTGGGGGCATGTAGCCAAACACGGACATACTAAAGTAAAGCATAAAGCGGGATTTTTCCTGTGTTCCAACAAAATAAAATGACAATTTTTGACACCTACTTTTACATTTGACACGATGTCTTTAATGTTATGTTGTGTGTGATGGCTTAAACAACGTCTCATGGGCCTCGGAGACGGTCAAGCGACTTCGCGTCAAAAACGTAGATTTTCGGTTGTGCTTGATAAACAGTGTGATTGAAACGTCTGTCAAGAGGCTTGACCATATAGACTTTACATACATTTAAAATCACATCCAGCGCGTATCAAGCTCATTGTCTATGGTTAAGCCTCTTTACAAGACAGGCGTTTCAATCACACTGTTTGGCAAGTACAACAGAAAATCTACGTGTTTGACGCGAAGCCACTTGATCGTCTCGGATGCCCATTTTAAAATATCACTGCACTTTTCTGTAAATACATACATACATAAATCACGCCTATATCCCCAAAGGGGTAGGCAGAGGTGAAGCACCCATGTTTGGTCCCATGTAATAGGTGGAGAGCCTATTGCCATTTATCGGGCACAAAAGTCGCAGTACTATTGCTAGGTGGTATAAGAGGAACGCTGCTGCCCATTCCTCATTACTGATTTATCCTTAGTCGCCTTGTACGACACCCACGGGAGAGATTTGGGGTGGTGACAATTGTATTCTACTCTGCCGTCACCACACGGCTTTCTGTAAATACGATCATGAATTGTAAGAATTTGTCAAATTTGGGTCATAATAGTTTTTGCTGTTACGGAGACAGGGAATGTGCTGATATTCCCACTACTAAGGCACACGCCTTTCTTATACTTAATTGGAAGAATATTGGAAAAATGACTCATAACCCATGATGTCACATAGACCTTACGCCTTGTGGTGACGGCAGAGAAGAATACAATGGTCACCACCCTCCATCTCTCGGGGGTGTTATATAAAAAACAGAATTAACGCGTACATTTTTTTTCTTTTCATAAATAGTGATAAAAACTTTAACAAAGACGTCCAAAATGGATCTCGCATTAACAAAGTGATAACTGTAGTGGCTGAGAATTTAAATCTCACTCATTACCGCTGAAGCCAGTCATTACCGGGAGGCTTCGCCGCAAAAACATCTGCTTTGCAATTCAAACGGTCGACTAAGGTTACCACGAGGCTGAGAAAAACTGAGACAAATTCCTGAATTCTTACTGCCAGGAAAATGTGTACAATAGCTGAATGGAGAGGCCAAACCCGTATTATGCCTTTGTGAAACTATCTGTCTAAATACTTTACAAAACTTTCTGACAATTACTAACTGCCGCACCCAGAGATTTCTATTAACTTTAATGAAGTACTTCATGCCAAAAAAATCATTTACATCTAGACTATAGACCCAGCAAGAATAGCTACTAATTTTGAATTGTCATTTTTTGTATTAAGTACTCATTAACGTTAATTGACGTCTCTGAGTGTCGCAAAAGTCAGAAAATTATAGACAAATTATTATGGCCTAAAGCGAAAAAATACCGTACAACTAGTCAATTTTTCTGACTTCTGTTTGTATGCAATATTTTTTTCTAAAATGTATATCATATTAAAATTGTAGTTAAATTAAGTGAAACTTGTATCTGAGCCTCCCAAAAGATGTTCGAAATTTCGTTGTTTTTTGTATCTCTTTACATTGACATAGCATTAGGCTCGCCACTTATTATTCATTGCTAATACTAATTGGTGAAACGTGGGTGATGATTAACTTAGGAGTTCTAGGCGTGATCATTTGGAAAGTAAATTGTGTAGATAGCTTTTTAAATGGATTCTGTGATGGTATTTGTGAGAAGAAAACCCGAGTGGGACGGAAATACCGCATCCGGTTACGTCCGGAACCCATGGTCACCCTACGTCTCAGTGGAGCGAAACAACGGACCGCGGTATACCTCATTTGCCTCCCAAATACTTCGTAAGATACCGGCTCTGCTAGCTGAGGGTCAGGGCCCGCTGATAATAACTACACTTTTGCCAAGTCAGGAAAAATAATATGAGTTATGGAGTCAGCAGTTAGTGATTCGCCTACAGAGGGCTAAATGTATTTCTGATGCGTTATTGAGCATGAAATTCCGTTGTTTTGCGATGTATGTAGTATTACGACTGTGGAACTATTAAAACTACACACATACATACATAAATCACACCTATATCACCGAAGGGGCAGGGGCAGGCAGAGGTGAATTTAACTCGCACGTTTCGCTAATTATGTTAGGTCCCATGTAATAGGTAGCGAGACCATTGCCATATATTGGGCACAAAAGTCGCAGTACATTGCTAGGTGGTTTAAGGGTTTAAGAGGAACGCTGCTGCCCATTCCTCATCACTGTTTTAATCCTAAGTCGCCTTGTACGACACCCGCGGGAGAGATTTGGGGCGGTGAGACAATTGTATTCTGCTCCACCGTCAACACACGGCAAATTAAATTTATAAATAAGACTCACACATTATCATAGCTAGGTCAAATGTATAAAAATGACGTATTACAGAGAAAACGACAGCTTCAAATGTAAGAGATGCTGTCAAAAATTTACATTATTGTATTCTAGACTGACTTCTTGTCTGGGCCCCCTGGTGAGTCGGACCTGACGTATTCAACGTAATTTTTTCCACTACCAAGCACATTATTAGGCATTAGATAGCACTTAACTGAAAAAACTTGAATAAAAATTGTCTAATGAACTATGGCACCTAATCCTCGGAGTGGTGCGTAGTAATACGCGACGTTCTACAAATTTGGCTAGGCTCAGTACAAACACCGTAATCCACGGCGCAAATCCAGTTTTGTGTCCGTCACAATTTTGTCTTGGCTAAGGTTGTCACTTCATCGAAAATGAATTATATACTAGAGCGTATGATTATTGTCATATGGGACGGCAGAGCAGAATATAATTGTCACCACTCCCGTTGGTGCCGTACAGGCGACTAAGGGTTAAAATAAGGCGACTAAGGGTTAAAACAGTGATGAGGAATGGGCAGCAGCATTCCTCTTATACCACCCAGCAATAATATGTACTGCGACTTTCGTGGCTCGCCACCCATATTTTACATGGGACCTAACATAATTGGTGAAACGTGGGTGCTAGTTCACCTCTGCCTACCCCTTCGGGGATATAGGCGTGTTTTATGTATGGTTGTACAAAGAAATAAGAAGCCAGCAAAATAAAATTGTGCTAGTTATTTCGTGTTGACAACCCTAAACTGCTAGCAGCGCTGAAAAATGGATAGGAATTAATTCACCACAATTATTATATTCTGCAGTTTCGGCTTTGAAGGATTATTTTCTTGACGAAGTATTCGCTGTACGGATTACTTGTGTACACAATGCTGTGTCTGTCAGATGAAAATTGGTTAAGTAATTGTCTTTATCTGGTCTTCTGTTTAGGTAGTTTTTTAAGCTAGACCGGGAATCTCTCGACCTTTCTCATCTGATGCTAAGTGACGATTAGGGCCGAAGATGAAATCGAGCTTCACCTGGAACCCCCAATCACACAGAGGGGCTGGCTATCTTATTACAATTGTCGAAACACAATAATCCTGTTAACATTCTTATTATGACGGCAAATTTTGATAAGATGGTGGTAGCTAAATAGGCGGACTTCAAAAAAGTCCTACCACCAACAAATTGTACTCCCCTGAGGGATCGAACCCGAGACCTTGGAATCCTTATTCCAGTGGACGAACCACTAGACTATACAGAGGCGGTTAGTTACGGGAATTATCATAACACATACATAAATTTCGCCTTCCATCCTGGAAAAGTTAGGCACAGGTGTATTACACCCACGTTTCGATATTTTAGGTCCCATGTAATAGGGGATTAGTCTATTGCCATCTATTAGGCTCATTGAGCGCAGTATATTACTAGGTGGCAGTAAAAGTAACTAAGCGATGTCTAAAGTATAAAATTACTTTACTCACAAGTTTTAATTTTTTTTACTCGGTCACCCATCCAGCTTAGGCCATAACCGAAACGCCTTCACTTTCCCGATCTCGAAACGACGAGATCCTCAGCGTCTCAAGCCACGAACATCGATTATCCGCTACTTGGACGGGACCATGAATATTTAATTACTAATAGGGGCTTAATTTGAAGCTTTAATGTGAAACATTGTTTACCAGTAAAATATTCCTTCAAGATTTGCCCAGCCACAATCCCCGTGGCTTATGAATAATACGATATAATTCTCTGCGCTTAATTACGGTGCGACTGTAATTTACTGAGATAGCACCGTGTGGGACTCCCGTTGGTGGTTGTGCATTTGGTACTAATTTACAAAAAGGTTTTTAAGGTGGATGTGAATGGAGAAATGGGACGGGGAAGGACCAGGCGGATCTTTGATAATCAAGTTGAAAGTCTTTTAAAGAAGGGCCACGTCAAGGGTACCTGAAACTGACTGTACTCATTTTGTACCACGTCTTATCCATGTTCATTTTAAGACCCATTTGTTGAGAGACTCTACAAAGATCATTCAATATTGTGCCTAATTTAGTGATAAGTCTGTCTGATAAAAATTGGTTAAGTAATGTTCCTTTTTTGGGTTGATCTTGTTAAGGGTAGTTTTTTTATCCTAGACAGTGAAGCTCTTGGCTTTCATCTCACCTGATGGTAAGTGACGATAAGGGCTGAAGATGGAATCGAGCTTCAACTAGAACCCTCAACCACAGTGCGGCTGGTGGTAGGTAGATCTGAAAAAAGTCCAACCACCAATCAAACCGAGTACAAATTATACTTTCCCGGGGATCAAACCGACCAGTGGGCGAGCCACTAGACATCAATTCGCAGCATATAGGTTAGATAACACAGCACCTAAGTTTATGTAATAACAGTTACGGGCTGACATATACCTACACCGTGAAAGTTTCGGCTCTTGTTAGATTTTGAAGTGTGACGTCACGAAACTCCCACCCCTTGTCACACAAAGTCACTCTTCCTTCTCTTAAGGTATGACCTACTTCATGGATGGCGCTTTAATGATTTAATTTTCGATGCCAGTCCGTTCGCCGTACCGGGAATGAGTCCCAGCCGTTGACGCATCACGGAATACATATTCGATGACGATTAACATTAATGCGAATGCTCCAATATGTAAATTGATTGATAAACGGAGTTGCTATCAAGTTAAAAAGGAAATAAAAACAGAAATATTAGAAGATTTTGTTTTCTATTACAAACCGGTATTATGGCCATCAACGTTTTTTTGGACAAATGACGCAACTTTTGCTAAAATTACATTTTATAGTAGATTTTTCAACAGGGGACTAAAACACGCCATAATGACACGAGATGTTTTACCGCCCAAGCAAAGCGCGGGTGGTGGCTATAGTGTCATTATGGTTATAACTAACACTCATATTTTATTATGTAAATCTATTGAAAAATTGACATTTTCAAATGTAGATAATAATATGGCTCAAAAGTCATAGATACCAAGCCAAAAATTTATATAAAAAAGTAAATTAAGAAAGTATTAATTCAATCCCTAGAGAATAAAATGCAATATTACTCCCGCTATGCAGCGACTAATGTGACATTTTATGAGCATGAGAAGTGAAAAATGATTTGTGTGACTATTTCCGTAACCGTTCGAATTTACATTTCTTATTATTTTGCAGGAGAATCCCATGTTTAGATATTCTAAAAATAGATCCATTAGAGCTTCATGAATAAAAACGAAACCATTATCTTTGCTATCTATCATGTCGCTCCAAAACTTTGAAGACAATTTTACCAAAATCTCTATTTTGCGACATACTATCTCGTCGTTACAATATTATATCGTATCGTTATACTATACGCCGTTATACTATATCCATTAACGTCGTCAATCGTGCTCTACTGCATACAACACGGATTCTACATACATACATAGTTCACGACCGTATCCCCGAAGGGGTAGGCGAGGTAATTTAACACCCACTTTTCACCAATTAGGTTATGTTAGGCCCATGTAATAGGTGGCGAGCCTATATTGATTGTGAGCCTGTGATTACACGGATTCCTGATTCTCAAAAGAGGCGCGATTAAGAAAAACCTGAACGTTCAATTAAACAAACAAAAGACATCTCAAAGCTCCATAAGATGAGAGGAAAAACAGAATTATTTCTGTCATCTCCACTCGTCTTGTACGCGACATATTTCAGGTCTACCAGACCAGTCCTTAACGTTTTATTGCGTTTTTTTTTATCTGTCAACTGGCCCGGTAATTTAGTGGGACGTGGACAAATTGGGGCGTCATTGTTGACCGTGGACAATTGAAACAAATATTTGCCCCGCGGTGAGTCAATTAGCTCCCTATTTCGCTACACTAGTCGTAATACCTTTTTTCGTGTAGGTACCTTTATTAATAAGGGTCTGTAAGACGGATGAAAGGCGATCGAATGTGGAGATGGGAATGTTAAGATGAATTTGTGGAGTAAGAGAATGGACAAGCCCAAGAATAAGTTTAAAAGAAGTTACCGAAGAAGTTAATATGCTGTCCAATTAAGTCAAAAGCAATATCTCAAATAAATCTCTGTGTTTTGACGGCTGAGCAGAATACAATTGTCACCACCCCCATCTCTCCCGTGGGTGTCGAATAAGGTGACTAAGGGTAAAGACAGCGATGAGTAATGGGCAGCAGCATTCCTCTTATACCACCTAGCAATATACTGCGATTTTATGTGCCCGATAGAGGCCCAGGGATATAGGCGTGATGTATGTATGTGTGTATGTATGTACGGTGTTGATTAAAAGCCATGTAACTTTTTAAAGATGGCCTCAGTTCTACCATACCTACTTTTTCGCGCTTATCAAACGTATACCGCAGTGTGCAGTAAGCTGACTGTCAGTCTAGCTTAAAGTTATCACTGAAATTAAATTATAATAGCACAATTATTTATTGGTATCCAATATTCATACTCAGCAAGCTTAAGACTTAGAGGGATCTGCATAAGTTATGATTGTAGCACAATGCTCTGCTGAGATTTGGCGAGCAGTAAGGTAATTAAAGTTTCATAATTTCGAAAACAACTTTGTTTTCACTTAGCTACGGAATAGAGTGGAGGTTGGCTTAATTGAGGCGTGTGCTAAAATTAATGCTGCAAATTAGTTTTTAAATTAACAACGAGCCAAGTCGTGGATTATTAATGGGGTGAGCCTCTGTTTTCGGCGTAAGGCGTAAAACGGGGAAAGGGTTATAGGATTATCTGGCACGCGGTGACATCAGTGCAAAATAAAACCGCGTGGTTAATGCATTTTGCAACATACATACAATTTATCCCAGGAGGGGTAGCCAGAGGTGATTTAAAATAGTCCATGTAATAGGGACCGAGCAATCGCCATCCACCGGGCACGTAAATTGCATGTATATTGCATATGCAATATGGCATTAACAGCCGCACTCAGAGACGTCAAATACTTTAATGAGTACCTAATGTCAAAATAATTTCAATGAAATCTAGACCATAGACCCGGCAAGAATAGCGACTAGTTTTGAATGGTAATTTTTTGACATTAAGTACTCATTATCGTTATTTGACGTCTCTGAGTGCGGCAGTTAGTCCGTCAATTGTACAGTTGTTTTATATTTGTGCAAAAAAGTTTTTATAAATAAATAAAATAAATAAATATTGCTAAGTAGTATAAGAGGAACGCTGCTGCCCATTATCTCATTGCTACCTTTATCTTAAGTCCTGTGCCGTCACCACACGGACCATACCTCGACTGCCATACCTACCTATTTGAATAACTTATCAACGTTTTCTTCTCTCCGACCGGAGAGAAAGCGATCGTCGGCGATCCCATTCCACCATTTCCCGGAGCTCGTAATTAACTAACCGAAGTTAGTCCCTGCCCTGCCCAACCATCTCCAGTTTATTTAGAAACATAAAGCGGGTTTTGCTCGAATCAGCGGCGGGACGTGAGTTAATCAGTTCAGTTCACGCTCACACTGCGACACGGTTGATTAGCTCCAGTTAGTTCGTGGCTGTAGTTTAATTGGGGGATATTGGTGTTGCCCGCCCTCAGTTTTATTAACACCGAAGCAAGTAATATAGATTACTAGCTGAACCAGCAAACGCCTTATCACCTAGGAGAACATAAATTAATCTTCGACCCTTTTCCAGACTTATCAATTATCCAAATAATAAAATATCAAACCGTTGCGGAGGAGTTAGTAGTGTACATACACACTTACAACAGGTTGTTTTCTGGTCTAGTGGTTTGCCCACCTGCACCGGAATTAGATCCCGAGGTCCCGGGTTAGATCCCCAGGGGAGTACAAATTTGTACTCGATCTGGTTGGTAGCAGGACTTGGACCAGCATCTTATCAAAATTTGTCGTCATAATAATAGGGGTTAAAGTATGAAATTGCCGATGTTCCCTCATTATTTAGTAGTAGTGTATAATTCCTTTAAAACAATAGTTATGTCCATAATTTTTTTTTTATTTTAAATTTCCTTTCAAGGGTTTATTACTAATAAATCTTCAAAAACAGCTCGTCCTAAGTACCACTTAGATCCACGGAGACACACACCAGCCCGTCTCCGTTATAAAAAAAAATCTCTAGATGTCCTATAGCTTAATGTTGTCTAAATATACCCACAAAATGATATAAAATTTAGATTTGTGGTTCCTTAAAAAATCTCAAATATGTTTGTATAGAAAAATGAATTTTCGCTAAATTCTCCATACAAAACGGCAATTTGATACTTAAACCCCTATTAATAATGTCAACAGTAGTGTTCCAACAATTTTTTATAAGATTATAAGATGGGCAGCCCTTATGTAGGTATATTGTTTATATACCCGGCGAGCATGATGTGAAATAGAATTACATCAGGAATGTGGCGGTGTATGACATACCCTTAATGTTATGTCTAAGTTATTATTGGTTATATTTTTTTGTTAGTTATTTTATTTTCATCATCATCATCACCAGCTCTTTAATGTCCCCACTGCTGGGGCACGGGCCTTCCCTATGGATGGAAGAATATAAGGAGATTGACCACCACGCTGGCCCAGTGCGTGTTGGTGGGTATTAACGACTGCAGATGCAGCCGGGACCACCAGCTTAACTTGCCTTCCGAAGCACGGAGGAACTCGTGATAATAAATTTTTGGTCACCCATCCAATGACCGGCCTAGCGAATATTGCTTTGTTTACGCAATCGCAGGCCAAGCGCGCTATGCCACTGCGCTAGCGAGCTCCTCTATATTTTATTTTACTTTAATTTAATTAAAGTTATTTCACCTCTGTCTACCCCTTCGGGAATATAGGCATGATTTACATACATACATACATAAATCACGCCTATATCCCCGAAGGGGTAGGCAAAGGTGAACTAGCACCCACGTTTCGCCAATTATGTTAGGTCTCATGTAATAGGTGGCGAGCCTATTGCCATATATCGGGCACAAAAGTGTCGCAGTACATTACTAGGTGGTATATGAGGAACTCTGCTGCCCATTCCTCATCACTGATTTATCCTTAGTCGCCTTGTACGACATCCACGGGAGAGATTTGGGGTGGTGACAATTGTATTCTACTCTGCCGTCACCACACATGATTTATGTCAATTAATCAATTAAAAAGCGCTTCATCGACCATTACAACCCAAGCCAAGTATAAGCCACATTGTTTATAGCATTTACAAAGTACGCGTTCGTTTAACGAACTATTTTGATAGAACTGAACTTCTGCTAGCATACTAACCGCGAGAACTAACTAATCCAGCATTTATGCATATTAAAATAAGACATAGTTCGGGTTGGTTGGTTTCTAATGAAGGTATAGAGTGAATATGTAGGTGTGAACCTTCACAGTGTGTGATGTCGAAGTCATGAGTTGTGAGAATTGTACCTATTACGGTTAAAGTTTGAAATTGCCGATGTTCCCTCATTATTTAGTAGTAGTGTATAATTCCTTTAAAACAATAGTTATGTCCATTATTCTTTTTTTATTTTCAACTTCATTTCAAGGACTTATATTTATGTATAAAATTTTATCTTATTTTTATTTATTTCACTACCAATAAATCTTCAAAAACAGCTTGTCCTAAGTTCCACTTAGATCCACGGACACGGACACCAGTCCGTCTCCGTTATAAAAAAAATCTCTGGGTATCTTAGCTATGCCTTAGCTTAATGTTGTCTAAATATACCCGCAAAATTATATAAAATTTAGATTTGTGGTTCCTTAAAAAATCGCAAATATATTTGTATGGAAAAATGAATTTTCGCTAAATTCTCCATACAAAACGGCAATATGATTCTTAAACCCCTAAGTTTTATTTTATTCATACATAGATAAATTATTATAGTATTTATTTATTTAATGGCAATGGGCTCGCCACTTATTACATGGAATCTAACATAATTGGCGAAACGTGGGTGCTAGTTCACCTCTGCCTACCCCTTCGGGGATAAAGGGCGTGATTTATGTATGTACAATCAATTTATGAATTCTGACAGAGGTAAATGTTTGTGTGTTGAACACAGACATATAAAAACATATACAAAAAAAGAAAGAAACATTATCCAAGCAGGAAAGTACAATAGTTCTTTATATTTTTATAAAAATATGTACGATACCTATATTAAAATTGTCCGTCATCTGATATACATAGCAAAAACGCTTTCCGCATAGTGAGGGTTAGATCATAAGTGTGAGTGAAAGAAAAATAATCTAGACATCCTGAAGTCCACCGAGCAGTCCCGACAATGCACGCTAAAAATCTCTAAGCGTAAAATTGTAATCTGCCCTCTTTCGAAAAGTATTTATCGAGTAAACTTGTTAGAGTCAAATTTGTTATTTGATATTCGAGTGCCATTCCCACTGACGACCTTCTGAAATAAAAGTCGACGTTAGATTCAATTCTGATAAAAGGTTTTGGAGCAGACAGCCTTCGTAACTTGATAATGCAAGGATTGTTGGGTAAGAATCTGTTTTCTGAATAACGGATAGATAGGCATTGCTGGGTAGTTTTTCTTTTTGAGCGCGCGAAATATTGCGTTTATTCGCTTGAGTTGCTCGAGTGTACAGTGGGCAGAACGTCTTTGAAGACCTTTGAACGACTTTGTGCTTTAATACAAATAAGTTAAGGTTGACAATCGATTGAAGAACTTTGACAGTCTTGGAGAGTCTGATTGATTGATTGATTGATTTTGTTTGATGGCTCCCACAATTTGATTAGCCAATGTCTGAGTATATGGCTCAAAGTTTTAGGTTTGGTAGTTTGTATATTTGATTCGGTATACGCAATAGGAATTGTGCAGTTACAAGAAGATGCAGGTTGGCATTGGGTAGTCTGACAGTACATACCTACAGATTCTGACATATTCATTCTGACAGATATTAATTTGTTAACACTGTTACATCATCACCTTCCTGCCATGCTCCCAGTTTATCTAGAATCGGCGCAGTATGTTTCCTCTTCCATTCAGATCGGTAAGACGTCATTAGGCAATCCACTATCTTTTCATTCATATTCACCTTCACACCGGAAAGGTGCTAGTGATAATTGAATCGAGAAGAAAGGAGCACAAAGAACCATGTCGCGAGACTGATGAGCGGAGATAGTGATTGGGATGACAACATTCCAATCCATCCTGCTCAAGGTTTTGGCTTAGGTTTTACAGCCGGCCGCCTGCCTGACACTAACCCTCTTTGGGTATGCTGTTGTTCGTAGTTTGCCCTCCACCATTCGGTGCTTATTGGTCTACACCGAGCAATCTCCCTTAGTCGACTTTTACGACACCCATTGGATGAGTCGGGGCTGGCCTATTCTACGTTATTTGTTCGTTCCCAGGCCAGCATCGAAGTAATTTCTAACTACTCTATAGCTACATATAGCAGACACGACTCATTCCTCCCTCCATCATTCGGGTGCCCCTTATTGGGTTCACACCGGGCAATCTTCCTGAGTCGACTTTTACGACACCCCTGGAGCGAGTTTGACGCCTTCGAGATGTGGTGCTGGAGGCGCCTGTTTAGAGTGAAGTGGACTGCTCAACGTTCCATTGCATATCAAACATAAACTTTCGTCGATTGTGCAAGTGCCAATACTTAGATGTTTGGATTGCATTTCATTTAGAACGAGAGCTCTTTGGAACGTTTAATAGTACAGGGAAGAGTAGAGGGCCGACGTTCCCGAGGCCGATCACCTACAAGATGGACAGATATCATTAAATCTGCTACAGGATGCCGTGTACTGAACGTACACGTATGGCCACTAACAGAGAAATATGAAGAAACCTCGAAAAATCCGCAACTCAACACTCCGACAATCCATGACCACGATCACTCCGTCAGGAATGTACGCCTGAGAAGAAGAAGAAGAAGACGGGCCGAGTTGGGGCTAGCGCATTGTATGTTATTTTTTCGCTCCTAGCCCAGCATGGCTGGGACTCCTCCTAATCCATGGATGAGTCCTGGTTTAATACATAGTAACGCGTTATCCATCCGTCTGCTAATTCTTTCACACACTTTTCCGGAAGAGCTGGCAGCCGGAAAGTTTCCGTTTCGCTCCCGAGGATTGCTGCGTAAACAGCGAAACGGAGCAGAATACTCTGAGCTCTTTAAAATAAACAGAACGTTTTGATGCTTGCGTTTACTATCCGCGTTC
This sequence comes from Cataclysta lemnata, assembly GCA_963931975.1. Classification (NCBI taxonomy): domain Eukaryota; kingdom Metazoa; phylum Arthropoda; class Insecta; order Lepidoptera; family Crambidae; genus Cataclysta; species Cataclysta lemnata. The sequence continues at coordinate 2,617,674 of OZ008362.1, read as the reverse complement.
CTGTTTTTCAGTAGGTAGTTGTTTTGAAATTTTACGCCTGCCACTGAACTTGTTAGTGTTTTAGCATTATCTCATGATTGTCGTCTTCTTTCTCTATGTCGTGTGGTGACGGCAGAGCAGAATACAGTTATAATTGTCAGCACTTAGAGACGTCAATGAACGTTAATGAGTACTTAATGTCAAAAGATAATAATTCAAAACTAGTCGCTATTCTTGCCGGGTCTATGGTCTGGATTGAAATGATTTCTTTTGATATTAAGTACTCATTCAAGTATTAGTAATTAGTATCTTGGGTGGCCGAGCGGTCAGGCACCTGCCCGGATAGCAGCGGACGCGGGTTCGATTCCCGCCTCAAGATCATAATTTTTCGAAATTCTTTTTCTAACCACTAAAATCTTTGTACTAATTTTTCTAACATTTATATAATGTTAAAATTAAAATCAAATAGTTTATAAAGCAAACCCAAGCTTAACCGAACGCACGGTATTTGTAAAAATATCTGCTTTGGAATGTTTGAAATTTATTTCTACATTGCGAGGGTACCCGTTGGCTTACAACGTGAAGTGTAAAGGTTAGAAGAATTTCGGCAAGTTAATTAGTATCTTGGGTGGCCGAGCGGTCAGGCACCTGCCCGGATAGCAGCGGACGCGGGTTCGATTCCCGCCTCAAGATCATAATTTTTCGAAATTCTTTTTCTAACCACTAAAATCTTTGTATTAAGTACTCATTAAAGTTAATTGACATCTCGGATTGCGGCAGTATGTTAGCCTGGGTGTGCGTTATTTTTGTTCCATGTTGTATAGGGGTGAATTATGTATGTATGTAGGTAGGTATGAATCAAAATAAAATTAAATAAATCAAAAATAAATTTGATTACCACCAAATCACATTGAACGGCAACGAATAGGTACAACAGCCGATCAAGCATCTCCCAATACGACCCTTAGTGCTTTCAACACGAGCAAACTCCTTTCAAACAACCACGCTATCAGGGTCGACCGGTAAACTGTTACTAGGGCCGGTTATTTGATGCATAGTTAACTCAACCAATTGTTAAAATTTGTTACTAATATTTAAATACATACATAAAAACATACATAAATCACGCCTATATCCCGGAAGGGGTAAGCAGAGGTGAACTAGAACCTACGTATCGCCAATTATGTTAGGTCCCATGTAATAGGTGGCGAGCCTATTGCCATTTATCGCGCACAAAAGTCGCAGTACATTGCTAGGTGGTATAAGAGGAACGCTTCTGCTCATTCCTCATCACCGTTTATCTTTAGTCGCCTTGTTCGACACTCACGGGAGAGATTTGGGGTGGTGATAATTGTATTCTACTCTGCCGACACCACACGGCACCACTCTTTAAATATCACTCTGATATTGAACCATTAGTTACAATTTTAGTTACGGCGTCGAGGTCGACCTAGAAAGAATTGGAGAGACGATCTAGAGGTAAAAATTTCACTGAGTTGTCTCGGGATCGCTCGAGATGGAGGGTTGCGGGGGAGGCCTTTGCCCAGCAGTAGGATCTAATAGGGTAATAAAAAAAAAGTTCAATATCACTCTGAATATTGTTATTGTTAAATATCAGTCTGATATTTGATCATTAGTAACAAAGATTTTGGTAGTTAGAAAAAGAATTTCGGAAAATTATGATATTGAGGCGGGAATCGAACCCGCGTCCGCTGCAATCCGGACAGGTGCCTGATCGCTCGGCCACCCAAGACACTAATTAACTTGCCAAAATTCTTCTAACCTTTACACTTCACGTTGTAAGCCAAAGGGTACCCTCGCAATGTAGAAATAAATTTCAAACATTCCAAAGCAGATATTTTTACAAATACCGTGCGTTCGGTTAAGCTTGGGTTTGCTTTACAAAGATTTTGGTGGTTAGAAAAAGAATTTGGAAAAATTATGATCTTGAGGCGGGAATCGAACCCGCGTCCGCTGCTATCCGGACAGGTGCCTGACCAAGTTAATAAGTGTCTTGGGTGGCCGAGCGGTCAGGCACCTGTCCGGATAGCAGCGGACGCGGGTTCGATTCCCGCCTCAAGATCATAATTTTTCCAAATTCTTTTTCTAACCACCAAAATCTTTGTACTAATTTTTCTAACATTTATATAATGTTAAAATTAAAATCGAATACATTAGTAACAATTTTTAACAATTGGTTGAGTTAACTATGCATCAAAAAACCGGCCCTAATTCAACCTAGAGTTCGGCACCGATCCGAACTTGTTTGATGACGACATTCAGAACAAGTTCGGGGCCGATTCGGAAGGACGCCGCGACTCGCACCGAATTAATACCACTTTGAATTAGTTGTGACCATTCCGCCATTTTGAATCTGTCCGGGCCATTCAGCTGGCTTCCCCGGGTTACTGGGGCCGTAATTAGGATGAGCACTGGCTTTGATCACGGGAACGTCGAAAGTTTCCGTGGCTACTCGTCACATTATGGCGTACTGAAGTTATTATAGATTGATCATGGTATTATGGACATTGACTCCTATTATGAAAACTTCGAAAGCTTTTCGTTGCTGTTTCATAAGTCATATTATGGATTTTAGCATCATCACCATCATTCATGGCCGTGTGGAGACGGCAGAGCAGAATACAATTGTCACCACCCCAAATCTCTCCCGTGGGTGTCGTACAAGGCGACTAAGGATAAATCAGTGATGAGGAATGGGCAGCAGCGTTCCTCTTATACCACCTAGCAATGTACTGCGACTTTTGTGCCCGATAAATGGCAATAGGCTCGCCACCTATTACATGGGACCTAACATAATTGGCGAAACGTGGGTGCTAGTTCACCTCTGCCTACCCCTTCGGGGATATAGGCGTGATTTATGTATGTATGTATGTATGTACCTACATTCACCACGCTGGCCAGTGCGAATTGGTGGGTATAAACTACTGCACATGCGGCCGAGACTAACAACGGCTTAACTAGTGTTCGAAAAGCTACAACGTAGCACGTAGCACACATATCACTGCTACGACGCTTACGCAACTGCAAAAGCACGTAGCACATCTATAGTTGCTACGACTGTAGTTCTGTAGTTTAAAGAAGGCCTGTAACTATGGATGCTTTAGAAATGGTAGGGGAGAAGAAGGTGAATTAGATATATAAAGATTGTATGTGTAATTTGGCCGATATTAATAGAAAAGCACATACTGAGATAGCCTTTTAACAGAACAGGAAGATGATAAGTAAGGAAAATTGAACCACATTTTATTCACATCAAGATTACAATTTATATTTAACATCCTACAAAAAGGCAGCAGCAATGACCATTGCTGTAATCTCTTCTATTCAAGTAGGTACTCGACTATTAACTCAAAATGTTTTGAATGGTCTAAATTGCCTGTCTTCTTAAGTCCACTAGCGAAAGCTTATTTTATTTATTTTACAGACTGTTTTTGCAATTTTTATATCAATATTATTATCTTATTCAATTCTCCGAGCCGCAGAGACAAGCAGACAAAGGCAAAAAAGGTTAACTAAAACAAAATCACTAATAGCAGAGCAGCACTGCAATACAAACATCTGTGTTAAGAAAAAAAAATAGTTCCTTTCGGAATTCAAATGTGACTTGGAAAAGCGAGGTTTTCAAACCGGCGCATCTCTGTTTGAAAAAAAAAGCAAAGAGTTGCTCTATTTAAAAAAAACATTCAACATACATGACGACCTCGGGTACAACACTTGAATCCCTAATAAACCGACTAATTAACGAGGCATATTCACTGCCTGCGTTAGTAGGGTGACCATGATGGTGTTTTTGTGGTACACTTTGTCTTAGTTACTGTACTTTTGAAATTGGGTTAGGTTGAGTTTATTCTTCTACACGTCTGGATCAGGTCATTCTTAGTTCATTTTTCACACAAATTTCATCTAGGGTTGTCGTCGGGCCCATCGATCTACTAACATTCAACCTCAATTTTTTAATTTAGACAGGGTAGCTTTTGATTTTTATCTCACCTGATGGTAAGTGAAAGTCCTACTACTAACCAAACCGAGTACATATTAGCACCCTCTGGGGATCGAACCCGGGACATCAAACCAGATTGAGTACTTAATTAATTAAAAGAAAAAATGTGGATGCATTTTTTTTTAATTAACACAAGGATTAAAGTATATACGCTAATTCAAACACCAGTAGAAGATATAGATGATTTAAACTGAGTTTCAATAAATGTGTGACTAAAATATTGATTCACAATAACAATTGTTTAACTTGATATTGCATCGTCAAAATTAAATTAACAGTAAAATAATTTAAATAAAAAATTGCTCGATAAGCATGGTCACCCCAACGATGAGTCAAGAGCACAATTAGCGTGTACTTGTTGACAGATTATAGATGTCAAGCCTCTCTCTCACACTTCCGTGCACCTCAATCGGGAGAAAGAGAGACAGATATAGTTTGTGGGTAAAGCATCATCGCGTAGTTTTTTTTTGTAAGAGTCCAATGAGAGGTTTTTTGCATCCACTGTAACGGAAAATTGTGAAACTGTGGGTAAGTATTCAGTTTTAAGAATTATATACAAAGGAAACTGGTTTAATGTTTTTTAAAAAAGGCTTAATTAATTTCGAAAAAGAATGTTTTTATTCAGAGGATCTTCTTAGGTAAATGTAGGGACTCATACATAGGTACGTTAGTCACGCTTATGTATTACTGAAGGGTAATTAACACCTATGTTTGGCGAATTGGGTCAAGTACCATTTTATAGGGGAGCCTATTTCCATCAAACGGGCACGTTAAATCTCAATATTGCTAGGTGGTCTAAGCCGCTGTCCATTACTCAGCGCTCTCTTTATCCTTAGTCTCCTTGTACGACACTCGCGTACAAGGAGACTAAGGGCCTGTTTCACAATCGACAAGTATGTTAGAAGTAGCTTACTTTGCAGTTCAATTGACATATATTTAATATTACAACTGTCAAAATATCTGTAAAGTAAGCTACTTAGAACTTACTTTTTGATTGTGAAACAGGCCCTAAGGGTAAAGAGGTGACAATTGTATTCTGCTCTGCCGTCATCACTTGGCACCAACTTGCTCGTAAAAATTGGTTTAGTGACAATTAATAAATAATCAACGCCTTCCTTTCGTAAAATTTGATTTACGCAAAAACAACTTAGTTTCTCCTTGATTTTAAAAACCTTAAGAACTCATGGTCACCATACAGCTTACACTATTTAAACTAACTGCAAAATAAACTCGAGTTAAAAACTTCTTGGGTGGAGCAACTGGCTTAAAAATTCTCAAATTACCCTCAAAGTCCTGGAAGCTTCGTTTAAAATCGGCCCCTGTACTGTTATTACTGTTTTTTTTTTGTTCGTTTCTGTTTCGAGCTAATGGAGGATATACAGCGCTGTATTGCAATTAAAACACATCGTACAAACTTACATGGAAAAGCTCGATAGCGTAGTGACTTTGCGCGCTCGGACTGCGATTGCGTAAACTAAGTAAGGTTCGCTAAGGCTGGTCATTGGATGGGTGACCAAAACTGTATCATCTCGAGTTCCTCCGTGCTATAGAAGGCTAATTATAGGTACCAGCTGCATCTGCAGTTGTTGTCACCCATCCAATGACCAGCCTTCGCGAATCTTGCTTAATTAACGCGCGCCAAAGTCACTGTACTATCGACATCCTCCATATAAATTTGTACGATGTAATATAGGATAAAGTCTACTGGTTTAATTTCAATAGAGCGCTATATCCTCCCGAAGCTCCTCAAGAACTAAATCAGAGGTTCCCAAAGTTTTTTTCTCATGGACCCCTTTCAATATTTTGCTGCATTCGGTGGACCCCCTGTAGCTACACCATATTCCAAAAACTCAGCCCCAACCATGTACTAACAGTTTTCGAAAAACAAAGTAAGAATTAATTGGATGATTAATTAATTAATTGACTATACAAGTTATTACAAATAACAGTCGCGCAGAGCTTCTTTAAAATTATCTGCCTACATTGAACGGTGAATTCAAGTCAACGTTTTTAGTTCTTCACTATCGACCCAGAAAAAATTTCCGCTAACGAATCGTAAACCCCCATTTTTTGACGGCAACGTAGACCTCCATCGAGTCTCCCGTGGACCCCTAGGGGTACACCTGGACCACTTTGGGAATCACTGAACTAAACGTTAAAATCTTATTTTCTTTTTATACGGTGGTGTGTCTAATTTTAGGCAGATGACAAACAAGCACAAAAGAAGTAGAAGTAGTACAAGACAACCTTATTTGACCATTTTGCAATAAACAAATATACTTAACGAAATTAGGGCAGCATTTCGAATAGACGCGAGATTGGCATCGAGTCCGTCGCCCATTTACGTAGCCGGGTCTCTCTCCGTCTTGCCGACTCAAATCTCGTACTTGCAACAAATCGAATGAGCGAGCGACTGGCACCTCGCTCGAATACAGAGTGAGGATTCAATAAGAATCGAAATCAGATTTAAAAGCGAGGTCCGGGTGCCTCGGCGACACTTAGGACGGAATATTCCACTGGAAATCTTTGGAAAGCGCGTTGAAAACACTTTTAAAGGCGTTATTTGTAAATAAGTTAAAACAGCTGGGGAAGACAAAGACAGCTGGTAGTCTATAGTGGTATAAGCAACTGGAACAAACAAAGAAGATACAATTCAAAAACAAAATTAGAAGAACTTCTGTGTATTGATTTCCAGAGCATCTTTGCTTTGGAAATCAATACACAGAAGTACACAATGGTCTTTATTTGCCCGAACCATACATCTGAAATATAAGAATTTTTACGGATTATATTTAGGCCTTTCGCATTGTTTTTATGCAGCCAGACGTTAGATAACTTTACTTTACACAGGACTTTCCTTCTTCCCGTTAAGTGTAAAATGCCAAACGGCTAAATATACGCAAATCAAAACCGTGAAAGTTGGCTTATTTCCTAAGATACATGTACGTTTATTGAAGATTTGAAGATTAATGATAAATCGGTTAATTTAGGTCACAAGTGACCACTGAGGATTCAAGATTGTACCAAAACTCATTTTACAGTTGCGCGCTTGGCATGCGATTGCGTAAACTAAGCAATGTTTGTAATTCCGTTCATTGAATAGGCTATCAAAACTACATATTTTATGTTATGTCGAGTTCCTCGGTGCTTCGCAAGGGACGTTTAGCACCAATCTGTGCTGGGTTAGCATGGTGGACTATGACCCATTACATACATACATACATACATAATTCACGCCAATATCCCCGAAGGGGTAGGCAGAGGTGAACTAGCACCCACGCTTCGCCAATTAGGCTAGGTCCCATGTAATAGGTGGCGAGCCTATTGCCATTTATCGGGCACAAAAGTCGCAGTACTTTGCTAGTTGGTAGGTATAAGAGGAATGCTGCTGCCCATTCCTCATCACTGATTTATCCTTAGTCGCCTTCTACGACACCCACGGGAGAGGTTTGGGGTGGTGACAATTGTATTCTACTCTGCCGTCACCACACGGCCAATGACCCATTCTTCCCATATTCTTCCATCCATAGGGAAGGCTCGTGGGGATGTTAAAGGAGTGGTCATGTTGATAATGATGACTGAATGCACGACTAGTTCTGCTACTTTCCGACTCGCATTGATTGAAATACATAATTATCCGATCCTGTTCATGGTTTAATAAGATCGACTGACGGTACAATGTTCCAGCTATTCCGCTCACAAGATCTCATTATCTGATTTCACTGTAAACCCATAGCCGAAACGGGGAATTTAATTAACTCGACAATTTTGATATTATCATCTATGCGGCGCTCGACAATTTCGATATTATCATCACTGGTTCGTCAGGTAAGATCCGAGGTTCTTACTTTCAGAAGCCGTGTGGTGACGTCAGAGCAAAACAATTGTCACCACTCTCATCTCTCCCGTGGGTGTCGTACAAGGCGACTAAGGGTTAAGTAAGACACGGTGAGATCCGAGGCTCTTACTTTTCAGATGCCGTGTGGTGACGGCAGACCAATACAATTGTCACCACCCCCATCTTTCCCGTGGGTGGCGATACAAGGCGACTAAGGGTTAAGACAAGTGAGTAATGGGCAGCAGCATTCCTCTTATACCACCTAGCAATGCGATTTCCGTGCCCGATAAATGGGCATTAGCCTCGCCAACTATTACATGGAACCTAAACTAATGGTCGAAACGTGGGTGTTAATTCGCTTCTGCTTTCGGGGATATAGGCAGTACCGGCTGATTTCACCATTCGACCTTAAGATACTTAGTGGTCTGCACCTGCCAATCTCCCTAAGTTCACTTTCACGACACCATTTAATCAGCTTCAAATGAAATTTTCTATTATTGAAATAACGTTTATTTCTTTTGGTACAAAAAATGCCCGCGAGCCGCTCAAAGCAAACAAAGTAAAATGGAAATATAAGCTTTATGTCAATGATCCAAAGTAATAAACTTGATCGAATTCTGCTGTTCTTACCGAGCCGTCTGTCTAAACGGACACTGAACGCGTTTAAAGGAGTCTCGAGAATTCTAGTAATATTCTAGTAAAATTGTAAGATATAAAGGAAGAAAATACAATAATGAACCTTATTTCGATTAACATAAAATTTATTGTTTTAATAGATTTTATATTTAAGCTTTTCAACATGGTGCGTTGACTCCATGTAAAATTGGATAAGAGTAGGGAGTAGAAGAAGAAGTGGCTTAAACGACAACTGCAGTTGATCTGCTATCACCGACACCATAGCTTGATAGAAAATCTTTGTGTGATCTTAAATACCTAGCTAACCCCCGAATACAGAAACGCCAATCAAAGTTTGAGTCTTGCTTAACATTTAAATGTTGTCAAAATTGACGTTTTTCCATACAAATTCTGACAGGTAATGTCCACTTAACTTTTTAAGCAGTCCCCCAAATTTGATTAGCGTTTCTGTATTCGGGGGTAAGCTATTTAGAAGTGAAGTGCTAATAGTTGAAAATGACAATGATGATGATGATGATAATGATAATCATTAAGAAGACGTCAGAGGTTGGATGAAGACTAAGCAGTCCCTAGTTGTGTTATAAAGAGAACTTCTAAGCTTAAGTCCAAGTACTTCTAAGTGTTTAATTCATTGAAAATTTATAAGCTGCACCAAGAAATTCAAGCGTCTTTTGCATTTAAATCGCGCAGAAACAAACCCAGCAGGAAGCGCTAGAAGAGAAGTCTTAGGAAAAACAATTTAAGAAATCCCAAATTGGTTTAGCGCTCGCGGCGCTGGATTCAACAGATCTCAATAGATTTCGCAGTTTGCAACTGCGCGGTGGTTTGTTATAGTTGGGAATTTGAGATTACGTATTTATTTTATGGTTCACTTGGAAGTAAGCTGTGAATTTTCCGAAAACAGTCTTGGTTTGGGTTCTTGTTCATTGAGTGTTTGTTGTGTTCCGGAATTGATATTCGTTATGTTTACAAATACATTCGTGAAATCTCGAGTCCAAAGGTTTCAGAAAGTCGGCGATTTTGATTTAATACTATTTCCTCCTTTTTATAAAACATAGACTAAAGTCATTAATTTTATTAAACCAAATTAAACCGAGAATAGTAAAATCAGCCTGGTGACATCTGCTTTGAGTGGTATGGCTCATGTAAGTACATATCGGATATTATATACGAATTTATGCAACAGAGATACCGTGACCAATGGTAGATGTATAGATATTTACGAAACTGTTACATACATACATACATAAGTCACGCCTATTTGTTCCCGAAGGGGTAGAGAGGGCAGAATTAACACCCACATTGTCAATCATGATAGATCCCATGTTATAAAACCATCTTTTGCCATTGGGCACGCAAATCGCAGTAAATTGCTAGGTAAGTAGTATAAGAGGAATGTTGCTGCCCATTACCCATCGTTGTTTTTACCTTTAGTCGCCTTGTACACACTCATAGGAGAGATGGGAGGGTGACAATTCTATTCTGCTATACCGTCACCACACGGTAAGCAGTCTTACACTGTAGTTTTAAACTTTTATCACAAACTATGTCCGTTCTCAAAGAATCTTCTAGCTGCCATCTTCGCTGACACCGTTTTAACTTTGCGCCCTGCTCCGCTGGTAATTAGGTCCATTTTCAAAGTTGCCCCGCGACACTTTTAACAACCTAAGTGGGGGGTGAACTCGATAAATTACACGGGATGCTCCGAAGTGTCTTAGTTGGATAATTATATAGCGCTCCGCGAGCGGCTCACAATCTTGAGACGTTAAATAACTTTGTCAGTGATTACTTTGTCTTTTGGTTATTTTTTGTCTTTATTAGTGCTTGTTCGTAATGAGTCGTGTCTGCTATATGTAGCTATAGAGAAGTTAAAAATTACTTCGATGCTGGCCTGGGTCAGCCCCGACTCATCCCATGGGTGTCGTAAAAGTCGACTAAGAGAGATTGCTCGGTGTAGACCTTGGGGCACCCGAATGGTGGAGGGCAAACCACCAACAACAGCATACCCAAAGAGGGTTAGTGTCAGGCATGCGGCCGGCTGTAAAAACTAAGCCAAAACTTTGAGCAGTATGGATTGGAATGTTGTCATTCCAATCACTCTCCGTTCATCGGTCTTTCGACATGGTCTGTTCTGCCTCTTTTCTATACATTCATATATCACTAGCACCTTTACGGGGTGATGGATGATATGAATCAAAAGGGAGTGGATGGCTTGATGACGTCTGACCGATATGAATGGAAGAAGAAACATACTGCGCCGACCCCAGATAGACTGGGAACAGGGCAGGGAGAAGAAGAAGATAATAGTACTTAATTGTCGAAACGTGTGTAAGTTTACCTCTGCCTACCCCTTCTGGGATGAAATAAGGGGCGTCATTTGTGTATAATTATGTACTAGATGCATATATAAAAACATTAAATAATAATAAAATGTGCCATGTTGCCGCCGCGTACAAGGCTACTAAGGGATTAGGCAGCAATGAGTAGTGGGCAGAAGCGTTCCTCTTATGCCACCTAGCAATGTACTGCGATTTTCGTGCCCGATAAATGGCAATAGGCTCGCCACCTATTCAATAGGACCTAACTTAATTGGCGAAACGTGTGGGTTAGTTCACCTCTGCCTACCCATTTGCTGATATATATAAGCGTTATTTAAGTATATATTTAAGTTGTAAATCTTTTTAGCTTCATTGTCACAGCAAAGCAGTCATATAAATGCCGCGTTTACGACCCAATAGAGGTAAAAAAATGAATCCATGTACCAGCCAGTGTACCGCGACTTTTCCTATCAATCTTCGTCATCGGAATTCAAACGTTGTCACCTATAAAACACTCATTCGTATGGTGTGAACGTACGTATTTTATCTTTTTCTTGGGCTTTGAGCAGACTGAGCGGGTTTTTGGCGTTTCTTTTCTTAGCCCCAAATACAGAAACGCTACTCAAAGTTTGAGTCCCGCTTAACATTTAAGTATTGTCAAAATTGATATTTTTCCATACCAATTCTGATAGGTAATGTCTACTTAAATTTTGAAGCAGTGCTCAAAACTTGAGTAGCGTTTCTGTATTCGGGGCTTATGGGGTTAGCACTATAGTACGTGCTAAGCCCCGAAGCCCCGAATACATGCATAATATACAATCAAACATTACGACTGTTATTTTAACATTCATTCAACATGGATGATAACATTCCAATCCATTCTGCTCAAGGTTTCGGCTTGGTTTTATTTGTCTTTAGGTATGCTGCTGAAAAATATTTGTATCATGTCTTGAGGTTAATAGAGCGATGAAGAATTACGTGCCCGATAGATGATAGTAGGCTCGCCCCGTAATACATGGGACCTAACATAATTTGAGAAACGTGGATGTTAATTCAACTCCGCCTACTCCTTCGGGAATATATAAGCGTGATTTATGTGTGTATCATCATCATTAAAGTCAGCCCTTTAATGTCCCCACTGCTGGTGCCCAGGCCTTTCCTGTCGTCAGACATACCCCCCAGCCCGGCTAGCATGACCACCGAAACACGATATGATAAAGCCATTTATCGCTTTGAACGGTCAAAAATCATTGGATTTTTAATAGTTCTAAGCGATAAATGGCTATATCATATCGTTTTGGTGGTCATGCTAGCCGGGCAGGATCCGGTCTGAGAGGACGCATTTAGCATTACCACCTCCCACCCCGTGCTGGGTTGCCCTGTACATCTTCAGGCATAAAAAACGTCCAGTACACCTAAACGCTCTATCTGTACAGTCTGCTTTCAATTCAAAAACCTATCCCTCAGCTGCCACGTCCCACGTCAACTGTACCTAAGAGAACTCGTGACTTTTACCCTAAAATATCGGATTTGTTGTCACATTTGACGTCATACATGGTGAGGTGTTGTGTCGATATATTACTTATTGCCAGACTTCTTCTTTTTACTCTGTTCCCAGTTTATTTGGTGTCGGCGCAGTGCCTATATAGTGCCTAGGTGATATAAAAAGAACGCTGCTGCCCATTCTTCATCACTGTTTTAATAATAATAATAATACATACATACATACGTAATTCACGCCTATATCCCCGAAGGGGTAGGCAGAGGTGAACTAGCACCCACTCTTCGCCAATTATGCTAGGTCCCATTTAATAGGTGGCGAGCCTATTGCCATTTATCGGGCACAAAAGTCACAGTACTTTGCTAGGTGGTAGGTATAAGAGGAACGCTGCTGCCCATTCCTTATCACTGATTTATCCTTAGTCACCTTGTACGACACCCACGGGAGAGATTTGGGGGGGGGGGGTGACAATTGTATTCTACTCTGCCGTCACCACACGGCCATAATAATAATAATAAATAAATATTTTTTTTACCCTCACACCTATTATCTAGCCCAAAGTAAGTAGCCTTAGCACTTGTGTTATGGATGACGGACATATTTTTAATATAATTATGTATATAAATGTTGAAAATAAACTACATACACATATACACAACCATGACTCGGGAACAAACAATTGTAGTCATCACAAAGTTTGACCCTACTAGGATTCTAACCCGGGACCTCTTGGCCAATACCCAGCAATCTGAGCATTCAACCAAGGCGACCGTCAATGTTTTAACCTTAAGTCGCCTCGCACGACAACCGCGAAAGATGTTGGGGGCGGTGACAATTCTATTCTGCTCTGCCGTCACCACACGGCGCATAAGAATAATATTCTTCTTTAAGAAATTTAAGTAAACTTTTCTCGCGATAAAGTTGAGACGGAAAGAATTGTTGAAACGAGAACTCCAGCTTATTGTTAAAGTAACCCGAGTGCTGGCTAGAATATGGACCGGCGTTATTTTAACAGTAGTTAAAGTAACTAGCAACATTATGCTAGTTTTAGTAGAGTTGAAAGATGGTAAGCTTTTTATTTTGTTCTTCCTTCCTTATGTCATCGTTAGTCTAAATAGACGCTTGATTTCAGACGACCAAAGATCGTTTTTGATGCTTAGTATGATGACGTACTGGTAACACAAATACAATTATTGTCACCTCACCACCCCCATCTCTCCCGTGGGTGTCGCACAAGGCGACTACGGGTTAAGATAGCAATGAGTGTGGGCAGCAGAATTCCTCTTATGCAACCTAGCAATGTACAGCGATTCCCGTGCCCGATAAATGGCAATAGGCTCGCCACCTATTAGTTGGGACCTATTAATCTAATTGGCGAAAATTGGGTGTTCATTCACCTCCGCCTACCTCTTCAGTGATATAGGCGTGACTTTATATGTGTATGTATGTTTTGACATTAAGTACTCATTAACGTTAATAGACGTCTCTGAGTGCAGTTATACTTTTAGATATTTTTATTAGGTATACATATATTTGTACAGCCATAAATGAATGATGATGAGTTCCTCCGTGCTTCCATTGTTCCTTGTTACAAAAAGACTGACGCCCGGAACGCTGACTGATCGAGCGTGATCTCAAACCACAAAACCCCTTTCCAAGACCAAACAATGCCTTTAATTCCACCAATTATTTCGCAGCACTTAACCAGTACCTAGCAGTACTCATAGAACGATTGCGTATCTTTGTCGGCCTGTTTGTTGGGAACCCCGCATCATGTACAAAGCCATAGACGCCCCGTCCAAGGGGATGTAAAACAATGGTTTTATTCGTTGACTCGTACCGAGTTCCATCCCCTTACACAATATAGCTCGCGCTTACCTCGTCCGTTCGACCTCTTACAGTGATCATTGTACGGACAATTAGTATGCGATACTTATGAGATGTTAGTAATTTGTATCCTTTAACGTTTTGAATATGTGTCATAGTTTTTTATTTGTACAAAAATATATACATAAATCAAGTCTGCTTCCTCTTCAAATTATATCGGTCAGACGCGATTAAGCCATTCACTCTCCTTTGTTTCATGATTATTATTGATCACGCCGAAAAGAAACGTGATGAATGAATGTATAGACGGAAAGGACCATGTCGAGAGACCGATGAACGGAGAGAGATTAGGATGACATCATTCCAATTCACACTGCTCAACGTTTTGGCTTAGGTTTTACAGCCGGCCGCCTGCCTGACAACCCTCTTCGGGTAGCCTGTTGTTGGTGGTTTTCCTTACCACCATTCGGGTGCCTCAAGGGCACCTTATTGGTCTACACCGGGCAATCTCCCTTAGTCGATTTTGCGACACCCCTGGGTGAATCGGGGCTGGCACATTCAACGTTATTTTTACAGTCCCAGGCCAGCATAGACGACATTTAGTCTCAAGTTTTTTTTAAGCTAGACAGGGATGCTCTTGCCCTTCATCTCACCTGATGGTAAGTGCGGATAAGGGCCTAAGATGGAGCTTCACCTGAAATCCTCAACCACAAAGGGTTATTTACCGTACTGAAATGTAAATCTACCCCAGAGGCTGCCTGTACCACGATAATTATTGAAACAAAATCGATGAAGCTCCCGTTTGTAGGTCACTAACTAATCTAAACTGTATTACAAACATATAGGGCACAATGGCGTCGCTATTATTGCAACCGCAATGCTCGCGTCGTACAGACTACCACAAAATGGCAAAATATCCCAATCGATTTTGTGCTCTATTATTACCAAATTAAGGTTGACAATCGATTGAAGAAATTTGTCAGTTTTGGGTGGTCTGAAGTGCCGTTGACTGTACAATGACGACAATTAATGTTGACCATTGTGTAGAATTGTTAATTACTAGGCTGAGTTCACACTGGCGTGAATAACGTTGAGTGTACGTAATAATAATCTACTTACACATAGACTAATCACGCCTATATCCCCGAAGGGGTAGGCAGTGGTGAATTAACACCCAAGTTTCGCCTTTAAGATTATTCTCCCCTCCCTGTTCCCAGTCTTTCTGGAGTCGGCGCAGTATATTTCCTCTTACATTCTTATGAGACGTGTCATCAAGCCATCGTTTTCGTTTTGATTATATCATTAAATATTTTTACACGCACACCTATCATCTAGCCCAAAGTAAGTAGTCTAAGCACTTGTGTTATGGATACTAGATGACGGACATATTTTTAATATAATTATGTATATAAATGTTGTAAAAATACTACATACATATATACACAACCATGACTCGGAAACAAACATTTGTGGTCATCACAAAGTTTACCCCTACTAGGATTCAAACCCGGGACCTCTTGGCCAATACCCAGCAATCTGAGCATTCGACCAAAGCGGCCGTCAAATATCATCCATCTTACTTGGAAAGGTGCTAGTGATGAATAAATGTATAGAAAAGATGGAAAGGACCATGTCGAGAGATGAACGGAGAGATTAGAGTAATTAGAATTACAAAATTCCAATGCATACTGCTCAAGGTTTTAGCTTAGGTTTTACAGCCGGCCGCCTGCCTGACACCAACCCTCTTTGGGTATGCTGTTGTTAGTGGTTTGCCCTCCACCATTCGGGTGCCCCAATGTGCTTATTGGTCTACACCGGACAATCTCCTTTAGTCGACTTTTATGACACCCCGTGGATGAGCGGGACTAGCACATTTTAAGTTATTTTTTAGCTCCCACGTTAGCAGTGAAGACCGTTATAAATAGTAGGAATAAATAATTTAGTATCGCACCCAAGTCTAGCGAGCGAGTCATAAAACCCGCGATGCATTAAGAGATCCTCCCCGTCATAGACAATGGGGCATTGTTATCACCGATACCGAGTGTTTGTTAACTTGCGATCGCTAATTAATTATGCTGGCAAATACAATCAAGTCGTCTGGATATTCCGACCTCTGCAGAGCGAGATATAATGATACCAAAATGACTTAATTGATTAACTGCCTTGTGGTGACGACTGAGCAGAACACACTTGTCTCCACCCCTAATCTCAATAGGTGTCGTACGTACCTATAAGGCAACCAAGGGCTTAAACACCAATGAGTTTAATACAATAGCAGCGTTCGTATTAGTTCACCTAACAATGCACTGCGATTTCCGTGCCTGATACCTAAATGGCAATAGGCTTGCCACCAATAGGTGGCGAACATGGGTCCTAAGCTAATTGGCGAAACGTGGGTGTTAATTCACCTCTGCCTACCCCATCGAGGTATAGGTGTGATTTATGTGTGTCTGTATGAAGATGGCAGGCCTAAATCGGTCTACGTTAACTCAACAATAAAGAGCGAAAAGCTTTACAAAAGTGTGAAAAAAAATATAGATAGAAATAGAAAGTCCATTTTTCATTATTTTTTTTTATTCATCTTCTTAGTCCAAAGTTATAATATAGGTCACTTGCTTTACCGTTGTAAAATCAAATATGCATCGACTATTTAATAAAAAGTTCATAATAAGATGTTCTCTAGTTTAGTCTAGTATCCCGTTAGAGCCATTATTAAACGATCGCCCACTCAAACGCGCTAGCTATCTCCTCATAAAAATGATCTTGGGCTTCAAACGAAAATGGCCCTAATGGTAATACGGTTGAAACAAAAGTGGACAAACATAGCATCTCCAACCTTTTATCTAAATTGAGACCCACTTTGGACTAAGTGGTTTGGGAGTTAAAGCATTGTGGAGATATCGAGAGCTTATTTAGATCTATTGTAGGGTTTACACCACTTGTGTTTATGGAGTTGTTTTGCCTTTCATGGGCTATTGGGAGCACTTCAGAAACAATTGGATGCGTATTGAAAGTTCGGTTAAGGCTTGCGTGTTTTTTTAAAGAAATCTATGTATTATTTGGATCGTAGCATGCTTACCAACGAATACTGAAACGCTACTCGATTTTTGAGCACTGCGTAAAAATTGTCAGAATACCTGTCAGAATTTGTATTGTATTTGTTGTGAATAAACGACAGTTTTGACAATACTTAAATGTTAAAGGTGAGCATACGTAACGGGAAAACACACATATGTCCACGTCCCGTCCGGGGTATTTTCCCGTTACGTATGCTCAGACCTTAAGGGGCTTGCGTGTTTCTAAAGATTGGGATGTATTATTTAAATTCATACTCCCTTATTATAAAACATGGTTTAAAGTTAGTCATAGGTTAAAAGTGATGCGGTCACTTTTATTTGCTAAATGAAAGACAACGTTAGCATCAATTTTAAAACTATGACTAACTTTAGTCTATGTTTTATAAAAGAGGGGGACAACGTTCTTACTGCCGCACTCAGAGACGTCAATTAACTTTTATCAGTACTTAACTCAAAAATGTCGATCAAAACTGGACCATAGACCTGGCAAGAATAATAATAATAGGTATAGGGGAAGGTGCCCCAAAACGGGCATGTTTCCAAAATCGTGTGCTCTGGTGTTCAAAATCAGACAGATGGGAATTTAAATTTTCTAGTCATGTCCTCCCAAGAAAGCATTCAACAAGGCTGAATGGGGTGTATCCGTTTTTAAACTAAATATTACACGCGAGAGTGCCCGTTTCAGGCAGTGTTCCCTTCAAGGGCTACCTTCGCCTACCTTAAACAACAGCTGAATGAAAATATGTAACGCTGAGTCACTACAAATCACAGTTGAACGCTAATACCTTATCCCCTCACCCTAGGTAGATCTAAATAGCTGTCAATTGTATTCCTTATCGCCAGTAGACCGGACTTAGCGGGAGTTGTGCAGAAATACAGTTTGTACTGGGGATACAGGGATATTTGTATACATTTGCGGTTGAAAGAGGATAGTTTTAGAAACAGTTCCAATCTTAATAAATAGTTATTTGTTGTACGTGAGTGCAAAGTTGTTTTTTAACCGCGTGCTCAATTTTGATGACCGAGCTAGCGAAGGATTAAAAAATTAGAATCCTGAGCGATAGCGAGGGAATCGAAAGAGCACAAGGTGAAAAATCTTTGCACTCGAGTGCAACACGTAAATTTTCATACCACCCAACGAGGAAATTGCAAAATACAAAAAAAAATACAATCACAACAGTTTCTGTTTTCACCCAGAAACTTCCACAACACCCTCCCATTAACCCAAACACACTCAACACCCACCCAGAAACACCCACAACATTCACACCCGCAATACACACCCATCCACTCAGACACACCCAAAAATACCCAGTCACCCAGAAACACCCACAAAACACTCATTCACCCAGAAACACCCACAAAACACCCATTCACCCAGAAACACCCACAAAATATCGAACCACCCAGACACACCCAAAACATCCATTCGGACACCCACAACTTCCACCCAGTCACACCCACAATACTCACCCATCCATTCAGACACACCCACAAAACACCCATTCACCCAGACACACCCACAAAACACCCATTCACCTAGACACACCCACAAAACACCCATTCTCCCAGACACACCTGCAACACCCACCCATCCACCCAGCAACACCCGCAAAATTTACCCAGACACACCTGTAAGTACCTAATAAAAATTACCGTCCCTAATGGAGTTCCGAGACGGTCAATCAGCTTGAGTCAAGCACGTTGATTTTCTGTATGTTTTTGTTCCGTTGCTAGCGTAAACAAAGCAAACAGACCTAAAAAGCTTTTAAATGCTTGACTCAAGCATCAAGCAAGCGTTGTAGGCGATCAAAATGTTTCAAGCAAGATTGACGCCAAGCTGATTGACCGTCACGGAACTCCTAGGTTTTAACAAATTTGTGACGTGAAAAGAAAATGGCGCGCGCAAAGCAAATTACAAAAAAATTACACCAAGAAGGTTCCGAGTCCGAGTTTTTAACAAATTAAAATAGGTTGCTTGATAATTTCGGCACCATGGAGGTAGACATAAATAGGTATAATGATGTTTTGAATTCACAAACTCATTGCACACGATGTTCTAAATTTAAATTTACTTTATCCTCTAGAGGATAAAAACGGCTTTTGCACTCAGATATCGAAGAGCAAAAACGCTTTTTCCGAGATGGTGGGATGAAAAATAAATTAATATTTCTTGCACTCACTCCTACAGCCCAAGCGGTCCCGGGTTCGAAACCTGGTAGGGGCAAGTTTTGTGATGAACACAGACATTTATTCCAGAATCATAGATGTTAACACATTAAAATTTGTCTGTCATCTAGTAACCATGCTTATGTGCTTATGCTACTTGCTTTGGTCTGGATGATAGGTTGTAGTAGGTGGCATAAGAAGTAGTCGATTTTAATTTTAACATTATATAAATGTTAAAAAAATTTGTACAAAGATTTTGGTGGTTAGAAAAAGAATCTCGAAAAATTATGATCTTGATGCGGGAGTCGAACCCGCGTCCGCTGCTATCCGGGCAGGTGCCTGACTGCTCGGCCACCCAAGATACTAATTAACATGCCGAAATTCTTCTAACCTTTACACTTCATGTTGTAAGCCAACGGCTACCCTCGCAATGTAGAAATAAATTTCAAACGTTCGATTCCCGCAACAAGACCATAATTTTTCGAAATTCTTTTTCTAACCACAAACAGCTATATCTACGGGCTCAGCCAGCTCCCAAATTATTAAAGCACCACCCCACCGCTTACCCTTACTACTGTAATTGTCCAACGCAAAATTATTAATAAACCGAACTGGAACCAATACAACTCGCGACCACACAATAAACTCCAGGTAATCCCCAATTTGTAGCCAGAAATATTGGACGGCACCAACAAGTCATGAACCACAATGAGAAATCACCAAATCATACAAAATGGCGGACCATTAATTTTCAATTCGCACTTCAATAATAAGCCGGTCGAGGATAGTTCGGCGCTAGAAGAGATATATTGGCAATTTGACGTTATTGGCTTGTCGGAGAACTGGCTGAGTGTAATCGAAGCGGTATAATGAATGGGCCCTGCGAATAGCCCATTGTACCGGTTATTACTTCTAAATAATGAACGCTTTCCAGTATTTTCCATTCAGGTATCATTGTAGAATCATGGTGAATAGTGACGGCTAAGGGAGATTACCCGGTGTAGACCAATAAGCACCTTGTGGCACTCGAATGGTGGAGGGCAAACCAGCAACAACAGCATACCCAAAAAGGGTTAGTGTCAGGCAGGCGGCCGGCTGTAAAACCTAAGCCTTAACTTTGAACAGTATGGATTGGAATGTTGTCATTCCAATAACTTTCTCTGTTCATCTGTCTCTTGACATGGACGTTCCGTCTCTTTTATATTACATTCATTCATCACGAGCATCTTAACGGTGTGATGGATGACATGAATCAAAAGGGAGTGGATGGCTTTATGACGTCTGACCGATATGAATGGAAGAGGAAACATACTCCGCCGACCGCAGATCGACTGGGAACAGGGCAGGGAGAAGAAGAAGGTGAATAGTGATCTATAGAATAGTGAGTATTATTGTAGAACTCTACGGCATTTCGTAGGCGACGTAAGAAGACCAACGGCTTGAGAACCGACTTTCAAACGTCACAGCATCAGCAGTCTACAACGAGCAATCTCTCTTCGTTGACTTGTATCACACCCCTGAGGTAAGTCGGGGCTTGTAACCACCCCCATCTCTCCCGTGGGTGTCGTACAAGGCAACTAATGTTAAGACAGCGATGAGTAACGGGCAGCAGTATTTCTCTCATACCACCTAGCAATATAAATGTATTACAGGTCACTTCACATGGGATTTAGCTTAATTGGCGAAAAGTGGGTGTTATGAATTTTGACTCTTGATAGACTGGCAACAGGGCAGGCAGAAGAAGAAGAAGGACTATGGGAGCAGACAAACGGACGTAAGTCACCAAAATGCCGCATCCAGCCCTTCACACATCAAAAGCACAACGAAATAACAGTAATTACCATAATTCGCGCGGCGAAATGGAATTTTCGGTAAATAGCCGCCTGGACAGCACCAATTCGATGTTTAAATTCAAATCGCGAGCATTTATCAGTCGCCCGAGTTAGCTTGTTGCCGGTTGTTTAATTGCCGGTTGCGATAGCTCGTTTTGTGCCGTCAAACCAATCAACATACATGCGTAAATCACGCCTATATCCCCGAAATGCATACATACATACATACATAAATCACGCCTATATCCCCGAAGGGGTAGGCAGAGGTGAACTAGCACCCACGTTTCTTGCACCACGTTGCACCACGTTTCACTCTCACACTCCCACTAAGTCCCGAGACAAGACACTGCCAAGTGGTGGCGAGAGATTTTGTCCATGGCCCGTGCTAGGCCTACATGGGAGTACATATTTGTACTCAGTTTGGTTAGCGGTAAGACTTCTTTCAAGTCCGCCTGGCTAGCTAAAACCATCCTAACAAAATATGTCGCCTTATTTTTAGCGACATCATTGTGTTCCGACTATTTGTGATAATTTAGCCAGCCCCTTTGGGTTCTAGCTGAAGCTCGATTCCATCTTCGGCCATATCGTCAAATACCATCAGGTGAGATAAAGTGCAAGAGTTTCCCTGTTTAACATAAAAAGGGGGGTAGGCAAAGGTGAAGTAAACACCCACTTTTCGCCAATTAAGTACGACCCCATGTAATATGGTGGCGAGCCTTTCATAAATCGCAATAAATCGCAGTAAATAGCTGGGTGGAACAAGAGAAACACTGCTGCCCATTACTTATCACTGTTTTTACCCTTAGTCACCTTAAACGACACCCGCAGGAGAGACGGGGGTGGTGACAATTGTATTCTGTTCAACCGACACGGCACGGCAAACCAATCAATGATCTCCGATGCCTCAGCGGGGATGATTGGGATGCGATTGCTGATTACTCGCCGAGTCGGTTTCGTGACCTAAAGCGAGTCACACACAGCGAATATAATATATATATATTATAGCGTCTAATATATAGATGATTATATTATCTTAAGCGACCACACACAAGTAAAGATACTATAATATATCGCAACTACGGTATTCTATCGGAAGCTATAGGTATCTTAACATAATATTTCGATCATCTTAAAATGTCTTTGGTATATTAAGATGTCTCTCGCATATCGGCTGGTGTCTTAAGATACTGTAAGGTAAAATATACATATAATTGTGTGTGGTGGTCCGTTGAAAAGCATATATGGTGAGCGCTACGTCGAAGATAAGATATATTTAAAGTATCTTCGTTGTGTGTGATATGCGCTTAAACATTTGGTGCGTCAAGTCAGCCGGTCTTTCTGGTTTAATTTATGTGGAGAAGTGAGCGAGGAAATTTCTGGATAATTATAATTAGGTTTTTGTTTCTTCTGTGTAAGCTTAAACAAAATAAACAGTATATCTAATTATGAAAGCAATTCTAATGAGACGATAACTCTTGGCTTTCCATGAATTCAACATGTGGGTGCCGGGTCCGTGTACCTATGACAGAGAGGGAAGTAAGTGCGTTTGGGACTTGTGACAATAAGAAAGTAAAAATTAAAGTACTTTGGAGTGCCCGCTATGGCATTGGTTCCGGCTGCAGTCTTTAATACCCATCAAACCGCACTGGGCCAGCATGGTGGTGTACGGCCCATTCTCCCTATATTCTTTCATCCATAGGGATGGCCGGTGCCCCTTCGGTGGTTATATTACAGGACTGGTGATGATGGTGAATAATTTAAGATGACATAAAAAAATAAGCCAAGAGAAATTTTAATACACAACATGTAACAAAAACAATCAACACCCTGAGCCCTGAATACTACCCATACTAATATAGTCACATAAAAACTATGAAATCAAAAATTCAACAATGTAAAATTTATTTTAAAATTTTTCTTTTCCGACTGTACGATTTGTACAGAAGAAAAAAAAGTTAGAATTTCTATTTTTAATAACACCATATTATGACTAAGTTAGCATAGGTAGGCTTCAAGGCGTTAGTTATTTTTGTTAATTATGTAGCGGCGTAATTTTTTTAATAATAATGTCTCCGTTTTATTAATCCCCAACATTACCTAAAGTTATTTGTGTTCTAATACATTCCTCAAATCACTTACCAATCTTCCAGATTATATATCTCATCCTCAATCGTCCTAAGTCCCTTTTCAATAATGTCAATTATGTGTCCTCCAGCCAATCCCACTCCAATTCAACAGATAAACATGCTAGATTAAATCCACCAAAATTCCCATTAGCGAAATATGACAGGTTATCTACATATCGGCTTGGCACTAAATGATCTGCCAACATTAAAATAGGATGAAGTTAACTGGAATGTATCCCTAGGGAATTTGGGGAAAGCTTGACGAATGAATGGATGGGATTTAGTAAAATTATATGGATTGTCTGATGAAAATTCTTCGCTTCTTGCAAATATTTGTTATGCAAAGCGAAAATTTTAATAAAAATATTATCAGTCATCCGTGACCGTGGCGCACGTAACTGTGTCGAATTATCGGAATTGTAACAAAATCTCGGTGTAAATCCCGTTTTAACACAATTTAAAGATGAAACGCAAGTGACAACGTAAGCTTAAAACAATATATTTTTAATAAATAATTTCTTGCAAGCACTTATAATCTGTTCAGCCCTACAGCCAGAGGTTTAATAACCCACATTTCTAAAGACAGATTCCGTGAACTGCTTCTAATATAATAATAGGAGAAAAAAAAGATAATTGGAACCATTTTCTAAATACACAAATCAAACCTACTTATCTTCGAATTGTTGTGAGTTTTATTAAATAAACCTCTGGCTATCCCAGCCAGAGGTTTTATTAACACTTACATCACACTAGCCGCTAGCCTATTGCTATCTATCGGGCACATAAATCGCAGTTTATTGCTAGTTGATAAGATGGACGCTCCTCCTATTCCTCAGCTCGCTTTAACCCCTATTCGCCATGTAAGGCACTTGATTGGTAGTGGTGACAATTGTATTCTGCTCTGCCGTCACCACAAGATACAAAACTGTTTCAATTACGATCTAAACCAGAGTCATGTTTTCTCTTGCAATAAACCTCGTCGCACAGAAAACGAATTAACAATTCGCGATGTTATTGCTTCCCTATATCAAAACTTTCCGAGTAACCCAAATAAAGCTACAAGTTAATCATTTTCCGTGGGAGTCGAAGTATTTATGCAAAGTTAGATTGTTGGAATAATTTGGAATTGTTTAATCAGTGTTTTGATAAGTTCCCTCCAGCCACCGCTGACTTGGCGGTTAGCCTGCTGATTAATAATGGCGTGAAATAAATAAATAAATAATTGACAATAAATAAAAAACTGTTTATTTACACGAATAGAATTGTTACATTAATAAGGTATGGTATATTAGTTGCAATATTCATCCTGCTAACAGGCATGCAAATTTTGAAAGAGGGGGAAGAAATGAACGGGGGAAAAACGAGCACCTACGTATACCTATAACAAGGGTCACCATCATAACCTTCCTGCTCTGTTCCTAGTTAATCTGAGATCGGTGCAGTATGTTTCCTCTTCCTTTCATATCGGTTAGACGTCATCAAGTTATCGAAGGCGACTCCCTTTTGATTCATATCATCCATCACACCGGAAAGGTGCTTGAAATGAATGTATAGAAAAACGATGAAAAGGACTATGTTGGGAGACTGATGAACGGATAAAGTGATTGTGATGACAACATTCATCATGCTCAGTGTTTTGGTTTAGGTTTTATAGACGTCCGCCTGCCTGACACTTACTATAACAAGGGTAATTGGGGTGAAATGACATACATACATATATTTATTAAATGGAACTCATTATAGTTTCGAAAAGATGACTGTAATTTTCATATTGTGGTATATAATAGGCCTGTGCCCCAGAATATAAAAAGGGTTGGTGATTGAAATGTAAATGATAAAACTTTTAACTCATAAAAACATCTTTCTTACCCCCGAATACAGAACGCTACTCAAATTTTGAGCACTGCTTATAAAGTTAAGTGGACAGTACGTGTCAGAATTTATATGGAAAAATGTCAGTTTTGAATACTTAAATGTTAAGCAGGACTCAAACTTTAAGTAGCGTTGCTGTAGTCGGGGGTTGACCCTTTATTTTAAAGGCAGCCTTTACAACTTATATGCTACAGCCTTATTTAAAATTTGAGATTGTGCGTCAATATTCATGAGACGGCTAACAACTAATCAAACTTTTGTCGTCAAACATACAGCAGACGGCACATTTAGGTTCGTTTGAACGAAGCCAAAGGAAAGTTGTATCTAAATGACAGTCTCTAACTTCATCATCACCAGCCCTTTACTGTCCATAATTCTAGGGCATTTCCTATGGATGGAAGAATAATGAGATTTGGCCATAACCCACCACGATGGACAGTGCTGGCTGGTGGGTATTAAATTGACGATTGCAGATGCAGCCGGGATCAAAGGCTTGTTTGTGGAACTAGACATAAATATTTTTGGTTACGCTAGAGCAGAATTCACAACCGTGGTGGCAAACATAAATTTCGCTCTGCAGTCCCAACATGCCAAATGTCATCTCCTAGAATTTCAAAACATAGCGGTTTTATCTTCTTCCCCCTGCCCTGTTCCCAGTCTATCTGGGGTCGGCGCAGTATGTTTCCTCTTCCATTCATATCGATCAGACGCCATCAAGCCATCCACTCCCTTTTGATTCATATCATCCATCACACCGTAAAGGTGATAGTGATGAATGAATGTATAGAAAAGAGACGGAACGGACCATGTCGAGAGACCAATGAACGGGGAGAGTGATTGGAATGAAAACATTCCAATCCATACTGCTCAAAGTTTTGGCTTAGGTTTTACAGCCGGCCGCCTGCCTGACACTAACCCTCTTTGGGTATGCTGTTGTTGGTGGTTTGCCCTCCACCATTCGGGTGCCCCAAGGTGCTTATTGGTCTACACAGGGCAATCTCCCTTAGTGGACTTTTACGACACCCATGGGATGAGTCGGGGCTGGCCTATTCTACGTTATTTGTTCGCTCCTAGGCCAGCATAGAAGACAGAGCGGTATTATCTCTATATGGAAATAGGTTCGCCCCTATAAAACTTAGAACCTAAAATAGCTGTCAATCCGTAAATCAACAGGGGTGAATAAATGAATTTATTAATATTTTATTTTTTAATAAATGTTATATAAGAAAAAAAAATCGATCTATTCTGAGACCTTCATTTTTAGGTCGTTCCTACTGGCGGAAAAAGTGTTTGTGCTTCCGTATAAAAACACATATTTTATCTCTTGTATATATATACATCGGATAGCAGCGGACGCGGGTTCGATTCCCGCCTCAAGATCATAATTTTTCGAAATTCTTTTTCTAACCCCAAAATCTTTGTATATATACATCGCTTAAAAAGAACACCGTACAACTTGCCGTTTCTTCTGGCATACAAATCCAAAATAATATGTCACTAGTGGCGAAAATGCGATTTATGTAGCTACTTGATCAATATGTTGTCTCACGGTCCACGACTTATGTTGGAGTTGGTCACGCGATTTATTGCTGTGTAATTAATAAAAGGGAATAAGGAGGAGAGAAACCGAGCGAGCGGTATTCGGTTTCTTTCGGCCCCAATTGACAAATGGGCATTAAGTAAACGTCCCTTCTAGAAAGTAATGGGGGTGGATTTGAGGAATTACAGAATTATTAAGGAGAAAAAGAAAGAAAACACAGAAACGTTTATAACATAGAACAGTCGTTTTCTGATAAAGATACATAAATCACGTCTACGAGTTTATCCCCGAAGTAGTAGATAGAGGTGAATTAACACCCGCATTCCGCCAATTATGTTAGGGCCCAATTGTGTTGACTCTGGGTTGATAGCTAGCATTAAACTAGTCGTCCAAAGCAGCATCAAAAATTTCAGGCGCTTCTCTTTGGACATTGGCGAAAAAATTGCCGTTTAACATAATGCAATTGTCATGACTAAGGAGAATAGGATTTCCGCCACTCCTCATCTCACCCACGGGTGTCGTAGGTGCAAGGCGACTAAGCGTAAAGACAGCGATGTGTATGGAGAATTGTGTTTCACCTCTGCCTTCGGGCATAAATAGGCGTGAAAATGTATTATACAAGGTGTTTGGTGGGGTATCAAGCCGGCACCTACCCATGTTAACTTCTTCTTCTCCCTGCCCTGTTCCCAGTCTATCTGGATTCGGCGCAGTATGTTTCCTCTTCCATTCATATTGGCCAGACGTCATTAAGCCAACCACTCCCTTTTTAATCATTTCATCCACCACACCGTAAAGGTGATAGTGATGAATGAATTTATAGAAAATTAGCAGAACGGACCATGTCGAGAGACCGATGAACGGAGAGAGTGATTGGAATGGCAACATTCCAATCCATACTGCTCAAAGTTTTGGCTTAGGTTTTACAGCCGGCCGCCTGCCTGACACTAACCCTCTTTGGGTATGCTGTTGTTGGTGGTTTGCCCTCCACCATTCGGGTGCCCCAAGGTGCTTATCGGTGTACACCGGGCAATCTCCCTGAGTCGACTTTTACGACACCCATGGGATGAGTCGGGGCTGGCCTATTCTATATACGTTATTTGTTCACTCCCAGGCCAACATAGTCATATAAATACTATGGTGATATCAAAAATTTTGATATGTAAAAAAATGAATTCTCCATACAAATATTTCGATCAGAAAAACAAAATGTATGAAAAATTAAAAAAAAAGAAAGAAAAATAAATGACTATGTTAGCATGGGTAGGTGCCGGCTTAATACCACATGACTTTACCAAACACCTTGTATAATAATATGTAATATTTTTATTCATTAACATTTCCATTACACCGAACACTGCAATTAGGTACTAGTTACACTCAAACTTAGCTTTTGAGATAATCAGCATCCACTAGTTTCCGGATCTTAGGGGTTACTCTGGAAGATTATTTCGTTCGATCGAGTCTTCGCGTCTTTGTCGCTCTTATTTTAACGCATTGGTGTGAGAAAGACGGATAGATGTGAGTTAATTGTTCGGTGTTTTAGAGTAGACCTCCTTGCCTCAACTCTGCTCCAAGTTAAATTTGTAATTCATAAAATCTGTCCACGGTGCGGCATGAAGTTTAACCAGTCTCTCGTTTGAGACGGCACTTCAATCGCTGTGAGTTGCGAGTAACAATTATTGTTTTAAAGCAACGACAAAAAAGATTGTGGGTTTGATTTTCATTTTTGGACATTAATTACCTAAATCAAGGTTAGAAATATTGTTACAAAGAAGAAGAATGAAAGAAAAAAGTTTAAAACAGTAAATTTTCGAATAAATTCAATAAATTTTCTCACCTATAAAGAAATGGCCGTGTGGTGACGGCAGAGTAGAATACAATTGTCACCACCCCAAATCTCTCCCGTGGGTGTCGTACAAGGCGACTAAGGATAAATCAGTGATGAGGAATGGGCAGCAGCGTTCCTCTTATACCATCTAGCTATGTACCTACTGTGCCCGATAAATGGCAATAGGCTCGCCACTTATTACATGGGACCTAGCATAATTGGCGAAGCGTGGGTGCTAGTTCACCTCTGCCTACCCCTTCGGGGATATAGGCGTGAATTATGTATGTATGTAAAAAGAAATGGTGACGATGGAAAATAAACTTAGGGCCTGTTTCACAATAGCTTACTTGGCAGTTCAATTGGCATCTATTTCATATTACAACTGTTAAATGATCTGCGAAGTAAGCTACTTAGAACTTACTAGTCGATTGTGAAACAGGCCCATAATTGAGCGTCAAGATGTCAAAACATCTTTTTATCCCTGAAGGTGTAATAAAAAGACGTATTTTTTGTATGTTTATGAAACTGCAACAAACACATACACATAGATCATCATCATCATCATCTTCCTGCCCTGTTTCCAGGTGATATGATATATAAAAGTGATAGAAAGGACCATGCAGGGAGACTCGCTGAATTGAGAGTTATGTATTAGGATAACAAAATTTTAATCATTAATAATTACGGCTTAGGTTTTACAGGCCTGCATGAAAGCAACCCTCTCTGTGTATAAGCTCTTTCCAATCTTCTTCTTCAACCTGCCATGTTCTCCGTCTACCTGGGGTCGGAAGAAGCAGTATGTTTCCTCTTCCATTCATATCCGTGAGACGTCATCAAGTCATCCACCTCTTTTTGATTCATAATAATTACCATCCGTCACACCGGAAAGGTGCTAGTGATGAATTAAATTAAATGTATAGAAAACAGACGGAAGGGTTCTCCGTTTGACCCATGTCAAGAGACCGATGAACGGAGAGAATGAATGGGATGACAACATCCCAATCCATACTTCTCAAGATTTTGGCTTAGGGCTTACAGCCGGCTGGCTGCATGACACCAAACCTATTTTGATAGGGAATAAGCACCTTCCAATCATCAAATTTAAATTAATCAAATCAAATTTAAAATTACATACAACGTATGTGCATATCTTCCGTTTATGTAGATTGAACTGAAATTTAACATTTTAGACCGCTAAATGTAATATGTTACGTCTCGCCTTCTAAGTAAGGCTTAGTACACAAGGCCGTGATTTCAATAATTTTTTACCTGGGTAGAATTTTCATTAAGAGGAAGATCTTGTAATTTAATTTGGGCCAGTGCTTTTTTTTGTGCTGCAAGTCACGTTTGCCTGTCGCCGATTGGTACGTACATATACCTACTAATGAACGTTATCACACATACCTTCTAGATAACCAAATCAACGTGAAATGTTTTATTATTTGTTGAACTTCCATAAACCTGCCATTGTAAATTAAGTTACAACGACTATTCTAACGATGGATGTATTTAACCCACGAATACAGTAACGCTAATCAAAGTTTGAGTCGTGCTTATCATTTAAATGTTGTCAAAATTGACGATTTTCCATACAAATTCTGACAGGTAATGTCCTCTTAACTTTTTAAGCAGTGCCCTAAATTTGATTAGCGTTTCTGTATTTGGGGGTATGTCTACTAGACAAAGAGCCTGTCGCCGATTGGTACGTATATATACCTACTAATGAACGTTATCACACATACCTTCTAGATAACCAAATCAACGTGAAATGTTTTATTATTTGTTGAACTTCCATAAACCTGCCATTGTAAATTAAGTTACAACGACTGTCCTAACGATGGATGGATTTATGTCTACCAAACAAAGAAATGGAAAAAAGAAATTAGAAATTAATGTAAATACACTTAAAAATTATATACACCCAAGTATCTCCAATAATGTTAGGTCCCATGTAATAGATGGCGAGCCTATTGCCAACTATCGGGCACGTAACTCGCAGTATATTGCTAGGTGATAGAGGAACGTTGCTGCCCATTACTCATCGCTGTCTTAACACTTAGTCATCTTGTACAGCACCCACGGGAGAGATTAGGGCTGGTGACAATTGCATTCTGCTCTGCCATCGCAACCCGTCTTTTTCATTGATTGTCAATTTTTATTATATTAAAATAAATAAAATACAAGCTCGTGCAGACCACTCCTTACAGCAATATGAGGCAGACGTTCATAATTCCGGCTGCCGAGTTAAATCTCATCTCGGTACAAATCAAATATTTAGCTAAGACGAGATGGGAGCGCGTATGAGCATCGCTTCGACGCGTGCTTGAATGCTGCGGTTATAATCTGCCTGTTTACATGTTGTAATCAAAAAGTTTTTAATTATTATATGCAATAAAAGAATTTGTGAAAGTGCCAGTTGATAATTAGCCATATTGTCTAGACTACGATAGACATTACTATTTTGATTTTGAGAATAGTAGAATTGCAGAGGACGCGGTTTCGATTCCCGCATCACGACTATAATTTTGCGAACTTTTGCCGACCACAATATTTGTTAGATAGATATGTTTTACCGCAACTCCGACTGCATACATACATAAATCACGCCTATATCCCCGAAGGGGTAGGCAGAGGTGAACTAGCACCCACGTTTCGCCAATTATGTTAGGTCCTATTGTCATTTATCGGGCACAAAAGTCGCAGTACTATTGCTAGATGGTATAAGAGGAACGCTGCTGCCCATTCCTCATCACTGATTTATCCTTAGTCGCCTTGTACGACACCCACGGGTGAGATTTGGGGTGGTGACAATTGTATTCTACTCTGCCGTCACCACACGGCGTATGGCAATATATCACAAAAAAAAACATTCTTCAAGCGCAATATATCATAGTATAATAGTCAGTTGCACTAGTTAGATATTCAAGAGATCCATCAGGTTTCAGTCTGACATATTTCAGACATATTTATATTAGTAAGATACATACACACACACATAAGTATGATAATGATCAGCAGTATTTATAAGTCAAGAATTATCATATTAATTGACAGAGAAGGTAGAATGACCTGTAAATTCATCATCACCAGCCCTTTAATGTCCCCACTGCTGGGGCACGGGCCATCCCTATGGATGGAAGAATATAGGGAGATTAGGCCATAACCCACCACGCTGGCCCAGTGCGGGTTGGTGGGTATTAACGACTGCAGATGTAGCCGCGACCACCAGCTTTACGTGCCTTCCGAAACACGGAGGAACTCAAGATAATAAATTTTTGGTCACCCATCCAATGACCGGCCTTAGCGAACATTGCTTAGTTTTCGCAATCGCAGGCCAAGCGCGCTATGCTTCTGCGCTAGCGACCTGTAAATTGATACCCAACAATCTCTACTGGGCCAGCGTGATGGGTTATGACCCACTTTTCTTATGTTCTTCCATCCATAGAGCAGTCCTATTCCTCAGCAGTTGGGACTCTAAAAGGATAGTGATAATGTTTATAAGATCCAGAGATCCTCAGGGGGTACAAATGTGAACTCGGTTTGGTTGGTGGTGGACTTCTTTCAAGTACGCCTGGCTAGCTACCAACATCTTATCAAAATCTGTCGCCGTAATAATAATGTTTACAGCTTTATTGTGTTCCGACAACTGTGATAAGATAGCCAGTACCTCTGTGGTTGAGGGTTCCAGGTGAAGCTCGATTCCATCTTTGACCCTTATCGTCACTTACCATCAGGTGAGATGACAGGCATGAGCTTCCCTGTCTAGCTTAAAATATATATATATAAAAGAATTATTCTATTTTTTGATTTGTATAATTTTTTTGTTATTGACATAGTTTTCTATAAAAAATATTGCCTTCATCTTAATAAAACATTATTTATTTTAGGCAGAAGTTACATCCGTCAGCCGACAGGTTGCGACAGAAATTTCCATTGACTATTCAAGAAACTTTTGAACGAATCTAAGCGTAGGCAGTATGTAAATTGCGTCAAGAAAACCTAATGGCAGCCGAAAAGAATGGTCGCAAGATTAATGTCGCACCTAAATGCCTTTCGGAATGAACTTTTAAAATTGAGGAATTCGAGCCAATCCGAACCGCATCAACATGGATCTCACTTGCTCCAATATTTGTCAACGTCACTCAGTGTTACACGACTATCTGGAGGCAAATTGCGTCACGTCACTCCTTCCATTCAAGACTCGACAAAGCTTTCCTTAAACACAAACGCCTAAAGGTCATTTTCCCCCGGCACGTTCCCAGTTCGGCAGCAGAAGAAACTTTGTCCGCGAGTACAAGAGAAGTCGATTTAAGTTACGGGAAACTTCTTAATGATTTCATGAATTACAAATCAAAACTTCGACCTGGCGAAACATTTTCCTGACACCGCCCCCCGACTTAAATCAGGCGTTGGCCACCGCACTTTGGGTAATGAAACGTGCGATGGTGTATTAAATATGTTGAGGGTTCATCTTCCTTGTTATGAGACTGTGTAGTCAAAAGAAATAGTCGAAGAAAGATTCATTGTCACATCTTCTTCTTCCTCTCCTGTTCCCTGATTATCTGAGGTCTATTCCTTTCTATTAATATCATCCATCACACCGAAGAGAAGAGAAAGTTTTTTTTTTATTGATAACTAATGACTAGATAGATAGATATAAACACTGTTTTTCAAAACACCATTGTGGTTGCCACCAATCATTGGAAGTTTATTGAGAGATAAATATTCTCAATAATTGCATTCTTTATTGGGATGGCAGTTTCTGTAAAGTCATTTGACAAGAATTGTGTATTTTTTAAATAAAAAAGTTTAAAGAAGAAGAAGCTGAAGACCTGTCTACACGGAATGGAATTGAAATGTAATGGAACTATAATCGAAGTTGTGAAAAATTTACATATTTTATAACACAGAAACTTTACATCGTTTGCCTATTTGCTAGCCCCCCTGTGTCTCTACCATAAAAGGAATAATTCAAAATTATCCCAGAGGGTTCAGTAGCATTTCTTCATTAGCGTAACCCGTCAGCCATTCGCCGCGTGCCAGAAGAAATATTAAGACTTGCCACGCTTCTGCAATCAGGGAACCTTTGTAATTTTGTTAGGCCCGTCCTATGTCTGGTCGCTGAGAAGGGAAATCCAGTTAATCCGATTTGTATTGCTCCTGGGAGGAGCTCGCTAGCGCAGTGGCATAGTGCGCTTGGCCAGCGATTGCGTAAACTAAGCAATTTCACTCAGGCTGGTTATTGGATGGGTGACCAATAATTTATTATCTCAAGTTCCTCCGTGCTTCGGAAGGCACGTTAAGCCGTTGGTCCCGGCTGCATCTGCAGTCGTCAATACCCACCAACCCGCACTGGGCAAGCGTGGTGGGTTATGGCCCAATCTCCCTATATTCTTCCATCCATAGGGAAGGCCCGTGCCCCAGCAGTGGGGAAATTAAAGGGCTGGTCACGATGATGAATTCCTCCTTTGCCTACCCCTTCGGGGATATAGACGTGATTTATGTATGTATTGCTCTCAGTGCTGCTGAGTTCGGTGGCGAAGTACCTTGACGCGCTTCTCCTGCGATTCCGTAAACTCAGCAAAGTTCGCTAAGGCCGGTCGTTGGATGGGTGCTTCGTGCTTCGAAAGTCTCGTTAAGCCGTTGGTTTCGGATGCATTTGCAGTCGTCAACCCACCAACCAATTCTTCCATCCATAGGGAAGGCCTGTGTCCCAGCAGTTGGAACATTAAAAGGCTTTGATAGATGTCAATAGGCTCGTTAACATGGGATGTAACTTAATTGGCGAAAAGTGAAAAAACTCAAGTTCCCGCATAGAAGACTATAATTTTTTCGAACTTCTAACCAAAATGTGTGTGTTAAGTACCGTTAAGTACCTACTGGTTTGTAACGTTAAGTACCTACTGGATAACTAGAAGATATTATTTTATGGTCATAGTCATCCCGCCTGACTTGTGAAATCATTACTCACGTACGAACTTTTTGGTGATAGTATATATTTTTTTAACTTTTTCAAACGATCCGCGCCTATATTATGTTAAAAAAAGGACAAAACACGCCATATCGCGAAACGTGGCACCTTTATTCAAACATCACCAATCACCGGCGAAATTGCTTAGTCGCGCGGGGCGCGGTCGCGTGGTTACGAGGTGGGGGGTGGTGGCGATGTAGCTGGTTAAAATGGTTTATTTTGAAACTTGAAGTGCTAATTTTTGAGATAAATTTGACATACATACAACCCGTGACGGTGACGGCAGAGCAGAATACCATAGTCACCACCCTCTCCCGTGAATGTCGTACAAGGCGACTAAGTGTAAAGACAGCGATGAGTTATGGGCAGCAGCATTCCTCTCATATCACCTAGCAATAAAAATACTGCAATTTATGCACCCGATATTATGGCAATAGGCTCGCCACCTATTACATGGGACCTAACTTAATTGGAGTAAGAAGGGTGTATTTACCCCCGCCTTCGGGGATATAGTTGTGATTTCTCTTTGTATGTTTTTTCCTATCACACCTATTTTCCCCAAAGGGTAGGTAGAGGTAATTTTAACACCATCGTTTCACCAATTTTGTTGTCTCATGCAGTGATATGTCGGATCACTAAAAAGGTATATCCGCGTAATGTAATACTTGATTAAATGCTTATTATACTCGTAACTCAGTTATGTTACGTTTAATCCCAAAGATTTATAATAGAAAACGATTTATCATCCCAATCGATGGCATATAGGGAGAATAGGAGATGTAGCCATGACCAATCACTCAACGTGCCCTCCGAATCACGGAGGAACTCCATATAATATTTTGGTCACCCATCATTCGTTGATGATCTACCCCCCATATAGGCCAGTCAACGTCAACCCTCCTCTAACACAAGCTCCTCTAAAAAACGATCTATAAATTATGCAAATCATTCCTTTAGTTAATGTGAACGCACCAGAAGTAAGAGCGACCGAAGACATACAATTTCAAGTTGCATAGTCTGCGGACTTGCATAGTTAGCCCGTTCTGATAAGCTATCGGACGATAGCAGGCCAACTTTTTAGTTGTACGATTTAGTTGGAAAGCTATCATAAGTTTCTATTACTATTGGTACAGTCTGCAATTTAATCGGCCAATTTAAAATTGTATGTCTGCGGTCGCTTTAATTCGGAAACTGTATGTCTCTCCCAGACCTCAGTAAGGCATGGAGAGCGGCGGAGGGCGGACGTTTCGCTGCCCCAACTCTTTCGCGCGAAAACTGACATCGAGTGTTTTAATTTATTTTTTTAGTTTCAACGAGAATAAAGTTAGATAAATTCAGTTTTGTCCTGACGGGGGAATTTTCTTTGTGCCTAATATTTTTTCTGACATTTTATTGGAATGTTCAAATAAAAACCGAATTATCTTTTTTTTGTTTTCGAAAAAACTTTTTTTAAGTTCCGTCTTGTTTTGTTGAGTGGGATTGCAAAGGCGCTGAGACAGCGAGCTGGTGAAGCAGGTAAGTTTCCTTTTGATTTCTTTTAATAATAATTGACAGATATAGTCTTTTAATGTAGCGATAAAGATAAAAGTAATAAGAATTGAGTTAAGGTGAATTTTTTCAGATTAACTTAAGATCTATTTACTCCGAACTTGATATGTATTAAAAATGCAAAAGTGAGTTTGTTTGTGAAGCATTCAAGCCTTTACAACCGACTTTATAAATTCTTTCTCACACACTATAATCAAATAAAATAGGCTATATTCTATTCTATTATATTCAAATGACAGATTTCTACGAATATTACAATAATGTAACGCAAGGTATCAAAAATATGCAACCAAAGTTTTGCAATATAAAGCATTATTTAACGTGCGCTGTTTTTGTTAATGATTTTTACTTTGACGGTTATCTAAAGACATCAACGCGAACAAACCCGTGTTTAAAAGCTTGTTTTAAATAAATAAAATATGTCATGGTTGGTCTACGTAAACTGTAAAATGTTTCATATGCAAAATATTAGTGGCCTGATCTTGAAGGAAGTAATGTACTACAATATTTTTTTACATTTTTCAGCAACAAGCAACTACTACTTAATAGATAATCAAACTGTACGTTTGAATTGATATAGTCACATAAACAAGATGCTTCACACCTCTGGGTTATACAAGCGCTCTTTATATAATTGCATCTATGAAAATGTAAATCAATGATTGAATTGAGTTTTTTGTGTAACACATTATATGAGTTACATTCGTATGGATAGACGATTACAGAAAAAACACCAAATCGTGTCGTGTCATACCTATGTAAGAGCAGTATTTAAAAATTTACATTAGTTCGATAGGAACGTTGTATCGTCTACCGTTGTCTTGTCTTATCTCTGATACTGTAGTGTGAAAAAGAAAATGACATGCCTTCAATGTCTTTTTCCGACATTATTTCGGATGTATTCATCTATCCGAAATAATGTCGGAAAAAGCCGACAAGAATAAATAGGTATCAATACGAAAATAATAACGTCACGCCCTAACGCGCTTATTGTTTTCCTTTTAAATGTCACTCGGTACGAGGAAATTGATCTGCAAGATAAATCGAATCGAAGCCTTCGACGGGCGGAAATAATTCAAGCTGTTTCCGCTGTCTACAAATTAACATTATGTAGAGCAAACTCGCGAAATGCTGCCCTCCAAGGACCAGCGCCCCGAGCACGAACTTTTCGAACGTTCGTAGGTGTCGTATTCGTATCGA
Source organism: Cataclysta lemnata (assembly GCA_963931975.1). Taxonomy (NCBI): domain Eukaryota; kingdom Metazoa; phylum Arthropoda; class Insecta; order Lepidoptera; family Crambidae; genus Cataclysta; species Cataclysta lemnata. Next base: position 2,580,391 of record OZ008362.1, on the reverse strand, counting down.
TAACCAAAAAAAATTAATTTCAAATTTTAAATTGTACATCATTAATAATATAAGTTAGGTTATTATATTAAATGAATACATAAACATTATAAACACACTTATTTATTTATTATTATTATTTAATACATATAAATACTTTTAATTAACAATAAAATCTACTTTGATAGGCGTTCAAAATAAATAAATATACTTACTTGATAATAATAAATATTTGCTTGGTTCATGAACGCTTTCCGTGCGTCTTTTGTTTTTTGACGTTTGGCATCGAAACTAATAATAAATGATGGCTTTAGAGAGGAATGCGAAAGTTACACGTAATATAATGCTACCGAGAAAACTTGCGTAGATTTAAAAAAATCTAAGAGTGTTTGGCGCGTTTCGTGGTGTCAGTCAGATTTATTTTCTGTAATTCAAAAATTGTTACAAAGTGGATTTTGTGCAGTGAAAGTGGTGTTATTTTGATGCACAAGCATCCGTGTTGATGTGCAATTATGCAGAATCATTGAAAATAAGTGTTGTGATCTGTTTGATGTTGTGGTGAAGACCGTTTAAAAAAGTGGTTTTGTCCACCTCATCAGGCACCATCATGAACCCTGTTACCATTAAATTCGCTCCAAGCACTCCCTAGATGTGTTAAAATGTGTGACACTCATATTTTAACGTAAAATTCATTTCATTCATACATTTCACCCACTCATTATTTCATGACTACAGATAAAATATACACTAAAGACATGGCTATGACATGTATGGGCTAGACCCTTTGCCTTCCCTAAAATATAGGGAGAATTAAAAAAAAATCTAAACTGTCGCTGTCAAACATGACGATGACAATTGAAACCGTTCATATATTCGCTGAGGCCAGTCGTTGGATGGGTGACTAAAAATTTAATATCTAGAGTTCTTCCGTGCTTCGAAAGGCACGTTAAGTCGTCGATCCCGGCTGCATCTGCAGTCGTTAATACACACCAACCCGCACTGGGCCAGCGTCGTGGGTTATGGCCCAATCTCCCTATATTCTTCCATCCATGGCAAGGACCGTGCCCCAGCATTATAGGGTTGGTGATGATGATATAAAACTTATTATTTTCTTTTTTATTATTTTTATTAATTTTATTTATTTTTATTATTCATACATTGAGTGCTGTCTTACGATGAGAACGTACGAAGAGTTCGTGCTAGGGGCACCGAATGAATGTCTCGAAGGACCGAAATGAATTAATGTGCCGACCCTACATCTATTTGATGCCAGCACAAGTCCTTTCGCAAGTTTCGAAAACTTTCAAGTCAGTTTCATGTTTCTGTTTGCTTCCGAAGTCTTGAAAGAGGGAATTCGTTTCAATGTTTCTCGTTGACTTTCTGATGTTTCTGTAATTGGGGAAACCCTTTCTGGCTTTTGTTGGCGGTCGAATGGTTAAGATGTTAGATGCTGGTTCGATTGTTATATGTTGATGTGTGTGCTGACGGCAGAGCAGAATACAATTGTCACCGCCCCCATCTCTCTCATGGGTGTCGTACAAGGCGACTAAGGGTAAAGACAGCGATGAGTAATGGGCAACAGTATACCTCATAAACCACCTATCGATATACTGCGTTTTTCGTGCCTGATAAATGGCAATGGGCTCGCCACCTATTTTACATGGGACCTAATTTCATTGGCGAAAAGTGGATGTTTAGTTCACCCCTGTCTACCCCTAAGGGGATACAGGCGTGATTTATGTATGTATGTTGAAAACGTACAACATTTTGCTCTCGAGTCATAGTTGTTGTCTTTCTTTTTGATGATTGTAAGCTCGAATTTTAATAGGATAGGACTCGACGTTTCATCGCAATCAAGAAACTATTCATGGAACGCTGAAACCGCTGCCTCTGAAATACAGCACCGAAACAACTGAATCACGATGAAAAGCGGAGCATTTCATACTCTCCATCAATTCTATTACGAGTTTCCGACTGTGACTGCGATCGAAGTTAGTGCAAGGTTTGCTGTACCAGATATTAGCAATGTATCTTTGTATATTTCAAGTCGTAATAATTTAATTGAAAAAGTTTAATTTTATGGGCCCGATAAATGGCAATAGGGCCACTACATGGGACCTAATTTAATTAACGAAGGTTTAATTCACTTCTGTCTACCCCTTCGGGGATATAGGCGTACTTATGTATGTATGCATGTGTATGTCTAAGAAGGCAATCAATTCTTTACACTTAATGGATCCCAGAATAATGGTACTGCGTAATGGTTGGTTTTGTTCTGAGTTAATAGTCCTCTATATATTTCAAGCTGAATTATGGTCCGCCGTATGGTGACGGCAGAGTAGAATACAATTGTCACCATCCCAAATCTCTCCCGTGGGTGTCGTACAAGGCGACTAAGGATAAATCAGTGCTGAGGAATGGGCAGCAGCGTTCCTCTTATACTCGTACAACCTAGCAATTTACTGCGACTTTTGTGCCCGATAAATGGCAATAGGCTCGCCACCTATTACATGGGACTTGACATAATTGGCGAAACGCGAGTGCTGGTTCACCTCTGCCTACCTCTTCGGGGATATAGGCGTGATTTATGTATGTATGTATGTATGAATTATGGTCCGAGCCATCTTGTTTGGAAGCTTGGTGTTGTATCACTCAAATATTTGCCCAAAGGATTCGAACCGAACCCTCTGGGCTATAGCCAGTTCGTCAGATACATTCAACCAAATGGGCTCTCAGTGTTATCAGTTCTTAGTAGATTAGATAACACTATTGAAGATCGAGCGACTATTGACGCAGTACAGCATAAATTCAATCATGCGAATTTAGGTCATACTGCCAAATTAATCTATATCCATTGTTCCAATATTATAGATGCGATGCGGGTTGCAACACACAATTCGACAGTCTATTTTAATTATAAATACTAACATACAAACAACCCGCCTCTTTATCCCCGAAGTGGTGGGTAGAGGTGCCTATTGCCATCTACCGGGCACGTAAATCGCAGAGTATTGCTAGGTGGTATAACATGAACGCTGCTTCACTTTGCTTATCATTGTTTTAACCCTTACTGCCACACTCAGAGACGTCAAATAACGATAATGAGTACTTAATGTCAAAAAATGACAATTCAAAACTAGTCGCTATTCTTGCCGGGTCTATGGTCTAGATTTGATTGAAAATTTTTGACATTAGGTACTCATTAAAGGTATTTGACGTCTCTGAGTGCGGCAGTTAGTCGCTCTGTAGGATTGAGGGTGGTGACAATTGTATTATGCTCTGCCGTCACCACACCGCATAATTATACTAATGCTACTAGAAATGTGAGAAACATCGCCACAATTAGATCATCATCGCAATAAGCACCTTAAAGGTCCAGACTGCTTGGACAGATGCCTTCGCTATCAATGGAGTAATATAGGGATTCTAATCACAATATTCTTTGACTTAATAAGGGGATTTTTCACAACTTGTTGACACTCGCCTTCGCCACCCAGCTTCTCTCTCTCTCTCTCTCCCCAGCTATATTTTGTATGATGGCTTTTTCCAGTGTAGAACTTACGAACGTCCTCGACAATTCAGCGGTAAATAAATATTAGGGATTTAGCCGGCATACCCGTACGGCATACATTTTAAGAACACTTAAGGTAAATTTTCTCAATTTTGCCTCCAATTATGTCTCGAAACAGTCAAATTATATTAATGCTCTTTCCGTTGGATTTTTAATTTTAGGGTCCCTATATACGTAACGGGAAAATACCCCGGACGGGACGAGGACAGCGCCACTCTCGTACAAAACGCCCCGTGCACGTGCACGAAAGAACATTAATATAATTCGACTGTTTCCAGACATAATTGGAGGGAAAATCGATTCGTAATAATAGAGTGCCATTTTTGTTTCCAACGGTATTCGGAATTCGATTTCTTACGCGACCCCTCCTTGGCAAGGGCAGATTGTAAAATAAAAGGTATTCCGATACTCTTGTTGTATAGTTTCGGCGGTACAAGGACAAAGGGTCCCGAACAATCCCAGAACTCATAATAATGACCTGGACGGTATACAAAAACTTAATACGCCTAATTGGACGGACTGAATAAATTTTCCCCTGAATTTGCCCTCAGTTATGGAACAAAAGCACCTAATTCCCGAAAGTTTTATGGAGTTTTCGGGCGAACTAGGGTCAATTGTAATGGTGGCAGGTGTTTCTGGATTACCTACGCTATTTGCAAAGAAAATAAAGTCATAAATATATCGAAAACATATATTATTGTCCTAATCATCGTCATCATCTTCACCAGCCCTTTTAATGTTCCCACCGCTGGTGCACAGGCTTTCCCTATGGATGGAAGAATATAGGGAGATTGGGCCATTACCCACCACGCTGGCCCAGTGCGGGTTGGTGGGTATTAACGACTGCAAACGCGTCCGGAACCAATGACTTATCGTGGCTTTTGATATACCAGATAAACTGGGAACATGGCAAGAAGCATAGAGTTGCGAGATATTATGACGAACTATGTCAGCTACCTACTTTTCTTTTTGTAACAAAAAAATAACATTGCCAAATACCTTAAGTTAATACCCATTACAAACGCATGCGAGTTAAATTAAAGTAGGTTTCAAATTCCTTGCACTGTTTTAAAGACGATAATAACTAAAGTATCAATAAATTTCTGACTCTGACTCTCTTTTCGTTCAACATAGAGCAACTCGTAAAAATGTTTCGATCATCCATCCAATGACAGGCGTTTGCGACCGTTGCTTAGTGATTGCGGACCAAATGCGCTAATCAGCGAGCGATCGAGCGAAGTTCCTCATCGGTATTCAAGCGCAGACCTCAAACAAGCAAACTTCAGTCAAATTAATCGCTGATTAATTTAGAATTGTCAGGGCTTGTGTCCTGTTCAATTAGTGGGGACACTCCGACAATTTTGATTAAAACACCCCTTATCAGGACCTGCGTCAGGCCTGACGCGCTAATGTTCGGGTGAGTACATATTGTTCTGGCGCTGGAAATGACATTGATGTCGTCGTAGGATGTGTGTGAGGCTGGAATTAATGCGACTTGAAGTATATTTTAGGGGAATATTGTGTGTGGAGTTCCCGGCTTAGGACAAAACCACCCCTTACGTAGTACCGTTATTCTGGGATAGGAACCTACAAATTATTGGATTTGTAACACCTACTGAATTAACACCTACTGGACCTGCTGTATTTATAACACCTTCATTGTGCCAGGTTTTATGCAAATAAAATATTGAATTGAATTGAAAAAATATAAAGAATTTATTGCCTTCTTAGACATACACATACAAACATACGTAGGCAGAGGTAAATTGTCACTCGCGTTTCGCCAAATAAGTTAGGTCACATGCAATAGGTGGTGAGCCTATTGCCTTCTATTGGACACATGAATCGCAGTAGGTATATTGCTAGGTTATACCTCATAGTAGAAGTAGCGGCGGAGCGCGAGATTCTCTCGCGACGTCAGGTAAGTTCAACCAGTTTGATCGTGTCGCTAAAAATGATAACACGTTTATAATGTCGTTCCATACATAAGTTATACTGCTGCCCATTTCTCATCCCTGTGTTATTAAGTCGCCTTGTACGACACTCGAGGGAGAGATCGACAATACTGTTACTAAACGTCGTAAACAAACTGTCTGATTTCAGAAAATGAGAAGACGCCACCTCCATACAGTGGAGCATTAAAACTAAATTAAAAGGCAACCTACTTCCTTTGTTTCGAATTGCGCACGCCCATTGTCCCTGCAACTTCCAAAATGAACATTATTTACGTCAACCAGTTGACACTTTCTACGCGAGGCCATAATAAATCATCTGGCATATATTTACTGTCCGCGCAATAATTTCCCACAGGAGTTTTATCCGGGTAATGCCTATTTTGTACCCATTACGTGCTTTCAGCGGGGCTTATCTCCCGCTCTTGTTTTGCCACCTGTAGCAGTGTGTCGGATCACTCTTATTCAGTTTCAAACGTACTGTCATTATTAGGTACTAGTGGTCACCCCCGGCTTGGCTCGTGTTAATGTCGGTTAATAGCCTTCCCCGATAAATGGACTACCCTAGCCAACACAAAAAGAATTTTTCAATTTGAACCAGTAGTTTCGGATATTGGCGCCGATGATCGAAAAATTGAGGAGTAGCAGGTTAGCGTGGTACGGCCATGTGATGAGGAGGGATGAATGAAAACTATTGGTATGTTAAGTATGGATGTGCATGGACCTAGAATGAGAGGAAGACCGAAGAAGCGATGGATGGATTGTGTGAAAGATGATATGGAAAAAAGGGGAGTTCATGCTGAGCTCATGTCTAATAGAGGAGAGTGGTAGAAGAAGACATGTTGTGCCGACCTTACTTAGAGTATGATAAGGGCGGGGAGAAGAAGTTTCGGAGATTGGCGTGTTCAACCAAACAAATATACAAACAAATTCTACAGCTTTATAATTTTAAAGTATAGATAATAAAAAGGAACCTAAGCCTTTATCTTTTTCTTCTTCCTGCTCTCTGTTCCCAGTTGATCTGAATTGGCGATGTATGTTTCCTCTTTAATTAATATTATTTAAGATAAACATAGCTTACAAAGTGATTGCAGACAACAGTACAAACCGACATTATAGGCTGGTGATTATTATGACTAAAAAGATTATTCTTTTGTTGGCGAGATAGTCGCTGCATTCACAACCATCAACTTCGAGTTATCGGCTCATGAGTCTACGGAGTTTGTTCAGATAAGAACAGACGAGAAACTTGGCGGTTCCTTTGGTAGGTACAATTCCGTTTGTGGAAGTTCCCAGGAAAATGGTTTTCTGTTTGAATGGTGAATACGCTGGTTTTCTGTTCGATGGTACATCTATTCGGTCGTTTAGAAGATCATTCTAATTATAGCAGAGTTTCTTTCAAATAAATTAACTGTATCAAAACATATATCGTTCAAAACAACTATTTTCTTTCAATTATCCGGCTCTAAGGACTAAAAGAAATCGACAAGTTTTAATAACAATAATGTGTTATGGACAACAATAGGTCTTTTATTCTTTACTTAATGACGACAAGATAATAACCATTGTACCTTTATTCTTTTATCAATAGTGAGGCTTCTGTCCTAGAAATTGGGTACTTATAGAATTTGGGTACTACATTTTTTGAACTATTAAATTATATTAGAATAGATAGATTAATTAAGTACCATTTGAAATTATAAAAATGCCGTGTGGTGACGGCAGTGTAGAATACAATTGTCACCACCCCAAATCTCTCCCGTGGGTGTCGTACAAGGCGACTAAGGATAAATCAGTGATGTGGAATGGGCAGCAGTGTTGCTTTTATACCACCTAGCAATAGCAATGTACTGCGACTTTTGTGATTGACCCGATAAATGGCAATAGGCTCGCCACGGGACCTAAAATAATTGGCGAAACGTGGGTGCTAGTTCACCTCTGCCTATCGCTTCGGGGATATAGGCGTGATTTATGTATGTATGTATGAAATTATCATCTGCAGCATTCTATGCTATTCCCAATATTTTTTATATCAGCATAGCATTTTTTATATTTCTGTAAATCTGTCTTACATCATCATGATCATCACCACAAGCCATTTGAATATTATCTTACATCGCTAGCCCATCTTACATATTAACATTTTTTTTTTCTTTGTATGTCAAAAGGTCATCATCTTCACCTTTTCTCAGTGCTTAGCCACAGGCCTTCCCGGAAATAGTTAAAGCATTTACAAGACCATTAAACTTTACGAAGCTAATTGTTCCAATAATCCGATATAACAGTTAGTACTTAAAATGCCGGTCCGATCCCGAACCCGAGCAATAATCGTGACTGCTGAATTCCCAGAACACAATTCAATAACTCGCCACTGTCCGTGTGTACCTCTAATTATTATTTCACCCTCGGCTCCAGACTATAAATCATGCCCCAAATATTTAGTGTCCACCCCTTAATGCCTTGGGCCCGGACCGGACAGTTTGTTATCGCTCTATTGTCTCTGGTGTCACAACGTTATCTGGAGTAAATGTTTTGGGTGCCGGCAATACTTAAAATTTATATACAAGGGAGAGTAGGTACGCTCGCAGCCTTGACGCGAGTTTAATTAGGACACTTTTAAAAATACGATCAACATTTTTATCACTTCACTTAGAAGTTTAATTATTCTTCATTCTATCATCACAACTTATTAATGTAAAATTCATTAACTTCTTGATACATATCAATCAATCAATCAGGTCTTCTATGCTGGCCTGGAAGCGAAAAAATAACGTAGAATAATCCCATGGGTGTCGGAAAAGTCAATTAAGGGAGGTTGCCCGGTGTAGACCAATAAGCATCTTGGGGCACCCGAATGGTGGAAGGCAAACCACCAACAACAACATACCCAAAGAGGGTTGGCGTCAGACAGGCGGCCGGCTGTAAAACCTAAGCCAAAACTTTGAGCAGTATGGATTGGAATGTTGTCATTCCAATCACTCTCTCCGTTCATCGATCTCTCGACATGGTCCTTTCTGTCTCTTTTCTATACATTAATTCATCACTAGCACCTTCACGGTGTGATGGATGATATGAATCAAAAGGGAGTGAATGGCTTGATGACGTCTTACCGATATGAATGGAATAGGAAACATACAGCGCCGATAGACTGGGAGCAGGGCAAATCAAATCAAAAGACATATCAAAAAGTAAACGAACCGTTGCATTACACATCTGAAATAAGAAAACTTTTACAGATTTAACTCACACACTAGTAAGAAAATACGATGATTATAAAAATAGTTGAACAAAAGTTTTGATTTCAAAAGTTTGCTGTCAATAGGAACAGAAATACATTCATACTTTGCTTTCAACGTTGAGTGAAATTTAGTAGTGTTCCTAAGTATTGCTGCGTAGTCAGACTTCGCGGTGAAGCCAGCCGTTTATTTTCATTCTGCAAAACCGGAGTGTCGCACGAAAAACTTTGTGCATTTGCCACGCTTGTGCATTTTATAAAGCTTTTATAACACAAAAAAGTCTTACTTAAAACGTATTACTGTAGTTGCGAACTCTATAATGCTACACACATAGCCGGAGTCCGGCGAATAATTTCCCAGGAGGCTGCGTCAACGTCAGGAGATATCCTGCTTGACGCTCATGTTATGAAGCCTAACCGCGTACTAAGCTGGCTCTCGAATTCATTGGTAATATTCAAGTCGCTAGCGCAATGGCACAGCGCGCTTGGCCTGCGATTGCGTAAACTAAGCAACGTCGCTAAGGCCCGTCATTGGATGGGTGACCAAAAATTTATTTTCATCTCGATTTCATCTCGAGTTCCTCCGTGCTTCGGTAGGCATGTTAAGCCAGTGGTCCCGGATGCATCTGCAGTCGTTAATACCCACCAAACCACACTGGGCCAGCGTGGTGGTCAATCTCCCTATATTCTTCCATCCATAGGGAAGGCCCGTGCCCCAGCACTGGGGACATTAAAGGGCTGGTGATGATGATGATGATACAAGTATAGAGCTAGCTAGTGCAGTGGCATAGCGCGCTTGGTCTGCGATTGCGTTAACTAAGCAACGTTGCTAATGTCGGTCATTGGATGGGTGACCAAAAATGTATTATTACGAGTTCCTCCGTGCTTTGGTAGGCACGTTAAGCCGGTGGTCCGAGCTGCATCTGCAGTCGTTAATACCCACCAAACCGCACTGGGCCAGCGTGGTGGGTTATGGCCCAATCTCCCTATATTCTTCCATCCATAGGGAAGGCCCATTAAATAACATTAAAGGGCTGGTGAAGATTGAGTAAAGTATGACAGAAATAATAATTTTTGCCACTATTTTGACCAGCGTAGCTGTCACATGGTGGGCGCCATTTGTCTAATGGCGATCAAAGCGCGACAGTTATGGTGCTATTACAAAAAATGTTTAAAAGACGTATTCCCCCTTGTTATAAAACATAGTCTAAAGTTAGTCATAGTTTAAAACTGATGTTGTCACTTTTATTTGCTGAATGAAAGACAGAGTAAGCATCAATTTCAAACCGTGACTAACTTTGGTCCATGTTTTATATATAATAAGGGGGATTGTGTTTAAGAAGTGTTTAGTCAGATGCTGGCACTGTCACACACTACTGACAAAAAGGGAACATCAGATTTAAGCACTTCTTAAACAACAGACATCTAATCCACTCTTTTGTAATAACGCCGTTAATGTTTAATAGGGAAACTACTTATTTGGGAAACGTAGCAATTGTTTGATGTTTGTTTATAGACTGTGGTTTTACTTAGATACTTACTTTAGTAAAACAAGGAAAAAGGAAACTTTTATCAAGGCTGTGTATTTGCAGACCGATTTTTCAATGTATATTTTGTTCATCAAGTTACAATGAGATTTTATACCACTGATGATGCATAATTGTGTACTACCTTTATGAGACATGAATAAAAAATTATTATTATTATTAAATTATTATTATTAAATATATAATTTATGGACATCTGACCCTGTATTATGTAAGCCGATTTCAGTTGTTTTGTGATCTATCCGTCATACTTGGCTATTAATCTCTATGAGAGAGAGAGACGAAATCAACTCTCGACTCGATCGGCTTACATAATACGGGATCTGGTATCTTTTTGCGCCATGTGACGGCGGGATAACAGAATACTATTGTGACTACCCATCTACCCATACTAGCACATCATGAGTTATTATATGCCGTGCTAGCATCGGAGAAGCTCGATAGCGCAGTGGCTTAACGTGCCCGGTCTGCGATTACGGAAACTAAGCAGTGTTCGCTAGGGCCAGTCATTGAGTGACCAAAATTTTTCCATCTCGAGTTCCTCCGTGCTTCGGAAGGCACGTTAAGATTTTGATCCCGGGTGCATCTGTAGTCAGTCGTAATTCCCACCAATCTGCAATAGGCCTGCGTGGTAGGTTGTGGCCCATTCGGCCTATGTTCTTCCAACCATAGGGAATGCCTATGCCCTGTAGTGTGGATGTTAAAGGGCTGGTGACGATGATGAGGATGATGTGCTAGCATCGGCAGTCCAACTACGTAAGTTATACAATATGAGATCCAACTGCTGCAGAAACATAATTACATTTTCCACAGCCGTTGAACAGAAATATGCTCATGAAAGAAACATGACTCGGTTCCAGCCATTTTCTTAATCGGCTTTATGCGGTTTGTGGCAGGCCAACTTTACGGTCTGGAATAGTGATCACAGTTACTTGAAAAGTGAGTGGCATAATATATTTAAGAGATCATCGACGGAGTGATGGAGAGAGCTTGATGCTCGAAAAAGTTACTCATAGGATGGAGGACCAAAAATAGGATAATGGGTCGAGTTTCAGCTGCATTTAACTCTATTACTTTTTCCGAAATTTGGACAACTTTTTAGAGGGAAATAAAATCAATTCCCGTTAGTACTGCCTATAAAACGCCATTGAAGAGTTAGTTGCCTTCCATCCAGCTGATTTTTACAAGACTGGATCAATAAACTGCCACTGCTGCATGGGTGATTACTTTGAACAACAGAAATAGAAAAGTTTGAAAAAAAAAAGTTATTTAATACAAGTTCACACACCTAATAATTATCCGTCAATTGGACCACCATTTCCATCAGTCTCTTTCTCAATTACTATAAACAAATAATGAGAACCACTATTAACCACTTCCATTAGCTTCGACGCTGCGAAAAGAATAAAATAATAGAAAACATTGAGAACGACTCTTACCAGCAGTTGCAGTCTGTGCGAATTCATTGCTGCTCCAACGCCGAACTCGGTTCATATTTTAAAACTATTCCTCGGAACGGTCCGACTCACGGTCCGATTTTTGTGACGCAATAATTTAATTTGGCGTTAGGGCAGTGTGTGTGCAGTACAGCGCCAAAAGTCCATGACCACCGCAATCCAATGGTCATATTGGGCTGCACGATTTCAGTAGGAGTATGTTTAACGCACACAAGAGCACGCCACACAGCATGTCTACGAATAAATTATATGTACGTGTTCATTATTAGATAAAGATAGCAAGTAAAATACCAGTTTTCTTCAACATTATTTATACTTCGACATACTCTGCTATTTCGTTTGATCGTGTCTTTCGGTCTTCCTCTCATTGGATGTAGTCATCCACACCGATATTTAAGATCAATTATTTTATTAGATGCATAGTTACCAAATGTGAAAAATTTATACAAAACTTTAAATATCAGACTGATATTTAACTATTAGTAACAATTTTAGTTACCTACTTATGCTTATATATCTGTCTGATGTTATTACTAATGGTTAAATATCAGTGTGATATTTAAAGATTAGTAAAAATTTTTAACAATTGGTTGAGTTAACTATGCATCTAAAAACCGGCCCTAAGTTGTTGTTTTATAGAAAGGCTAACAGATAAAGCGTTACGGATCATAATTTTTCAACATTTTACAATCTCTCGCGATAGATTATATTCTGACGGTACGGTATTTACAATTTTACGATATATAAGTTCCCAAATAGTTCCTTGTGTTCATCAAGACAATATTAATTCAACATCAATTAATTAATAAACCGCCACTGAATCCAACAACTTTCCAACCAGAAACGTCAGGTAGAACTAAGTTGTCTCGCCAACTCTTGGAACTGTGGAACTGAGAACGGGAACTGTCTGAGTGAACTAATCAGGAATATCGTTTGCAACTGCGAGCTCCAACTTCGGACGCTGACTTCTCTGGCATTTGTAGAAAGCGACACCTTGAGGCCTTGACAAGAACGAATAAAATAGAATAGAATAAAAATGTATGAAACAGACGTATTACCGAGAAAAAAAACATGGCGACACGGTGTGTGTTTAAAATGATTTTAGTATACCAACGCATTCGCATGCGAAACACCGAAAATTTGCACATGCTATGTCTCGCTCTGTTATTAGATAAGATAGGTGCGTCTTTGTCTATACTGTTTCGCAAGTAGCTGCGAAATGTTCGTTACACCGACACAGAAAATTTGCTAAAAATCGATGAATTACCGTGAGTTTCATTGCCTGCTCCTTTGAGTGCATGTTAACAATTTACATACATACATAAATCACGCTTATATGTAGGCAGAGGTGAATGAAACACTCACTTTTCGCCAATTAAGTTAGGTCTCATGTAATATGTGGCGAGTCTATTGCCATCTATCGGGCTATCAATTTTATAAACAAAAATACTCGCTTTATGCAGCATGCCCGCTTTCTACCTTCGCCTAAACTTTATTGATGAATGATGACATAGAAAATTTACTCAAGCTATAATTATTCTCCTATAGAGTTTTATGAATAAGTAACAAGTAATTTAAAAATAAGACTTTCAAGAAGGATATTTCTAATTCCGACGGCCGCCTTGGTCGTATGCTCACATTGCTTGGTTTTGGCCAAGAGGTCCCGGGTTCGAATCCTGGTAGGGGCAAACTTTGTGATGACCAGAAATGTTTGTTCCCGAGTCATGGTTGTGTATATGTTTATGTAGTATATTTTCAACATTTATATATATAATTATATTATAAATATGTCCGTCATCTAGTATCCATAACACAAGTGCTTAGGCTACTTACTTTGGGCTAGATGATAGGTGTGAGTTTAAACAATTTTTATATATTTTTTATATTAATTCAGTGATCGTAGAATGAAAATACTGATATTCCGACTCAAGCGACGGTTGAGCAGCTATTGAGGACAGCTATTTAGGAATGGGCAGCAGCGTTCTTGTTATACATACCATCAAGCAATATACTGCAATTCACGTGCCCAATAGATGGCAATAGTACATACATACATACATAAATCACGCCTATATCCCCGAAGGGGTAGGCAGAGGTGAACTAGCACCCACGTTTCGCCAATTATGTTAGGTCCCATGTAATAGGTGGCGAGCCTATTGCCATTTATCGGGCACAAATGTCGCAGTACTATTGCTAGGTGGTATAAGAGGAACGCTGCTGCCCATTCCTCATTACTGATTTATCCTTAGTCGCCTTGTACGACACCCACGGGAGAGATTTGGGGTGGTGACAATTGTATTCTACTCTGCCGTCACCACACGGCCATGGCAATAGTGCCCCACCTATAACTCCCCACCCCTTCCGCTACAACTCCCTCCCCCCCCCACCTATAACATGGGCATGGTTGGCGAAATGTGGGCATTTCACCTATGCCTACCCCTTTTGGGAGTAATTATGCGTATGTAAATATTTTATAATTTTATCATGTTTTATCTTTATTTTCAGATACATTTGAAACATGAATGCAGCGTGGCTACTATTGGTCAACATCTTGCTTCACACGTCAGGTAAGTTTTGTTATCATTATTAAATACTTTTTTAAAAAGCTTCGTCGAAAATTTCCGGCAATAAATTGGGACTAACAATATAGGTAGGTACGACCAGTTTGTATGAATAAATAAATCAAACTGGCAAAACAAGAATATAGTTCTTGTTTTGCCAAATAAAGTTTGATTTTGATTTATGATGACATTAAAAATAATAAACACAAAATCAAATATTATTAGGCAAAATATGTCCCCGCTCAGCTTATGCCGAGGCACAGAGGGATTCAGCTTAATATAATAATTTTAATTTTAAAATTAGGTAATACTTTTTTGACACACGCGATAAGATTCAAGCCCACAAATCTAAAACACCACCCGTTGCGATGGGAGAGTCCTCAGCTTCCATTCACTCCGTCACTCTTTCCGTTTCAAAATTATCCCGTAATAGACGCGCGGGAGCTAAATCACATTGTGCAAGTTTGACAATTGAAGCGAGCTCGCGACAATGGACGGTTAACTTTGCTACCAACTGCAGCGGTGACAATGAGCTTAAACCGGGCTTATATTTAGACTGAAGCAGACAGATCAAGCAAAAAACATGCGGAATCACAGCCTAAGCTCAGTTTACATAGTTACAGTCATATTATAGTATACATATACAGTCCAAACTCGTGACCGTACAAAACCATTGTAGACTGGAAAATCAGTCAAAATTACTTCTGACCGCTGACTTGGAAACGTCGGCTACATTAAGTTACATGCGGCCTGTATTGTTCAAGACGCAGGTTCGAGTCCCATCAGGATCAGCACCAGGACACAATTATTCAACATTCTCCCGACCTCGTTTTCTTTGGAACAAAAACATTTTTAACTGCATTTCGCGCTACCGCAAAACACGGCTCAACCCAAATACGGGCTGCCACGTTCATTCACTCATTCAGAGGTGTCCATTCAGACATTCGTTCACACTTCCGCCATTTTTATATGCTGCTGCACAATAGCTCGCTTCTTTCATTCGAAATTTCAGTAATGAGTACCCACGGAACGAACAAAGGTCCAATGGAATTCAGGAAAAATATTCGTCTCATTTGCAATAATTTGTTTTTCGTGTTTATAGCAATAATTATATTGCGATATATAGAAATAGGGTTACCAAAGAGGGTTGGTTTCAAACAGGCGGCTGGCTGTAAAACCTAAACCAAACCTTGAGCAGTATGGAATGTTGTCATTCCAATCGCTCTCCCCGCTTTATCGGTCTCTCGACATGGTCCGTTCCGTCTCTTTTCTATACATTCATTAATCACTAGCAACTTACGGTGTGATGATATGAATCAAAAGGGAGTGGATGGCTTGATGACGTCTGACCGATATGAATGGAAGAGGTAACATACTGCGTCGACCCCAGATAGTTCAAGGTTTTGACTTAGGTTTTATAGCCGGCCGCCTGCCTGAAACCAACCCTCTTTTAATATAACATATACCTATAAAAATATATACCAATTAACAAAAAACTTCACACAGTCGCTAAAAAACCTAAGTTTAAGTACAGTTTATTATATTTTTTATGTACCTATGTATAGTTTACGTGTATATGACTACCTTTACCACGTGCAGTACCTTTAAAAGTACCTTAAATTATAAACTTTTATTTCTTAACTACCAATAGCAAGCGTTACTTTATATTTAATTATACATCATCGCTATGATAGAGTAACACAAGAAAATAATTACAAGCTAATAACATTTTCCAACTAATCATGTTAATCCCCAAAAATTGAGCGCCATTAAAAGCTAGGGTTAACGATACTAATTAGCTTTGGGTATATTTTATTACATTTACTACACAGCTATGTCGAGAGAAACATACTTTTACGCTTTTAGTATCTCGCGTATAATCATTGATGATGTTGGTTGTTAGTAAGTATGCTTTTTATGATTGGTTAACTGAGATGTCTGATAGGATCTTATGGAATTTTCAACTAGATTCATAATGGCAGTGTGGTGACGGCAGAGCAAAATACAATTGTCACCTACCCTCGTCTCTCCTGCCGGGTCTCATACAAGGCGAATAAGGGTAAAAGACAGCGATGAGTAATAGGCAGCACCGTTTCTCTTTTACTACCTAGCAATTATGCTGTCAATAACGTGCCGATAGATGGCAATAGGTTCGCTCCCTATTACATGTGACCTAACATTATTGGCGAAGCGTTGGTGTTAATTCGCCTCTAACATTTTAAATTGGCATGAATTTATGTTTGTAATAGTTATTTGTTGTACGTGAGTGCAAAGTTGTTTTTTAACCGCGTGCTCAATTTTGATGACCGAGCTAGCGAAGGATTCTAAAATTTAGAATCCTGAGCGATAGCGAGGGAATCAAAAGAGCACAAGGTGAAAAATCTTTGCACTCGAGTGCAACACGTAACTTTTCATCCCCCCCAACGAGGAAATTACAAAATACAAAAAAAAAAATACAATCACAACAGTTTCTGTTTTCATCCAGAAACTTCCACAACACCCTCCCATTAACCCAAACACACTCTCAACACCCACCCAGAAACACCCACAACATTCACACCTATCCACTCAGACACACCCAAAAAACACCCATTCACCCAGAAACACCCACAAAACACCCATTCACCCAGAAACTCACACAAAACACTCATTCACCCAGAAACACCCACAAAACACCCATTCACCCAGAAACACCCACAAAACACCCATTCACCCAGAAACACCCACAAAACACCCATTCACCCAGAAACACCCACAAAACACCGATTAACCCAGAAACACCCACAAAACACCCATTCACCCAGAAACACCTACAAAACACCCAATCACACCCAAAAAACACTCAATCACCCAGAAACACCCACAAAACACCTAATCACACCCAAAAAACACCCAATCACCCAGAAACACCCACAATACTCACCCATCCATTCAGACACACCCACAAAAACCCATTCACCCAGACACACCAACAAAACACCCATTCACCTAGACACACCCGTTCACCCAGACACACCTCCAACAGCCACCCATCCACCCAGCCACACCCGCAACATTCATCCAGACACACCTGTAAGTCCCTAATAAAAATTACCGTCCCTAATGGAGTTCCGAGACGGTCAATCAGCTTGAGTCAAGCACGTTGATTTTCTGTATGTTTTTGTTCCGTTGCTAGCGTAAACAAATCAAACAAACCTAAAAAGCTTTTAAATGCTTGACTCAAGCATCAAGCAAGCGTTGTAGACGATCAAAATGTTTAAAGCAAGATTGACGCCAAGCTGATTGACCGTCACGGAACTCCTAGGTATTAACAAATTTATGACGTGAAAAGAAAATGGCGCGCGCAAAGCAAATTACAAAAAAAGTACACCAAGAAGGTTCCGAGTCTGAGTTTTTAACAAATTAAAATAGGTTGCATGACAATTTCGGCACCATGGAGGTAGAAATAAATATGTATAATGATGTTTTGAATTCACAAACTCATTGCACACGATGTTATAAATTCAAATTTACTTTAACCTCTAGAGGATAAAAACGGCTTTTGCACTCAGATATCGAAGAGCAAAAACGCCTTTTCCGAGATGGTGGGATGAAAAATATATTATACAATACTGTCTTGGCAATATTGTCTAAAAAGTTGTTAGTTATTATTTGGACAGATACAATATTATATAAATGGCGAAAAATGATGACCTGATTCAGCGCTGGACAATTTTTGAAAATATTTATTTTAGTAGGTACTAAAGTTTTTCTTTAAAATTTCTTTGATAATTGTGGTGATGCTACGTAAGTTTGAGAGCACACGTAATATATAAGTATACATACATAAATCACGCCTATATCCCCGAAGGGGTAGGCAGAGGTGAACTAGCACCCACGTTTCGCCAAATATGTCAAGTCCCATGTAATAGGTGGCGAGCCTATTGCCATTTATCGGGCACAAAAGTCGCAGTACATTGCTATTGCTAGGTGGTGTAAGAGGAACGCTGCTGCCCATTCCTAATCATAGTCAGATTTATCCTTAGTCGCCTTGTACGACACCCACGGGAAAGATTTGGGGTGGTGACAATTGTATTCTACTCTGCCGTCACCACGCGGCTGTATATATATAAGTATGTATTAGGTAAATAACTTTATCCCTCCAGGGTTACAAAAATACTAGCCAGAATTTCAAAATCTCAGCAAACAATACCTAGAACGTTAACTCGACTATTACCTCAAAAGAAATATGTAATGCTATTCATTTTGCTCCCAGGGATTCTATGTGGCATTACAACAATTTGTTAGTTCTTGTAACGTAACCCAGATGCGTGTTCCGTTGTCGTGACTATTCGGAAAAAAAATGTCTTTTTTGCTATTGACTTTTTAGAGTGGTGCAATGTCCAATAAGCAGCGTGGTGTCTTCCATGCTGGCCTGGGAGCGAAAAAATTACTCAGATTGAGCCAGCCGCAACTCATGCCATGTCGTGAAAGTCGACTAAAGGAGATTGCCTGGTGTAGTCCAACAAGCACAAATAGACTGGGAACTGGGCAGGAAGAAGAAGAAAGGCTAGGGGGAGGTGGACCGAACCGGGTGTGATGAACTGGATTCGAACCACTGCAGGAAGTAGCCCTGGCAAGTATCTGGATTGTGGTGGTAGAAAGCCACCCCAGGTAGTAGCCATAGCTGGCAGCGGGAGAATTCCAGGCGGGAGGATTCCAACCCAACACGGTCGATTGGAATCAAATTTATCATGTACATAATATAATGATACAGTATTTTAATTTGTATGGTGACGGCATAGCAGGCTACAAATTGTCATCACCCTAAATCTGTCCCGCGGGGGTTGTACATGGCGATTAATGGGTTAAAGCAGTCACGAGGAATGGGAAGCAGCGTTCCTCTTATATCATCTACAAAATTGTAGTGCGTCATGATGATGATGCGATTTTCGTGCCCGATAAATGGCAATAGGCTCACCACTTATTACGTGGGACCTAATATATTTGGCGATACGTGGGTGTCAATTCACCTCAGCGTACTCCTTAGGGGATATAGGCGTGATGTATATATGAATTAAAATGGTTCACTTGGTTTGTACACATTGATAGATGTTCATAAGTCTCTCATGGGTCTAAACTGCCGACGATGCGCTTGGTGATATCTGTCTACCCCTGGGGGAGAAAGGCGTGATATATGTACGTATTAATTTATAGTATTATGATAGAAATCTAATCATTCAATTTTGTTCTTCGCTCCGAAGATCTTAGCGTAACATCGCGTACTTAAATCTATACCAATGAAATCAAAACACCCTCGCAACCAGCCAATGAAGCAGCGTAATAATTTCCAGAATTAATTAAGCGAACTCCAACACAATCCCAACTGGAACCTAAATTAACTGAGATCGAACGAGTGGCCGCGCAAAAGAACGAATCGAACGAATTAATGAGTAACTCGCAATCAGCGAGTGGGCCGAGCGATTTCTCGAGACTCCCATTTTGAATTCCGAAAGTAATTTGTACAGGAATGACGTTGTGTCCCGTTCTGTGATAGATTGAAAAAAAAAACATACGGTACGAATTGAGTAAATTCCTCCTTTTTCGTCGGTTTAAAAAGAAATGTTTGGCGCGCTTTCAATGACGTCCAGTCGACTTTTATTTCAATATAAATAACACAATATAATAAATATTTGTTACATTCACACCTATCATCTAGTCCACAGTAAGTAGTGTAAGAACTTGTGTTTTAGGTACTAGATGTAATACAAATTTTAATATACATAATCACCCCTATGTCCCCGTACGGGTAGGAAGAGGTGAACTAGCACCCGCGTTTCGCCAATAATGTTAAGTCCCATGTAATAGGTGGCGAGCCTATTGCCATTTATCGGGCACAAAAGTCGCAGTACATTGCTAGGTGGTATAAGAGGAACGCTGCTGCCCATTCCTCATCCCTGATTTATCCTTAGTCGCCTTGTACGACACCCACGGGAGAGATTTGGGGTGGTGACAATTTGTATTCTACTATGCCGTCCCCACCCTGCACTACCTAAACAATATTACTAAATACAACCATGACTTGAGAACAAACTATAGTCTGTGTCCATAACACAAATGCATTCATACATTGTTTCAGAGGTGACTTTATACAGAGAAAGTCAATGATATTATAAATATAATATCATTGGAGAAAGTGGTGATAATTTGATGCACAAGGATCTTTGTCGAAGTTCAATTATGCCGAATCATTGAAGTAAAAGTGTTATGGTGTGTTTGACTGTGAAAATTATACTTTATAGGTTTTTAACACCTCATCACCTTTCTTCAATAGATGTATTAAAAAGTACGACACGCATATTTTAATATCTAATCAAGAAAGAACATTTTCGAACGAAGATATGGCTCAAAAGCCTTAGACACCAAGCCATAACATTAAAATCTAAAAAAAAACAAGACTTAACAAAGAATGCGTCATTTGAGATTGTGCCTTAGCGGGTTCGTGCCCGGCTAGAATATAAATTGGTTCAAACTTTGTGTTAACAATGTCGGATTCAGCTTCCGTAAATTACTTTAGCGAAGGTAATTAGTGCATTCTGGAGCAGTTATAGCTTAGCCTTACACTCTCAAAGTAGAGTTTAGTTTTCGTAAACTCGTACCCCGATATTATAAAACATTGACTGCTGTTAGTCATAGTTTAAAACTGATGCTGTCACTTTTATTGCTGAATGAAAGACAGGGTAAGCATCAATTTAAAACCCCGACTAACGTATAATAAGGGGGCATTAGCGTTTGGAGAACTGTGACTAGAATTACAGAAGACAATAAATACCTTATCTTTCTTTTAAATAAAGCTTGCAAGTTCTACACTGGAACGTGTGTATAAGGCGGCTCTCGGGGAATCTTACCAAATAAGCAGAGAGAGAAGTCGGATTGGCGAAGGTGAGCGAGGAATCCCGTCATCATTCAGAGACGCCCACTGTTGGGCATAGGCCTCCCCCAAGGATCTCCAAACCAGTCGGTCCTGCGCTGCCCGCATCCAGCGGCTTCCCGCGACCTTCAACAGATCCTCGGTCCACCTCGTGGGGGGCCTGTACCAACGCAATTCTCGGACCTTTCCGCCCCAACGGCCGTCAATCCTCCTCGCAATGTGCCCTGCCCACTGCCACGTAAGGTCCGCAATTCTTTGGGCTATGTCAGTGACCTTAGTTCTCCTGCGGATCTCATCATTTCTGATATGATCACGCAGGGAAACACCGAGCATAGCCCTCTCCATTGCCCTTTGGGTGACTTTGAGTCTTCTTATAAGGCCCATTGTAAGCGGCCACGTTTCGGTGCCGTAAGTCATCACTGGCAACACACACGCATTGAAGACCTTTGTCTTTAAACACTGCGGTAGATGGGCCGAGAATATGCCGCGTAGCTTCCCGAACGCTGCCCAGCCGAGGAATCCAAAAGAACCAAAAGGAATCCCGTAAACCTACCCTTTTCGGTCACAAGTCCCAAGCGCTGCCACTGTCTTCCCCTCTGCCACACTATGGCTCCGGCACCCGCACGGTGAATCTATGGAATGCTAAGATTTATCGTCTCGTCTCAAAAAATGCTCGTGTAAACTACTTTTTGTTTTAATAGCCGAGACGTGAAGTAAACACAGCCGTGTGGTGACGGCAGAGTGGAATACAATTGTCACCACCCCAAATCTCTCCCGTGGGTGTCGTACAAGGCGACTAAGGATAAATCAGTGATGAGGAATGGGCAGCAGCGTTCCTCTTATACCATCTAGCTATGTACCTACTGCGACTTTTGCGCCCGATAAATGGTAATCGGCTCGCCACCTATTACATGGGACCTAGCATAATTGGCGAAGCGTGGGTGCTAGTTCACCTTGCCTACCCCTTCGGGGATATAGGCGTGAATTATGTATGTATGTATGTACGTGAAGTAATTGTGACAAAAATAAAAAGAATATCACTAGAACAAAGATTTTGGTGGTTAGAAAAAGAATTTCGAAAAATTATGATCTCGAGGCGGGAATCGAACCGGCGTCCGCTGCTATCCGGGCAGGTGCCTGACCGCTCGGCCACCCAAGACACTGTATTTTCAAGAAATTTTTCTAACATTTAAAAAAAGTTAAAACTAAAATCGAATAGAATATCACTAGTGCTTATGCTACTTTCTTTGGACTTGAAAACATTCTCATATTATTATTTACAGAGATTTTGTTCCTTTGATAAAGCCGTCTTTTACTAGCGGCGAAAGGTAAGCTACACTTATTTTAACTAAAAATTGCATATTTTGCGGTAAAGCTAATACCTATACCACGCACCCTACCTACCACATACTTGTGGCAACTCAGACTCGATCTATCGTAGTCTAACAATATTAAGGTAGAAAGCAGTTCAAGTTTGAGCACCCCTGATCTAGATGATAGGTGTGTGTGTGTGTGTGTCAGAAATATTTATTTCATTTTATTTAACTATTTGATTTTAATTTTAACATTATATAAATGTTAGAAAAATTAGTACAAAGATTTTAGTGGTTAGAAAAAGAATTTCGAAAAATTATGATCTTGAGGCGGGAATCTATATAATGTTAAAATTATATAATGTTAAAATTAAAATCAAATAGTTTATAAAGCAAACCCAAGCTTAACCGAACGCACGGTATTTGTAAAAATATCTGCTTTGGAATGTTTGAAATTTATTTCTACATTGCGAGGGTACCCGTTGGCTTACAACGTGAAGTGTAAAGGTTAGAATAATTTCGGCAAGTTAATTAGTATCTTGGGTGGCCGAGCGGTCAGGCACCTGCCCGGATAGCAGCGGACGCGGGTTCGATTCCTGCCTCAAGATCATAATTTTTCGAAATTCTTTTTCTAACCACTAAAATCTTTGTACTCATTTTATTTAAGTTCTACGGACGGTTAAAATGAATAAAATGGATTCAACAAGCCTCTTTCAAGTGAGTAACGAACATCCAAACTTCCTAATTGACTGCTACACTTAAACTTTACTTAGCTCAGTCTTTATTGGAGTCACCTAGATTGGTCAGCGGCAGAAGTTAGCACGTTCTCATTTAAGAATCACTTCGCTCAGTTCACCGACAGGAAATTATCGACTTATCTTTCCTAGAGTTCAACGTTTATTGGCTCTGCGACTGGCAACTATAGTGGGTGATGCGGGGAGGAGTGAGTTTTCCCTCCTCCCCGCATCACCCACCCCCGCTAACATCTGGAGTGCCCCGTCCCCGCCACAGTCTCCAGTTCCCGCAGGAGGGTCGCGTACGAAGTCGGACTATAAGTTTTTAATTGTAAAGAACAAAATGGTGCTTCTACACGGTGCTAGTAGGTCGCGCATGTCGAAGCACTTGCGCGGGCTATGTGCATCGTGGAAAAGATTCCAGCATGTCCAGCGACTGATGTACCTGCTCAAGTAACATGCGCAAGTAGCCCGTGCCTTTGTTTATGCAGTCCACTAGCTTGAGCATCCTGCTTGCGCATATAGCTCGCGCTTTTACTCGCTCCAGCTACTTGTATCGTGTAGAAGCACCATAAAGTCAGAAAGATTATTTTTAATAATTATGTGGACTGCGTAGCGCAAAATCACTCTATCCGGTCATCGGCCCTTTGACATGGTCCTTTCCATCTCTTGTCTATACATTCATTCGTCACTAACCCCGTTCCGGTGTGATTGATGATAATGAATCAAAAGGTAGTGGATTGCTTATTGCCGTCTGACCGATAGACATGGAATAGAAAACATACCGCGCCCACCCCAGGTAAACTGGGAACAGGGTATGACGAACAAGATTTTTTGCATATAACACCATCCACGCAAAGAACACAAGAAGAAAATCTAAAATACATGTCGCAGCCAACTTCCTTAATTAGCAATTCAATCAACAGCCTAGCCTCTTTACTAAACAGCGCCGGTGAACTTGCGTACATACATACATAAACACGCCCATATCCCCGAAGGGGTAGGCAGAGGTGAACTGGCACCCACGTTTCACAAATTATGTTAAGTCCCATGTAATAGGTGGCAAGCCTATTGCCATTTATCGGGCACAAAAAGTCGGCAGTACATTGCTAGGTGGTATAAGAGTAATGCTGCTGCCCATTACCTATCACTGACTTACCCTTAGTCGCCTTGTACACCCACAGGAGAGATTTGGGGTGGTGACAATTGTATTCTACTCTGCCGTCACCACACGGCTAATATATGTATGCAGCATGCAGCAGCCAACCAGGCTAAAATCTTACTATTTACCAACATGGGTTTGTAAGTTGGTTAGGTTATGGGTTTGTAACTTACAAACCCATGTTAGGTTAGTTATGAACCAACGATCAGTGCCGGTACCTAATTTGTGATAGTATAGAATTAGTAAAGAGGCTAGGCTGTTGATTAAACGACTGATTAAGCTAGTTAGCTGCGACATACATACCTACATCCATCCATATCCAAACTGCAAATCCATCTAAACCACCGTACACAAAGGGTTTTAGGATAAACTTATCCTCAGTCATTGTTTCCTTTCCTCGTAAAGTTTCGTCCTATATAAGCCCGGTGGCTTCACAATACGTCTTAATGAAAGATTTCCTGCCTAACTAGCCCCATTCAGAGCTAACCAGAGCTTCCAATTGCTAATGCTGCCCATATCCAACTATATTAAGGCTTCCCGCATACGATAATTTTCTACTTGATGAAGTTTGTTCTGTTCGGCCCTCGCCCACGATTTAAGTGTGATACAAATTACATGTATATTTGTAGGTGGTTTAAGAAATTTAGTGGAACGTTACTGACCATTACTCATGGCTGTCTTAACCCTAGTTATACGACGCCCACGGGAGAGATGGGGGGGGGGGGGGGTTTGACAATTGCATCCTACCACGGCAATATTATACCTTTATAGTATTACTGGGATTCTACTCTGCCGCCACCACACAGCAGTAGTTCGTGTCTAACTGCCGCACACAGAGACGTCAATCAACTTTAATGAGTACTTAATGTCAAAAAAATTCATTTAAATCTGGACCATAGACCCGGCAAGAATAGCGACTAGTTTTGAACTGTCATTTTTTGACATAACGTACTCATTAACGTTATTTGACGTCTCTGAGTGCGGCAGTTTAATATAAATAAGATAATATGTATAATGAAGAAAATATAATAAATACAAAACGCACTCAGAGACGTCAATTAACGTTATTGAGTATTATAGGTACTTAATGTCAAAAAATGACAATTCAAACCGAATCGCTATTCTTGCCGGGTCGATGAAATATAAATGATTTTTTTATATATTAAATACTCATTAAAGTTTATAGGCGTCTCTGAGTGCAGCAGTAAAAGTAATTGCTTGAAATCCAAAGACAGAAAGTTATTATTCAACACCTAGGTATTCAATAGCACCGAATCCAATATGCATACGGGCAAGGTGTTTTTAAAACTATGATAATGCCGAACAGTTTGTGAAACACTCGAGACGCGCTGGACGGGCGGCGACTCATAAATATTAACAGACCGGAGTCTGTTATCCACCCTAAATTATACAGACCGGCGTTAAAGAGGGTGACAAGGAATTACTTACGGAAGAAGTTAGGCAGGATAAAGTTTGTAACTACAAATCCTGCAAAATTATAATACTGGGAATGAAATAATGTGCCGTGTGGTGACGGCCTAGCAGAATACAATTGTCACCACCCCAAAATCTCTCATGCGGGTGTCGTACAAGGCGACTAATGGTTGAAACAGTGATGAGGAAATGGACTGCAGCGTTCCTCTTATACCACCTAGCAATGTACTGCGACCTTTGTGCCCGATAAATGGCAATAGGCTCGCCACCTATTACATGGGACCTAACATAATTGGCGAAACGTGGGTGCTAATTCACCTCTACCTACCCCTTTGGGGATATAGGCATGATTTATGCATGTATGTATGTATAATGACGCCAGTTCGCCAATTTTGACAAGTGATCTTTTTATTTTTTGCGTCAAGAGTGATTTCGCCATTTGTCCACGATTGTGACGTCATTTGGCGCTTACGTCTGTTTAGAATGACCTGTATTTCAATCATGATTTTTTTGTATGAAAACAACGGAATTCAAAAGAAATAAAAAATATGGGTGTCTTCATTTTCGGTTTAATTTCACATAGCATCATAATAAAGGTACCTATGTTGAAAAAATTAAATGTTGCCAATTACAACGGCTGGGCAGAGATAGAAATCGGGGTGGCGAAAGTAAGCGTTGACTAGTTGTCAAAGGCCCTCTTAAACCTACACTTGGGTCACAAGTCCCAGGGGCTGGAACTGACTCCCCCCTCTGTCACACTATGGGCCCGGCACCCGCACGGTGAGTCCATGGGATGCTAAGAGTTTTAGTCTCTTATTGGAAATGAAACAAATTGCCATGTGGTGACGGCCGAGCAGAATACAATTGTCACCACCCCAAATCTCTCCCGCGGGTGGAATTTATGTGCACGATGAATGGCATCAGCATTGCCATTTATCGGGCATATAAATCGCAGTGCTATAAGAGGAATACTGCTCCCCTCACTACACTCTTCGTCTTTTATCCTTAGTCGCCTTGTACGACACCCACGGGAGAGATTTGGGGTGGTGACATTATTGTATTCTACTCTGCTGTCACCACACGGCTTATATATTACACTCCTCATATACCTGTCATAAAAATACCAACCTAAGAAAATATATTTCCCTGGTTTTTCGCGATGTAAAAAGAATCCAGATCCAATTTACGTAATTCCCCTTTAGCAGTAAAAATAAATTAAACGCAGACATTTATGAGTAAACAGTTTCATTGCGAAAATAAAAACACGGCACTGTCAGGTTTACTTTTAATGAGACGCAATAAACCTTTATTTATCCCTATTAACATGTTAATTAAACGGCCAAGCTAAATAAGAATTAGTAAGTCTAGTGGACGAGTCAGACTCCATCAATTTTGCAAAGCCTCCGTCGTCTAATAGTTCGCCCACCGGACCGGCAGGATTAAGATCTAGAGGCCCCGGGTTCGATCCCCATGGAGGACATATTAAAATTTGTAGTCGGTTTGGTTGGTGGTAGGACTTCTTTTAAGTCCGCCTGGCTAGCTACCACCATCTTAACAAAAATCTGTCGCCATAATAATAACGTTAACAGCATTATTGTGTTTCGACAATTGTGATAAGATAGCCAGTCGCTCTGTGGTTGAGGGTTCATGGTAAAAATCACCAAATCGAATGGTAAAAAAAACCACACGGCCAAACGGCCATAATGAAATAAGCGTTTAGTTTTTAACTCCGAATAGAAACGCTCGAATCAGCACCAAACTAGCAGGTGTGGAGTTGTACCCTAGTTTCGCATGAATGGGGTAGTTAGGAAACTGAACATCATTACGTTACATTGTGCAACGTTGAGGGTGAATGTGGTCGCTTTATTTTACTGACTGTACATAGTAGAGCTGAGGAGTTCGATGTAGCTTAGTGACGTCAGTCTGAGCTTGAGGAAAGTAAGCATTGTTCGCTATGGCCGGTCATTGGATGGGTGGCCAAAAATTGTTTAACATCTCGAGTTCCTCCGTGATGCACGGGACGGGCACGTTAAGCCGTTGGTCCCGGCTGCATCTGCAGTCGTTAATACCCACCAACCCGCAAGGGGCCAGCGTGGTGGGTTATGGCCCAATCTCCAAATATACTTCCATCCAAGCGGAAGTATACGTGACTATGCCCCAGCAGTGACGAGATTAAAGGGCTCGTGTTCGTGATGATGATGATGATCACACTGGAAAGGTGCTAGTGGTGAATGAATGCATATGAAAGTAAAGGAAAGGATCATTTCTAAAGACCGATGAACGAAGTGAATGATTTAAGATAACATTTCAATATATAGGGGAAGGTGGCCAAGAACGGATATGCTGGCTGCCTAAGGCTCTCTTTTCGTCAAACAGTCAAATTGACTGCTTCCTTGAGAGATCATATGAAATTTTAATTCTCGATCTAAAATTTTATAAACAAAAATATTATATACTCCATCAAACTACCCGCTTAGGCAACATGCCCGTTATGGGCCCTCTGCCCATATTGCACAAGGTTTTAAATGCATGAACAGAAAAACAAGACATTTGCGATACGTGCACCCGTGGAAGATGGGTTTTATTTACGCATAGTGTTTTGTACCTAGTTACACGAGGCACAGAGGCTTGTTTACAACAAACGCTCTAACGACGGGAAGCTTTGTCGCGTCCGGCGTTTTGCAGATAGCGTAATGATGCTGCCACTGAGAAGATTTTACGCGGGTACTTTATGTGTTAAGTGACATAGGAGCTCGCTAGCGCAGTGGCATAGCGCGCTTGCGCTGCGATTGCGTAAACTAAGCAATGTTCGCTTAGGCCGGTCATTGGATGGGTGACCAAAAATTTACTTTCTCGAGTTCCCTCGTGCTTCGGAAGGCACGTTAAGCCGTTGGTCCCGGCTGCATCTGCAGTCGTTAAGACTTACCGAACCCGCACTGGGTCAAAGTGGTGGGTTATGGCCCATTCTCCCTATATTCTTCATCCATAGGGAAGGTATGTGCCCCAGTAGTGGGGACATTATAAGGCTATAGTAGATGATGATGATGATGTGATGATATAGTAGAGTATTATGGTGAGTGAAGTACAATGTATCTTTCGTAAAATGCCATTTTAGCAGGATGTCTCTCCAGCTTATTATTTTATCTATTATGTAGGAATGTTGGACTTAGAATGATTATTTTTATACTGTTAATATATATTTTTAATTTTCGGGAATATAGAAGTGATTTAATTAAAGTAATTGTAACACTATTACAAAACGAGTCTGTAGCCTATAAACTCGGAAAGCGCAAAATAATTTCAGTAGTGTGCTTATGCGGGCACGGAATTCTTCATATAACTTAGACACATTCCGACCACAACATGTCACCGGAGAAGGGTCCTGACAGACGGACAAAGGGCATGAGGGTTCAGTATAAAAGACTGAACAATTTTAATACACTCCGTTTGAGTGTTTCATTCACCAACCCGCACTGGGCGAGTGGTGGGTTAAGGTGAATTCTCCCTATATTCTGCCATCTATAGGAAAGACACCAGCAGTAGTGACATTATAAGGCTGGTGATGATGATGATGATGATAATGATAAACTCCTTAATGCTGAGTAGGGACTTTAAAAGGCTGATGATTATGATGTGACCCTTTCATGCCGCTCTGGGAGGAAAAAGCGCGTAGAAGTCCATTAAATTTTTTATGTCAGACCTGACCATAAAGTGGACTTTTCCACCTGCTACGCGTACGGAAAATCCCACTTCCTTGTCAGGGGGTGTCATAAATCTGAGTAATTCTTTGTTATATCGCCTTTAATATTATCAGTCAGAACAAAAGAAGTAAATAACAAGTACATTTTAAAACTTCTCACGAGTACCTAAAGGCATATGCTCGGACCAGATGATATAAAAACAATCCAAGTTGGGAACATCCTATCATTTTTAGAAAGTGCCCAGCTAAAACAGTTCATGTATAAGGCCTTAATAAGACTTACTTGGGGCTAGTCATAAAGGTCGCAGTGACGCAAACAGCCCCGAAACATCAAAATAATAAATAATAACACACACTAATAATATTTCCAGTCGAAACAAAATAAGTAAATAGGAACTACATTCTGAAACTCCCACCGAGTCGAGCGATTTCAAAAACACATTATTTTAATAGATCCCCGGCAAACCATCCACAAAACAGTCACGTAAATACCAAGATACGTGTGTTCCAGTCGGGAGGTTACAAAAATCGCATGCACACCATACTTTAACGTCGTTGAACAACAACAGGAGAGCAACACTGTAATATTAACTAGACCGTCGGTTTACCGCCTTCGCGTTAGGGATGGGACGCGTCGGGTCCAGCAACTCGATATTTGTAACGGGTTAAATATCGGACGCAAGCTTAGCTCGATAATACCATCCAATGATCGGATTTTCGCTGAAGCCGGTCATTGGATGGGTGATCGAAAATATTATCTAGAGTTCTTCCATGCTTCGCTGAATAGAAAAGTGATGCAAAATACCATAATCGAAAGACTGATGAGAGTGATTGAAACGTAAGCAATCCAACCCAAACAGCTCAAGATTTTGACATGGTTTTTACAGCTTCTTATACGTACGTTGTTGTATTACTGCTAGGTGGTACAAGAAGTAGTTGCAGCGCATTACTCGCCGCTGACTCAACCCTTAGACGCCTTGTACGATACCCGCGGGAGGTGGTGGATTGGGGGTGGTGACTATTGCATTCTGCTCTGTCACCACGGCTATTCCGGATCTTTGGTACCTAGACGAAACCCCCCACGGTTATTCCCTGGTATGCTAAAACTCTTAGCATTCCATGGATTCACCGTGCGGGTGCGGGTCCATAGTGTGACAGAGAGGGGAGTCAGTAGCAGCGCCTGGGACTGGTGACCCAAGTGTAGGTTTAAGGGGCCACTTGGCAACTAGTCAACACTCACCTTCACCATCCCGACTTCTCTCTCTATCTAGCCATATTTGGTAAGATTCTGTGAGAGCCGATTGGTAAAATATCAGAGACATGTATGTATGGTAAGGTCACTGAGACGTGATAAAGAACGTGAACAATGTTGATGAGTCTTTTAATATAAAATACATAAATAAAAATTTTCCGTTCCGCCGTGTGGTGACGGCAGAGTAGAATACAATTGTCACCACCCCAAATCTCTCCCGTGGGTGTCGTACAAGGCGTCTAAGGATAAATCAGTGATGAGGAATGGGCAGCAGCGTTCCTCTTATACCATCTAGCTATGTACCTACTGCGACTTATGTGCCCGATAAATGGCAATAGGCTCGCCACCTATTACATGGGACCTAACATAACTGGCGAAACGTGGGTGCTAGTTCACCTCTGCCTACCCCTTCGGGGATATAGGCGTGATTTATGTATGTAATAGCAATGTACTGCGACTATTGTGCCCGATAAATGGCTAGTTCACCTCTGCCAGCCCCTTCGGGGATATAGGCGTGATTTATGTATGTATGTATGTAAAAAAATTCAAAAGCTAATTCTCAAAGTAGCTAATCATTTTGATTTTCTAAAATAGATGATGTATTTCAAAAATATTTTTCATTGCATTTCATCGATAAAGAGACATATCAGAACTGTTTACATTTTTTATCTCGTTATAATGGCTAGAGTATAAATTTATCACGTGATTCCAGTACCAACACTAATAGTGGCAAGAAGTTACTGGGACGTACAATTCCATTTATATTGGACCACCTCGCTTATTGCTCTTGCATATTTTAGTCGAAGTCGATCGGTACTCGGCTGAATAGTGCATATTCAATTACAGTATCTTCTGCTTGTAGTAGTACCTAATACCTATGCATATATCGGCATTGCATTAACGGTGGGTCCCAATATCCTATCAACCGTTGAAGATAGACGTACTACAGCTACAGCTTAAGGCCGGTATAAGCTGTAACCTAGTAATATACTGTCTACGAGTCCGATAGTTGGTAATAGGCTCGCCACCTATCACGTGTGACTTAACATAATAATTATTAGTCAATTATTGGCGATATACGTCTCTTCCTACTTCGTCGGGGACATATAGGCGTTATTTATGTACGTTAGTATGTATAAAGTCTATAAACATTTACTTTAAGCGAGTTTGTAGTTACGGGCAACTTGAATAACCGCGCAATATTCACATGGACCGATGATCATTATGAATAATGGCCAAGAGCATCGATCAAATTGATAAATTTATTACTTTGACCTGCCTATAAAGAGTAAACCGACGGCCCGTGCCCATAATATACGGCCAAAGCTCACTAGAGTCACATAAGTAAATATACGGAACAGAGTAAAAGCTTGTCAACTGGCTGTGCGAGCGTAACCGGTTTTTTTCAGTCAGGCCCAGCAGCCAGTTGACAAGCTTATTCTGTGTTCGTTATTTACTCATGTGCCAGAGTGCCTAGCCAAGTGACCAACCATTCGAACGCATGAAATACGAATGTATGAAACTGACGTATTAAGGCGAAAACAGCCGGGCGACCGTCAAGTCGTGTCAAAATTATGAGAAGCTGGTAAAAATTGAAGTTAAAGATTACACTAAAAGTTTTCTTGAGATAAAAACTTTTAGCATGCCAACGATTCACCGTCAGGGTGCCGGGTCTATAGTGTGGCAGAGAGCAAAGTCAAGGGGACTTGTGACCCAAGTGTAACATTCACCAGGCCACCTTCTGCATTCTAATTCAGTTGATTTCGATTAGTTTATTTTAACAGGAACCTTTTTATATTTTACTAGCTGACCCGGCATACGTTGTTATGCGATATAAATTATCCCGTAGCCATGGTTACGATTTGGTTGCCATGTTTAAGTCAAATGTTTGACAGGAAAGCAGTTTATATGGGAAAATGAAATTATTGTTTTTGACTAATTTCCTCGCAATTTTTCCATCACCTTTCCTGCCTTGCCAGGCCCAAGACAATCATTTTAAAACCAAAATCAGCTTAGTCGACCCAGCCGATCTCGAGTTTTAGCGAGACAAACGCACAGCAATGCATTTTGTACATGAAAAAATTATAATATTTTATATAGAAGATAATTATATCAGATAAGATAAGATTTACGTGTGTTCCTTTAACATAATAACTGTCCAAGAACACGCGGAATATTCGAAAAAGCACTGTATTATTGCCACAATTTTTTTTTTGGTCGTTCTTTACCCAATATAACGAAATGATTCGGGTCCTAATTGGAAAGTGAAAAAGCTTTCCGCGTGTAATCGAGCTCTCTTACGATAATCATGCCTTATTATCCAGAAGCTGTGTGCCTAGCAGTGGACAAGTCTCTCTCCACCACTTGACAGTGTTTTGTCTCGGGATTTAGCGGGAGTTAGAGCGAGAGGAAAAGATTTTCTCTCCCCCGAGGGAGATGTGTCCACGCCCCGTGCCAAAGGGGCTGTAATAATAAAGCTTTCTGAATAGAAGCGGTCCGTGGTCCGTCGAAGTGTACAGAATTGAAAAGATATTCCCAGAACCAATCCCTGTGTAGCTCAATGCAAACGGACGTCTCAAGCAATTTTGAGCTCTACGGTATTTTAATCAGATTGGATGAAATTGATTGCAAATTTTTACGTGGTCTACCTATACTACATAATGTTATAAAGTGAGAAAAGAGTAGGTATTGAGGCGAAGTTTGAAAGTAGCGCCACCGACAGAGAACATAATACGGTTTGGCTCGGTATGGACTTGTTATGAGAAGAAACGAACTGCATGTAGTGTCAGTGGAGACAGGCGTGAATTAAATATAATAAATACATAAATATTTCATACAATCACACCCATTATCTAGCCCAAAGTAGTAGCCTAAGCACTTGTGATATGGATACTAGAGAACGCTCAAATTTTGAATAGTCTTACTGCTGCACTCAAAAACGTCAAATAACGTTAATGAGTACTTAACGTCAAAAAATGGCAATTCAAAACTAGTCTCTATTCTTGCCGGGTCTATGGTCTTGATTTGAATGAAATTTTTTTAAATTTATTTATTACCAAGGGCTGTAAAACAAATAATGTCTCAGATTGCAAGTATTTGACGCTTAAGATAAAAGCGAGGGCCATTAATATGCTTTCCTTTTTACCACCGTGGTAAGTACAAAGTTTTATGTCGCCCCCAGACCAGGAAGTGGGATTTTCCGTAGGTGTAGCGGGCCACTTTCTGGTCAGGGGCCTACCGCCTAACTCGATTGCTGATGATTGCTTTATTGCAATGCACTGCTTACGGCTATAGCAGCCATCCTGAATTTTTAGGCGGTACGGATTTTGTGCCAAATTCATACAAAATCATTCGGTGATCATTCGTTCAAAGCTATCGCTAATAGTTTAGGTACATTTGGTGCGAAATAACAGCATGACGTCATAAACTATAGCTTTTGCTTTAGCAATCGAGTTAGGCGGTAGGCCCCCTGGTCAGGTGTATGTTGACAAAAAGACAGCAGGGCCTTACCACCAACTTTAAATGCGACTCAATTCCCATTGTCAAAGACTAACTGTGGCACTCAGAGACGCCAAATAACGTTAATGAGTATTTAATGTCAAACATTTTCATTCAAATCATGACCATAGACCCGGCAAGAATAGCGACTAGTTTTGAATTGTAATTTTTTGACGTAAGTGCTCATTAACGTTATTTGACGTCTCCGAGTGCGGCAGTAAGTGATACAACGCTATACGCTGAGTAGAGCGGGGCGTCCCGTTTCGTCACCCGCGTTTGGATCGCATGATTACTTCATGGCACGGCCTAACGCCGACACAAATGGTCCAGTTAATAGCTGGCCACTTGAAAAAAGCTTCGCGATTCAGTCGGGTTTCCCTAATTGCGTTACCAGCCTCGGGCCACAAAAGGATCTTAATGAACGTGTGAAGCGGCGAATCAGCGTTTTGCGGTTGATACTGTGCTCTAATGAAGTTTCCTTGTTGGAGGGTAGTTTCAGAAACTTTTACTTACTATTCACATGAATCACGTCTTACCAAAAACGGCTGGGCAGAGAGAGACGTCGGGGTGGCGAAGGTGAGTGATATTATTGTTTTATTTCTGGGCTGTTTGCGTCACTGCGACCCATGGAGATCTATTGTGACTAGCTAACTAACTTACTTGGATAAGTCCTACTAAGGCCTTACGTGAACTCCTTTAGCTGGGCACTGTCTAAACATGATAGGATGTTCCTAGCTTGGATTGTTTTTATATCATCTGGTTCGAGGATATACCTTCCCAAATGTCGGTTTCTTTTGTGAATGAGAAATCCACAAAAGCACAGGAGGTGCATTGGTGTTTCTAGCTCTTGTCACGTCAACATGTAAACACTCACCTTCGTGATATGAAGGGTGACATGTTTTGAAGGGGCCCCGTTAACCAACACTAGGGTCACAATTACAAGTCTCAGACGCTGCCACTGACTCCCCTCTATGGGCCCGGCACCCGCACGGTGAATCTATGGAATGCTAAGAGTTTTTGGTCTCTTCCACGCTGGCTTGGGAGCGAAAAAGTTACAAAGAATGTGCCTGCCCGACTCACACCAGGGGTCTTTACGACGATCGACTAATAGAGATTGCCTGGTGTAGACCAATGGTGGAGATAACCCGAATGGTGGAGGACAAGCCACCAACAAAGCATACCCAAAGAGTGCTGAAGTCAGGCAGGCGGCTGGCTGTAAAACCTAAGCCAAAACCTTGAGCAGTATAGAATGGAATGTTGTAATCCCAATCAATCTCACAGATTGAATATTGTGTCAAATAAACGTTATGTTGGCAACAGGCTCGACCTCCGCCTACCCCCTTCGGGGATAAATAGGCGTAATTTATGTATGGTATATAGTATTTTCGCTAATAATAATAGCAATACATGACGTCTGACCGATATGAATGGAAGAGGAAACATACTGCGCCGACCCCAGAAATACTGGGAACAGGGTACTTATTAGTTATGTAAAAGATTTGTAACAAAGAACTGAACCAACAAAAGATTCACTCAACTCGGTAACTCGTATTCGAAACACCCTAAAATAGGAAACAGGGGTGTAATAATTAAGTTCTGAACTTGTAATTAGTTGCGCTCCAAATAATAGTTCATTGTCGCGCTTCTCAAACAACTTCCATCAGTATTATAATGTCTTGGCAATATTAGTAATATTGTAGTTGCTTCAGTGCCGTGTGGTCACGGCAGAGCAGAATACAATTGTCCAAACCTCTCCCGCGGGTGTCGTACAAGGCGACTAAGGGTTTAAACAGTGATGAGGAATGGGCAGCAGCGTTCCTCTTAAACCACCTAGCAATGTACTGCGTTTTTCGTGCCCGATAAATGGCAAAAGGTTCGCCACCTATTACATGAGACGTAGGATAATTTTCGAAACGTGGGTGTTAATTCACCTCTGCCTACCCCTTCGGGGATATACGTGTGATTTTTATTTTTTACATACACCGCACCCAATGCCAGTAGGACTAGCACGGGATGAGGACAAAAATCTCTCTCCGCTTTTTGACAGAGTTCTGTCTCTGGATTTAGTGTGAGCTAGAGCGAGAGGAAAGTAATTCATATTATTTTACATTTTATAGCTTCAATGTTTCGCTAGCTAAGCGCTAAACGGTACAATTCAAGTTGAATGTTGTTCTATCGTAAATTTTGTGGCTAGTGATGTCACTAAAGGATATCGATACGGTTGTGACTGTGCCATTTATTTCCGCTGTCATCATAGACGAAGTCATTAACAAAGGTAACAACAACAAAGGTAGTGAAATAATAGTAGATTAATTATACTTAATGCTATAAAACAAAGAATGTCTCAGATCGCAAGTATTTAGGTGAGTTAAAACCCACGTTTCGCCAAAAAATGTTAGGTCCCATGTAACCAGGGCGAACCTATTACCATCTGTCGGGCACGTAAATTGCTTTAGAGCGGTTACGCACTACGTCCGATTCGAATACAATCCGAACCCGTGATCTAGAAAACTCGGCTTACGCGCTACTTCAATCTCCGATACAAATCAAAGGGAGTCATTTTTTGGAATACTTGATTTGTCAGAAAGAAATCGGATGACGGAGATCGGACCTAGTGGGTAAATTACCATAGAAATAGTTCTACGGCTACTACGGACCATATTTTCACGGATTCGGGTCGGATTTGACGTAGTGAGTAACCGCTCTTATATTGCCTGGTGATGGTATACGAACGCTTAGTCGCCTTGTACGACACTCGAGGGAGAGATTGGGAGTACTACATACATAAATCACGCCTATATCCCCGAAGGGGTAGGCAGAGGTAACTAGCACCCACGTTTCGCCAATTATATTAGATCCCATGTAATAGGTGGCGAGCCTTTTGTCATTTATCGGGCAAAAAAGTCGCATTACATAGCTAGGTTGTTTAAGAGGAACGCTGCTACCCATTCCTGATCACTGTTTATCCTTAGTCGCCTTGTACGTACCCACGGGAGAGATTTAGGGTGGTGACAATTGTATTCTACTCTGCCGTCACCACATGGCTTTGGGAGCACTGACATTTGTATTATACTCTGCCGATACCACAGGGCTCTATTTGACGTATTAAAGTTTTATTATAGCAACCTCGATATCCAGACATCGATACTTCAGCAACACTATCTACATGCATCTGGGACTGTTTATTTCTTGGAGATGATCCAAGTGGCTTGGATTGAGATTCATGACTTATTGAACAATGTAGGGAAGGAGTTATTTTATTTCATAGCTGTAAGTTTATGAAAAATGGTTTGTGTCTTTGCCTTTAATTTAATTGTTTTTTTAACTTTAATTTAATTGCTACGGCCTATGGTTGAAATTGCGGTGATTTGTGATGTATGGATTGGAATGTTGTCATCTCAATCACTCTCTGCGTTCGTAGGTCTCTCAACATGGTCCGTTCCGTCTCTTTTCTATATATTCATTCATCACTAGTAGCTTTATGGTATGATGGTATATGAATCAAAAGGGAGTGGGGGGCTTTACGACGGCAGGCCGATAAGAATGGAAGAGGAAACATACTGCGCCGTCCCCAGATAGACTGGGAACAGGGCAGAGAGAAGAGGAAGATACTTTTTTAGGAAAGGCAATTGGATCTAAGCCATACAGCCTAGTCTTTAATTTTTTTCTTTCCCACCACCGTTTTTTAGGGATGGCCCCAGTATTTCTCTTATACCACCTAGCAATATACTGCGATTTACGTGTCCGATAGATGGCAATAGTCTCGCCACTGCATAAGACCTAACATTATTGGTGAAACGTGGGTGTTAGTTCACCTCTGCCTGCCCCTTTGGATATAAATAGAAATCACGCATTTATGTATGTCTTGTGTTAATTAGTTTCATCAAGCGATTGCTTTAACACAAGTCGTGTAATCAATAATTGTGTCATTGCAAAATCAGCACGGCTGTGGTTCGCGGCGTACGCTCGCTCACATTGGTAGTAACTCGTGTGTAAGTGACATGGCGATATGTGTGAATGAAATTTAATTATTGGAAACTAATTATGGGTTCGGGCTTTGTAGCCTTTGTGGCGGTTGGTGGTGCGGAGCTGATGTGTTATTATTATAATACGCCTGAGGACGGCAGGATTGTCGTTTGCGTATAATAATACTTATATATTTTTTTTCCAAGCATATGTCTTATAATACGCCCGAGGACACGGCAGGATTGTCGTTTGCGTATAATATAGGTTTTTCTTCTAAAAATAATTGGCCATTTATTTCTATTAATACATGCATAAATTACGCCTATATCCCCGAAGGGGTAGGCAGAGGTGAATTAACACCCACTTTTCGCCAATTATGTTACGTCCCATGTAATATATCGTAATAGGTGGCGTGTCTATTTGCCATATATCGGGAACAAAAGTCGCAGTATATTGCTAGGTGGTACTAGAGGATTCGCTTTCTTTACCCTTTTTTTTTCCGACAGAAAATGTTTTATACATACCCCGGCTCGGGTGGGGCCCTACCGGGGTTATGTAGGAATCTCCCAACTAGTCTGGGCCTACCCACTAAAACAGTCGTGTTCCGCTATCCCGTTTTGGACCAGCTAGGTGGGAACGCTCATCGCATACTACCACCATGTGCCGGTCAGCAGGTCTGCCTTTTCAGGCTCCTCGGGGGAGGAAGGAAGTGTCCGTGGAATGACTAAGACACTTTCCTAACGCTGGGGCTTTAAGTGGCAAGTGACGGAGCTGCTTTCTTTACCCTTGGTCGCCTTGTACGACACCCACGGGAGAGGTGGGGATGTTGACAATTGTATTCTGCTCTGCCGTCACCACACGGCACTTTTTCTATAAAAAATAGATTGGCCAATTTTTATTTATGCTGGACAGCTCTTCATCTTTATCTCAACTGATGGTAAGTGAAGATAAGGGCAGAAGATGGAATCCAGGTTCTCCTGAAAACATCAACTACAGAGGGGTGACTATCTTATCACAAATTGTCGGAACACGATAATGCTGTTATCATTATTATGGCCACAGATTTTGATAAGATGGTGGTAGCTAGCCAGGCGGACTTGAAAAAAGTCTGGCCATCAACCAAACCGATTACAAATTTGTAATCCCCAGGGGATCGAACCTGAATAATTCTGGTGGGCGAGCTATTACGTGGTTACGTGGTGAAGCAGAGGAGATCCGACCTCAACTTTTGCAATTTTGCTGCTCCAATAAAATGTCTGTTTCTGGTAAAACCTACTGCGGATGCAGTGCCCGATAGATGGCATCAGGTTCGCCACCTATTACATAGGACCTATCAGGTTAGGTTAGGCGAAACATGGGTGTTAATTCTTAATGGGTGTTAGTCACGCCCTCTTCCCCGAAGGGATTTATGTATATATTTTAGATTTTTTTTGAGTACATACAAAAAAAGATGGCGTTTGATTTACACTGCATATCGCTTCCTGCTTGTAAATTAGCCCTTGCTCGTTATATTCAATTAACTTTGACGTTATGAGTGTGACGTGTAATGACGGATTGTAATGAATAGGCAAATTTAATTAGGCGTTGGCGCTAGTTAATTGCAAGAGGGTACGATATTACAATTGCTGTAATTTGATCGAAATTAGCAAAGACGTGTCTTGCGGTGACGTCAGAGCAAAATAGATCATCAGTTGTCACCACAGTGCCGTCTTTACCATAAGTGAACACGAGGCCCCCATCCTCAGGGAGCCCCGAAAGACTGACAATTCCTCTCACATTTATTCTAACAACATTTTTGTCTGGGCACATGACACTTTACACAAAAAAAATGTATAACTCGATTTCTTTACATTCCAACAGGGTCCCAAATTCTTGTGTGCCCAAGGGCCCCAGCAACTACCTGTCACTACTTACTCTCGCGGGTGCCTACCTACCTACAAGTCGATTGATGCCTGTTTTCATCCACAAAACCTAACTTTAAAAGACTCACTATTAACATATCTTACTCCTGATACCTATAAAGATAATTAAAATGAACTCAGCTAAATTGCTGTGTTATAAATTATAACGTATCATCTTCATCATCATCATCACCAACTCTGTAGTTGCACCACTGCTGGAGCACAGGCCTGTCCTATGGAAGAATAGTCCATTATAATACACATATTGCTTAGTTTACCCAATCGCACGCTAAGCCACTGCGCCTTCGAGCTCGTCACGTGGTCACTTATTTTACCAAACAGATTTTACTACGCCTGATAGTTGGCCAATGTACTCATAAAAAAGTAAGTAGGTACCTACTCTTAAGAAAGCACCACCTATATTATGGAGTTACTCAATGAAAATCGGACTGTGACCCCTAGCACGAATTTTTCGAACATTCGTATCGTGATCTTATCGAGAAAGCGCTCTAAAACCAAAACACAATAAATTCCAAAGGAGATGTTCCAGATTGGCCCATGTACTTGTACACAATCTCAAAAACTTTAGAAAAAATAAATGATTCTGTGAAAATTGCAACTAAATACATATAAAAAATAGTTTTTTGCTTAAAAACTTTTGAAAACCTATATCACATACATCTGTAAAAGGAACCCATTTATTGTTAAATAAAATACGTACGTTAATGTTATAATATAAAGTGACATCTTCCTTCCCCGATTCGATTGTGTGCTTTCTCGATACGATTAGGGTTCGTTCGAAAAAATCGTGCTTGAGGCAATCTTCATTTCCGAAGATTTTCACAAAACGTACCCTCTCGCCTTTGCAGCATAAGGATTAACAGCTAGGTTTATTACGCAAACCACTTAGCTGGAATCCCTCGTATATAACTCAGCGCGAGTTGAATATAAAGCCTTTGTTCTAATGTCTAAAAGTCTTTCCGTAAAAGGCTTTAATGGAGCTCATTGCGACTCTGCTTAGGAAGTGACCGAAGCATTTCTGTGTGTCATACAGACGTACGTATTACCACCCACGATTCGCCAATTATGTTAGGGCGTATTTATTTTCATATTTGCTATTAACGGGCACGAAAGTTTACCATACATTGCTAGGTGCTATAAAAGGAACACTGCTGCCCATTCCTCACCATTATTTTAACCCTTAGGCTGAAGTTCACCAACACGTAAAACAACTGATTAAAAGATAACCGTAAGTTTTAGACAGTTCTTCCATGCAGTAAAATATGAAAACCCGACTGTTAAATAATAATCGCCTGTTCAAGTGTTGGTGAACTCGGGCCTAAGTCGCCTAGTACGACTTTTTTGGGGTGGTGACAATTGTAAATGAAATGAAATGAATGAAAATGAAATGAATGAAAATGAAATGAATGAAAATGAAATGAATGAAAATGAAATGAATGAAAATGAAATGAATGAAAATGAAATGAATGAAAATGAAATGAATGAAAATGAAATGAATGAAAATGAAATGAATGAAAATGAAATGAATGAAAATGAAATGAATGAAAATGAAATGAATGAAAATGAAATGAATGAAAATGAAATGAATGAAAATGAAATGAATGAAAATGAAAATGAAATGCTGCTCTGCCGTCACCACACGGCAACTACTGAGGTGACACTCAGTAAAAATTCTCGATTATGCAATGCATCATTATCACCAGCCCTTTAATGTCCCCACTGCTGGGCCACACACTTTCCCTTTAGATGGAAGAATATAGGCAGAATTGGTCGTAGCCTACCACTTTGATCTAATGCGGAATGGTGGGGATTATCAACTGCACATGCAGCCGGGACTAAGGACCTCAAGATTATAATATGTTTTTGGTCGGTTTTGATACAATTTATACTGCATGCATTAGCCGTGTGGTGACGGCAGAGCAGAATACAATTGTCACCAACCCCATCTATCCCGTGGGTGACGTACAAAGCGACTCAGAGTAAAGACAGCAATGAGTAATAAGCAGGAGCGTTCCTCTTGTACAGTCAACAGTAGTCTGACTACCACAAAATGGCAAAATTTCTCAATCGATTTTGTGATCTATTATTACCAATTTAGGTTGACAATCGATTGTAGAAATTTAACAGTTTTGGGTAGTCTGAAGTGCCGTTGACTGTACCACCTAGCAATATACTGCGATTAATGTGCCTGATAGGTGGCAATAGGCTCGCCACCTATTACATAGGACCTAGCTTAATTGGCGAAAGTGGGTGTAAATTCACCCTAGCCTTGATATAGGCGTAATATGTGTATGTATGTATGCATTTAACACAAACTCACCAGATATTTAAGGAACGTTAGTCGTCTGTTCCATCGTACAAAAACCAAACAAATCCATACTCTCGCCCCCGAATTGATCACAAGAACCTTTTCAGTTTCTTTTCACGGACAAAGCTGGAGAATAATCATTTCCAAGTCGAACCGAGCGAGGAGAGGAGACTGTGGACCTTTTTTACTATTAAAATCAACGCCCCTTTTGTGTACTTGTCAGTTATGGGCTTAGGGTGGGTACAGACCGGTGTTATGGATCGTAATATAACATGTTACACGTTACGTTAGGCCGTGTGCTAACATCTGTGTATCCGTAAACATACATTCCTACATAAGGGTAGGCAGAGGTGAACTAGCACCCACGTTTCGCCAATTATGTTAGGACCTATGTAATAGGTGGCGAGCCTATTGCCATTTATTGGGCACAAAAGTCGCAGTATTATTGCTACGTGGTATAAGGGGAACGCTGCTGCCCATTCTTCATCACAGATTTATCCTTAGTCGCCTTGTACGACACCCACGGGAGAGATTTGCGGAGAGGGGGGTTGGGTGACAATTGTATTCTATTCTGCCGTCACTACACGGCGCATAGACCTTCACCGATCTGAAAACTTGATGAGACATATTTTTATCAAATATCTATAATTAATAAACTATTTACTATATAATTTATAAACAGTCAATAGGTAATTGCCAGGTCGCCATGTACAGAAATAAGTGGGCAAGCCTACTTAGACATATTCCGTGTGTTAAAAACTATCAATTGAGATAAAACTCATTCGGTTGTCACAAGAGTTAAGGTGATAATTATTAAATTAATACATACATACATAAATCACGCCTATATCCCCGAAGGGGTAGGCAGAGGTGAACTAGCACCCGTGTTTCGCCAACTATGTCAGGTCCCATGTAATAGGTGGCGAGCCTATTGCCATTTATCGGGCACATAAATCGCAATACAAATTTATATTGCTAGGTGGTATGAGAGAAATGCTGCTGCCCATTACTCATTGCTGTCTTTTACCCTCAGTCGCCTTGTACGACACCCAGGGGAGAGATGGGGGTGGTGACAATTGTATTCTGCTCTGCCTTCACCACACGGCCCTGCCGTCACCACACGGCCTTAAATTAAATAAGTTTATTACACATCAATAAATTATTAAATTATATAAAATAATAAAATAGTTATGATATGGATGGATATAGGCAAGTTAGCATATGGATATTTGTTTATAAATTATATTTAGTAAAAAATATGTCTCATCGATTTATCAGATCGGTGAAGGTCGATCTACCATGTCTCCTTTACTAAAGTATTCGCTAAAAACCGACGTCGAGCTAAGAGCCGTTCGTTGCTCGCTGCAAGCGCCTTGTTTTCCCGTACTGACTATATGAACGCTCGCCGTGTAACATGTTACGTTACGCCCTGTCACGCCGGTCAGTACCCACCTTTATAGTCGCGGGAACTCCACTCGAACAGATTTGGGGCTACCTCGGAGGATAATAAAGGAATGATAGATTGACAGCCTATACTACTATGCTACAGACAGACATGCTTTTGTTTCAGAAGTATGTGCGACAAGAGATTTATACTAAAAAAAATACATTTCATCAATTGTGCAGGTGCAAGTAGCTGGAGCAAGTAAAGGCGTGAGCCGTAGGCAGAGGTGAACTAGCACCCACGTTTCGCCAATTATGTTAGGTCCCATGTAATAGGTGGCGAGCCTATTGCCATTTATCGGGCACTAAAGTCGCAGTACATTGCTATTGCTAGGTGGTATAAGAGGAACGCTGCTGTCCATTTTTCAACATTGATTTATCCTGATCAACTAACTTGAGCAAGTAGTATGCTCAAGTTAGTTGATCAGTGCATAACAAAGTGCAATTCAACTAAATTCTTCATTTCTTGTCAAAC
The DNA here is from genome assembly GCA_963931975.1 of Cataclysta lemnata. Classification (NCBI taxonomy): domain Eukaryota; kingdom Metazoa; phylum Arthropoda; class Insecta; order Lepidoptera; family Crambidae; genus Cataclysta; species Cataclysta lemnata. The sequence continues at coordinate 2,535,972 of OZ008362.1, read as the reverse complement.
TGTGTTTTGTTTATACTGTGATGAAAGAGACAGATCAGTGACTTACTGCCGCACTCAGAGACGTCAAATAACCTTAATGAGTACTTAACGTCAAAAAATTACAATTCAAAACCAGTCGCTATTCTTGCCGGGTCTATGGTCTAGATTTGAATGAAAATTTTTGACATTAAATACTCATTAAAATTAATTGATGTCTCTGAGTGCGATAGTTAGAAACAGTGTTTACTGATTTGTTAGTATGGATAAGGGGGTAAGTATATTGTTTATTCTTATTGTTTACTCTTAATCACGTATTTCTATTATCTAAGCGATGACTTTATGTGGAAACCTGTATTGAATTGTAGCTGTTGGTTTTGCTAATAAATAAATAAATTCTCGATTCTCGTTTGCCACCAAGAAAATATAAATTCCAATACAGCAAACAAGCCGCGGTGTCTACTCGAAGAGGTGTGGGCGAGGCATTAAGAAGGTATTATTTTTCAATTAAAATTCAAATTAGCGTACCTTGCGACTGGGGTTCATGGAAGAGATTTATTTATTGTTATTTATTTGGCGTGGCTACCTACTCCAGAAATAATTTTCCCATTTCCGGGATTGGCTCCTGATCCTAATCAGGCCATCGGTTGTCGGCCGACGGAATTGAGAGTTGACGTGGGATCAGATTCATAAATATAATAAAAACCAATAAGTACTTTGATTTAACTAACCAATAATGCCTACTACATTATTGGTTTGTATGATGTTAAGGGGGGAGTGAGGGGTATACCAGCTAAGTCCCTACACATACGTATAAATAAATTACACCTACTTATTTTTCCTTGTAGGGGTAGGCAGAGGGGAATTAACACCCATGCCTATTGCCGTAAATTGCAGTTTTTTACACATCAATAATGTAGCCATTTTTGTTAGTTGGTTTATTGTAACTGTATGGGCCTGTTTCACAATCGACGTGTAAGCTCTGAATAGCTTACTTAGAAGTTCAATTGACATATATTTCATTATTACAACTTTCAAATGATCTGCCGAGTAAGCTATCCAGAACTTACCCGTCGATTATGAAACAGGCCCTATGTCTTGTAAATAAACAAATGTTGCTGCTTACGTTACTGTAACTGCTCAAACAGCAATATCCCGCAAATAATATGAAGACGGATCTAACTTGTCTAACACCAGAAAAATGGGATTTAGGGAGCGGCTGTAGCTCGGCTTATTTATGCCAGGAAAAAAGAAAGGGTTCACTTCCTTTTGAATGGTCACGAAAGGGATTCTTTATTGTCTGATAGAATTCTTGGAATAAAATATTATCGTACGATAATTTTCTCTTTATGTGATTAACGGTCATTTTTTGTGGATAGGAGTGGGTTTGAAGGCCGTTTTGCTTGCAAGACGCTAGTTGAGACTTTCGGAAATATTTTTACTTATAACGTAGATGTGGCTAAGTCTTCCGTGCAGTCCTGGAAGCGAAAGAAAAAGTTAAGTGTTCTAGAGCAGAGATCTGACCGATCAAATGGAAGAGAAAACTTACTGCGCTGACCCCAGATAAACTAGGAATAGGGACCTAACTCTGCAAGCCGATTGCAATCGTCTTAGCCTACTAGTCACTCTCACTCATTAGGTATGTTAGCAACATTTGAGAGAGATGGCAACACTAAACCGATTCCAATTAATTTAAAGAGTAGCCCCTTGGAGGTGTCGTAAATGTCGAGCAAAGGAGACTACCCGGTGTAGACGAATAAGCACTTTGGAGCACCCGAATGGTGGAGGGCAAACCAATACCCAAAGAGGGTGGTGTAAGGCAAGCGGCCGGCTGTGGTATATTATAGATTGGAATGTTGTCATTCCAATCACTCTCTCGGTTCATCGGTCTCTCGACCGTTTAGTCTCTTTTCTATACATGCATTCATTACTAGCACCTTTATGGTGTGATGGATGATATGAATCAAAAGGGAATCGTCTGACTGATATGAATGGAAGAGGAAACATACTGCGCCGACCCCAGATAGACTGGGATATGGCACGGAGAAGATGTTCGTATGTTATTTTCTATCAAAATTGAGGATCCCCCAAACTGGTAATTTAATATTCAATTTGCGGGAAACGCGAAATCCTCGTCGCGAGGTAATTCACGCCTACCCCCGAAAGCGGGCAAAACAAAAACGCAACGCCATAATTGTTACGCAAATAAAAGAAAGTAAAAGCAATAGAACGAACGTAATGGAGTGTAACTAAGAGGCTTGGAAATCTGCGTAAGGGCTACCCCACACTGTATAGTAGCGACGAAAAAGTCACAGCGTTTTATGTTGTAGATGTTTTCTTTTTGTTGCATAAATACATACATCAGAGGAGCTCGCTAGCGCAGTGGCATAGCGCGCCTGGCCTGCATTTGCGTAAACTAAGCAATATCTAACTTTACTATTGGAGTTCCTCTGTGCTTCTGAAGGCATGTTACGCCGTTGGTCCCGGATGCATCTGCAGTCGTTAATACCCACCAACAGGCACTGGGCCAGCGTGGTGGGTTTTGGCCCAATCTCCCTATATTCTTCCATCCAAAGCCCTGTGCCTCAGCAGTGGGGACATTAAAAGGCTGGTGAGGATGATGATGATGATACATAAATCATGCCTATTTGATTTATGTATCATCATCATCATCCTCACCAGCCCTTTATGACCTCGAAGGGTCAGGCAGAGGTGAATCAACACTCACGTTTCGACAATTAGGATAAGTCCCATGTAATAATTGGCAAGCTTATTGCCATGTATCGGGCACGTAAGTCGCGGTACATTTCTAGCTAGTATAAGAGTAATCGTGCTAACCATTACTCATTGCTGTCTTTACACTTAGTCGCCATGTACGACACCCGCGGCGAAGATGGGGGCGGTGACAATTTGTATTCTGCCCTGCCATCAATTATGGTGATATGGCATACCTTGTTTACAATTATTAGAACAGCAATGTTAAACAAATATAAATCAACAGCCAATGGTAAAAAAAAGTTCTTCATAAAGTATTCATGTCAATCGGTTTATTATGGCCGAAACACATTATTAAAACACATTGCATACACATTATTAAAACACGACCCGATGTAACGCCACGCGTGTTAAGTCGAATCAAATGTATTGGTTTTCTATGACCAGAATCACACTATGAACACCCGACGCGACGCCGGATGTTCGGTGTCTACACGTCGAGTCGCGTCGCGTTTCAATAATGTGTTTCCACCATTAAGTGTTTTGTCATATCAAAGTCAATGCTTCAATGTTATTCGCGACAGTATTGTATTGGAGTCTATCAATTGGAAAGTGTTTGATGTGATAAAACGTCTGAATAGTTTGTGTTACAAGAAACCAAGGATTGTATACAGCCTCAAGCAGAATCCATTACTCGCTTGTTTCAGATTTTGCGTCTAAATCTAGCGAGTAATGGATCTCGAGCAATAAAGCAAACACGATATTTAAGAAGTGTTTTTGTTGCTTTAATATAATGGAGTCAGAATTTCGTCTATCGTCTATTTTTGGGTAGAGTCAACAACTCAGTGTAGAACATTAATTAGAAGAACATTAGAACGAACAACATTAGAACGAGCAAGAACATTAAGTAGAACATATACCAGTTAATTTATCAATAAATTTTCGAAATTGATTTAGTACGATGTACAGTGCAAAATTATTCTTAAACAAATGTATCGATAAATTAATGTTTGTGTATTAAGTGTCTGTAATTCTGTATTTACAAGGGATTAAAAGTGTGATGTGACATTGAAAAGTTGGTTAAGTCCGGAAATATGGTTAACGGGGCCGACACACTTTTGTGATCAGCCAGCGAGCTTGTATACATACATATATACATAAATCACGCCTATATCCCAGAAGGGGTAGGCAGAGGTGAACAAGCACCCACGTTTCGCCAATTATGTTAAGTCCCATGTAATAGATGGCCAGCCTATTGCCATTAATCGGGCACAAAAGTCGCAGTGCATTGCTGGGTGGTAAAAGAGGAACGCTGTTGCCCATTCTTCATCACTGATTTATCCTTAGTCGCCTTGTACGACACCCACAGGAGAGATTTGGGGTGGTGACAATTGTATTCTACTCTGCCGTCACCACACGGCAGGCGAGCTTGTATGCCTATTCATAATTGAATGATGGTCCCGACTTTAATGTATGAACTTCCATAAATTACTTCTATAATGTATATGATGTGTAAAATACGGGCTAACATCTCCTGGCTCGATTGGTTTTTCGCTGATGTCAGTAATCTACTTTGGAGAGCGCTAGTTCATTTTCCTTACACGTCTCATCCTTTGAGACAACGCTTTCGCTGGAGCTTTGGTACAGTCAACAGCACGACAGACTACCACAAAATGGCAAAATTTCTCAATCGATTTTGTGCTCTATTATTACCAAGTTAAGGTTGACAATCGATTGAAGAAATTTGACAGTTTTGGGTAGTCTGAAGTACGCTTTGAATGAAATGTGGAAAGTCGACTACTGACCTCATAAGCCAAAGGCGTTATCTCCGTAAAGGTAGCTTCCAAGGAATTAAATGTGTACAGTGTTATTATAAAAAAAAATTAATTTCCGCACTCAGAGACGTCAATTAACTTTAATGAGTATTTAATGTCAAAAATTTTCATTCAAATCTAGACCATAGACCCGGCAAGAATAGAGACTGGTTTTGAATTGTCATTTTTTGACGTTAAGTACTCATTAACGTTATTCGACGTCTCTGAGTACGGCAGTTAGAGCAGTAGTTGTGTAAAATATGATGTTGTTAAGGGGTTCCGAGACGATCAATCAGCTTGAATCTAGTACGTTCATTTTCTGTGTGTTTCTATTCTGTTGCTAGATCAAACAAATATTTTTTTATGTTTGTTTGATTTGTATGACCTAGCAACAGAACAGAAACATACACCTTGAAGACAGTTAAGAAACTTTACTGTCTTCTTATCCCCTCAAGGGAGCAGCTAATAAGTCTGAAGGGAATATAACGCCGTGTGGTGACGGCAGAGCAGAATAAAAGTCTGAAAAGAAACTGCGACTCACTCACAATAGGTGCCACCTATGACATGGGTTCTAACATAATTGGCAAATCATGGGTAATTAATTACCTCTGACTATCCCATTGGGGATAAATCGGCATCAAGTATGTATGCATGTAAGCCATTCAAGACATTAATCCGATTGTAAATAATAAAACGATATGAACGGCATACATACTGCGCCGACCCCAGATGAACTGGGAACAGATCAGGAAGATGATGCGATGAAGATGGGACATTAACTTTTTTTTAAGTTAGGCAGGAAAGCTCTTGCCTTTCATCTCACCTGATGGTAAGTGGCGATAAAGGCTGAAGATGGAATTGAGCTCCAACTGGAATCCTCAACCACAGAGGGGCTGGCTGATTATTATGGCGACAGATTTTGATAAGATGGTTGTAGCTATCCAGGCGGAGTGAAAGAAGTCCTACCAACAACCAAATTGAGTGCAAATGTGTACTCCACTAGGGATCGAAGTCAGGACCTCGGGATCTTACTTCCGGCAGTTGAACCCCTGGACCACGGATGCAGTTAAAATGATAAGATGAAGATGGGACATTAACTACTTGGTGGAAGCCTAAAACTTTCAAGCGCTCCTCGCACAAAGCGTCCCGTCCGTGTTTGTTGTAGACCGTAATGGCTACCTTTCTAGTTCGTCTTTATCTCGGAGCTGCGAACAAAATGGCTTCCTCTTTCCCCCAGTTAATGTTTCGCCATTAGCTGTTACAGGATTTCATGTACATCAAATGAAAAAGTCAAATTTAGAGCACTGCTTGTAAAGTGAAGTGTACTATACCTGTCAAAATCTGTGTGGAAAACGTCAATTTTGACAATACTTAAATGTTAAGCAGTACTCAAACTTTGAGTAGCGTTTCTGTATTCAGGGGTTAGGATATTAATTGAGGAGGCCTTAGGTTTTGGGAGCGCACGGTCTCCTATAAATAATAATAAATATGCTAGTTGTAACATAAGTAGTAGTAAATCAGTCTTCCAAGCTGGCCTGCCCGGCTAGCATGACCACCCAAACTCGATATGATATAGCCATTTATTGCGTTGAACTTACAAAAATTATTGGATTTTCGACATTTCAAGGCGATAAATAGCTATATCTTTATCTTCTTCTATGCTCTCTATGGTCTTCTATGTTGGCCTGGGGTCTTCTATGCTGGCCTGGGAGCGAACAAATAACATATAATAGGCCAGCCCCGACTCATCCCATGGGTGTCGTAAAAGTCGACTAAGGGAGATTGCCCGGTGTAAAACAATAAGCACATTGCGGCACCCGAATGGTGGAGGGCAAACCACCAACAACAGCATACCCAAAAAGGGTTAGTGTCAGGCAGGCGGCCGGCTGTAAAACCTAAGCCAAAACTTTTAGCAGTATAGATTGGAATGTTGTCATTCCAATCACTCTCTCCGTTCATCGGTCTCTCGACATGGTCCGTTCTGTCTCTTTTCTATACAATCATTCATCACGAATACCTTCCCAGTGTGATGAATGATATGAATCAAAAGGGAGTGTATGGCTTGATGACGTCTGACCGATATGAGTGGAAGAGGAAACATACTGCGCCGACCCCAGATTGACTGATAGGAACAGGGCAGGAAGAAAAAGAAGAAATTGTAACAGAAAGGTGAAGCGATATTTAAAGAGGTTATTCTGGCCGTAGAATCAAAATAAACTCAATTATTGTAGAGAAAGAGACAACATACAGTCATTTGTACTCTACAAAATTACCCGTAAAGCAAAGAACTCGCCTAAAAACAAAACAAATACTCAAATGTTTCGTGTGAGCACATTTAATTACGGATCTTATGTCTTAAGCGGTAGCGTCCCTTCTCGCGTGCCTGAGGCTTTTAACGTGCGGCTCTCCCGTTAATGTTACACCCATTATATGCTCTGAGATTTCACCCACATTACTTTTACGAGTTGTGATCAACGGTAAAGAATTTCGCCGTATTACGCTCGCGCCATAAGAAGTGGAATTGCAATTTTGACTCTCAAAACGTGATTAATTAACGCATTTGTTAATGTCTTATTTCTGTATTAATGATAACATAACATTAAAATTACGTCGTGAAACATGGAAAATGAACATAATTAATGTTTTTGCCAAGAAGATTCAGGACTTTGATAACCCTTGAATATTACATACTTATATAAATAAGGGCTATATAACTCCGAAGGGGTAGGTATGTATTTACACCACGTTTCGCAAACTATTTTGACGGCCGCCTTGGTCGAATGCTCAGATTGCTGGGTATTGGCCAAGAGGTCCCGAGTTCGAATCCTGGTAGGGGCAAACTTTGTGATGACCACAAATGTTTGTTCCCGAGTCATGGTTGTGTATATGTTTATGTAGTATATTTTCAATATTTATATACATAATTATATTAAAAATATGTCCGTCATCTAGTATCCATAACACAAGTGCTTAGGCTACTTACTTTGGGCTAGATGATAGGTGTGAGTGTAAAAATATTTATTTATTTATTTATTATTTATTTTCAGTCAGGAGGTCTACAGCCATATATTGGGTATCTACCTAAATCGCACTATACTGCCAAGTGGTACAATGGGAATGCTGCTGCCCATACCTGATCAGTTTGATGTTTCACACAAGATTGTTCACACAACGTTCAATTTCTGCACTACTACAATAATTTTTGTTTTTTTTTCTTGTTATTTCCATTGTGAGTATTAATTTTTCTAAGATTCTTATTAAAATAATGTACAACAAAAATATTTATGGTTTTTTACCTCCACGCTTTTCTCTCTCAGCCCGAACCACTGCAAAAACTATCGGGAAACACATTTCTCCAACTACCCGCAATTATTGTGTTTTATTTCCCTACGCACACTTTATTCATCAAGTGGTTAGCGTGAAAAGCGCTGGCTCGCTCTAGCGCGTTTTCCGCTGCTCTGCTCTCGTACGAGCCAGTAAACATGTCGCTTAAGCGAATAAAAGCGATAACAGCGCTTTTTTATGTCTTTATGGAAATGCGACATGTGACTTAAGGTCACCTGGGTTGAGTGGATTGGATGCTTGAGTTCAAATGCATACATATATAAATCACGCTTTTCTCCACTTAGGGCCGATTTCACCGTCTCTCATAGAAACTGAATTTAATAAAACTTGGTTTTGATTAATGGAAACTTGGTAGCGGAACTCAGTTTAGAGCATAAACCGAGTTCAACTTCACCTGATCGCATTTAATTCTGTGGTGAAATCGGCCCTAAGTGGTAAACAGAGATGTTTTAGCGTTTCACCAGCTTATTTCAGGTCCCATGTAATAGGTAGCGAGCCTATTGCCATCTATCTGCTGCCCATTACTCATCGCTGTCTTTAGCTTCAGTCGCATTGTATGACACCCGCGGGATAGATTAGGGGTTGTGAAAATAATAATTTTATTCTGCTCAGCCATCAATCCATTGAGTAACTTATTTTAAGCCAAAATTGGACCAGATTTTCAATGCTTTAATAAGACTCAAATTAAACTTTAAAGTATAAACAATTCACATTGGTATAAAAAGTGAACAGAGAATTATCCCAATTTAAATAAGACCTATCTGTGATGATTTTCACTGAGTTCCTATTTCAAATTTTAATGTGAAATTGGTTTGACGCCATTATAATAATTATTGTTATTTCAAATATGTACAAATATAATAGAGCTAGTCATTTTCTTGTTAATTTAAGCTTAAATATCCGGAATAAAGCGGCTTTGTTCTAACTTATAAGATCAAATTGCAAATCCCACGGGTGCCCAACGTGAAAATTCGTATGAAATAATTTTACTATTATTATGATAATGTAATCTTAGAGTCTTGCTTGAGGCACATCACAACAAACATGATACAATTATAATTTTTTCTGCAACATAAACTATTACGCAATTCTCTCCACAGTCATGTTCATAAGATAAGAAAAATATATATACAAGCCGCTAGTTTCCATCATTCCAAGGGATAGCCAGACTACTGTGACCATGAGCCCAATTTTTTCCGGGATTTTTTTTTTTCTTTGTAAGTAAGTCTACAATGTTTACTACTTAAAAACCGATATTTATTATTAAAACTGGTACAATTCATAAACAATAATCTGGTTGGATTCCTTAATATATAAATTCGTATTAACACCAGGTTCAAACGTGAGTTAATCTCCACACTTTTCAAATCTAAGGGAGATAAAGACTTCTTCTAAGTAAGAATCCTGGTACGGACAGATATGTGGGATTGACGCGGACATTTAATTATGACGCTTAATACCATCTAGCCCAAAGTTAGCAGCGCTATGGAAACTTAATGATGGACAAATATTACCTAATAATGGTCTATGTCCATGTTCAAAATATATAAATTCCAGTGACACGAGAAATTATTAGACTTATAATACATACATAAATCACGCCTATATCCCGAAGGGGTAGGCAGAGGTAAACTAGCACCTGCGTTTCGCCAATTATATTAAGTCCCATGTAATAGGTGGCGAGCCTATTGCCATTTATCGGGCACAAAAGTTGCACTAGGTACATTGCTAGGTGGTATAAGAGGAACGCTGCTGCCCATTCCTCATCACTGACTTATCCTTAGTCGCCTTGTACGACACCCACGGGAGAGATTTGGGGTGGTGACAATTGTATTCTACTCTGCCGTCACCACACGGCACAAATTATTAGAATAATTTGTATATTTAACATTGTCTGATTCTGTTTGTGAGCTAAGCAGAATACCGTCTTGAGCCAGCCCCTTTCACAGGCCGTTAGAGGTGACTTAGGTAGTTTCCTGGATTTTAAATGTAGTAATTCCAATCACCGTGGAGTTCTCTAAGAGGGTTGGTGCCAGGCAGGTAGCTGTGCTTAAAAACTAGATAAATTAATTAAGTAAAATTAATTAAGTAATTTTAGAGCAGAGGGCCTATTTATCTATTCGAACGCATTGAATACGGAAGTATGAAACTGACGAATTGTTTTCTCTAATACGTCAGTTCTGTAATATGTCAGTTTCATACATTGGTTTTCTATGGAAGGATAAGAAAAATCTATATCTCGGTTAACATAAAAATCACGCCAGGCTTGGTAGCATTTCGGAATATTATCTGGACACGTATCGAAACTTTGATAAATGGTCACCCTATCGAAGGCCCGCCTCAGAAATATTAACATTACGAACTGACATGATAAGGTTGGAGAGTTATAACCTTTTTGGTACCTACACATATAGTGAGGTATGTTGTGTTCCTATGAAGGCGAGGGTAATGCGGTTACCGTATTTACGATTTGCGATCAATTTTTATGTATGATAGATATTATCTGGATATTTGAATAGGTAAGTTTTCAATGCCGGTCTGGGACTGACGAAATTCAAAGCCAAACTGACTCGGTGATTTGTAGAAAGCGATTACTTGTGTATTAAAAGTTCGGCTTAAAAAAGTTTGTATACGTACGCCTGTAATTGGTCCATCAGATTGTAAACTTTTACTATTTTTTATTAAAGTAAAAAATTGTCCAATGGATGGCCGCCTTGGTCGAATGCTCAGATTGCTGGGTATTGGCCGAGAGGTCCCGGGTTCGAATCCTGGTAGGGGCAAACTTTGTGATGACTACAAATGTTTGTTTCCGGGTCATGGTTGTGTATATATATAATATTTAGTATATTTTCAACATTTATATACATAATTATATTAAAAATATGTACGTCAACTAGTATCCATAACACAAGTGCTTAGGCTACTTATATAATATAATGCCATTTACGTGTCAATAAATGGTATTATTAAACTCGACACAAATAGGACCTAACACAATTGGCATAACGTGGGTGTTAATACACCTCATCCACCCCCTTCGACGATAAATATGTATGTATGTTGTAATTTTATATGTGACCTGTTGTTCTACATAAATAAATAACCGCATTTAAAAACCATAATGTCACCATTCCTTTGTCTGGCCTCTTTATCGAGTAGGCAGTTAGAAAAGGACATAAATAACCATCTGAACGCTACTCTGTTATGTCCCAGATAGGATTTATTGTGGATTTGTATTCATGGCACTATTGACCTTCCATAGACAAAATATTGCTTTGTTTGGCCAGTCCTGGGATTTCAGAGACAAAGACGTCGGAAATATTTCGTGTCGCGGTCAAAGGACTGAATTAAAGTCATATATTTTACTTGTGGTTGCCGGCGTCTTCGCTCGCGTTAATGTCGGTTGTTATACATATAGCCTTCCTCAATAAATGGACTAAACAACACAAAAAAAAATAATTTGAACCAGTAGTTTCTAAGATTAGCGCGTTTAACCAACCAACCAACCAAACAAACAAACTCTTCAGCTTTATAATATTAGTATAGATTGTTTATAAATGAGGGATGCAGGGCAGCGTGCTTTATATTTAGTTCAGCCTTCAAAATAGAAAGCGTCTTACAAAGATCAATTAAAACTTTTAATAGATAGTTACTCTTTAGTTACTCTAGTCGGTTTCATTCAACTTGGAACTGCCAAATTGATCGTCATTATCATCAGCCCTAGAATATCCCTCTGCTGGAGCACAGGCCTTCTCTATGGATGGAAGGATATAGGGAGAATGGGCCATAACCCACCACGCTGGCCCAGTGAGGATTGGTTGGTATTAACGACTGCAGATGCAGCCGGGATTCATGGCTTTACGTGCCTTCCGAAGAACGGACGAACTCGAGACTGTCAATTTTTTGTCATTCACAAATTCAATTCAATCACCAGCCTTAGCGAACATGCTTAGCTTCGGCAATCGCAGGCCGAAATTGACACATGTTAATTTTTTTTCCTTCCTCCATACATTGTTCAGTCATTGATGCAAAATGGAAAAATCGAAAATTAATTAAACAATTTTGAATTTTTTATACCACCACAGTTTTTATATGACTTATGGCTTGTTTCTCAATCGACGGCTAAGTTCTGAATAGCTTACTTGGCAGTTCAAATGACTAAATTTTATATTATAACTGTCAAATGATCTGCCAAGTAAACTATTTAGAACTTACCTGTCGATTGTGAAACAGGCCCTAAGTTACCATGGGCAGTGTTCCGGGTATGCGTTATTTCCGTTCCATCTCGTTTAATTCAGCCATGAGCCTCGAAAGTCCTCCCTAACTCAATCGAAACCCATCAAGACAGAGCTGTTAAATTTAAGTAATTATTCCGAAACCTATATACGCTCGGGCGCCAACTAAACATGCGGCAGCGTAGGCAATTAAACCACATGAGTAAATAAACGAAACAGAGAATAACCTTTATACAAACGCGCGAATCGGCTACACTACTACAAGCATGGGCATGTGTGCGTTACCACTGGCCGCTGTCGCGCACGCGGCGAGACTGGAAAAAACAGGTTTATAACGCACGGCCATTTGCTTAATCTCAGGGTTAGCGCGACGGCGTTCTAGGAAGCTTTTACTCTGTTCGGTTTATCTACTTATGTGATTAAACTGAATACGTACCCAAGTCACGTGTCTGCGTTTGTCTGGTCTGTGCCCCGATTGCTTTTCGCCTACGAAGCTGTCGAATACGATAATTTCTGTCTGCGAAACCTTTGCCATAAAATTAGTCGAATGCTTTTCGTTTGGGGATAAAGGCTGTATTAGTCATATTCGTTTGGATGATATTTATGGCAATGTTTGTGTGGATTCTGCAGGCGGTGGACTTAACTTGTGATTTATTTTATTTTTATTTTATGAATTTAGGATAGCTTACCCAAAGATTTTTAGTGTCAGCCAGGCGGCTGGCTGTAAAACTTAAGCCAATAAAGATTTTGGTGGTTAGAAAAAGAATAATAGTGTCTTGGGTGGCCGAGCGGTCAGGCACCTGCCCGGATAGCAGCGGATGCGGGTTCGATTCCCGCCTCAAGATTATAATTTTTCGAAATTCTTTTTCTAACCACCAAAATCTTTGTACTAATTTTTCTAACATTTATATAATGTTAAAATTAAAATCGAATAGTTTAAGCCAATAACTTGAGAAGTATGCATTGTAATGTTGTCCTCCAGATCACTCTTTCTATACATTGGTCTCTCGACATGGTCCGTTCAGTTCAAAAGGGAGTGGGTGGACGGTTTGATGACGTCTGACCGATATCAATGGAATAGGAAACACATGCTGCGCCGACTACAGATAGACTGGGACCAGCGGCCGTACCATGAAGTATTAGTGCGATCCAAACGCCGGTGACAAAACATGACGCTGTTCTACTCGGTTAATAACGGTGCCTCACTTTAACAATGGCAATAGAGTTGCGTTTAGAGTTCGTGGTACAATCCCAGGGCAAGAAAACAGAAAGAAGAGCACCTAATTCTAAAAAAAGAATTACAAGTAGGTAAGTACGCCGAGTAATACAAAAAGAATTTCAATTCCAATTTCGTCTCCGCGAGACTTACACGCCTGTCGTGCCAATTTACTTAGGCAAAACCGTTATAACCTTCGCAGGTGCGGCGCTGTTTCGCCAACAGTCCACCTTTTCGCCCCCGAGACGTAGTATGAGCAGATAAACCGAACAGAGCAAAAGCTTGTGCCGTGTGGTGACGGCAGAGTAGAAATCAATTGTCACCACCCCAAATCTCTCCCGTGGGTGTCGTACAAGGCGACTAAGGATAAAACAGTGATGAGGAATGGGCAGCAGCGTTCCTCTTATACCACCTAGCAATGATGATATATGGCAATAGGTTTGCCACCTATTACATACGGACCTAACATAATTGGCGAAACGTGGGCGCTAGTTCGCCTCTGCCTACCCCTTCGGGGATATAGGCGTGATTTATGTATGTGTGTAGTAGAAGCTTCCTAAGAACGCCGTCACACTAAAAGCCGACCCTACAGGAGAGGACGATCAGATCAGGCCAAACTGCCTCAATTTGGCCTGAGCGGATTCGTACACATATGGGCCTCATACGGGGAGTTTTGTCTTCAGTTCTACCTGAGCGGATGCAAATCCGTATCGTGTGTGTGTAATTTGTCATACACGATCCGTTCAGTTCTTCTGGTCAGGCCGATGTGAACGATTCCATCCATCCGGCCGACTGACGAGAGCTTTCCTTCAGGCCAGATTACACACACACGATACGGATTTGCATCCCGTCAGGTAGAACTCAAGGCAAAACTGTCCGTGTATGAGGCACTTAACCCTGACATTATGCAACTGGCTGTAGGTCATAAACCGGTTTCTACCAGACTCGCCGCGTGCGCGATAGCGGCCAGTGCGCGCGCTTGTAGCAGTGCAACCGATTCGCGCGGTTGTATGAAGGTTATTCTCTGTTCCGTTTATTTACTCATGTGCCCAAGACAAGGCCCCTGATAAAACGGGAGCCATCTTGAAAAATTAATCCAGGGGAGCGTCATGATATTGGGATTATGTACTTTTTGCGGGCGATTAAGTAATATGCCCGCATCTATTGCGGAGCTTACTCAAGGTTTTTGGTAGAGGAGTCGCGTTACTTTATTTTTCGGAATTTTTTTCTGAACCATTTAGTTAAAATTGGCAGCCAAAGTGTTCGCGTTATGAATACAATATGATAGGGGAAAGAGATCTAACGAAGGGTAAATACATGGATAAGTAATGGGTAGCAGCATTCCTCGCATACCACCTAGCAATGTACTGCGATTTATGTGCATACATACATACATAAATTACGCCTATGTCCCCGAAGGGGTAGGCAGAGGTGAACTAGCACCCACGTTCCGCCAATTATGTTAGGTCCCTTGTAAAAGGTGGCGAGCCTATTGCCATTTATCGGGCAAAAAAGTCGCAGTACTATTGTTAGGTGGTATAAGAGGAACGCTGCTGCCCATTCCTCATCGCTGATTTATCCTTAGTCCCCTTGTCCGACACCCACGGGAGAGATTTGGGGTGGTGACAATTGTATTCTACTCTGCCGTCACCACATTTATGTGCCCGATATAATAATATGGCAATATAGGCTCGCCACCACTTGGGACCTAACTTAAAAATGGGTGTTAATTCACCTCTGCCTACCCCTTCGGGGATATAGGCGTGATTTAAGTATGTCATATAGCAACGTTAGGAAACAATGCCATTTATATAAATATGGAAACTTTATTTACTGTCCATGTAAATAATTTGAGAGAGAAAAGCGCAATTTTCATTTCCACCTCTGAGTGCGCCGGTAAAATTAAAAACATTAATTTTAAAGCGACGCTCGCTTAAATTTATTTCGGTCCGAACTCGCTGAGCGTCTGCGATAATAAATTTAATGACTTTTTACCTCCATTGACTTTTTAGCAAACTTGCACACGATAGGGGAAGTCGGCCCATAACGGGTACACTTGGTGCATAAAATCATTTTCCAAACCAATCCAGCAGCCTTGACATGAGAAATTGTATGTCTAACTGGCGCACTCAGATACGTCAATTGACAAAAATGACAATTCAAAACTAGTCGCTTTTCTTGCTGGGTTATTTTTAATGAATTTTTTGACATTATGTACTCATTATAGTTAATGAGACGTCACTCTGATATTTTCTTCTTCTTCTGTTATTTTCAAATGTAAGTCTATTCGCCGCACTCAGAGACGTCAAATAACGTTAATGAGTACTTAACGTCAAAAAATGACAATTCAAAACTAGTCGCTATTCTTGCCGGGTCTTTCAAGAATTTGCAAAAATATTTGATCTTATGAATAAATATTGGCATAGAGGCGAGCAACGAAAGCATTTTGTTTTTCCCAATATTCTATTACCATCAAAGAGGCCACTAGATCAATCCAAACAGTCCCCGGCAATGGGTTTGTGCACAATCTGACATTTATTTACAACCGCCCTTACAACTCATCAGCGGAATAAGGAGGAAAACCGCCTAGAACTCCGCCTTATTACTAATTACATTTCCCACCAACATCTGTCAGCCGGGACATTCCACGTTAGTAGTAATTTTTCCAGTCCACCCGCGACATAAATCAGGCTTGTATTCCTCGCGAAATGAACCGGAATTAACCGGATGAAACCGGATACACACCTACAGATAGCGGACGCAATTTGCGCGAAGCGGTTCGGGCCGGATTGAGGCGGTTTTCGGGAGATTTCGCTCGCTCATTAACGCGTGCGTCTGAGGGTACGTTCACACAGACCGGAGATTTTGAGTCGCTCTATTATGTATGTATAGTATAAATGTGAGCGCCGCGTCGCGTTGCATTGCGTCTCGATGTGAACTGACCCTAAGTGACCGTTCAGGCTGGCCCGCTAAGATAGATGAGCATATTTTTAACTTGTTTAAAATAGAGTTTTGTGTCATTGTAATAAGGTTTCTTGTTACATACATACTAAAACACATACATAAATCACGCTTATATCCCCGAAGGGGTAGGCGGAGGTGAACTAGCACCCGCGTTTCGCCAATTATGTTTAGTCCCATGTAATGGGTGGCGAGTGTATTGCCATTTTTCGGGCACAGAACTCCAAATCTCTCCCGTTCTATACAATACATAAATCACGCCTATATCGGGGACGAAGGGGTAGGCAGAGGTGTATAAACACCCACGTTTCGCCAATTAGGTCAGATGCCATGTAATAGGTGACGAGCCTATTGCCATTTATCGGGCACAAAAGTCGCAGTACATTGCGAGGTTTTATAAGAGGAACGCTGCTGCACATTGCTGTCTTAACCCTTAGTCGCTTCGTAGTTCGTACGATACCCACAGGAGAGATGAGGCTGGTGACAATATTGTATTCTGCTCTGCGGTCATCACGCGGTATTAAATGAAATAATGATTTATAAAGTACGATAAGGAGATTCGATAAAAATCATCTGTTCTCAGATTATACTAGTGATTGACATTTGTTTTATAAAAATGAAAATACAAAATTTAGCGATCCACCATATTTGGTCAACCGTCGTCGTGACGTAACAACTTTTTTGACGTTTTATTTGCCAATCAAAATCACTCTACACTATAGAAACCGACTATTACTATAAAGCGACGTCGTTGCACAGACGCCATTGTGGTTTTGGTGGAAATTTTAATTTGCTTTATTCAAAACATATTTTTATAACAAAATCTTATTTTTTTTTTAAAGTTTAATTTAATTAAAAATATGTAAAATCAAACGTAGTGTAGTTTTTCAACATTAGTCATCGTGCCTATTATGTCGCACATTTTTACGTGCCAATATAAATTACATGTTTTATTCATTACTCTTACGTTCAAAGCCTCATTAAGTTCGGGCATCGTTGCTGTCTTAGATTTCAATTAACGCTTCAAGTAATCTTAGCTCACGTTTCGGTCTCGCAAAAAAGACGCTGTTTTTTTTTGCACAGAAAAAATACCCGCCTTGTGTCTGGAGTCAAATCTGCGAAGTGTCCATTCGTTTTAGTGGGAGTTAGTCACGTAAGTGATTAGGAAACGTTGTGACAACTTTTCTGGTGTTTAACTTAGTAATCATAATTTATTCGTAGCGTGGAATGGGGAAACATGTAAGTAAAAGAGTAAAGGTCTCCGCATACGTAACGGGAAAATGACCCGTACGGGACGTGGACGGGACGGGGACTGCAGAAACATCATTTCATACATCATTTCATACCATGAAGGACATTATGTCACGGAGTCACAGACAGGACGTGCACTGGGCGTTTTGTACAAGAAATGCCCGTCCCCGTCCGGTCCACGTCCCGTCCGGGGTATTTTCCCGTTACGTATGCGGAGACTTTAATCCGAATGGAGTTTAGTGGGTAGACAGAGAGAGGAAGATGACCTTTCTACATTTAATAAATGAAATAAAAACAAAGTTTATTGCATTAAACAATGTTTACTAATGTCTAGATACTGCTCTCCCTAATTAAAAGTCTTATAAAAAAAATAGTCGATATAATAAAATCTGACGGCCCGGTTTCGAATCCTGGTAGAGACAAATCTTTAGGCAAACATCTGGTTAATTAATAACAATGCCAAACAGAGACGAGACGAATACTCAGCATTGTTCAATGGGTTCACCGTCCGGGTGCCGGGCCCATAGTGTGGCAGAGAGTGGAGTCAGAGGCAGCGCCTGGGACTTGCGACCCAAGTGTAGGTTTACAGGGCCCCTTGACAACTAGTAAACACTCACCTTGGCTTCCCGAAATTCTCTATCTGCCCAGCCATATTTGTTTTATATAATTATCACCATCATCATAATCATCATCACCAGACCTTTGATGTTCCCAATGTTGGGGCACGGGCCTACCTTATGAATGGAAGAATATAGGGAGATTGAGCCATAATTCACCACGCCCAGTGCGATTTGGTGGGTATTAACGACTGCAAATGCAGCCGGGACCAACGGCTTAACGTGCCTTCCGATGCACGGAGGAATTCGAGATAATAATAAATAAATAAATATTTTTTACACTCACACCTATCATCTAGCCCAAAGTAAGCAGACTAAGCGTTATGGATACTAGATGACGGACATATTTTTAATATAATTTTGTATATAAATGTTGAAAATATACTACATAAACATAAACACAACCATGACTAGGGAACAAACATTTGTGGTCATCACAAAGTTTGGCCCTACCAGGATTCGAACCCGGGACCTCTTGGCCAATACCCAGCGATCTGAGCATTCGACCAAGGCGGCCGTCTATACATTTTTGGTCAGCCATCCAATGAACATTGCTTTGTTTACGCAATCGCAGGCCAAGCGCTCTATACCACTGCGCTAGCGAGCTCCTCTTTAAAACTTTTTTTACCTAAAATATACGCGAGTCTAATCCGTAAAAGTTGTTTCATATCAAATAAACACATCATAGCGCAAAGTTTCCGAGAACATTTGCCATATTATTATCTACCCCGGCGTTGCTTGGCAACAAGTAGGCGTTAACCACGGGCGTTCTCTTCTTACATTTCAATTATCCCGAGACGGTCCCGGCGACAGAATTATCCCGAATCCCGATTCCCGGTTTCTTCTTATTTGCTGAATAATTAACTTTGCGGGAAAATAATGGAGCTATTCCACGGGTATTGCCTGGTGAAACAGTGTGGGCGAGTGGGGTAAATGAAACCCTGTCCTCGATAAAGGTTAACGCTCATTAGACCCACATTTGTAATAGGTGGCGAGCACTTATCGGGCACGAAAGTCGCAGTACATTGCTAGGTGGTATAAGAGGAACGCTGCTGCCCGTTCCTCGTCCCTGTTTTATCCTTAGTCGCCTTGTACGACACCCGCGGGAGAGACTTGGGGTGGTGACAATTGTATTCTACTCTGCCGTCACTACACGGCACCTCTTTGGTGATCTTTCAATTGCTTAATTTACGTGTTGGTGAATTTGGGCCTTACACCCGTATTCATAAACAATACTATGAGGTACGTTAACGCACAGGGTCGCAAAAACCTATTCATAGACAATACTTGAGTGACAAAACGCATTGAGAAATGTCTTACTTCGCACAGTGTTGCTTCTTAACTTAAGCAAGTATTGTTTGTGAATACGGGTGTTAGTTACTTACAGATTTTTTCCTCAGCCCGGCTAGCATGATTACCGAAATACGATGTGATATAGCTAATTATCGCGTTGAACCTTTAAAAAATCATGGGATTGTAGACAGTTCAAAGCGTTAAATGGCTAATATTATATAGCCTTTATGGCTTTAACATACAGATATAAATAAATAAATAATAATAAATATTTTTACACTCACACCTATCATCTAGCCCAAAGTAAGTATAGCCTAAGCACTTGTGTTATGGATACTAGATGACGGATATATTTTTTAATATAATTATGTATATAAATGTTGAAAATATACTACATAAACATATACACAACCATGACTCGGACACAAACATTTGTGGTCATCGCAAAGTTTGCCCCTACCAGGATTCGAACCCGGAACCTCTTGGCCAATACCCAGCAATCTGAGCATTCGACCAAGGCGGCCGTCGTCATATAGATATTTATTGCCTTGAACTGTCAAAAATTCAATGATTTTTGAAGGTTCGCCGCGATAATTGGCTATATCATATCGTGTTTCGGTGTTCATCCTAGCTGGGCTGGTATATTTTGATGTGCTGATAACGATGATATCCAGAGAAGTAGAGCGAAGTTAAGCCCCATAGGCCACAGTCTCTTCGGTCTAGATATTCCGAATTCCTGTCGACCGAAATTAGGCGACCGAGCAATCACGCCACATCGCAGCCTAGATTCGGAGCTTAGCGCGCAATCCCCAACATTCATCATCATCACCAGCCCTTTAATGTTATATTATAATATAGGAAAATGGGCCATAACCTACCACGCTGGTCCAGTGCGGGTTGGTGGGTATTAACGAATGCAGATGCACGCGGGACCAACGGCTTAACGTGCCTTCCGAAGCATGGAGGAGCTCAAGATAGTAAATTTTTGGTCACCCGATCACCGGCCTTAACGACATTGCTTAGTTTACACAATTACAGGCCAAGCGCGCTATGCCACTGCGCTAGCGAGCTTCTCTTCGGTCTAGAATTTGGTATTCCGAATTTCTCTCGACCGAAATTCGGCGACCGACCAATTACGCCACATCCCAGCCTAGATTCAGAGCTTAGCGCGCAATCCCCCACATTAACCGACAATAAATCGAGCCCGTACTCCAGCTGAGATGTACAAATAGTAGACAGAACTGACGTCAGCTTTATTACGGTGGCAGCGGCCTTGTAAACACGTTTGCAGCGACGGACAGTTTACCGCTACATATCAACAATTCTGTATATAATATTTAAAATAGATGACTTGTTTTCCAAGTTGGCCTGGGAGCGAAAAATTACGTAGATTGTCCCGAATCATTCAAGGGGTGTCGTAAGTGTCGACTAAGGGAGATTGCCCGGTGTAGACCAATAAGCACTTTGGGGCACCCGAATCGTGGAGGGTAAACCACCAACAACAGCATACCCAAAGTGGGTTGCTATGAGGGAGGCGGCCGGCTGTAAATCCTATGCTAAAACCTTGAGCGGCATGGGTTGGAATATTGTAATTACCATCACTCTCTCCGTCCATCGATCTCTCGATATGGTCCGTTCCGTCTCTTTTGTATACATTCATTCATCACTAACCCCTTTACGGTGTAATGGATGATATGAATCAAAAGGGATTGTATGGCTTGATGACGTCTGCAATCAAACTTTTTAAAAATGGTTCTCAACCACAACAGCTCTACAACCACTCTTGTGGTAGGTTACAGAGAGGTTGTCTGTTTTCTATAAATACGTACCTATTAATTATTTTAGTAATATTTTCTTCAGAAGTAACCAATATGCACATGAAACATAAATCGTCCATTGAATAAAAGCCCCCTTTCCTTTGAGTGCCAAGTAAATCCATCGGAGCGTAATGCTCAAAAAACCATAACGTTCCCAAGTGATTAACGGGGTTAAGTCTCCCAAATAATTACTTCCTTCTGGCCAGTACAAAGTCTCACCGAGCAATTTCAAGAATTCACCGGTCATAAATCGGCCTGTCGCAGAAACTAAGTCTGCCTGGATTGCGTTTCGGCTGCCTCGACCCGCCCTCCCCGTGTAAAATACTAAGCACTTAACAATAATTCAGAATTTGCTCCAGCTAATTTACGCCAGAAGTATTAGGGCCGGTACATACCTAACAGGATATGCGGGCGGATTATCGCTCGCGTTACGCCGGAACACACTGACAGACACTTAACTAATATTATAAAGCTGAAGAATTTGTTTGTTTGTTTGGTTTGTTCGTTAATTGCGCTTATCTCAGATACTACTGGTTTAAATTGAAAAAATATTTTTGTGTTGAATAGTCCGGTTATATGTCTTTTTGAGGAAGGCTATATAACAACCGACATTAACGCGAGCGAAGCCGCGGGCGACCACTAGTAATATAATAAAACATTCAACCTTTCACATTCAAAGGATAATGCGTTAGTGCGTCGATTAGAGGTTGAATGTTTTATTATACTATAATTATATTGTTCTAGCGTCACGCGACTGATACTACGAGATGCATTTTCCGTTTGATATGTACCGACCCTTAAAGTGCTACACAGAAAAGTAGGTCAGAAAAAATTCGAATAGTCTTGATGTGGGAATTGAACCCGCATCCTCCGCATAGGCATCTGTCCGGATTGCGGAGGACGCGGGTTCGATTCCGGCATCATGACTGTAATTTTTGAAGAAAAATTCGTAAATAAAATTATATCATGATCAAATGAGATTGAGATTATATTCTTCCAACCATAGGGGAACCTGTGATCCAGCAGTGGGAACGTTAAAGGGCTGGTTATGATGATGGTGATAAAACTCTCGTACAGCCCAGTGACTTCGTTAAACGCTAAGCCGGATTAAAAAACTCTGCTTAATTCACCACTAACTAACCTTCGTTATCTTGGGAAAGTTAAAAAATACGTGACTTAAATAAATTATTTTTAAATTACCACGAGTTCCCAAGCTTACTCCTGGCTCCATTAATTTTTTACAGGTAAAGGAAATGTGTACGAAAATAAAAATTTCCTAAATTTTCCTTAGATACTCAAATTTACAGTATTAAAAATACATATTATACGTTAATCAGGTTAAGGTTGAAACTAGATTGGAAAAATTTTGACAGTAAGCGATAACCTGACTTGGATATTGACTGCACTTTCGTGTTTGATATTATAGAAACTGTATTATAGTACCTGTAGAAATTTATATAGGGCGTGATTTATGTATGTATGTATAGAAATTTATTCTTCTTCTTCTTCTGTCTTCTATGCTGGCCTGGGAGTGAACAAATAACATAGAATAGGCCAGCCCCATGGGTGTCAAAAATCGACTAAGGGAGATTGCACGGTGTAGACCAATAAGCACCTTAGGGCACCCGAATGGTGGAGGGCAAACCACCAACAACAGCATACGGGTTAGTGTCAGGCAGGCGGCCGGCTGTAAAACCTAAGTCAAAACTTTCAGCAGTATGGATTGGAATGTTGTCATTCCAATCACTCTCTCCGTTCATCGGTCTCTCGACATGGTTCGTTTCGTCTCTTTTCTATAGAAAAGAGTACATTCAGAGATCACTTCGTAGCAAGTGGAAAGAGATCACTTCTTTCCACTTGCTACGATCCTTACATACTTCTTTCGCTTCATCCAATTATCATCATCATCATCAATCTCTTCATGCATGCCCGTCGGTTTCGGGTACTCTTGACCTGGCCCTTTTTCAATAGACTTTCAATTTCATTATGAAAGATCCGCCTAGGCCTTCCCCTTACCATTTCTCCATTCACTTTCGCCATGTAAATCCTTTTTGTCATTCTCCTTTCATCCATTCTCCTGTATTTCATTCTTTTATGTATTACTTATCAACGGAAACGATTTATTCTTCGTCAAACACAAGCCGTGAACTTTTTTGTATGCCAATAAAACCAAACCTACGCCGTTCTAAAGGATGTCATGTATTCTTGTCACGTGTCCATATTTTGTGAGTGTGATTTACGACATATTCCGTAAGACGAGGGACATTTCTAAGCGGATTTATTAGTTCAGTAGACATGGCCCGGTCTATTTTCCTTAAGTATATAAATTGCCTGATAATAATTGCCTTTATATATTTATTTAAGGTACAGCAACAGAATACAAAACTTGTTTTATACATATAACACAAATAAAATAAAAAAATATAAGTTTAAATTTTCACTCCGATTTATTAAACCTGAACACAGCATTTGCATAGTCTATTGCGGATTACTTTATAGTTTGGTTAACTTGAAAACAAAATATAATTAATTAAAATTTAATACAAAGATTTTAGTGGTTAGAAAAAGAATTTCGAAAAATTATGGTTTTGATGCGGGAATTGACCGCGTCCGCTGCGCGTGAGCAGCGGAAGACCATAATTTTTCAAAATTCTTTTTCTAACCACCAAAATCTTTGTTGTACTAATTATTCTAACATTTATATAATGTTGAAATCAACAATGAATAGTTTTAAAATATAATAAATATGTAGGGCTATCCCGGAGTAGTCCCGGTACTCCCGTTGCTGAGGAGTCGCAGTGCGGGTTTTATTAACTTAAGCAATGTGTAATTATTTTGTAACTTCAAATTAATTTGCTAGATCGTGCACCAAGAACATTGCTGATCATTCCTCATTATATTACAACTGATATAATGAGGAATGATTTGGTGGTTAGAAAAATTTCGAAAAATTAAATAAAAAAAAATTTCTAACCACCAAAATCTGTGAACTAATTTTTCTCACATTTATATAATGTTGAAATTAAAAATCGGATAGTATATTACAACCCTTAGGGCCTGTTTCACAATCGACAAGTAAGTTCTAAGTAGCTTACTTTGCAGTTCAATTGACATCTATTTCATATTACAACTGTCAAATGATCTGCGAAGTAAGCTACTTAGAACTTACTTGTCGATTGTTAAAACAGGCCCTTAATCAATACTCAATGTTTATTGTTTCCAATATTATTACATGATGCTTAAATTACAATTTTGGACCCTGTTGGGCACAACAATGTCAGAAGTAGTGCAATATCAAAAACGCCTATATCCCCGAAGTGGTAGGCAGAGGTGAACTAGCACCCCCGTTTCGACAATTATGTTAGGTCCCATGTAATAGGTGGCGAGCCTATTGCTATATATCGGGTACAAAAGTGTCGCAGTACATTGCTGGTGGTATAAGAGGAACGCTGCTGCCCATTCCTCATCACTGATTTATCCTTAGTCGCCTCGTACGACACCCACGGGAGAGATTTGGGGTGGTGACAATTGTATTCAACTCTGCCGTCACCACACGGCAAAAACAATTTCAAATTATTAACTCATGAAAAAATATATGCAAGTATGTCAAATTTAAATGTTACTTATTATTATTACATTTTAAAGAAAGAAAATTGAATAATTTAATTAATTCTTATTACAAAAGTCAAACCGGTCAATATTAAAAAAATATTTGTGTAGGACCTTAGCCTCCTTATACGACATCCACGAGAGATATAGGGGCGGTTTCAACTGTATTCTTCTCTGTCGTCACCGCACGGCTCAAAACATATTTTCATATACATATTTGCCTTCAGGACAAACTGAAGTTGTTGAGACATTCCTCCTGAAAACCCGGACAGGCGCCTTTAAAAAAAGAAATAATGTATCCACCAATGGCATTACAACGCTTCAACTTCAAGACAGTGGAAATTCCATCTTCGGCGATTTAACGCTACTGCCAATACCCCGAGAGCTAGCAGATAATATGACAGGCAACAGAAGGGAAAGTCTTATTGAAATTGAGTATTTCCCCTGACAATTTATATTTCGCTTTGAGCGCATATGTGTTTTGTGAACAGCCTTTTATTTCTCGCGGATTACTTTGGGCGCGGGCCGTTAAACGGTTCCATGCTTCGAAGCTTCCGAGCGATGTTTGTTTGGTTTCTCCCAAGAATTGCTGTTTTGAAATTGGAATATTGGGAGTGTTTTCGGCACACACATTGAAGGTTGTTATTATTAGAACACTATAAAAAAGAAAAACCAAATAAACAAAATTTGACGTGTCAAAAATGTAATTCTCTTTATTTCTTTATAAGGAAAACGTTAAATATGTCATTGTATACGAAAGAAAATTAGGCCAGAAAAAAGAGAAATATAGTCTTCATCCAGGAATAGAACCCGTGTCTTGTGCAACCCGATCGGCTGCCTATACCGCTCAGCCAATTTAGACGTTTCTTGCCTAATTTACATTGTATTTTTTATTATTTAATGTTCAATTAGAAATTAAAACATGACACTATAGTTTAAATATTTTTGTTTCTTTTAAGAAGAGAAAGTCATGAATATAATTTTCTTTCGTTTTTCACAGCTTCACGGAAGACATAAAATTGAACATTCACTTAATCCATCAACGTACTTCTCCCATATTTCTTATTATAGCCAATCGTATATTTCTCGCCCATATTTCTTATTATAGCATATTTCGTAGCTACGCCGTAGTCATCAGTGGCAGCCACAGAGCTTGCTAACTCTATTCGGTTGTAGTTCAATTATTATACAGGGTTAGATGTACCACAAACAAAAACGTTTTTTATACGGCATGTGATAAATTTGTTAGAAATAACTTTCATACAAAAATAAAAATGAATATAATTCATCGATCGAATGTTAATAACCCTATGCATGCTATACGCATGATTGCAGGTTGCTTACCTAATCTGCGATGATGAGTGTAGTGTAGGGTTATTTTTATGCCCACGTGAGAGCACTCGAGCTCAACGTCGTTCTTTCGTTTGTGAATGAAGCAGATTTACAAATGCCCCGGCGGCAGTACAATAATAGTACTTTTATTACCATTGGCGGTAAAACAATGTCTCAGATCGCAAGTATTCGGCGATTGATACGCGATGAGAGGCTTTCTATTTTACCGCTCGAGGTAAGTACAAAATTTTATATCACCCTCTGACCAGGAAGTGGGATTTTCCGTACGCATAGTAGGTTTCCGCCGCGTGGTGACGGCAGAGTAGAATACAATTGTCACCACCCCAAATCTCTCCCGTGGGTGTCGTACAAGGCGACTAAGGATAAATCAGTGATGAGGAATGGGCAGCAGCGTTCCTCTTATACCATCTAGCAATGTACCTACTGCGACTTTTGTGTCCGATAAATGGCAATAGGCTCGCCACCTATTACATGGGACCTAACATGACTGGCGAAGCGTGGGTGCTAGTTCACCTCTGCCTACCCCTTCGGGGATATAGGCGTGATTTATGTATGTATGTATGTATAGTAGGCGAAAAATGCCCTTCCTGGTCAAGTGTGGTATAAAAACTTGAAAACTCATGTTTCTTCAATGTTTAAAACTCGTGAAGGAAACTTTGCTGTTTGCGATGCTAACTATATTTTATGTATAGTATTGCGAGGTTGCTGGTATATAACAAATAACCCTGTATTGTCTGCTTATTGTACAAACTGATCTCACTTTTATTCGTACCCGACGAGCAAATTATTGCGGGACATTTGGGGTAGGTTAAGACGCAATTTCTCGCTATACCCCCTCATTACGCATCTACCACTAACGCTTATGGGCCCACGATACTCTTGGTCGTTAGTCTGCTGTTGACCTTTGGCTGAATGTCAGGCTATAATTTTCAGATATTGCTATTCGCAATATACCACGTCAGTAAGCGTATTAGGTATTTTTCTTTGCAATAAAAATGAGTTCTTTTCATACATAATTTATTTGTTTATTTATAGGACACTTATTAATACACTTCGTGCAATACACGAAGGCAATTAAGCTTTATGTACAAACCCTTACTTAATTATTTAAATGTATAGGTATACGAAAATGTTATCCTCAAATTTTTTTTAATCATTCTTCTCCATAAGTTTTGACGACCTTCTAGCTTGTCAATGCTCTAGTACCTGGCCACATGTGCAGCACAATTAAATGCAAATATCACTTTGGACTTGACTTGAGGGAAATGGCCTTTATGACAAAGAGATGAGGATTAGTGTGAGATACTTAGAACAGATTTAGGGTTGTCAGTCGCAGTAGTTTAGAGGAGTTGAGATATGGAAGACAAAGCTCACACAGCAGATATGATTGCAGAAAGGTATCTCACAGAAATGAGAGCTTTCAATGTCAGTCACTGATGTTAATTTCATCACATGCGTATGGTGCTTCTACACGGTGCAAGTGACTTGCGTATTTTGAAGCACTTGCGCAGGTTATATGCATCGTGTAAACGATTCTAGCGACTCGAGGATGTACCTGCACAAGTAATATACGCAAATAGCCTGAGCACGCATCACATCGGGCGTGTAACTTGCACAGACATGCTGACAGCTGAAACGAACAAGACAATACATAAAGTACTCGCACAGGCAGAATGCACGTGTAGCTTGGCAAAGTAACTTGCGCAATTAGCCGCGCCTTTGTTTATGCACTGACCAACTAACTTGTGCATACTGCTTGCACAAGGAGCTCGCGTCTTTAGCTACTTGTACCGTGAAGCACTTACCAATAGGTAAGCGACTGAGTTTGTTGAGATGGGAAAGGTACGCATTATCGGCGTAACGGATAGTGTGGCTGCAGGACCACAACGAGATGCCAGATAATCCCAATGTGGGAATCGAACTCGCGTCATTCGCAATCCGGGGCCTATATACTACTCGGTCAAACAGGACGTTCGATTCCTTTTTGACCTCTTTTTTAACATAATTTTTCTGACATTTATAAAATTTTCAAATAAAACTACAGCTTAATGATTATTATGAAGAAAAATGGCTCAAAAAAAAAAAAGAAATATAGTTCATACACGACGTTATAATGTCTTGGTTGGCCAACTGGCAGCCGACCGGATTGTGGAAGGCACGGGTTCGATTCCCGCACCAAGACTATGATTTTTCCGTCTATTTCCGATCTATTTTTCTTTGCTATAATTTTTCTTATATCGACAAAATTTTCAAATAAAAATAAATAATGACCATGTTATGAATCATGATTTATTAAAGTTTGATTGACGTCTCTGACAAGGAATCGGTAGGACATGAATATCACGTCCATTACAGCTTAAGCCTGTACCGAAATTGCTACACAGCCATCGTTCCAGCAAATTGAATTCAGTAACCATCCTTTGCTGATTTAAATTAATTAAATCGAACGTTTGAACGGTAACGGGAGTCGGTTTGGATGATGCCAGCTCTAGGGCGGATTTATGTCACGTATTTTGGTCGAGTTTCGACCTTATTGAGCATGTATTAGAACAGGTTTTAGTTTTATGAATAGAGAGTTTAAAGCAAAATAACAAACTTATTTCTCTTTATAAATACATATCTACCTAAATCACGCTGTATGTATATCTCCGAGTGGATACCCTGAACCATGTTAGGTGTTAAATACGGGGCGAGCCTATTGCCAACTATCTGCAAACACGCTGCTGCCCAGTACTTATAGCTGTCTCTACCCCTAGTCGCCTTGTACGACACCTTCAGGAAAGATTCGGGGTAATGGCAATTCATTGTTCATTGTTCATTGTTCATTTCTGCCATCACAAGAGATGAAGAAATTATTTGAAGAGTTTTTATTTTGTGGAAATAGGGGTCAAACCAAATCGTTAATATTAACTTTGTCTTCTAGGTAGGTATATAATAATATTAAACAGTGAACTTAACGTAAACGCGGCCAAATCAATTAATCCTCCCGAGTATCAAGCCCTTAATCATTAATTAAAACGTCACCAAGAAGTAATTACTGCGCTAGCTTCCGCAAGCAGTGGCAGATTGCGAGTGGACCTTTCAAAGGAGACAATGGGCTCTGTGATTTCGGGCGAATGGTATCGCGCGATAAATAAACATTTTCAAACCGAAACAAAATGGGGGTTTGACTTCGCAGGGTTGTCACCACAGCGTTTATTTCTGTATAATCATCCTCATCTTCACGCCCTATGCCTGTACTTTTTGCTTCATACTGTCACACTTACAACCGCCTCACGGAGTGGTTCACCCACCGAATTAGATTCCGAGATCCTGGGTTTGATCCCCAGGGGAGTAGAAATTTGTACACGGTTTTGGTTGGTGGTAGGACTTTTTCACGTCCGCCTGGCTAGCTCCCACTAATGTTATCAAAACCTGTCGCCATAATAACATACATACATACATACATAAATCACGCCTATATCCCCGAAGGGGTAGGCAGAGGTGAACTAGCACCCACATTTCGCCAATTATGTTAGGTCCCATGTAATAGGTGGCGAGCCTATTGCCATTTATCGGGCACAAAAGTCGCAGTAAATTGCTATTGCTAGGTGGTACAAGAGGAACGCTGCTGCCCATTCCTCATCATTGATTTATCCTTAGTCGCCTTGTACGACACCCACGGGAGAGATTTGGGGTGGTGACAATTGTATTCTACTCTGCCGTCACCACACGGCGGTGACGGCAGAGTAGGCATGTTCATATTATTATAATACGTATATAATTATACCGTAGATACGTATATAAGTGGGCTTTTCAAAGTGAATTGGCTAAATTCCTCTTACCCGTAAGTCCAAATTCGGCACTTAAATATTTGTACAAGCCAATTATGCCGTAGTACTTTTACATGTAATTAATCTTGGCTTTTAGCTCATTATCAATGTGTGAGTTTATTTCATTATGTAAATTGCTTTGCTAATTCACGTATTAAGAATTTAAGAGGATGATTGTAGCGTTTACACGTACAGGTACTTTTCGTATAGCTAGATAATAATGAATGTGCTGCATTATTCAGGACGTAACTTAATTGGTTTTAAGTGGGCGTCAATTCACCTCTGCCTACGTTTTCGGGGATATAGGCGTGATTTATGTTTGTATATAATTTAGATTTATTGCGTATACTATTTAAAATACTTGTATAATCAATCAAATTAAAATTATTTTAGAATAAATATTTACTTAAAAATTATGAGACTCCAAAAAATGTTGTACTCCAATAACCAACCTTTCCAACCTTTGAAAACCTAAAATACATCTTTAAATTGTGAAAAAACGGGATTTATACAACGTGCCTGGATTTTGTTATGATGACTCAAGTCATCCGTGACCATGGCGCATGTAACTGTGCCGAAATATCGGAATCATAACAAAATCCAGGTACGTGGTATAAATCCCGTTTTTTCACAATTTAAAAATGAAAGTGGCCACGTAAGCTTAAAACAATATACTAAAATACATTGTTTGTGGACCATCTTATAATGGTGAATTCGATACTCTCCTGTGTAATTTGATGTAATACATAATAATTATGTACAACAATGATGATTAACAATCTTTTGAGCTGTAGTACAGGTTCGGCGCGTGCTAGGCTTTTGGCCGTGGATGCGCGTGAGGCAGGGTACTGGCTTCACGCGTACCCTTCGTCAAATACAGGAACTTTTCTTGAGCCTGACACGCTCCGAATCGCAACCTGTCTACGGCTTGGGGTTCCGGTCTGCGCTCCTCATAGCTGTCCCTGTGGCAGTGATGTCGACAAGCTAGGACACCACGGACTGTCATGCCAAAAAAGTGCAGGCCGCTTCTCGAGACACGCCGCACTTAACGATATCATTCGCCGGTCCCTTGCCACCGTCAACTTGCCAAGTCTACTTGAGCCGACTGGTATTGCAAGAGACCGGACGGTATGAGTTTGATTCCATGGAAGATGGGCCGGGTGCTGGTATGGGATGCTACCTGTTCAGACACGCTGGCGCCTTCCCATCTACATGGAACCAACAACAGAGCTGGTGCGGCCTGTGAAGCGGCTGAAAAAGCTAAGGCCTGCAAATACAGGGGTTTAGGCTCCGAATATGATTTTGTCCCATTCGGTGTCGAGACCCTTGGTCCGTGGGGTCCTAGTGCTATAAGACTTTATAAAGAAATAGCAAAAAGGTTGGTCGACGTCACAGGAGACCGAAGAGCTGGCAGCTACCTCGGACAAAGAATAAGTATAGCCATTCAAAGGGGGAACGCTGCCAGTATCTTCGGAACCTTGCCTAAAGGGACTACATTTAATAACATATTTTAGTTATTACATTATATTTCTTAAGGTTTTATGTTTATGGCTTAGATATAAGAAAATCGAATATTATATTGTCATAATTATGTAAATCACACCTATTCGCCCGAAGGGGAAAGCAGAGGTGAATTAGCACCTTAGCTTTTATTTTTTTGCCTACCAACCGCCACCATCTCCCGGTTTCACTTATTCAAAATTGTCCCCGCAGTCCTGAGTACATACATAAATCACGCCTATATCCCCGAAGGGGTAGGCTGAGATGAACTAGCACCCACGTTTCGTCAATTATGTTAGGTCCCATGTGTGTAGGTGGTATAAGAGGAAGGTTACTGCCCATTCCCCATCACTGTTTTATCCTTAGTCGCCTTCTACGACACCCACGGGAGAGATTTTGGGCGGTGACAACTGCATTCTACTCTGCCGTCACCACATGGCTTATTAAATGTTTTGTTCTTTCTTAATCCGATATTGAACACAAGAACCTCTTCAGATCCGGAAAATATTTCGCCGCGATTGCCATTAAATTTTCAAAACGTTCAGCGGCTGTTTTGCCGCGCAATTTTTTTTTTTGCCCACCAACCACCACCGTCTCCCGGTTTTACTTATTCAAAATTGTCCCCGCAGCCCTGGGTGCGCACAATAAATTGCAATTTACGGGAGCATCCCGTTTAATGAGGCTTCATTCACTGGCTCGACGCGGTCGGAATTTTACACTGAAATTTCATTTTTCGCGGCCGCGGTACCACCTTGTTCGGGGCGACTGTGTTGGTCCAAAGAGTTCTGGGTTCCAGCCTCTACGAATGTTTAATTAACAAGTGGTCCTGTTATCTCTGGTGCATCGAGATTAGGAAGCGGAAGTAGGCGTGTTACAATTTTAAAACCATCTCGCGTTAATACTACCCTTTATACTAGCGTTTGTCGAGCGTAGACGTTCGATGAACGTATGCACACCTACATGCGTGCCGTTTGAGTAGCCAGACTTTTACCTTTAGTGCGTTTATTAATATTATTGAATTTTTTCTGTAAAACCAAAAATGTCTTGTTGCTGGAACGAGTCAGGAATCAAACACTGCGAGAAGACTTGCAGCGAAACTGAAAGTCAGCCACCTGTGTTTTTAATGTTATTGCAAATCTGCACTGCGTATACGACCATTGAACGCTTACGCTATTCTACTACGTGTGAAGAGCGAGTAAAAATTTAAAGGGTTTTACAATTTCTGTTATATTCACACATTAACATTTACGTTTCGCCAATTATATAATGATAGGCGAGCCTATGTATATATGTTGCTAGATGGTATAATTTATATTAATCTCTGCCAATTCCTTAGTCGCCTTGTACGACACTGATGGTGTTGATGACAATTATTGTATTCTGCTCTGCTCGGCTTTTCAAATATTTATATAAATTCAAATCAGATTTAGCAAAATGGTCTAATGCCATTCACGTTATCAAAAAGGAATATTATTAAATAAAACGCACACAAATCAAAGCCTCTTTAGAGGGGGAACAACTTAATTTATCAAAGCAATAAATTTCGTCGCGAATTCGCAGCCGGGAGAATATTAAACTGGACGTGATACATTTTATTTGGGGCAGGTTTTAATTATGCAAATAATAAAGAAATTTATTTCGAATAATTTCCTGCGTGTCAAAATTCTGGATCGTTTAGGAGCTTAGGCAACTACATTGATGGTTTTTGCGGCAGGAACATGTAAGGATGATAATTATAATGTATTCAAGACCAATGTAATACTCTTGTTCTGGCAAATAAAATTATCTTATCTTATCTTATCTTGAGAATTTTTTTAGTATTACTAGAACTGATATTATTATTATGGGCATCGGTGGAATATAGGGGCAATGGGCGACCAGCTTGAACAGTGTCATTGGTGGGTATTAGTGACCACAGACGCAGCCAGGGCCAACGCCATAGTCTGTCCTCCAAGGCATAGAACTCGAGTTGAAAGATATATAGATAGACAGTGTATTTGCATCACTGGTACACACAAATACAAACTTACAAAAACATTAAAAATTAAATTACGAATTAATAAAATAAAAATAAGTACCTAGTATGACGAGATTGACATACTACACAAACCCCAGATAATTTGAGGGCAAGTTGGAATGAATATTAAGTAAAGCGATTTTAACCCAATAAATGTCATTACCTTTTAGATTCATAATCATCCATCATACCAGAAATATGCTAATGAATGCACAGAAGTTTTGAAAAGGACCATATCAAAATCTGTCGCCATAGTAATAATTTGACGGCCGCCTTGGTCGAATGCTCAGATTGCTGGGTATTGGCCAAGAGGTCCCGGGTTCGAATCCTGGTAGGGGCAAACTTTGTGATGACCACAAATGTTTGTTTCCGAGTCATGGTTGTGTGTATATGTTTACGTAGTATATTTTCAACATTTATATACATAATTATATTGAAAATATGTCCGTCATCTAGAATCCATAACACAAGTGCTTAGGCCACTTACTTTGGGCTAGATGATAGGTGTGAGTGCAAAAATATTTATTTATTTTATTTTATTATGTATAGAGCATTATTGTGTTCCGACAGTGTGTGATAAGTGATAAGACAGCCAGCCCCTCTGTGGTTGAGGGTTCCAGGCGAAGCTCGATTCCATCTACAGCCCTTATCGTCACTTACCATACTTACCATCAGGTGAGATGAAGAGCAAGAGCCTCCCTGTCCAGCATAAAATAATGTCGAAAGACCGGCAAACAGAGATAGTGATGACAGTGACGAGTCAAGGATTTGGCTTTGGTTTTACACCATTCTAACACCAACCCTTTTTGGGTATGCTGTTGTTGGTGGTTTTCACTCCATCATTCTATTATACTGGTCTTATCAGAAGTAAATGACCTAAGTACCGCTAAAGTCCTAAAAAATAAAATAGGTATCTGAAACGCCGCTGTCCATTACGAGCACCTTGTATCTTAACAGCAGTACTAAAACAAACTCCAAATGTAAACTCATTAAAGTTTACAACGCGTTAAACAAATTAAACGTTTACGATGAAACGTAAAACGGGGCGACACCTTAAAATTGTGATTGCTTACCTAAATGGGGGGGAGCGTTTTCCTTATTTTATTATTTGGAGGCAAGGGTCAGTTCACACCGAGGCGCGGCGCGATGCGGCAATATTTAGGCTGAGGGCCGGATTTTTGATGCTTAGTTAACTACGTGCCGTGTGGTCGTGTGGTGACGACAGAGTAGAATACAATTGTCACCACCCCAAATCTCTCCCGTGGGTGTCGTAGAAGGCGAAGGATAAGGATAAATCAATGATGAGGAATGGGCAGCAGCGTTCCTCTAATACCACCTAGCAATAGCAATGTACTGCGATTTTTGTGCCCGATATATGGCAATAGGCTCGCCACCTATTACATGGGACCTAACATAATTGGCGAAACGTGGGTGCTAGTTCACCTCTGGAGATATAGGCGTGATTTATGTATGTATATTATGTATGTATAGTTAACTCAACCAATTGTTACTCATGGTTATATATCACTCTGATATTCAACGACGCGACGCATCGAAGCGACACAGGTGTTTCATTAAAAGTTCCAAAAATTGCTATATAAGTTTGTATTAAATGAAATAATACAATAAAAAATTACAATTATTATCTTTGGCCTCTGTCCGAACATCAATTATTATGTTAGAAAAATTATTAAAAAAAAAATAAGTTCGAAAATTCATAATTTTGATGCGGGAATCGAATAGGTTTTTCTTTCTACCCACAGTTTTCTTTGTATTTTTAAATATCTTCAGTTATTTTTATAATGTTCGTAGCGTCATGTCTCGGTGGAAACTGACCCTTACTATCATTTCCTGTCATTTAAAAACGATAAACAGTGCTGCAGTGATATAGCTTTCTTGAAATCCCTTTTACATTACCATTTATTCGAAAAAGTGTCGTAATAAAGAATGACAAATCGCCTCTTGAACACAAAAGTTATACAACTCAAAATTGTATTCCTGCTACAGTAAGTGTTACTGTCATAAATTTTAAGCACAAAATAGCTCTAAGTATTTCATGAGTTACTTTTTTTCGTATTTATTGAAAAACTTACTGTCATGGATTGAACTCGCATATAGGTATGCTAGATATGCCCTCTATCAGACTCGTAAATTGTAACGTTGTCATTTTGTCACTTGTCAAAGTCGTCAAAGTCAAAATTGACAAACTGACTGACAGTGAAATTGACATTAGTTGTCATAATAATTTTGGATTTGCAAAGAGAAATCGGCATAATTGGGGACTTATAAAAAAAAAAAAAAGGAAAAAGTTCAGATAAGAGTTGCTTGGTTTGGGTGGTTATATAACCCCCAAGTGTTATAAAAAATATTACTTTACTTTTTCCTTGGTTTCCAGACAATAATTTTGTATTTTGGCAGGTTAGGGTTTTATTTAGTATTTATTCGGCGTTTAGGTTCCGTTAGATCTTCAGTGGTCACATTTGTTGTCTAAAATTCCCTTAGAATCGATTTTTTAGAGATCGAAGAAATTGTCAATTTGTCAATGTTATCTTGGCTGTATGATACAGAATCGTTGCCCTAGTCCGGCCTAGTAGCCTTAAAAAATTTCAGGATTCGATTGTCAAACTATACGGCCAATGACGAGCGCTTATTTTGAAATTCGGAAGTGGAATTCATTCCGTTTTAAAATTCCTAGCTAGACGCTGTAAATTTTTGATGGTCTTCTTATTTTGGTGGAATTTTCCAAATCTTAGAAGAATTTTATAAATATTATATCGGAGCAAGCAAGTGATTCTCCGAATAACAGCTGTTATTAAAAGGAATACATACTGTGTCACTGACCCGAAAGGGTCCTTTGGTACGAGTAAAGTGACTCCAGTTATCAATCTTTGAGAGGTCCAAAGCTGTCTTGATTGTGGACTGAACGGATGTGAGGAATTGCTACTCCCTACTACACTTCTCTACAGTCAGGTACCTTACTAACCACCAGGCGGCTGAAGGCTCGGAGATATAGATAGACTTCCAAAGATATAGATAGATTCATTTCATTTAGATTCGTATACCACTCGTTATCCACTCGTTATCGACCAGAACGACTCCAACCGAACCCCTTGGTCTTGGTTTTTTTTAATTACTGCTTATGTAAAATTGAAATTATAAATGTATTAAATTTGTGCTAAATTGAAATTATAAATTTACTGTCAATCTGGTTGTTTTTATTTTATTGTCATTATTAGGTAGAAGGGGGAAATTATAAATTATTATTATATAGGAATACATAAGCAGGAAAAAAATCGAGTATTACAAAATCGCAGTACATTGCTCAATGGTAAGACAAAAACGCTGCTGGGTATTCCATGTCATTATTTTAACCCTTAAGCGGAGACTTCACTACACGGACATGCCCGCGGGCATGCCTGCTGACATGCCCGCCGGACCTCACTTCTATTACGACTGTGGGATGTTTGCCTAGTGTAGGACCGTCACTGTCAGTCTGGCCTACACAAAAGAGGTCCGTGTACTTTAGTAGTCTTATACGACACTCGCGTAGAGCTGGGGGCTAGTGACAATTTGTATTGAGGCCTGACATCAGCACACACGGCTTTACGAAATAAGCCCTAACGCAGCGAGCGACTCAATGCGAACGCGATTGCAAAGCGACCGCGTTAAATTCGCATCTGATCGCTTCGCAATCGCGTAACATTTATTGGATTAAAATCGCAAAATGAGTGACATTTATTGGGTTAAAATCACTTTAATGAATACCAACTTGCCCTCAAATTATCTGGGGTTTGTGTACTATGTCAATGTCGTCATACTAGGTACTTATTTTTATTTTATTAATTCGTAGCTATATTTTTAATTGTTTTGTAAGTTGATTTGTTTGTCTATCTGTATATCTTTCAACACGAGTTCTAAGCCTTGGTAGACATATGGCACTGGCCCTGGCTGCGTCTGTAGTCATTAGTACCCACCAATTGACACTGGTCAAGCTAATCGCCCCTTGCCCCTATATTCCACCCATTATGTCCATAATATCAGAGCTATTAATACTAAAAAAATGCTCTCAGCGATGAATATGAATATTTTTGTGCGACAAAAAGGTTTGTCTCAAAAGGTTCCCGGAATAAAAACACAGAGAGCACTGTTTGATATAAATAATTAATTTGGCGCACAAACGTGAAATACTTTAATTATTTACGTACTGTTCGTTTGCATGTCGAAAAAAAATTAATTTGCTAGTAGCAGTATCATAAAAGGGACTCTTAGGGCCTGTTTCACAATCGAGAAGTAAGTTTTAAGTAGCTTACTTCGCAGATCATTTGACAGTTGTAATATGAAATATATGTCAATTGAACTGCTAAGTAAGCTACTTCGAACGTACTTGTCGATTGTGAAACAGGCCCTAAGTGCCTTTTAATTTGCAATCGCAATAATTTATTTATTTACATAAACATACATAATTTACGCTTATATAGGTCACAAGATGGACTCGCAATGAAAGGTTTTGAAAAATATATAGCTATTTACTATTTAGAGGGCAACAGGGTTGCCACCTATGATATTGAACCGGTGTAATTTTAATGGAAGGTACCTACCTTTACCTACATTACCCATTGTTCTATTATTGTTATTATTATATGTTTTCTGTTTATAATTTGCAATGATTGTGAGGTCAATAAACGTTTTACTTCCTTTATATTTCTAGATTCCAGATCCAGTATCCCACAACATTCGCTAATTTCCACCCGGCAAACGTCAGTTCGCTTTACGGCTCAAAAGTAGCATCCGAGCGAAATCCCGCACTGAATAGATTCTTCACATTAGACTAATGACGGGCACCCATTAGCTCGCTCGATCTCACAACCGCTATACGTTTCGCAACTAGCTGTTTTTTTTCATTTCTGGCTTCGGATTGTGGCTTCTGTAGCAAGTCTGCCTAATGGAGACAACATTCGTTGCATTGCTTGTCAGTTAGAACTATCTGCATCTGACCTCGAGGTAACAAATACATACATACATAATTCACGCCTATATTCCCGAAGGGGTAGGCAGAGGTGAACTAGCACCCACGTTTCGCCAATTATGCTAGGTCCCATGTAACAGGTAGCGAGCCTATTTCCATTTATCGCGCACAAAAGTCGCAGTACTTTGCTAGGTGGTAGGTATAAGAGGAACGCTGCTGCCCACTCCTCATCACTGATTTATCCTTAGTCGCCTTGTACGACACCAACGGGAGAGATTTGGGGTGGTAACAATTGTATTCTACTCTGCCTTCACCACACGGCCATGCACAAATACATACACATACATAAATAAATTAAGCCGATAATATATATAGCCTCTAACCCCGAAGGCTACCCCCGTAGGTAGAGGTGAATCCCACGTTTCGCGAAATAAGATAGGGCCCATGTAAAAAGTGGCAACTGGCGAGCCTATTGCCACAATCGCAGTAAATTGCCAGCTGGCTATATTTTATTTCAAGAGATCGCAATAAGGCCGTGTGGTGACGGCAGAGTAGAATACAATTGTCACCATCCCAAATCTCTCCCGTGGGTGTCGTACAAGGCGACTAAGGATAAATCAGTGATGAGGAATGGGCAGCAGCGTTCCTCTTATACCACCGTCCTGGCAATGTACTGCGACTTTTGTGCCCGATAAATGGCAATAGGCTCGCCACCTATTACATGGGACTTAACATAATTGGCGAAATGCGGGTGCTAGTTCACCTCTGCCTACCCCTTCGGGGATATAGGCGTGATTTATGTATGTATGTATATGCAATAAGCGCCTAATTGTGCGTGAACACAATATTAATCCAGAAAGTCTACGTTAGTTGCTTGATTCCGTCCCATTTGGCTAATGACTGAGCGGTAGTTGGGTCGATTTAGCCACAAAACTCGTACAGTCGGTCGGTCGCAAAAAGAAAATTGGGCCGCTAATATTACAGAGAAAGAGGTTCGACTGAGCCCGATACTTTTTTTGATGACGGCAGAGCAGAATACAATTGTCACTACCCCCATCTCTCCCGTGCGTGTCGTACAAGGCGACTAAGGATAAATCAGCGATGAGGAATGCGCAGCAGCGTTCCTCTTATACCACCTAGCAATAGTACTGCGACTTTTGTGCCCGATAAATGGCAATAGGGTCGCCTATTACATGGGACCTAACATAATTGGCGAAACGTGGGTGCTAGCTCACCTCTGCCTACCACTTCGGGGATATAGGCGTGATTTATGTACGTATGTATGTATTTTCTTTTAACGCGGGGTGACGGCAGAGCAGAATACAATTGTCACTACCCCCATCTCTACTGTGGCTGTCGTACAAGGCTAGAGAGCGATGAGTAATGGGCATCAGTATATCGGAATCCCTCTTATACCACCTCGCAACACCAATCCGCACTTGGTCAGCATGGTGGGTTGTGGCTCATCCTCCGTATATTCTTCCACTCCTGATGATTGAGGACCGGTTTGTTCGAATGGTCAGATCGATGGCTATCGGTCAAGAGGTGTCGGGTTCGAATCCTGGTCGGGGCAAATATATAGGACTGGTAATTATGATGAGGAAGAAGAATGTAAATACGTTGTCCAAATTCTTCTTCTTCTTCTTCTCCAAATTGATGGCTATACGACTTCTCTTTTGTAGCCGAATTTCGATTAGTCCCATGCTAATTAGTGGAGATTAATTTGATAAATTGCCACGTTACGATTAATTAATCAAATAAATTCGCACCAAGGCTCCTTGCGCGTGGGAAGTGTGAATTAATCATCGTGTAACTATACCGAATGCAAATTAAAACGTATTCAATTATAAACACGGTGCGTAATTGATTGGAGTCAAGATTTAATTCTGTCAGTGGTACGCGGGTTACAAGCCGTTGGTCCCAGCATGGGCTAGACCGTGGCCCATTCTCCCCATGTTCTTCTACCCATAGGGATAGCCTTGCCCTAGCAATGGGGACATTAAAAAGATTAGTGGTGACTATGATAACGAATAAATAATTTGGGAGCAAAAAGAGCTACGAAATGTCTTTTATATACTATTCGATTTTGATTTTAACATTATATAAATACTAGAAAAATTAGTACAAAGATTTTGGTGGTTAGAAAAAGAATTACGAAAAATTATGATCTTGAGGCGGGAATCGAACCCGCGTCCGCTGCTATCCGGGCAGGTGCCTGACCGTGTCTTGGGTGGCCGAGCGGTCGATCATAATTTTTTGTAATTCTTTTTCTAAACACCAAAATCTTTGTCTTTTATTTAATTATGAATACGAAATACACCTGACCATAAAGTGGACTTTTCCGGTGGTGACATAAATATATGATCTTACGAATTATATGATGGGAGATGCCGTCCCCGCACGGGGGACGCCTGCTGTGAAGGCACCCTCACAGGGAGTGCTCGACTGCAAGGCTTGAGGACACGTTTGGCTTTAGGTCAAGGTCTTCGCCTTCCCCAAAAAACCCGGTAGATGCTGTAAAGGCCTCTCGACAGCCTACGTCCATAAAAAAAAAAAAGGTTATATGAATCAAAAGGGAGTGGATGGCTCGATGACGTCAAATAGGAAACATAATGCGTCGACCACAAATAACATGGTAATAGGACAGGAAAATTACGAAAAATTATGTTAAAATAACAAATCAGTTAATTGAGCTTATTTATTATTAGAATAAGGACGTTATTACTCTGGCATTTCCCTTCAAAGGGACTTCTTTGAATGGTATTTAATTATATGGTTCCAAATATATCGGTAGATATTTTGATATCCAATGTCGCTTATTAATTGGCATATAAAAGAGGCTCAAATCAGAAGGCTTTCTTTTTCATAAATAAGTCTTGCTATACTTGCTATACATTTTGAATACACAATGTTTCGAATTATTTTGTTGAGTTGCGCCGTTATTTTGATGATTGAACGATAGTATTAACGTGCTGTGTGGTGACGGTAGACTAGAAATTGTATAATTGTCACCACCCCCATCTCTCCCGTGGGTGTCGTACAAGCCAACTAAGGGCAAAGACAGCAATGAGTAATGGGGAGCAGCATTCATAGCCTAGCAATATACTGCAATTTTATGTGCCCGATAGATGACTATAGGCTCGCCACCTATTTACACCTATATTTCAAGGGACCTAACTTAATTGGCGAAAAGTGGTTGTTTAATTGCCTGTAAATGAACCTCTGCCTACCCCTTCGGGGATATAGGCGTGGTTTTTGTATGTATGTGTAGGTAGCTATGTATTACTAACGTGTGTTTACGTTGTTACAGTTGATGGCATCACAGTGAGCTTCGTTCGAGATGTTGACAAGTCTAAGCTCATTTTCAAGCAATACCAAATGTGAGTCATTAGCAATTTTATAATTATAAAGAAAATTGTGCCGTGTGGTGACGGCAGAGCAGAATACAATTGTCACCACCCCCATCTCTCCAGTGGGTGTCGTACAAGGCGACTAAGGGTAAAGACAGCAATGAGTAATGGGCAGCAGCATTTCTATCATACCACCTAGCAATATAAATTTGTACTGCGATTTATGTGCTCGATATATGGCAATAGGTTCGCCACCTGTTACATAGGACCGAACATAATTGGCGAAAAGTGGGTGTTAATTCACCTCTGCCTACCCCTTCGGGGATATAGGCGTGATTTATGTATGTATGTATGTAAAGAAAATTTTGGTTACAAAAAGTTCGAAAAATTACGCGTTCAATCTCCACACGGGTTCAATTTCCTCATGACTATAAGGAAATTGAACCCGTGTCCTCCGGAATCCAGGCAGATGCCGAGTGGCATAATTTTTGGAACTTTTTCTGAACACAATTAAATAAAATCTTAAAATTGAAATCAAAATATTAATTATATCATTGTTAGTCATTATCATAATTCGCGAATAGCTAGATTTCGCAGTGGCTTAGCGCGCTGGGCCTGCATTTGTGTGCTAAGTTATGTTGGCTAAAGCCCGGCTGCATCTGCTGTCTCTAATCAATTAACAAATCCTCACTCGGCCAGCGTGGTGGGTGATGGCCCATTCTCTCTATGTTCTGTGGGGACATTAAAAAGGCTGGTGATCATCATCACCAGCCTTTTTAATGTAATGATGACGATGACACCCACGTTTCGCCAATTATGTTAATTACAATGTAATAGGCAGTATATCAATATATTCTTAGCAGTATATTGCCGTGTGGTGACGGCAGAGTAGAATACAACTCTCACCACCCCAAATCTCTCCCGTGGGTGTCGTATGAGGCGACTAAGGTACATCAGTGATAAGGAATGGCCAGCAGCATTCCTCTTATACCACCTAACAATGTATTGCGACTTTTGTGCCCGATAAATGGCAATAGGCTCGCCACCTATTACATGGGACCTAACATAATTGGCGAAGCGTGGGTGCTAGTTCTGCCTACCCCTTCGGGGATAAAGGCGTGATTTATGTATGTAGTATATTCTTAACTGTTATTTATAGGTTTAACCTTAGTGGGCTTGTACGACACCGGCGGTAGATTGGGAGAGAGAGATTAGGGGTGGTGACAGTTGTAATCTGCTCTCACCTCTCACCACGGCTGCTATATATCTACACTAATATTACAAAGCCGAAGAGTTTGTTTGTTTGAATGGTTGGTTGGTTGGTTAAACGCGCTAATATCAGAAACTACTGGTTCAAATTGAAAAATTCTTTTTGAAATATATAGTACATTTATTGTGGAAGGCTATTTAACAATCGACATGAACGCGAGCGAAGCCACGGTCGACCACTAGTTAATAATATATTTTCTAAATACAAATAGAAAAACATGTCTTAAACGAGTCGAATACGATAAGTCTAACAAGCACCTGCGTAATTTGAACTCATGGACAATAAATCATACTGATGGACACTGTGTGGAACGAACTAATAACATTAGTTACCTACCTACAAAAGCGGATTATCTCCGTATTGTGCTGGTGTAATTGAATCATAAATAACTTAATACGCCATATTTTCCGCTCGTATGTTCAGTCAAGTGTACTTGTATACATGGAGAAAATATCTTTGATTCTGGAGGTCTACTCTGAAACTCCGAACGATTAACTCACATATATCCGTCTTTCTCACGCCACTGCGTGTTAAAGCAAGAGCGACAAAGACGCAAAGACTCGAACGAACGAAATGTACTTCCAGAGGTACGCCTCAGGCCTGGGGGCGAAAAATAACGTAGAATTAGCCAGGCCCGATTCACCCCAGTGGTTACGTAAAAGTCGACTAAGGGAGATTGCCCGGTGCAGACCAATAAGCATCTTGGGGCACCCGAACGGTGGAGGGCAAACCACCAACAACAGCATACCCAAAGAGGGTTGATGTTAGGCTGTAAAACCTAAGCCAAAACCTCGAGTATGGATTTATTATGAGTTCCTCCGTGCTTCAGAAGGCAAGTTAAGCCGTTGGCAGGTGATAAACTTGGCTGCATGTGCAGTTACCTTTTTTACCAATCCGCACTGGGCCAGCGTGGTGGGTTATGGCCCACTCTTCCTATATTCTACATTTATCCCCCAGTAGTAGTGATATTAAAAGGCTTGTGATGATGATGATGAGCAGAAGCGAAAGTTGGTAATAGCAAGATAGAAACAACTGACTTAATCAGCTTACAAAACGCTTGACCAACCTCAATTAGGTACACCACTAAAACGTTACTTGCCTGCAAATAAAGAATTCTTCTTAGGCCGCTTGTAGACGTCCTTTTTTTCACCGAATAACGGAACGTCAAGATCGTCAGGTGGTGCATCCGGAGTAAATTGTTCGCCGAACCGATTTCCGGTGCATATACATATACACATACATACATAAATCACGCCTATATTCCCGAAAGGGTAGGCCGTGGTGAACTAGCACCCACATTTCGCCAATTATGTAATAGGCGGCGAGCCCATTGCCATTTATCGGGCACAAAAGTCGCACTACATTGCTTCGTAT
Source organism: Cataclysta lemnata (assembly GCA_963931975.1). Taxonomy (NCBI): domain Eukaryota; kingdom Metazoa; phylum Arthropoda; class Insecta; order Lepidoptera; family Crambidae; genus Cataclysta; species Cataclysta lemnata. Next base: position 2,491,481 of record OZ008362.1, on the reverse strand, counting down.
AAGAGGAACGCTGCTGCCCATTCCTCATCACTGATTTATCCTTAGTCGGCTTGTACGACACCCACGTGAGAGATTTGGGGTGGTGACAATTGTATTCTACATCTAATGAACGTAATAAATGTGTGCATTCAATAAAAGCCATACATCATCGCGGATCCGGTAAAAAACCCGGTCCGTTGTCCGGTGAAAAAGACGGATGTCTAAAAGCGGCCTAGCATCCCAAGTTTATTGCCCACCTCGAAGAAACTTAACTTTATTGGGCAGGGCCAAAGACAAAATAGGGGCAGCTCCTTGACAGTCGACCAGAGTAGTGCTTATTGGCTATTCGTGTTACGGCAGTTACTTTGAAGTTTTATGGGCGCGACTGTAATCGCTAAGGGCCGTGGCACACTGAGGCGTTTTAGGCATATCGATCGCAATAGCTACTGTTTCATTGATTTCAATCGAGAAGTGTTAGCATAAGAGTTACGTTATAATTGTGAATTAACAACCACTTACCGCCAATTTAGCTGGGTCCCATGTAATAGGTGGCGAGCCTATTGCCATCTATCGGGCACTTCAATCGCAGTAAATTGCTAGATGGTACAAGAGGAATGCTGCTGCCCATTACTCATTGCTGTCTTTACCCTTAGTCGCCTTGTATGACACCCACGGGAGATATGGGGGTGGTGACAATTGTATTCTACTCTGCCGTCACCACACGGCTTATTCAATCCAATATTTATCCATTCGTAAAATACTATTCGTAACTCTCCCGTGGGTGTCGTACAGGTGACTAAGGATAAATCAATGATGAGGTACGGCCAGCAGCGTTCCTCTTGTACCACCTAGCAATAGCAATTGACGACCGCCTTGGTCGAATGCTCAGATTGCTGGGTATTGGCCAAGAGGTCCCAGGTTGGAATCCTGGTAGGGGCAAACTTTGTGATGACCACATATGTTTGTTTCCGAGTCATGGTTGTGTATATGTTTATGTAGTATATTTTCAACATTTATATACATACTTATATTAAAAATATATCCGTCGTCTAGCATCCATAACACAAGTGCTTAGGCTACTTACTTTGGGCTAGATGATAGGTGTGCGTGTAAAATAAAATAGAAAAAAAAAATAATGTACTGCGACTTTTGTGTCCGATAAATGGCAAAAGGCTGGGACCTAACTAATTGGCGAAACGTGGGTGCTAGTTCACATCTGCCTACCCCTTCGGGGATATAGGCGTGATTTATGTATGTATGTAAACTACCAGCCCCCGTAGTATGAGACGTGGAGAAAATCTCCTCAGGGAAAAGAAAACATTTTCCTCTCCATTCTCCTCCTCCGAGTTCCTCGTGCATGAGCAGTTGCTTCAGCTTTTTCTCATTGGAAGCTGACAGACGCTTGATTAGCTCGGACTTTAGCTTCTCGTACTTGTCGGTTGCTGGTGGACATATTATTATGTCTTTGACTTCCCTGGAATACTGGTTATCCAGTTGACCGATGACGTAATTAAATTTGGTGGCGTCACTATTTATCCCAGCTATAGCAAACTGCCCCTCAATTTGTGCGAACCAGATTTCGGGTTATTCCGGCCAGAAAGGCGGAACTCTGACGCCGACTTTAAAAACATCGATATTCTTAGTCGACACTTGTACCTCACTATTGTCCAGATCAGAGACGCGTGAACGTTGTTCATTCTCCATATTGAAATTTACGGGGTCACCAATTTGGTATTTTAGTGTGTGAAAAGTAAATGAATAATCCAACTCACAGTATAACAGTCCAAAGCTTATATTTTTGGTTCTCCAGTAGAGGAATAACATATACACACACAAATACACAATTTACATTAAAAAAGAATTTACAATTAATATTTAAGAGAGAGCAACGTGCACTTCGCGTCGTGGTGTAATTTCCAGACCTTGTTGATTCGTTGCTAGGCAACGCGATGCGGCGCGGGGTGCACGTCAGTTACATAAATAGGTTGTATAGGTGATTATTTATTTTATGTGTAATATATAGATACAATGATAAATAGTTTAATAATATATGTAATTATTATAAATAAACTAAATAAATGTAGGAGAGTAGCCTACAGCTCCAACTCCCACTAAATCCCGAGAGAAAACACTGTCAAGCGGTGGAGGGAGATTTTGTCCACGTCCCGTGCTAACTATCCCCACTCGTAGCATCGTCAACACTCAGTTCATAACACGCCTTCGCGACAAAGTCGCCGTCGAAGCGTCAAGCCGTTATTGCCTAGTTATCAAATGTTCAGTACTTCGCCAATTCACATGAGACAATTTGAAATATTCGAAGCAATGCTCGCTAAGGCCGGTCATTGGATGGGTGGCCAAAAATTTATTATGTCGAATTCCTCCGTGCTTCGCAAGGCACGTTAAGACGTTGGTTCCGGCTGCATCTGCAGTCGTGAATATTCACCAACCCGCAATGGGCCAGCGTGGTGGGTTATGGCCCAATCTCCCCATATTTTTCCGTCGGTAGTGAAGGCCCGTGCCCCAACAGTGGGGACATTAAAATAAAATGGTGATGATGACTTTGAAAAATTGGTCTTTCTTTGTTTCTATCGGAAACTTGTTATGTGCAACGTCTTCCAACCCTGCTCATTCAGACATTCGGTCACTTTTTAAACTATAAAAAACTAGTACAAAGATTTTAGTGGTTAGAAAAAGAATTTCGAAAAATTATGATCTTGAGGCGGGAATTATGATCTTCCCGCCTCAAGATCATAATTTTTTGAAATTCTTTTTCTAACCACTAAAATCTTTGTACTAATTTTTCTAACATTTATATAATGTTAAAATTAAAATCAAATAGTTTATAAAAAACTAAATTATATTTTTGGAAAAAATTAAGATTTTCATAGAAAAAACATGTTTTGAGTGATTCTCTGTTATTTTCATCATCGCTATTGCAACGCAAACGCCTCGAAGTCTCGAACTGTTCCGACTCGGGGAGCCAAATTTATGTCATCCACATACTCAGCGTGTACTTATCTGGGTTAAGTCCAAGAATTAATCTTGTCTAGACGCAAAACTCGCTACAAATTCAGTTCCGCAACGTAATCCCCTGTATTTTGTTTCAGCAAAACGGGCGGTTCCGCGGCCCGGATTAGCGGTGACATCGGGCCCCTGGAACATTATGGTAAGTAACTGAGATAATAAGTTATTCGTACGCTAAACTTATGCTAAGAATGGTGCGCAATAACTCGCCCCTTTAGAGTGACTGAGCTCGCGTACACTAGAAATTGTGGTGGAACGACCTAATTTTGTCTTTGTTTGCATATTTTAAGGTAAAAATTTAATTTTTTACCTTAAAATATGCCGCGAAAGAAACAGCCGCGTGGTGACGAGAGCAGAATATAATAGGCGCCAGGCCCATCTCTCCCGCGGGTGTCGCACAAGGCGACTATAAGGGCCGGTTTTTTGATACATACATATTCTTTCTTTCTAGTAACAAAAAATTACAATAGACAATAAGCACTACAAAATAACCCTTTGTCTTCCCTAAAATATAGGACGAAATTTGGGTGTTTTTCAAAAAAGATGTACTTTTACGAATTTGGGGTGTCCTAGACTTAAGTTAATTTTTTATATTTTTTGTATGCACCGTACCCAAATAAACGCATGTATATATAATAATTATACATTTAAGTTACAAAATTGACTATTATGTGTAACCCATTTATCATTATTATTGAAATATCATAAAACTATCAGCTAAAAAAAATTTAAATATCCATGTCCCACCTACACTGTAGAAACTGTTAAGTCTCAGGTAAGATTATATTAACTAAACAGTGTCACAGTTTTATGCTCTACAGGCGTATCTTGAACGCATAAATATAATTAAAAACATTTCTTTTCGTATTCATGCTAAAATAAGGCTAAATAATATATATTACATGTTTAGTTTGTGACGAACCGGACCATTTTCCTATGAACTTTTTCAAAAAAATTAGGATTATCCCATTGTGTTTCATAATACCGAAGTATTTTTTTTTATTTTTAATTAGTTTTGAGAGTATTTTATCATAAGAGAAGAAATCACAATAAAAATTTTAAAATACAAAAATCAGTTTTTGTGCGTCACGTGTACATCTTTTTTTGAAAAACGCCCATTTAACAAAAAAAAGAAGCAAAATAAAAAAGATGGCCAAAAGGTCAGTTTGCCTCAAAAAACAAACAATCAAAAAACAACAAACAAACAAAACAAAAAAGTTAAGACAGCAATGAGAAATTGGCAGCTGACTCTTATACTGCTCTTATCCTAATTAGCTAAACGTGGGTATTAATTCACTACCCCTTCGGGGATTTAGGCGTGATTTATGTATGTATGTTTTAAATTTTTCATAAGAAATCATCTGCATCGTCGTTACCTTTTCCAAGCTTATGTGTCGAAGTTTTCTTTTCCATTAATATCGGTCAGACGTTATTTTTCAAGTCTAATTTTTGTAGACACTGTTAACATTGTCACCAAAAAAAAATGCAACAGTTCCTCAAACATCCAATCAAACAAAACATCCAATGGTTCCTCAGATAGTCTTTTTATATGTTTTCGACAGCCCCAGCATAAAAAAAACACTATTAAACACCAATGAAACGCTTTGCAATTTGAAATTGTTTCTCTGGACAATCCCACCCTTTGTTATTAGAAGTAAAAAACGAGTTCTTTCTATTCGTTTTACATTTCCCTTTGATCCAAGCGTTCCGTTGGAACAGAAACAATCCAAATGAAATATTCTTGGGACAGAAATGCAGGGCTGACGCAGTCCCCGGATTCCCACATCTCCTTCGGGGGAAAGAAAATCTTTTCCTCTTGCTCTAACTCCCACTAAACGAACAGTGTCCCTTTTAAAAATAGAGTACTAACATAGCTTTTAAGCCTTTACTAACACATTATGGATTCCTGTTGTCTGAAATAAATACTTTTTTTAAATCCCGAGACAACACTTTCAAGTGGTGGAGAGAGACTTGTCCACGTCCCCGTGCTAGGCCCGCTGGCGTTTCCCCGACAAAGTTTCATGTCACATCGGATTTGTCATTGTCCGGCTTTTGTACACTTTGAGAGTAATGCCGTTGGTCGGTACTGGAAAGTGAATTCAATTGAACACTTCCAACTTCATGACAATGATTGAGAAGACCATTCCAAGAGAGGTTCTTCTTAGCACTTTCACTGTCGCTTATTAAATCACCAGAGACGATAACTCTTAGCGTTCCATTGATTCACAGTACAGGGCCTGTAGCCAAGTTGCAATCGTTTCATAACGATATCGTATCGAAGTTCGTCACGATCGGCCATATTACTTTGGTATCTACAGCGTCTTAACTTGCTCTACCAACATAACTAGGACCTTACGAAGACTAGTCTAGGCCCCCAGGTGCCGGGTACATAGTGTGACAGAGGGGGAAGTCAGTTGCAGTGCTTGGGACTTGTGACCCAAGTGTAGGTTACGGGGCCCCTTTACAACATAGAACTTACGAAAGCTCTAGACAAGCCAAGGTCTAGTGGGGACACGGCCTTAGTAATGAAGTTCGTTTTTATAGTGTGTTCTTTGGGGATGTTCGTTTCCCATGGTGCAGTCAGTTCGACAAGCGGTATACCATTCAGTTATTATCATAACATATAGATAAACGTAAATTACAGGATTTGCACTTTGTATATAGGGTTGTTTAATGAAGTAGTTGATAGCCCCAGTCTGTTTTTAGAATTAAAGTTCCTTTACGAATGCCATCCAGTACCACTAGTATCACCCAAGAATTATGGGTCTTACATGCGTCACCAATCATCTCACATCTCACCTAGGTTGAGTAGACAGTACAATTCATTCTTCTATTGTTTTCAGTCATTTAACCAACTTGTGAAAATTACTCACTGTATGTATACCTAGTAACACCTAAATTGTTTTTATTGTTTAGTTCGTTGTTAATTATGAATTCGCTATAATTAATCATGTGAAGACATTATTAACGCTTATAATGTCGATGTCTTCACACGATCAGACATCACAAGGGCACCCATAGCAGGGGTCGTGGACAAAATATCCACGAGGAAAAGAAAACTCTTTCCTCTCCTAGACAAAACACTCAAGTGGTGGGGAGAGATTTTGGCACCGTCCCGTGCCTTAAAGCACGCAAAGAGGACACGACCTATATGCCTCTACAGCTTATTTCCCCTTCGGCTTAAAATAAAAACTACCCGCATCTGTTTAACGCCAAGTGGGTAGCCGGGGAACTTTTTCGAAAATCTCCACGTTCAAATCGCAACGCAACTTTATTCCGTGGCGGTTAAAGTTGAAATTGCGCCGGTTTATTAGCAAAGTTCGATATAGATTAGCAGCTCGGTGGAACTTCGACGGTGAACCGCAGCGCGAAGTTTGGAGTGCATTGCCGAGTTTCGTTTCCACTCTTAAACTAAACGGGTCGGAAATTGCTCCGTATTTTTTTTTAATAGTTTTTAGTTTTTTTTTTAACTTTGCACAGATTGCGAATAATTTAGCGGGGCGGGCGTGCCTGGTTTTTGGGGTTGAAAGCGCTGAAAGGATTTACGGTTGCGTTTCTGGTGTCATTTGGAACAGATTTTAACTTTCAGCCAAATTCCATTTTGTCGTAGTTGGTATAAAGAATAAAAACCTATTATCGGCGTCATAGATCACACCTTCCTTCCTTTCTACGTGACTAAACCATGTGAGCATTGCGTTCTCAATTCGCGTCATCACGTCTTGAAGGACAAGCCACATCTTTCTCTTATCACATTGTTGTTCTTGTCTTGACGATTCATAAGTGTATTGTAATCATACCAGATATGAATAAACGAATTTTTGATTTGATTTGTTGTACAATCGACCGCCGAGCCTTACCCCAGCCATGCTCCTCAACGCTCTCATTTCTACTGCATTTATTCTACTTTTTATGCTTCTTCTCCCATACCCAACTTACCCATCAACAAAGTCAAGACCACCGCTCCATAACGAAGGCTAGAATTAAATTAAGAAAACAAAGGTCATAGACCTACCTACACCGAATAGCTTAAATAGGTTGCGTGAACACTGCCACCTGTGATAACACTCCTGTAGACGCTGTGTCACTGTTCAAACTAGATTTTTGACGAGTTGATCCTTCTGTGGAATTTGTTTTTGCGTTTCTCTCGAATATTTACTCAGGTCATCGCCTTAGAACAAAACAAATACACTCCAGCCCGGCTAGCATGACCACCGGAACACGATATAGGATAGACATCAACTGTCAAATATCTTTGGAGCTTAACACTTGAATTGGGCCTGTTTCACAATCGACAAGTAAATTCTGAGTAGCCTTCTAGGCAGATCATTTGACAGTTGTAATATGAAATAAATGTCAATTGAACTGCCAAGTACGCTACTCAGAACTTACTTGTCGATTGTGAAACAGGTCCTGAGTCTAATTCGAATAATTGAATAGGCCTTTAAGGCTATAATATGTTAAAATATAGCTATTTATCGCTTTGAACTGCCAAAACTACAATGATTTTTTGTAAGTTCAACTCGATAAATGGCTACCTATATCAAATCGTGTTTCTATTGTCATGCATGCTACCCGGCCAGGCCTATAGAGGCCAATGTCTGTATGGGTCTTAATGTCTTACAAAGATACGTGATATTATAACGCCTATTTTATCCATTACTAAAAGGCTAGGCTTGTCAAGATTTTTCGTAAGTTCTACACTGGAAAGTGTGTCTAACTGCCGCACTCAGAGACGTCAAATAACGTTAACGAGTACTTAACGTCAAAAAATGACAATTCAAAACTAGTCGCTTTTCTTGCCGGGTCTATGGTCTAGATTTGAATGAAAATTTTTGACATTAAATACTCATTAAAGTTAATTGACGTCTCTGAGTGCGGCAGTAAGGCGGCTCTCACGGAATCTTACCAAATATGGTTGCAGACGAAGGTGAGTGTTGACTTGTGAAGGGATCCCGTAGACCTCCACTTGGATCACAAGTCTCAAGCACTGCCGCTAACTTCCTCCTCTGCCACAATATGGAGAGTTATTGTTTCGTCTTAGTAACCATGAAACCATGTACTTATTATACTAACGATAATTCCATGTACCATTTTGACCTAAGTACCTACTCCTACGTCTCTTTCCGTCAAACTGTGTTTGCATTGTGATGAAAAGAGACACGTGCGTGACTTAGTAAACAGGGTTTAAAAACTGATTTCGCTTTTATGATGAAGGGGGCAAGTTGAAATTGAATTCCCACATAAATTAACTCAGTTCGAAAACTTGTCCAAACGATACTCAGTAAGTAAATACGACAAATTATTAATCATGTTTGTTTACTTGACAGGTACAAATCCAGGCAGGTTACAAATTCGATCAGGAGCCAAGTAAGTACCTACCTATAAATTAGTGTGTCACACGTCAGTTAACCAAAACGGCCAAATTTCCAATTTCAACTTTAGCCCGTTTGGCATTAGGTAGGAAATCGATTAGCAATGTTTTCGGGTTTGTGGTAAGTTTGATGTGATGTTCTCTGTACTGAACAGTCTGAGTTTGTACTGTGTGTGGTATTTGTTGTAGTCAAAGGGGAAGTTGACGAATTAGTATTTATTGACACAAAGATTTGAGCTACATTAAATCTTTAGAAACTATAGTTCATGTTGCGTAAAAACCCGATCGTGTTAGTGCTTTCGGCTTCTGGGTTATGTAATTTTAATCATTACAAGCTTTCAAATATAGAGTAGGTATACGAATTTCTTCTTCCTGTCCTGTTTCCAGTTTATCTGGGCTTGACGCAGTATGTTTCCTCTTCCAATAATATCAGTAAGACGACATCAAGCCAACACCGATTAATGAAATAATGTGTAGAATGCTTTTGATGAAATTATATGTATAAGTGATAGAAAGGACCATGGCTATAGACCGACGGACAGAGTTTGGGGTGACAACCTTTTCCATCCATATTGCTCAAGATTTCTACCTGACAGCAACCATCTATGGGTATGTTGTAATTGGTAGTATAATCTTTAATATTCGCATACCCCAAGGTGCTCATTGGCCCAGATTCTAGAACGAGCAATCTCACATTAACTGCCTACTTTGAACAAAATGGTTGGTGTAAGAGTTCTTCGGTTTTATTTATTAATAAAACTGAAGAGTCTCTGCTAAGGCGACAGTAAATAACACAACATGTCTGGAGTAGCCATTTATTCCGACTGACGTGACACTTGTTAAACTGTCATAGGTACGTTCTAAATAGAAACATAGTAATACCTTAGTGTCAATACACTCCAAAAACATACCATAATTGCAGGCACTAATAAAAGTCCACCCATCCCATTACTATCCATAGCATATGTTGACAGTTCTGCCAGTCTGTGTCATAATTGTAGCGGCCATTAATTAACGTGTCCACATCATAAACCCGTCAAGTCATAAATTTGTAATCGAGCCTATGTTATGCGTGACCGTGCCGGGTTCCAGTAAATCCGTTTATCTCCCGTTAATTTATGCGCAGTTAACCGCAGTTAAACTACGGGCCGATATGGATCCGGGTTAGTGTGTTTGGACGGCGATTGCCTTTTACTCACCATTGCTACAGATTAAAATAATTTACCTACCACATATATACTGTCTTCCTTGCTGGTTTTGGAGCGAAGAAAAACGTTTAGAAGAAAGCTTGGAATTGACTAAGGGACATTGCCCGGTGTAGACTAATAAGCACCTTGGGGCACCTGAATAGTGGAGGACAAACCACAAACAACAGTACACTCAGAAAGAGTTGGTATGAGGGCATGCATATTATTGGAATATTGACATCCGTTCGTCGGTCTCTCGACATGGTCCGATGGGCATTTCCATGTCTTTTCTATACCTTTATTCATTCATAGCACTTTTCCGATATGATGGATCATTTGAATCAAAGGGAAGTGGAAGGCTTGATGACGGCAACCGATATTAATGGAAAAGGAATCTTAATGATATTAGTGTATTAGATACTCTTTGGATAGCCCCTTACTGGAGGGTGAAGCTGTAGCTGAACATACTGATTTTAAGGGCGTTATGTATTATTAACAATATTTAATAATTTATGCCTTGGTAATTTGCAAAGGTTCTTTTGCCGCGAACATTCTGGAGTTTTAATTAATTGATCGGCTCACAACAAAAGGACCGCTGTGCCGAGCATTTTTTTTTAATATTAAATACGCGAGGAATCGGCAACACGAAATATTCAACGAATTCCCTCTCTGTCTTCTGGAGGCCTAAGGCGCGGCGCACATTGGCGGCACGGCACGGCAAGGGATCCTTCGGCATCCCTACATGTAAGCGCACACTGGCGGCAACAATGCCGTGGTATCCTTAAGCGTGCCGAGGCGTCCTTAGGCATGCCGACGCGTTCTTAGGTCTTGTCTAGTCGCGGTATCTCTCGGTATCCCGAAGACTGCCAAAGCGTTCCGAAGGCGCTGACACGGCATGCCTAACCACCTCAAAGCATTATTTTTATACCTGCGACCTTCAATGTCGCCTAAAAATACCCTGTCATGCCATGCCGCCAATCTGCGCCGGCCCTAACACGGGACGTAGACAAAATCTCTCTCCACCACTTGACAGTTTTTATCTCAGGATTGAGTGGGAGTTAGAGCGGGAGGAAAATGTTTTCTTTTCCCCGTGGAGATTTTGTCCACGTCCCGGGGGCTGGTACGGAATACACGAAATATTTTGTCGTTCGTGCCACTTTGTGAACCGTCCATAAACGGATTCGCCGGTCGCCTGTTTGAACGTCGTCGAATTTTAATTGGGTAGGTACCGTCTTTTATATTTTGAAGTTGTGGCGAAGGTAATTTGAAAGGTAAATTGAAAGGTAAAGTAATGAAAAATATTTTAATCAGACATCGATTATATCGTTGGTTAAAATGTCAAAGGGCATAAAGAACAAATTGGCGAAAATGACTTTTCAACACAGATGTACCTATTCAGTTTTTCGAGCTCTTTGGATGGGTATATGCGAGTGTCGCACAAGGCGACTATGGGTAAAGATATCGTTATAGGCAGCATTAACCGCCTCCGAGGTCTAGCGGTTGGCCTACTGGAATTAAGATCCCGAGGTCCCGGGTTCGATCCACAGGGGGGTAAAAATTTGTACTCTGGTTGGTTGACTTCTTTCAAGCCCGCCTGGCTAGCTACCACCGTCTTATCAAAATCTGGCGCCGTAATAATAATGCTAACAGCAGCATTATTGTGTTCCGACAATTGTGATAAGATAGCCAGCCCCTCTGTGGTTGAGGGTTCCAGGTGGAGCTCGATTCCATCTTCGGCCCTTATCGTCACTTACCATCATCAGGTGATATGAAGGGCAAGAGCTTCACTGTGTAACGTAAAAAAGGAGCGTTCCTTTTACATCACCTAGAAATAATAGTGCGATTTAGTTTCTGATAAACGGCAATGGGCTCACTCCCTGCCCCTTATATCATGAGACCTAACATGATTCGCGAAACGTGAGTGTCAGTTCACCTCTCTCTACTCTTTCGGCGATAAATAAGCGTTATGTATTTATCGCCCCGTACTACACGGGAGCTAACATAATAGTTGGTGACACTTACATACATACATACATAAATCATATATGTATGTATGTATGTAATCATATATTATGTATCCCCGAAGGGGTAGGCAGAGGTGAACTAGCACCAATAGGTGGCGAGCCTATTGCCATTAATCGGGCACATAAGTCGCAGTACATTGCTAGGTGGTATAAGAGGAACGCTGCTGCCCATTCCTCATCACTGATTTATCCTTAGTCGCCTTGTACGACACCCACGGGAGAGATTTGGGGTGGTGACAATTGTATTCTACTCTGCCGTCACCACGAGGCCTTATATAAATAGGCATGACTTTATGTAAGTAAATATAGTGAAATAGCCGTAACAACCATTCCTTCCCCGTTACCCTATTTAGATAATGATTGATTTAACAGAACTAAAATCTTGTATTAGCACTACAAACGCAACGGACGTTGTTTAGTCAACAGCAGGTCCCAATTTTGATCGTCAATATGCACTCAAAGTCCACAGCGATAAAGCCTGTAATCGATTGGCGAATTTCACTGGACTTGCGCATCCAGACGTGCGGTCGAAAGTACAAGGGCAAGGCTGTAAACACGTCTGTTATAAATTGAAATTGTGCTAACATTATGCGAGGGCACGTTGCCGTGGTAACATTCATCTAGCGTTAATTTATGCGTAGTTAAATGTTAGGAATAGTTTACACTGTGCGTGGTTAGTCGGGTACTTCAAATTCAAGTTTACACTTGACTCTTATGGGTTGGAATGTTGTCATCCTTATCACTCTCTCCGTTCATCGGTTTTTCGATTTGGTCCAGTCTGTCTCTTTTCTATACATTCATTCATCACTCGCACCTTTCTGGTGTGATAAATATGAATTAATTGAAAGGCTTGTGACGACCCGAAGGAATACGATGAAAGGGAGCCGTTTAACTTTGTAAGGACATGTTATGAGAAGGGATGCCATGAAAGTGGGTAAAAAGTTATGGACATAAACGTTGATGGATGTCGAAGTAGAGGAAGACCGCTGAAAAGATGGATGGATTGTGTGAGGTGTGATATGAAGGTGATGGATGTGAATGAGGAGATGACAAGTGACAGAAGAGAATTCGATTTTAATTTTAACATTATATAAATGTTAGAAAAATTAGTACAAAGATTTTGGTGGTTAGAAAAATAATTTCGAAAAACTATGATATACTATCTTGAGGCGGGAATCGAACCCGCGTCCGCTGGAAATTTATTTCTACATTGCGAGGGTACGCGTTGGCTTACAACGTGAAGTGTAAAGGTTAGAAGAATTTCGGCAAGTTAATTAGTGTCTTGGGTGGCCGAGCGGCCCGGATAGCAGCGGACGCCGGTTCGATTCCCACCTCAAGATCATAATTTTTCGAAATTCTTTTTCTAACCACCAAAATCTTTGACAGAAGAGAATTGAGAAAGAGGACATACTGCGCCGGCCCTAAATAGGATGGGACAAGGGCAGAGTGATGATGATATAATAATAATAAATGTACTAATTGACAAATATATACTTAAAAAATATTCTGAAGCAACGCCAATGTAAACGCACCCTTACACAAGTAATGGTTTGTTTGAACTTGTAACTATAAATTTCGAAGTATCTCTAATTATGCAGGGTATAAATTATGCTTGAATGTTTGGAAGTTATTCAATTTACGTTCTCCGGCATACAGCTGATAATATTATGGAGTCTATTTATTTAAAGTTTCCTGTCGTTATTTTAAGATTAGACATAATGGGAAGACGTATTTTGTCTTTCTTGTTTCCTCGTCATCTTGGCTAGGCTCCTACAGCATCCATACATACATAAATCACGCCTATATCCCTGAAGGGGTAGGCAGAGGTGAACAGCCTATTGCCACCTATTGCCATATATGTAATAGTCTACACAACGTCTTGTTATTACGTCAAATTTTCCCAGGCGACCTCGTCCTTTATGCCAAACTGGTCAAGATTGACAATCGATTGATATTTGGCAGTTTTGAAAAATCTGACGAGCTGCTGACTGTGCCTACCTTATTTATGATCTGTTTTCTTTGTTGCAGCTATAACCTTCAAAGAAACGTTCCAGGGAGCAACGACTTCCAAGGTAAACCATTCTACACTGCTACACTATGCGAAGTTCCTTTCGACAGTTGTCAGTCTCTTAATAAAATACTACTATCGTTGTTGAAGCGTGATAATATACCGAATGAGTGATAATATAATAAATAAATACAATTTGCCACAAATTTACCCAATAATATATAAAAAACATTTGCAAAACTGAAATTTCCTTGTAAATTTGACTTAGCGTTGAATGTTCTGGAATGAATTTTGGGCCAAGGAAAAATGAAGCATTCCAAATGTGAACTAGGAACTGCCTCCGATAAATTGACATCGACAAACGAACGCTTTGTTGCATTAACGTCCATTGCTTTTATCAGAATGTTTCGGTTTTAATGTCTTCATTTGGCAACGCAATGTGCAGTAAACGCCAGGGGTTCTGCCAAACGACTTTCGCAGTAGGCAGTTGTGTCTAATGATTTTCAACTTCGTCGGGAGCCGTTGCAATGATTTTATTCGATTTGTTCAGTTTCAGCATTAAGGCGTCGGTCATTTTTATCCCAATCCTATGCTTACTACGAACTTACTACGAACACATAGCGAGATTAAGTTTTAGAAGTTAGATTAAGACAACGCTCTAACCTGCTATAGCATTGTCTTGATAGCGATACAGTTTAAAGTCTGGAATAATGATTGCATCCCACACAGAACAGATTACTTACCATGCATTCGAGGCGCGGAGATTTAAATAATTCATTCTTAACCAAATATGAAATTATTATGACTATTGATTTTGGTCAGTGTTTTTTGCCGTGTGGTGACGGCAGAGTAGAATACAATTGTCACCACCCCAAATCTGTCCCGTGGGTGTCGTGCAAGGCGAATAAGGATAAATCAGTGATGAGGAATGGGCAGCACCGTTCCTCTTATACCTACCACGTAGCAAAGTACTGCGACTTTTGTGCCCGATAAATGGCAATAGGCTCGCCACCTATTACATGGGACCTAGCATAATTGGCGAAGCGTAGGTGCTAGTTCACCTCTGCCTACCCCTTTGGGGATATAGGCGTGAATTATGTATGTGTATGTATGTATGTATGATTTTGGTCACCTGTTCGTTAACTGGTCATTGTGAATATTGCTTTACTCATTGGAGAACAACATGATTGATATTGTGCGATTGAATTACTAAGCTTAATAGTGTGTTTCTTAGAGTAAATACAATATATAATATATTAAATACATTCTATAGAATGTAATATAAATTGTAATATTAAGAAGCAAAATCGAGAAATTGCACAAAATAAAATGATATTTTCGGGTAGTTTATTGACTTAGAAAGTGCAAGTGCTTCAGCAGATAACAATATCATACATTCATACATAAATCACGACTATATCCCCGAAGGGGTAGGCAGAGGTGAACTAGCACCCGTGAACCGTCATCTCATATCATCATTTTGGATCTATTTTCACTGTTTTCTTCATCGTTCCAGAAGTCACTTTCGTCAGAGCCAAGCGGGACTTGGTATCGAGCAATATTATCATCACGCAGAGATTCAGCGAGAAAATCGTCACGCCTGGTGAAGATGTAAGCATTGCAATGAAATTATAATAAGCCAGTATACTCACCCTGTCCCTCTCCCGTGTGTGCCACTATAAATATAAATAGTTATAACACCTTATGAATAGGTAATAATAGTATGATGAAAAATGGCCATCAGCATAGCCTGACACATCACCTACAGCGCTAGCAGTTAATATTTTATTTGTACTTGGTTCGGTTGGTGGTAGGACTTATTTCAAGTCTGTCAGCCATAATAATAATGTTAACAGCACTATGTGTTCCGACAATTGTGATAAGATAGACAGCCCCTCTGTGGGTGAGGGTTCCAGGTGAAGCTAGATTCTATCTTTGGCCCTTCAGTCTTACCTTACCTTACTTATCGGCCCTTATTATAATAGAAAACAATAAAAAGGAGAAAATTAAACTAGTCCCAAAAAAATCGCATAGCTAATAAGTTAAATTAACGTTAACCTAAATTGCGTCAGTTAACTCACTAATGATAATGACACATTGACCGCAATGATGTTAAACGATGCGGAATATCGTAATGGGGAGGCTAGAAAGGGGTATGAGGGAGATAGTTGTGGGAAGGGTGGACAATAAATCCTATATATGTTCACGACATGTCGTGTGTCTCGTTCTGGCGTTACCTATTAGCTAAATTTGTCATTACTTGATGGCCGGTTTAACGGTCATATCGGTTTGGCTATCAGCCAAGAGGTTCCAGGTTCGAATTCTGCTAGGGGTAAATGTTTGTAATGAACACAGACATACATTTTTCTCGAGTCATGGTTGCTTATAATTGTTTATGTAATATATTAACATTGATATATTACTTTAGTAATTATGCGGCCAGTAACACAAGTGCTTTATGCTACTTACTTTGGACTAGATGATAGTGTAAGATTGAAATATTATTATACTTTTAATAAGTTACAAAGCCTTTTAGCGTAATTTTAAGCCCATATATAAAAAAGATGTAGGGTGCTATCATGTTGATGCAATGTTTAATCTCTCTTAGCACCATTACCAGCCTCGGTAATTTAATCTAATGTGTCTTTTGCAGGGTTGAGTGTTCGCTGGTCTTTATCGATCTTTTCAATTATAAATTTAATAATTTATATTTCAGATAAGTCTACAGTGCACAGCTACCGCCTCGAGACCGCCTAGGTTTATGTGGGAAAGAGACGGAATTATGATATCATCGAATACAGAACCTAGGTATCATTAATAATTTATTTTCTTATTTAATTTTTTTTGTAAGGAAAAATATAATTGATAAGCTTCCGCTTAAGCAGTAATTCAAATATTTTTTACTGAAAAAAGTTGGTAAACAAATTTGCATGCCTTTGGTAAAAGAGAACATTCTAGAAATGTTATTTGGTAGGAGCGGAATCCTATACTTAGCAACCACATAAAAAAATAGTATGCATCGGAAATCATTCAGATCGGGCCGCTTGCTCAGTGCTTTCGCCCATAAGAGGACTTATTATTATTAAGGGACTAAGCATAAATTATATCATGTAAATTCTCTGAGCAGATATAGCTACCTTATAATATTGAGCATTAACTAATAGCCTTGATTTTATTTCATCCAAAAAGTTGTTCAATTTTATATATACAAATATTATAAGGCTGAAGAGTTTGCTTGTTAGTTTGTATGGTTCGTTGGTTGATTAAACGCGCTAATCTTAGAAACCACTAGTTCAAATTGAAAAATTATTTTTGTGTTGGTTTTTAGATACACCTTGGGGCAAATGATGTCCTCAACAGGAATGGGAGTCATATCACAACTAAATATATCAAGAACGAGAGTCGAAGACGGAGGTCTATACTCTTGCATAGCGATAGAAGGCGATTCAAATCTACTTCATACGGCAAGGATTGATGTCTACGGTAAGTTTTACATAGCTTTATTTCTTCCATATTTAAGAAGATTTGAAATTGGTTTATATTTTTAAAAGCAACAGTTTAAATAATGATTTATTTGAAACGATAATCAATATCAAATGCTTATGCAGTTTAGTTTTTCTATCTCGTTAATATTTGATCAATTAGTCCAATTCTACAAGAAATTATTTATTTACGAAAGAAAAATTCAGTAGGTATTGATTTTAAAATACCAATATCTCTATTGACGATTCAAAAACTCAAACCCAACCGTAAGTTATCCGTCGATTTCATCTAGAATTAGTTTAGGGCATGAAATTGCACATGTACCAGTTACTGTGACAGACAATTTAATAATTGTGACATTACCATTAGGCCCACCATACATAAGGACTCTTCCGCCTATAAAAGTCCAAAGTGGCGAAGCATTGAAACTCAGGTGCCCTTACTACGGATATCCCATAAAGTAAGTCATTTCAATACTCCTTAAATTATTGTAGACAACTCCGAATGCAAAAGCTAATTATCAGAAAATCAAATAACCCAAATTTCAAGAGACGCAATTATTGGAAGTATTGCTCGCAGACATTCCGCTAAAGGTTCCATCCATTCAGATAATACCTTCGGCTCATTGGAAGTCTTTGTCCGCAATTAATGACATGAATTAGTTGCTGTTATTGAATTTTAAGAGCTACGAAATCAATCTAGCGACTAAAATACTTGAAATATGCTATTGAAGTATCTTTCTATAGAATACGTCAATAGTAAACCTTTATTAATACTGAATAACATGGTAACAATGTTTCTAGCAAACTAGAATGGGAACACAAAGGCAAGAAGATAATTAGCACTTCGCTATCCCAACATGGTAGGTATAAACGTACGTTTGGTAGTAACACAAGAAGGAAACGAAGAAAACGCCAAATATATGAGCCGGGTGAAGATGGGGTTCTGAACATACCAAGGATCGTGAAAGAAGAAAATGGAGATACTTACACTTGTATTGTGTACAGTCCTTCAGGAGAAATGGCAAGGAGGTGAGTAGTTTCATGCAAAAATTGGTCAGCAACTTACGCATGCCCAACAGCGGTATTATTAGTTTCCACTGCTAGGGCATTGGTCCTCCTACGAGAAGAAGTATGCAGACAGCATGATTCATAATCCATAAGCAAGCAGGATCAGTGCTTAGTTCCTAGTAGACGCTAAGCATAGAGAAAGTTGGTCATAGTAAGTTCAAACAATCTTTTTAAATGATGAATAACTATTTGAATTACCCTATTGCTATATAACGTGTTTTGATAATCTTGATTTATTGTAATTATGATATTGTGATAGAGGGCGACTTAAAAACTGAACGGAGATTGCATTAAAGATGATAGTATGAATGACAAAGGAGTAGATGATTTTATGAGAGCTGACCGAAATGTTTAAATAAGAGTATAAAACTAACTGCGCGGACACCAGATAAAATGGGAACAAAAATACACGCTTGCAGTGTTATTAAAATTTGTTAAAGAAGTGTTGAGAATCTAAAATGTTGTCACTTTTTTCACCACCGTTGCTGTTTTCTATCATAATAAATTAAAGTGTTTTTGTTATAAGCTGTCAAACGCGATTGAAATAAACTCGAACTCGAATTCAAATTAAAAACTCAATTAACTCGAACTCAAATTTATATCTATTTTTAGATCTTTCGAAATACAAGTAGTAGAAGCCCCTGAACTAGACGAGCTGAGAGTTGGTACCGGATTAAAAGAGGGTCAAATAGTTCAAATCACATGCAACATCATCAGTGGAGATCCACCAATTTACTTTTCCTGGCTCAAGGACGGAAAGAAAATCCCGCCAAATTTAAAGGTCAGTTCTATGAGTTACTTTAAGGATTATTTTTTATACGGAAACCACAAAATTACATTCATTCAGTAACGCTTTTTCGATGTGACGGGTGATATTAATTAAAAGTGGGAGGAGGGCAGAAAAAGAAAAATTATAGATACAGAAAAGACGAAATTTTTGATAGGGGCTTTAAAATTTACGGAATTTTATATTATACTACACAAGGATAAAGAAGCATTTATATCTACCAGGATTCGAACCCGGGCCGTCCTCTTCACCTGACCATTCCAACAACCACCGTCATAGCCACAACCTTTGAGAGTCAGAAACAGTATGACGAGAACCAACCTGAAATTAAACGCCTTGTAACAAAGTTAGAGTGGTTCTTAATACTACCCTGAGCAACTCCTCACTAAAACTTCTTTATAACAGATTACGGAGAGGAGCGCGGAACTTTTCAGCGTGCTGATTATAAAGAGAGTTTCTTTGGAGCACTGCGGTAAATACACTTGCATCGCCACGAATCACGTCGGAAAAGTTAATCAGACTGCAGACCTTTTTATCAACGGTGAGCCCTTTCGTAATGCTAAAAGGTTTTTTCAACACAATTGCTCGTAAATTGACTATTATTACACCGTTTTAAGGCCCATAATGCAGCATATTATGCACTCGTGTATAATATATTACGCACTAGTCCGTAATCATATATTTTTTAATTCTTTTTTTTTTGGTTAATTCTCCCTATATTTTTAGGGAAGCATAGGGACTACCCAATACAGCCATGTCTTTAGTATATTAAGTCTGTATTCGTATGTGTGAAATGAATAAACATGAAATTAATTTTACGTTCACACATTTTAACGCATTTAGGGGGTGCTCGGCGCGAATTTAAGGTAACAGAGTTCATGATGGCGACTGATCAGGGGGCCTACCGCCTAACTCGATAGCTAAAGCAAAAGCTATAGTTTATAACATCATGCTGTCATTTCGCACCAAATGTACCTAAACTATCAGCGATAGCTTTGAACAAATTATTACCAAATGATTTTGTATGAATTTGGCACAAAATCCGTACCGCCTAAAAGTTCAGGATGGCTGCTATAGCCGTAAGCAGTGCATTGCAATATAGCAATCATCAGCAATCGAGTTAGGCGGTAGGCTCGCAGGTGGTGAAAAACCACTATAAAATTCTCTACAACAAACACGTCACGAGACTTATTTTCAATAATTCCTCATAATTGAACGAACGGCAACACAGATCCTTAAGCATCAAAATAACACCACTTTGATTGCACAAAATCCACTCTGAAACAATTTATGAATTAATAAAAAAAATCTGACTTTGTCTTTGAATTTGAATTTGTCTATGGACATTGAATATTTTTACGAATATTAAATTATTTTAGAGTTAAGATGGCAAATAAACATTTTATTCCATTTTTATAAACATAAATTAACTATCGTATTTAGAAACACTATGTTTTTTATTTTGCTGCTGCTTCGGATGCACTGCCGGTTTTTCTGTGCCTTTTGAAAAGTTTTTTTGTGCGTTTTATTAAATTAATAATTGTGTCAGAGCGATGTTTACTGTTAAAAAATGTGTTGTTTTGTGTAATAATGTCTACGGCGATGAAAAATATAAAGATTTAGTGAAACAAAAGTGCATTTGATGAGAAAGGCGATGAGCATTTTCCTGGTCGATTTATTTCGTCAGTCTCCATCAGTAGGCTGTTAGTGTAAATTTGCCGCCAAACTCTCCTTAAATGCATTAAATCGTGATACATCCGCGTTTTAATGCGATTAATACTGAAGAAAGTAGACTACATCAGATGAGGCTGTATGTGCTGGTTTCCTTTGCCGTCCCTAGTAATAAGGACAATTAAAAAAGAACAAAAACCAAACTTGTAAGCGCTATTTTCCGTAATTATTTGGTAAAGTTAATACCAATTTAACAATACAAGTTTGTTTTTTCCCCGCAATTGTGTTGAAAAACGTCGTATGCAACTCATATGCATTGATCATTACACACTCAGGTTCCTTACCGCGCTCGCCTGCGGCTCGCGCTTGCTATAATGCCTCGTATGTAATGACCAACGTAGCATACTCGTAGCATAATATACTATTACTTAACACATCACCGAGGGTAAACACAGAAGTTATTCTTCAAGAAACTGTTAAAGAGTACGTAAGTAATACTTGGGAAAATATTAAAATAGCATACTGTACAGTAATAGCTGTAAGGAAAGCTTCTAAAGATTTCGCTTCATGAAGAGAAATTGTATTTGAATGAAAGCATCGCGAATCAAAAGATTTGTGGGAGCAATCTTGTTATGAGTTTACTTTGATACGTATTTTATTCAGAGCTATTTAAAGAGACTTGTATAGGATTAAGTATTTCATTGCCAACGCAATTATTAAATTACTGAATAAAAGCCAAATATGGTGGGAGCCGCTAGTAAACACGATAGAAGTACTTGTAATACGAACAGCTAGTTTTCAATATGATAGGATTTCAATTTTTTCAAGTAAATATTTGTTTATTACAATTATAGGCCTTGTTCTACTAATAGAGTAGTGTGCAAAAGTCTTTAACTCGTTATCTTTTTCGCATAGAATTTACTGATTCTAATTGCATGGTTGAGATTAACAGTCAGTCTTATAATAATAATAACAAGTCAGGCTACGAGTCATCTGTGCATGCATCATAATGTTCAAAAAATAATAAATTATTTTCAAGATGAAGCAGCACAGATTGAAACTTGTACTTTTTATATTTACTAATGCACGCAGGACTCGCCTAATTGGGAGGCCAGATATCTATTTAGTACCTACATTTACGTTGGTGTAAAGTTATGTAATAGAAGGAATACGGAGCGAGTATTTTGCAAAAGGTTTCCGTTTTGTAGGCAATATTTTTATATCTCTCAATATTAAGAAGCAGAAGTAGCAAGCATGTTTTTTTTTCTGGCGTTACGCCTGGCTTTATATTATTAAATCTTTTTTGTATTGGATTAATCAGAAGACTGCTTCTTTAGGTAAATTTTATAGTAACAACTTACAGTTTTACTTTAAGCGCCCGTTTTAAAGAGAATGGTTACTAGCAATCCTAATTTCTAAATAATATATAATCTAGAGGAACTTGATAAATTCAAACTTCTATAATTTTTATTTATCACTGATGCCATGGAACTGAAAATAAACGCAGTTAACGATTTTGTGGTTACCTTAATTGAAGTCGAGATGGATTGAGAGCAGTATACAATTGTCACCACCACAATGTCTCCCACGGGAGGCGTACCTATAAGGGGACTAAGGGTTAAAACTGTAATAAGGGATGGGTGTGTTTGCGAAATGTGCGTCTTAATACACCCCTGCTTATACAAGCAGGCGTTATTTGTGTAATGTAAAGTGATATTGTCGGTTATCTGTTCTTGTTGAGTAAAATTGAATTTCTATTTTGTTAACTCACATCAAATTTAATGACTTTATTCACAGTTGCCCCAAAGTGGATAGAAGAACCTGTGAATACATCGCTTTTACTTGGACAACGGGGTGTTGTGTACTGCAACGCTAACGGATATCCCATTCCGCAAGTTCACTGGATGAAAAGAGATGGTAAGATAATAAGCCTTTACATATCAAAATGAAATTAACTTGGCAAATTTATTTATCTGAAAAATGTTACATTTATAACGTTAACAGAAACAGAAGTCCTGGAATTATTAAACACAACTCCAGTTAATGTAATAACAAAATTATCTATTTACGAGTTCAAGTAAAATTACACACCGTTGAAAGAAGAACGATCCCAAAATTAATTCGAGTGAAAACAACAAATGTTTACCCAAATAAATCCATTCACAGTTCTTAATGATTTACAAATTCAGCTCAGGTGTTTACATTCCAGCGTAACTAAACTTCAAGTAAATTGGTTTGCGTCTTTGAAGAAGATTTATTACCCCGCGTAATCAGAATCTCTTTGATACTAAGTCTTAAGGTCCCACCCTAAAGATATTTTGGAAAATTATGGAATGTTTCATTTAATTGAGCCTATCGTTAAAAAGGTTACGTCGATCGTGATCAGGAACACGGCGATTCAGAAAAATTTTAAAGAATAAATTAAATAAGAAATGTTATTCATTACTCGTTCGTCACTTTCCCAATTTCTCCGACAGGTTGTGTCGTACAAGGCGACTAAGAGTTGGTAGCACCGTGACTCTGATACCACCTAGCATTACACTGCGATTAACGTGCCTAACCTGGCGAAATGTGGATGTTCTATCTGCCCCTTCTGGGATAAATAGATGGGATTTATATATGTATGTATTTTAAAAAATTAACAGGTATAGCAAAAATAGAGTAATTTGGTCCACATTACTTTTAATTAAATATTCCCGGGAGCGCCTGATCTCTGTAATATAATCAGGATTTTGTCCTTGTGGAAACCGTTTCAAGTTATTTCTGAAAAATAAGGAAAATAATCTTTACATCGAGAATTGTAATATAAAAAGAAATCAGACTGATTATATTTATAATATTCAAAATCATTATGAATAAAGAGGATGTAATTTTGTAACATTTCAGCAACTCTAGGAATTTGGAGACCAGTATTGGATTTGGCTGGTGGCGGTGTAATGAGCTACCCGAACGGAACTCTAATAATTGAGGTTGTATCATTACCCGATGAAGGAATGTATGCTTGCAACGTTGAAAACGGTGTTGGTGATCCACTTAACAAGAACCTTTGGATTAGTGTAAATAGTAAGTTGACATCAACTTATTTACGCTATATTGATAAATGGTTCTCTCAATAATTAGATTTATTCTCTACCTTTCTAGCTCTCCTGGCTTAATGTCTAGTATTTAAAAATAAGGCTCCGTTTAAAAAAAATCTTTCTTTGAACAAAATGGATAAAGATACCAAAACGTTTCTCTATAAAATGCGGAGCCATTTCTTTGTCTTCAATTAATTGCTATTCTGGTTTTAAGCAACAAGAATGTACTGCCTTTACAGAAAAAAAGATAGTCGTGCAACACATTGCTTTATACTAAAGCGACACAACTCCACAAAAGGCAACACTTGTTTGTTGTTGTAAATCTATGTTTTTATGGTTTAAAATTAAATGAGAAGCTCGATATTTACCAATATGTACTAAGGTTATTGGATGGGTAATCAAAAATATATTATCTTTAGTTCCTCCGTTCTCAAGGCACGTTAAGCCTTTGGTCCGGCTGAATCTGCAATCGTTAATACCCACCAATCTGTACTGGGCCAGAGCATGGTGGTTTATAGCCCATTCTCCTATATTATTCTATCTATAGTGAAGCTGTGTCCTATCAGCGGGACATTAAAGAGCTGGAAATGATGATGGTGAGGACTTCAATAATTAAGTACGTTATTAGGTTCTCTACCTTTTGTATTTAAGAAACGATAAGAAATTTACATACATACATACATACAATCACGCCTATATCCCCGAAGAGGTAGGCAGAGGTGAACTAGCACCCACGATTCGCCAATTATGTTACGTCCCATGTAATAGGTGGCGAGCCTATTGCCATTTATTGGGCACAAAAGTCGCAGTACATTGCTAGGTGGTATAAGAGGAACGCTGCTGCCCATTCCTCATCACTGATTTATCCTTAGTCGCCTTGTACGACACCCACGGGAGAGATTTGGGGTGGTGACAATTGTATTCTACTCTGCCGTCACCACACGGCAAACCACACGATAAGAAATTTGACATCATAAAACAAAATTATTTGCAAATATTACTACTATTTTGATTTTAATTTGAACATAATATAATATATAACAATTTCCTTCTATTTATGTGTATTTTAAATAATTCTAATATTTCATTTAGAGCCAGTGCACTTTGATTCCATCGGCTCAAATCTGACAACTAAGGCGGGTTTACCAGCTACGTTGACATGTCGACCGCTAGGCGACAGCCCGATCAGAGTCAAGTGGAGCTTGAAGGGGAATCAACTAGATTTTAAGTCATCAAGGTCAGTGCTTAGAAAAATACTATTCAATCACAAAATAACGACAGTGTCAACATACTTTTTCTGTAGCAGCCGTGTGATAAATATCAGTAGAATAGATTTTAGTTGGTAAATTCATAATTATATGAATGGTACACAGTTGTGTAGACGATTTTATAATTTTACCACTTGGTTTTTTAACCGACGAAAAAACAGAGAAGGTTACTCAATTCGTACGCATATGTTTTTATTTGAACAATCACTCAGTCCTACAAGATGGTCAAATATAATTAACGCTTACATAGAGCCATCTAAGAATTGAATACGAAAATTAAACGTTGACAGTGCCTTCATAAAAAGCAAGATTCGAAACTTACTTTCTGAACCAGCAGTTGCCAATATTAGTTCGGGAATAGTCTAAGAGATGGCGCTAGTGAACGTGATTGAACGAACGCGAACATAGACCCCTGAAGTGTTATTTCGCACAGTTTTAACGCAAATGGAAGGTGGAGGGCTTTTCTTGTTTAAGTATTTTCTGTAAAGAGAATATTTGATTACAAAAATCTTGTATTTACAAAAAAAATATTGTATATACCCATCAAAATATTGCATTCCATGTCTTACTAAGATGACTAACTGCCGCACTCAGAGACGTCAAATAACGTAAATGAGTACTTAACGTCAAAGAATGACAATTCAAAACTAGTCGCTATTCTTGCCGGGTCTATGGTCTAGATTTGAATGAAATTTGTTGACATTAAATACTCATTAAAGTTAATTGACGTCTCTGAGTGCGGCAGTTAGGTACCTATGTATATTTTTGCAGAGTTACCGTATCAGACACATTAACGCACAATGGTGTGAAGAGCGTGATCAACATAAACTACGTAGAAATCCGAGATGGGGGAACTTACGAGTGTCGAGCTAGCAACCCTTACGGTGTTGCCACATACAGCATCAACCTGGATATACTAGGTAAGAAAACTAGGCTTCTCAATACGGAGAATGGCTATAGTAATATCATCAAACTATCCATTACCTTTTTTGATTCTATTATAATTCATCACGCTGGAAAGGTGCTAGTGATAGATGAATATATAGAGAAGTGGTGAAAAGGACTTTCGAGACGAGAGACCGATGACCGAAGTGAATTTTTGGGATTTTTCTTCCAATCCACATAATGCTCTGAGTTATGTCTTAGGTTTTATAGCGGGTATACCTGCCTGACACAAATCCTCTATCGGTATGCTGTTGTTGATGGTTCGCCCTCAATCATTTAGATAGCCTAATGGTTTGATAGTATATAAATTGTATATTTAGTGCTCCTGAATTTTTTTCTAATTTTGTAGAACCACCAACACCACCACTGGACTTACAAATCGATTCCGTTACCAGTAGCTCGGTGAAGCTCTCTTGGCGAGACACCATCAGCACTCATGTGCAGTATTATACTGTTCAGTATACCACCACGGATTTCATGATGTGGGATACAGCAAAGAGCATTAATATCACAAGGTAATTTAGCTATAACTTCGTTAGTCTCTTTAATAATTGTAATTGACGACTAACTGCCGCACTCAGAGACGTCACTTAACGTTAATGCGTACTTAATAAAAAAAAAATTAAAACTAGTCGCTGTTCTTGCCGGGCCTATGGTCTAGTTTTTAATGGCATTTTTTCGTATAAATTAATTATAAAACTATTCGATTTTAATTTTAACATTATACAAATGTTAGAAAAATTTGTACAAAGATTTTGGTGGTTAGAAAAAGAAGCAGCGGATGCGGGTTCGATTCCCGCCTCAAGATCATAAATTTTTCGAAATTCTTTTTCTAACCACCAAAATCTTAATTATTAAAGTAAATTGAAGTCTCTGAGTGCGGCAGTATGTAACCAAAATAAAATTGAGAAGTGTTTTCTTATTTGGCGTAACCTGGTAGATTAGTCTAGCCGTCTCTCTTTCACAATCATGCCAAAAGAGTCAGAGTGACGGCTAGCCTAAAATGAACGCACTCATTTTGCAGATTCAATCCGCTGATGTTCGTTCAGTCTAACCAAAGCAAGGAAACTAATATAAATCTATGTGCCATGTGGTGACGGCAGAGTAGAATACAATTGTCACCACCCCAAATCTCTCCCGCGGGTGTCGTACAAGGCGACTAAGGATAAATCATTATGAGGAATGGGTAGCAGCGTTCCTCTTATACCACCTTGCAATGGCAATGTACTGCACTTTTGTGCCCGATAAATGGCAATAGGCTCGCCACCATTACTTGGGACCTAACATAATTGGCGAAACGTGGGTGCCAGTTCACCTCTGCCTATCCCTTCGGGGATATAGGCGTGATTTATGTATGTATGTATGTATATAAATCTATACCACTAGGTCATAAGATTAAAATTGTTAGTAACGCTATGGACTCAGGTCCGAAATAAAAAGTTTATTATTATAAAAGTATTTAACCAAAATATTCTACGACACGGGTGGTATAAAGGCTACTTAACTGCCGCACTCAGAGACGTTAAATAACGTTAATGAGTCCTTAACGTCAAAAAATGTCAATTCAAAACTAGTCGCTATTCTTGCCGGGTCTATGGTCTAGATTTGAATGAGAATTATTGACAATAAATACTCATTAAATTTAATTGACGTCTCTGAGTGCGGCAGTAAGTGTTTTTATTTATTCCAAATTCCATTTCAGACAGGACGGTGATACCAGGCAGAGCATCGAGCTGAGAGACTTACAACCTGCTTTGGACTACAGGGTCCGCATCGCCTCTGGGAACCAAGTGGACTTAAGCCCATACACGCAACCAGTTCACTTCACTACACTCCAAGAAGGTACATACATACATACATACATAAATCACGCCTATATCCCCGAAGGGGTAGGCAGAGGTGAACCAGCACCCGCGTTTCGCCAATTATGTCAAGTCCCATGTAATAGGTGGCGAGCCTATTGCCATTTATCGGGCACAAAAGTCGCAGTAAATTGCTAGGTTGTACGAGTATAAGAGGAACGCTGCTGCCCATTTCTCATCACTGATTTATCCTTAGTCGCCTTGTACGACACCCACGGGAGAGATTTGGGGTGGTGACAATTGTATTCTACTCTGCCGTCAGCATACGGCGTCAAAGAAGGTAAGGTCTTTATAACAGTATTTCAGTCTCATAATCAGCATTATCATTCGCCTGTACTGATTCCAGATTATCTAGGGCTAACGTAGTTTTGTCATTAGTACCATTAAGGCCCTATACACAAATCTGCGATGTGACGTCGCATCGTAAGATCTGTGCGCTCGCACGCCACATCGCAAGAACCTGCGATTGTGCAAGAATGGCATTCATGGCATCACGTCTCATAACATCTCCATACCGAGCTAAACGGCTCCCTTTCATCTTCTCTGTTACTGGCGCCACTTTCAGACTCCCTCCATGCGCTTTTAATAACTATTTATTATATATAATATGTACTGATGACAAGCAAATGTCTATTAACATACTGCACTGACCTCATATAAACTGGGAACAAGGCAGGACGATGATCATATACGATATTTTATAGGAACCAGTGTGCACTCTGATCCGTAGAAAGATAACCGTCTCCGTGGTCTAGCAGTTCACTCACCGAAATTAAGATCCAAAGGTTCCGGGTTCGATCTTAGCTGCCACTATCTTATCAAAATCTGTCGCCATAATAATAATGTTAACAGCATTATTCCGACAATTCAGATAAGATTGGCAGCCCCTCTGTAGTTGAGGGTTCCAGGTGAAGCTCGATTCCATGTTCAGCCCTTATCGTCACTTACCATCACGTGAGATGAAGGGCAAGAGCTTCCCTGTCTAACATAAAAAAATATTTGTATTTGCGTTTCAGCACCATCATCAACACCGTTGGGCGTTCAAGTCCAACAAACTGACAACCCTGGAGAGCTGCATGTGTCATGGATCCCTCCCCCTAGGGAGAGCCACAACGGTCTCCTGCAGGGCTATCACGTGAAAGCAGTACCGAGAATTAGTGGAGAATCCGGTTTGTATAGAAAAGAAAGGATCCTCGTATGCTTAGGTCTACTGGTCGAATGGCTTTCGGCCATGAGGTCCCAGGCTCAAATCCTGGTGGGGGCAAATGATTTTGATTAATATTTGTTCTCAAGCAATCAGGCTCGCTGCTTTTCTATTAAAAGGTTAAAAATGAGGAGTTTATTTGTGCTTGAAAAATATAGTACTCTCAATATTTTCTCAAACAAATGGGCTTATGTATTTTCTTAGAAACATAACATTAATCATGTTACTTATTGACCTCATCATAGGTCATTTAATTTTAAGCTTTATTTCAAGCATAAAATCTCACGTCGCTGGCTTCGCTGCGATGAACTGACGAAAGTATGCACCCAATGTTGATACTACCAGTTAAGCTATCATCCAATTAAGTAATTTAAAATTCCACATGAAATCTCTAAAGGTTAACTGTTACTGTAGCAATATTTTAAATATCAGCTCCTGCGTAATGCCTATTGCCATGCACCCGGCCCTATAATTGATCGTGCTATCCTTTTCACCTTAGGTATTTATAATTAGTTTTTAATGTCTGTTCTGAATTAGTTCCATTTATTTCCAGGGCCGAATGACACACAGACCAAAACGATGAAAGTCATATCCAGGAAAGGAAAACAGGAGACCACGCTTACCGGCTTATTGAAGAATACCAGGTAAATTATCTCATTCTTTTTCCTTCCCTGCTACTAGAATATTTCTTCTCCTAATGGGCTGAATTATAAAACGTTTGGTGTCAGGTGGTTAGCCATAAAAACCAAGCCAAATCCTAACGTAATCTGACTAAACGAAATGTTCCAATCCTAAATCATTTGAAGCTTGCGTTGAGTGAAGTTGAAGAAGAGTATCAGCCCAGTATCTCATCTAGCCCAAAGTAAGCCTAAGCACTTGTGTTATGGATACTAGATGACGGACATATTTTTAATATAACTATGTATATAAATGTTGAAAATATACTATATAAACATATACACAACCATGACTCAGGAACAAATATTTTGTGTTTATCACAAAATTTGCCCCTACTAGGATTCGAACCCGGGACCTCTTGGCCAATACCCAGCGATCTGAGCATTCGACCAAGCCGGCCGTCGACCAGTAACATCATTATTTTTCAGATACGCAATAACGGTCAGTGCGTTCAACTCTGCCGGCAACGGTCCATTCTCACTTCCAGTCTATCAAGCAACAAGAGAGGGAGGTGAGTTCATTGCGCAAGAATTCTTAGTTTGACAGCAGAAAAGAATACTATTGTCACCAAGTCATACAAGGCGACTAAGGATTAAGGTCCATAAACATTAAACAATCAATCTCGACCGTGATCAAATTATATGATTACAATCCATAATGATAGAAGCCGGGTTACCAATCTACTTGGTACACTTTATAACGAGTACTTTATACTGTGGATCGTGATCATTGATTTTGATCGCGGATTGTGATCGAGACTGACTGTGTACGGGCTGCCCATGAGACGATAAGTAAGGGCAGCAGCATTGATCTTATACAGCCTACTTCTTCCTTACCTCTTTTGATTTGTGAAAAAAATGTTTCAGCGCCCGAACAGCCGCCGTCTGGAGTCGAATGTCGAGGCGTATCTTCTTCGTCGCTAAGGATTTCTTGGCAACCGATAACTTCACCGGGCGCTACTCTGCTAGGCTACTCGATACTGTACGGTACAGAAGGTGAGTTTTAATTGTACAGAAAACCTTTTTGAGGCCTCCTGCTCTATCTTAACTCGGAAGTTTTTGACCTCTTCTGTGGTCTAGGGGTTCACCCACCACCATCTGATCAAAATCTGTCGCCATAATAATAATGTTACCAGCATTGTGTTCCGACATTTTGTAATTAGATAGCCAACCTATCAGGGATTGAGGGTTCCAGGTGAAACTCGATTCCATCTTCGGCCCTTATCGTCACTCACCATCACTTTAGTTAATAAAGAAAAAGTGGTCGTAAAAATAACTGTCTATATTTTTCGAAAAAACACCTGACTGATTCTGACCTCTTTCTTTTTCTTAGTCACATTTTTTGAAACATTTATATAGTTTTTAATCCAAAATCAAAGAATAACCTTACTTTACATTCTAGAGGGCCCACTCCAGAACATCAGTTCTCTGCACACGGAGCTTTATCTTCAAGCGCTGCTCAAGTACACCAACTACACCATCAAAGTGGCTGGCTTCTCCAATTATGGGGTCGGGCCGTTTTCGTATCCAATCGTCTGCACCACCCTGCAAGATGGTAAGTTTGGTTCAGAATACAATTGTCACCACCTTTTCTTTGTCGCCGGTGTCGATCTGCCTGTTTTCACCCCCGACTCTTGACTTTAAGTCCCTTCAAATACAATGCGTTGGTGAATACTTAGATTAGATTTTTTGATATCAGCGTTAGATTCCCTATATCTGTTGCCAAGGGGTCAGGGCTGTATCCTAGATGTTATAACATAACTGCCTATTTGGTTTTAAAGCAATGTTAAAAGGTCTTCTTGCTGTTGAAGTCCTGCAGAAGCGAAATGTTTATATTCGAGGTCATTTTAGAATTTAGACCATTATCATGAGAGTGTCAAATTTTTCAGTTCCAGGCCCACCGTCAGCTATTAAGGTGGTGGTGTCATCTGCCACTTCTCTCCTCGTCAGCTGGAGAAGGCCAGACCAACCCAACGGGGAGATATCTCACTACACCGTGTACGCGAAACCAGTTTCGAGGTCAGTGCCCATGATGAAACTATCAGCAATTTCTTTGATATAATATACATACATACATAATTCACGTCAATATCCCCGAAGGGGTAGGCAGAGGTGAACTAGCATCCACGCTTCGCCAATTAGGCTAGTCGCAGTACTTTGCTAGGTGGTATATATAAGAGGAACGCGCTGCTGCCCATTCCTCATCACTGATTTATCCTTAGTCGCCTTGTACGACACCCACAGGAGAGATTTGGGGTGTTGACAATTGTATTATACTCTGCCGTCACCACACGGCCAGTGACATAATATACTATTTAGAAGAAGAAGAAAAACATTTATTGAGACACAACAGAGAAAAAAAAAATATCAAACATGAAAGTAGTATGTCTCAATTGGTCCCAGCTCAGCATATTGGCAGCCTGAATAATTTTTTTTCAGCATAATAATATATGGCAAAAGGTCGCCACCTATTACATGGGACCTAGCATATTTGGCGAAGCGTGGGTGCTAGTTCACCTCTGCCTACCCCTTCGGGGATATAGGCGTGAATTATGTATGTATGTATTATAATATAAATAAATTTATTATTTGACAATAGGCGAGACAAGCGGCGGGAATTTCAGTGCGAATTCTGCGTCCTTAACTGTTAACACCTTTCCCTAATATAAGCCCTTCATTTGAGTGGAACCTTTCTTAATTGTGCTTTAATTTAGGCACCAAATCCTCAGTGGTAGTTTAATTTTTAAATCATACAATTAGTATATTGCAATAAAATGTGTCGTGGGTGTCGTACAAGGCGCCTAAAGGCTAACTGCCGCACTCAGAGACGTCAAATAACTTTAATGAGAATTTAATGTCAAAAATTTTCTTTCAAATCTAGGCTATAGACCCGGCAAGAATAGCGATTAGTTTAGTTTAGTTTAGTTTAGCTGGGCTTTATCCGCACTTAGCCCCCTGATTGGGCCATTGTACGTGTCTCCCTATTATTGCTACTCCAACCATCCCAGACTATCCCAAAAACCCAGCAGTCTTTTCAGACTGCTGCAAGCTTCCGGGACCGATACTGGGGATTGGAGGAGCCTTGCCCGTTCATCTGCCACGCTCCTGCATTCTATAAGCACGTGCTGTGGCGTTTCTTCTGCCTCCATGCATCCTCTGCATAGAGGGCTGTCCGTCACCCCAATGGTAAATAGGTGCTTGTTTAGGGAGCAATGGCCAGTTATTATGCCTATCACCTTTCGGAGCTTGTCCCTGTTTAAGTTTATGAGGTTGCGAGCAAATCTTTTTGATGCCACCGGAACTGCATTCTTTCAGCTTTTAGCGATTAGTTATGAATTGTCATTTTTTGACGTTAAGTACTTATTAACGTTGTATGACGTCTCTGAGTGCGGCAGTAAGACAGCAATGAGTAAAGGGCAGCAGCGTTCCTAATATGCGACCTAGCAATGTACTGCGATTTCCGTGCCCGGTAAATAGCAAAAGGCTCGCCTATTACATGGGACCTAACTTAGTTGGCGAAACATAGGGGCTAATTCACCTCTGCCTCCGAAAGGGGTACCCTTCAGGGATATAGGCGTGATGTGTGTATGCATTTGTACAATTAGTACGTTATCTAGTATCCATCCATAACACAAGTGCTTATTCTACTGACTTTGGGCGAGATGATTGGTGTGAGTGTGAGAGAGACGATAACTCTTAGCATTCCATGGATCAACCGCCTCCGTGGTCTAATGGTCCCCCCACCGGAATTAAATCCAGAGGTCCCGGGTTCGATCCCCAGGGAGGTAAAAATTTGTGCTCGGTTTGGTTGGTGGTAGGACTTCTTTGAGGTCCGCCTGGCTAGCTAGCACCATCTTATCAAAATCTGTCGCCATAATAATAATGTTAACAGCATTATTGTGTTCCGACAATGTGTGATAAGATAGCCAGCCCCTCAGTGGTTGAAGGTTCCAGGTGTAGATCGATTCCATCTTCGGCCTTTATCGTCACTTACCATCAGGTGATATGAAGGGCAAGAGCTATTCCCTGTCTAACATAAAAAAAAACAAAAAATCACCGTCCGGGTGCCGGGTCCATAGTGTGCCGAAGAGGGAAGTGTCAGTGGCAGCGCCTGGGACTTGTGACCCAAGTGTAGTAGGGATCTCTTGACAGCTCACTTACTTTACTTATTTCTTTCCCGATTTTAATAGTTTAAACTTAAAAGTACCATTTTTCACTCTTTCTTCCAGTACGGGAGCACCTCAAAGCTACCGTGTGGAATCCAGTCACGAACAATCTAGACAGCTAACGTTTCCTCTGTCAGGGCTCTCTGTTGGAAAACAGTACGAGGTGTTTGTTAGAGCACACACAGCAGCCGGTGAAGGAACACCCAGTAACAGGATTCACACGGAATTATCACCCAAGGGTACGTCGTGTAGATAGTGAGCTTAGAACGTAACAATAATTCTTAAGGAAAGGTGTAGATAGAACGCTTTACTAAACAATTTGATTACTTTGGGAAGGCGGCCTGTAACGGGTTTTCTACTTATAACGGCTACTCTCGTGTGTAAACTTATTTTCAAAACCGTTATAATGTTTATTGCTCCCTTGAAAGGACATGTGGAAATTGAAATTCCGATATGTCTCCTTGGGTGTATGTAAACAACTTATACACATTACCCACTTTGGGTGACGTTACCCTATATTAAGTCCCTTGAGCGGCTGTTATACGACATTCTTATGGTACAGTAGCAATACATATCCTTGTGAGTTGGGCTTACCGTGAGAACTCCTATGCCTACCCCTCCGGGGATAAAATATAGGCGTGACTTATGCATGTATGTAAATTATATCTATGTGTATTCAAATGTTATACATATGTACATGCCGTGTGGTGACGGCAGAGTAGAATACAATTGTCACCACCCCAAATCTCTCCCATGGGTGTCCTACAAGGCGACTAAGGATAAATCAATGACGAGGAATGGCAGCAACGTTACTCTTGTACCACCTAGCCATAGCAATGTACTGCGACTTTTGTGCCCGATAAATGGCAATAGGCTCACCTACTATTACATAGGACCTAACACAATTGGCGAAATGTGGGTGCTAGTTCACTTCTGTCTACCCCTTCGGGGATATAGGCGTGATTTATGTATGTATGTATGTATGTATGTACATATTTACGTATCCAATTATTCACAGTGGTAGCTGGAGTCGCTTCTCTTGGAGGTCCAATATCGGTTGGAGTGGGATCTTCACTTCTTCTGGTATGCCAGTGCGTAGGAGTGCCACCACCTAGGACTGTGTGGTACCACAAGTACAACATCATCACCCACCATCCACGGTTCACGAGGAATCATGACGACAGCTTACTCATCAATAGTATGTACTCTAATTAATTCATCGCTTAGAATTTTAAAGCAGATTAATGGTTTTTTTATGCATAGTTAACTCAACCAATTGTTCAAAATTGTTAATAATAGTCTGATATTTAACCATTAGTAACAATTGGTTGAGTTATGCTATGCATCAAAAACCAGGTGACTCAACCAATTATTAAAAATTGTTACTAATGTTTAAATTTCAGTCTAATATTTGACCATTAGTTATGTTTTTTAACAATTGTAACTATGCATCAAAAACCGGACCTTAGTCGAATGCTAAGATGCGCTAGTTATCGGTCCTGAGTTCCCGGGTTTGACTCCTGGTAAGTACAAAGATTTTGGTGGTTAGAAAAAGAATCCTGGTAAGTGTTAAATGTTTGTGCGATGAGCTCCCACACTTGTTCCTGCATGTCATTTTATGACGGCCGCCTTGGTCGAATGCTCAGATTGCTGGGTATTGGCCAAGAGGTCCCGGGTTCGAATCCTGGTAGGGGCAAACTTTGTGATGACCACAATTGTTTGTTTCCGAGTCATGGTTGTGTATATGTTTATGTAGTATATTTTCAATATTTATATACATAATTATATTAAAAATATGTCCGTCATCTAGTATCCATAACACAAGTGCTTAGGCTACTTACTTTGGGCTAGATGATAGGTGTGAGTGTAAATTTTTTTTTTAAATTATTTTATGTAGTATATTTTCAACGTAGGTATTAATTCATCTTATTCTGTCTATATCTTCAAAGATAAATAGGCGTGGTGTAAGTGTGTACTTTTGTTGACATAATGCTTTTATAAGCAAAAAAGAAGAAAGAAAGGATGATAATGAATTACAAGTGAGTGAAAGTCGCGGTTTTGTCTGACCAATATGAATGGAAGATGGGACATCCTATGCTGACACACACCACAATTATTGACGATATTATGTTCTCAACGTCAACATATCATTGACCTTTATGATTTCAGATATAGACCCATCTCTAGGTGGCAACTACACTTGCTTAGCAAAAAACCTGTACGGATCAGACTCTGTGTCGTACGAAGTATCAGTACTTCCAACTCCAGAACCTCCAACTTTGAGAGTCATCGCACATAAGAACGCTTTTCATTTACATTGGGATCCTCCGAGAAAGATCGGAGGGAAAGTGCAGAAGATTAGTGAGTATGCTTACGATTCGTCATGCATTCATTCTACTTTTTGGCTTACAATATTTTTTGGTACATTTAACCTCGATATGCCGTGTGGTGATGATGGAACAAATACAATTGTCACCATATCTCTCTCCCTACGCGGCTGTATAAAACTCGCGTTGAATCTAAGGTTCTCACTTAAATGCTACTTAAACATATTCAGATTTTAATTGCTCCCTTAAAACTTTATTTCTTCTATTGCAAAAATATTTCTCGAGGACAGCGATAAAATGCTTTTTTATTGAGATTCAAAACTTGGTTTATGCAAACAAATCAAATACTTTTTAAGTAACCACAAATTCGATACTAAGGTTGTATCTTCAAAACAATCGATATTGGCGTTCTTAATGGTGAAATTTTGTGCAAAGCCCGTTTATGAAAAACACAAATATTTCTTGAATTTTCAGGTTACAATCTGACGTGGAAAGAAGCTAATGGCTCCTGGCAAGATGCGTGGAGTAGCAAAGGGACTACTCCTCAAGGGAACCAGGAACATACTCTGGAAGGACTGAAATGTGGCACAAAGTATTCTATACGCATGACTGCAGCCAATAGTGTTGGAGCGTCACAACCTACTTACGTGGATGCCACGACTCTTGGAGGAGGTAAGAACAAAGTTTTAGTTCTGACGAAAAATGCAGGTCTAAAATTCAGTACGTTTTTGTATCAAAAATGACATCAAATTTGTCAGAGTAGCGTGATATCGAAGTTCATACGACATCTTACGCTACTCTGACAAATTGGATGTCATTTTTAGTGTTGGAGCATCACAACCTACTTACGTGGATGCCACGCTTGGTAAGGATAGCGCTTATTTTGTCTGTCGAGAACTGGTCTAAAAACTTGTATCAAAAATTACATCCAATTTGTTAGAGAAGCGTGGTGTCTGAGCTCACCACTAAAATTCAGTATTACTTGTATCAAAACTGACATCCAATTTGTCGGAGTAGCGTGATGTCGGAGTTTATTTATACGACATCTTCACAGCTACTCTAACAGATTGGATGTCATTTTTGGTACAAGTGTGTACTGAATTCTAATGATGATGATAATAATTTGATCAATTAATTAGATTGATCAATTGCGATTGACGGCGGTTTCTTAATCAGTAAATTTTAAAAAGAACATACATTTTTTTTTCATGTGACCGGTTTGGTCAAATGGGCAGATCGCTATCTGGTCAAGAGGAAATTTTATGTAGTCTAAATTTTTATGTGTATTAAACTTTTTCTTCTATTTAGCATCCATAACACAGATCCTTATACTACTTACTTTGGGCTAGATAATAAGTGTGAGTGTAAGAAATATTTATTATTTAATTTCAGTGCCTATTTCACCGACCAGTACAGAATGGTTCTGGAGCAACGCGAGTCACATTTACATCCAGCTCAGCGGATGGGACGACAATGGATGTCAAATTACTAGATTCGAGGTGGATTACAGAGATTATGGAAACAAGATATGGAAGAGAGCCGAAAATAGAATTGTTAGTATGTTTGATAAGAAGTGTCTTATTCGATTCATTTTTATCGACTCTTATCAATCTACACATAAACATAATATATTAACGCCTATTTGGGCCTAATGGGCAGCAGCGTTCCTCCCTATACCATCTAGCTATGTACCTACTGCGACTTTTGTGCCCGATAAATGGCAATAGGCTCGCCACCTATTACATGGGACCTAAAATAACTGGCGAAACGTGGGTGCTAGGCCACCTCTGACTACCCCTTCGGGGATATAGGCGTGATTTATGTATGTATGTAATAACGTTATACGATAACGTAATATAATGCGACTAAGGATTATAAAACAGTTCAAATTTCGCTCTACATAATTTATTAAAAAAAGTTAAATAGTCAGTGTTGCTGGCCGATAGGTAAGGAGGTCATGGATTCGAATACTGGCTGTGGGAAATGTTTGTATTATAAGCCCAAGCATTGGTTCTAGAGTAATGGCAGTTTGTACTTTTATATAGTAGAAATGTTAGTATTTTTTTATGTAAAGGTAGACATATTTGTAAAGGTATACATACCGACTAAATCAGCACCGTAGTACCAGTAGGAAGCTGTGTAAAATTATTTCCAAACAACTAAGGACATAATTATGGGCACATAGCAGCAGGCTCCTAAAACATGCAGAAAATATAGCTTACGGCACTATACCCACTTTGGGGTGGGTTCCCGTATAATCATCATGCTCTTGTAAAAAGTCGTTTATTTAAAAATTTATATTTTCAGCCCCAAATAGACCAAGCATGGAATCATTACATATCATCGTCAATACTGAACCAGCCAAACTCGTTTGTGATAGGAGACCTGGCACCAGCCCAATGGTACCAGATAAGGGTCACGGCAGAAAACTCAGCGGGATCATCGACTTCGATGTTCACTTACGCCACCACGACACTGAAAGGAGGTAACGTAAGGTGTATGAACTCTTCTATTAGGGACCGCACTTCCAGGATAAGCATCTGCAAAGGCCTTTGGTCTGTCTGAAGTAATAACATAAAAATTGGGTAATGAAATATCCCCGACATAAATTACAATGAATATCTGGAAAGTAAGTTACGTCGATACTTTTATCCGAAAGCAAGTTTGTGCTTTATCCTGTAACTATAAAATCGCTAATCATAAAGTGATCCACAAAACATGAAAAGTTTTGCATCGAAGTTTATAAGTAAGCCACAAATTGTTGATCTATTCAACAAGTTGCTGTTTACATTTTAGATCGTTTTCATTTAATAGAAGTCAACATTAATTATTTATTTTGTGGGTTCGGTTAGATTTATCTGGTAATGGTTCATAATATCATGTTTCACGTAATCAATATAGATTACGTGAAACATTATATTATGAAAGACACAGGAGTGGATGATTTTATGACAGCTGGCCGAGATGTATGGAAGTACAAAACTGACTGTAAAACTAATCTACACCAGGTAACCTGGAAACAGGCATGCGAATAATGATTGTTGATTTTTGTGACATAATGATAAAAAATTTCTTGTTACAGAATCCGTTGGACCTCCGTCAGATTTCTTCGACCTCAACATGCTGGTGATAATATGCAGTTCGATATTGCTAATGATTTGCTCGTTCACGTGTGTCTACATATTAGTAAAGCGGCACAAGTAAGTGATTTTTTGTGAAATGTCTAAAATCAGAGTAAAATACAGTTTACAACAAGTATTTTATAGCCTGTGGGCATTAAGAAGTAAGAACCAACCCAGTGATTTTCTGGACCAATACATAATGTTGAATCCGCTGTTCTATTCACACACACCTGCTGCTCACTTTGTCTAGGGTCGACGCAGTATGTTTTCTCTTTCATTAAAATTAGACAGATGCTATTGTATATGCTATGCGTTAAAGAGAATAAAATCAATTGATAAATAGTTGAAATAAATCCATTTACATTTTCTAGTCACCAACGCTTAACCGAGTATCGCAACTCGTTGACGGCAGAATGCAAATCGGAACGCAGTAATGCTACCGCCAACACGCCGCAGAGTATGCCAGCTGATATGAACAACAGAGTGTACAGTACACCAGTCCACCTGACAGCGGACACAAAGCATGGTAAAATGCCACAAATCCCTACAATAATGTTCCCATAATTGTTATTATCATGATGTTATAAAGGGATGACTCAGGAGTATTTTAAAATACATGCTTTTTTTATCTTTCACTATATTTTTTATATGAAACATGTGCCCGTGATAAGATTTTTATTAAATATTTGTTTAGTACAAAAATTAAATAAATAACTAAATTTTACCTCTTACAACAGCAATTCTAATTTATTTTCCATTTCCACAGAGCTATACGAAATCAGTCCCTATGCACAGTTCGCAATAGGTTTTCGAACATTCGGCCATGTGGACAACCAAGAAGTGCCTAGCCGCAGTCATTTACCGGGTAATAGCAAGTCAAGATATGATAGTGGTAAGGAATACTAACAATACAGTTTAACTGAAGAGCATGTTTAGCCATATTTTATTTTCCTTTCGGACTCACCAACTCACCAAATAAGATAAGAACTTTTTATTTCATTAGTGGAATAATAATGTTAGCTATTTCCAATTTAAATAGCTTACTTAGATGATATTGGCATTTCTAACAAAAAACAGGTAAATTGTTTATATCTTTATAAATGGTTTTAAATTTTTTTTTAACTTCAGTTACACTTGGTCATCGATTACTCATAATTTTCTTCTTGCCAGGTATTTTTAAAGTGCTTTTTGTAATTCTTCATAAAAATTAAAGGTTTTTTTTTACAGAAACGAGTTTTCAAGTGAGATCGGAATCGGAAGAAAGCGATTGTGTCTCGAGGACTACCACTTTGAAAAGTGTTCCAAGAAGTATGTTATTTTGAAAGGCAAACATTTTAATAATAAATTATTAGGTGGTTGTTAAGATTACCTAATTTATATTAATATTTTAGACAGACCCGGCACCCGTACGGTGAATCCATGGAATGCTTAGAGTTTACATTTCGTCTATCTTTGATTAATTAGCCATATTAGAAAACAGATTGGCAAATCAAAGAAAGTAAAATTCAGAGCAGTAAATGTTTTCTCCATTATGTTTCTGCTCAGGCCTTGCATATGGATGTGAAAATGGATTGGAAGAATAGATCATAAATAAACTCAAACACAACTATGAATAATTCTGATACTTATACTGCAGATACAGTCTAACTTAAACTAACTTATCGCCTTAACGTGCCATTTTAAGCACGGTAATTTGGGATAATTTTAATAACTTATATTATGTGTTTATAAAACTGTTAATAATTGTCTTTCAATTATTTCAGAAGCGTGCAGAGTACCGCATCACAGGTAGCTGAAGAAACGTAATTAGTTTCTAGTCAATAATATATTTAATGGTTGTGTTCATTACAACAATAGGAATAAAATATTCAGATTTCAATTACATTATAAGGCTCATAAATTAAAACAGTTCTATAATGTTACATAGACAATCTTTTATTGTTAGAACAAAGTGATAAAATATATTTAAGAATACATTATTGAATTGTTGTGATTTTCATTTTCGATGAATTTATTGTATAAGTGTTTAAACTCGATTGTTTGAGTTTTTCTATATACTTTACAATCACATTAATTCTTAAGGATATTAATTTTTAAATAAGTATTTCTCAGTGTAACAAATGACGTAGATAACGCATGCAAAGAATCTTAACATAATCAATTTATTGTACACAAACGAAATTCGTGACAATTTCTAGTTGTTTAATATTTTTATACCTTTAAGGAAAATGTAAATAAAATTGAATATTGAAATAAAAAGTATATAAAATTTAACTCAATCAATAAAATTAATTATGTAACTCTTTATTCTATGATTGAATGTAATTCAATTTATTGTAAAGGAATGTCAGTCGGTGCAAATTACGTTTAGATTTCACTGCCTTTTCTCGATATTCGTAGAATTTCTTTGTTTTTTTAACATAATATTTATGTTTATTAAAAGTACAGAGTGTGTTGCTTATGGGTGTATTGAATTGAACTCATTTTAATCTATTGATAAAATTATAATGAGCAAATGAAATTATGTTTTGGCTTAGTGCCAATGAATCGATTCTTATTTAGTTCAAAACAACTAAAAAATCACGCCAATTTATCCCTGAAGGGTTAGGCAGAGGTGAATTCACACCCATTTTTCGCTAACTATTTTAGTTCCCATGGCGAGCTTATTGCCATCTATCGGATACATATCTATGGGATATTATCTTATGTAACATCTGGTAAACCAACATGTGGCAATAAATGATATTATTATGACTATGATTACATAAATCGCAGCCAGAGTGTGCCAAAGTTATTGTTGAGTTTCTTTTAGTAAAGTGAACTAAGATTTTGGTGGTTAGAAAAAGAATTTCGAAAAATTATGGTCATGATGCGGGAATCGAACCCGCGTCCGCTGCTATCCGGGCAGGTGCCTGACCGCTCGGCCAACCAAGACACTAATTAACTTGCCGAAATTCTTGTAACTTTTACACTTCACGTTGTAAGCCAACGTATACCCTCGCAATGTAGAAAAAAATTTCAAACATTCCAAAGCAGATATTTTTACAAATACCGTGCGTTCAGTTAAGCTCGGTAAATTTTTCTAAATTCTTTTTTTAACCACCAAAATCTTTGTACAAAATTTTCTAACATTTTATAATGTTGAAATCAAAATCGAAAGTGAACTAACTTTGTTTTTATTGTTTTTGTTATAGATTAATACCATAAATATTTAAACCTAGACAAAATTGTTAAAATTATCTTGAAAAAGACTGATTGCTTAATGTTTATCTTTTTGTAAATTGGATTTAATGTGTAACTTGCTGATAGAAATAAAATTTCGACGACGAATATAAATGTTAGTGCCAACAATCTTGTAGTTTTATTTATTATTGAACATAATTAAGTGCAAATAAAGTCAATTAGTACAATCATTATCTTCCATGCTGGCCTGGGAGCGAAACAGTGTCATAAAAGTCTTTAAGCTAATAAGCGCCTTCGGCAAACCGATTGGTGGAGGGCAAACCGTCAACAACAGAATACCCAAAGAGGGTATTGGTGTCAGACAGGCGCGCGCATGTAGTAGGTACCTAAGCCAAAACCTTGAGCAGTATGGATTGAAATGTTGTCATCCGAATCACTCTCTCCATTCATCGGTCTCTCGACATGGCCCGTTCCGTCTCTTTTTTATACATTCATTCATCACTAGCACCTTTACGGTGTGATGGATGATATGAGTGGTCGATGGTGCGATCAAGAGAAAAGCGGAGAATTGAAGAGAAATACATATTTCCGCCGACCACAAATAATATATCCGATCCTAAGAACAGAAGGTGGAGCTCGCCAGCGCAGTGGCATAGTGCGCTTGGCCTGCGATTGCGTAAATTAAGCAAAGTTCGCTAAGGCCGGTCTTTGGATGGGTGACTAAAAATGTATCTCGAGTTCCTCTGTGCTTCGGAGTCTTCTTACAATGGGTGGACCTAGAATGGGTATGAGAGGAGTTCATTCTGAGCTCACCACTGATAGGGGAGCGTGGAAGAAAGACGTATTATTGTGCCCACCCCACTTAGAATGTGATAAGGGCAAGAGAAGAAGAATAGATAATAGGTCAATAAAGAATTTCCAAGATAAAATTCGTCGACTCTCAAAATTCATTATTACATTTCTAATTTGTAAATTCGCCACGCGTTGATTCGGATCTGAATATTTGACGTCAAACTCATTAAATACCTTTGAAGCGACTCTGAAGCAAAAAACGGCTC
Source organism: Cataclysta lemnata (assembly GCA_963931975.1). Classification (NCBI taxonomy): domain Eukaryota; kingdom Metazoa; phylum Arthropoda; class Insecta; order Lepidoptera; family Crambidae; genus Cataclysta; species Cataclysta lemnata. The sequence goes on along the minus strand of OZ008362.1, from coordinate 2,447,988 downwards.
TAATATCAAGGTCCAAGGTTCAAGGTCAACTTTATCCGGTATCAAATAGGCATTATATTAAAAGTTGACGGTAAGCCGTGGAAACGGAATGGCAATAAGACCAACCGAGAATTCCTACCTGCTTCGCTGGATCTAATTCACATACCGCGTGGCTTGCGGTCTGTAAATAGAACGGAACATGTGACATACCCCCGAATACAGAAACGCTACTCAAAGTTTGAGTCCTGTTTAAGTATTGTCAAAATTGAGGTTCTTTCATGCAAAATCTGACTGGTACTGTCAACTTAACTTTCTAAGCAGTGCTCAAAATTTGGGTATCGTATCTGTATTCGGGTGTAGCCTACATGGGCGTCATTTATGTATGTAGGTAGGTGTTTAAAGGTTGTCAGATAGGCCTTCCCTGGCTAGCCTGGGAGTGAAAAAAATAGCATAGAATGTGCCAGCCCCGTAATAAGGACACCAATAATAGGGGTTAATAAGGGGAATGCACGATTGGGACCAATAAGCACCGTAGGGTAAACCACCAACAACAGCATACCCAAAGAGCTTTGGTATCAGGTAGGCAGCCGGCTGTAAAACCTAAGCTGTGTGTGCAGTTTGGATTGAAATTTTGTCATCCTAATCACTCTCTCTCTTCATCGGTCCCTAGATATTATAATCTCAAACTATCACCAGCCCTTTTAATGTCCCCACTCCTGGGGCACGGGCCTTCCCAATGGATGGAAGAATTATTTATATGGAAATCAAATTCTATAATTTGAAAACAATGGTTTGTCTCAACTCGGTCAAGTTTGGAGTTTTCCAAAAAAGTATCCTTAAATACGCCAACAAATTGGCTTACTTTTTATATTACCAACGGACACATCTAATGCAAAAACTCTGTATCCCAAACTTTTCGCATAAAACCCTTTGGGAACATCCCATCGACATAAGCGTCCAAGCATGAAATTGGTTGTAAACTTTGGACTCTTAGGAACTCTATCCCGTATGATTTGCGACGCCATTTTATAAGCTTAATGCGGCCGAAAATTTCGTACGAAACTATTCTGATGGAAGCGAAGTTCCTTGTGGAGCTTCGCTTTGTTAATACAACTTCGTGGACGAGACTAGTCGTATTTAGGAATGTTTATTACCTCAGAACATCCAAGAAAGGAGGGGGTAAGATCTACAAGTTTGTTACAAGACAGATACATACATAAATCACGCCTATATCCCCGAAGGGGAAGGCAGAGGTGAACTAGCACCCACGTTTCGCCAATTTTGTTAGGTCCCATGTAATAGGTGGCGAGCCTATTGCCATATATCGGGCACAAAAGTCGCAGTACATTGCTATTGCTAGGTGGTATTAGAGGAACGCTGCTACCCATTCCTCATCATTGATTTATCCTAAGTCGCCTTGTACGACACCCACAGGAGAGATTTGGGTGACAATTGTATTCTACTCTGCCGTCACCACACGGCCACCCAAGACAGATCATTGTAATTATATCAATCGAAATATTGGTCTGCGAAAAAACTGATCAAAGAAAATTGCATTTAAATGAAGAGAATGTTTATGGTTAACTTAGTGTAACCATTTACAAATTGGTAAACACAATTTATTAAAATACCGTGTAGTGACGGCAGAGTAGAATATAATTGTCACCACCCCAAATCTCTCCCGTGGGTGTCGTACAAGGCGTCTAAGGATTAAAGCAGTGATGAAGAATGAGGCAGCAGCGTTCCTCTTATACCACCTAGCAATCTACTGCGTTTTTCGTGACCGATAAATGGCAATAGGCTCGCCACCGATTACATGGGACCTAACTTAAAGTGGGTGTATAAAATGCCTCTGCCTATCCTTTCGGGGATATAGGCGTGATTTATGTATATATGTAAATTATGTCCTACTACTATGTTTTTCAGTGGGGTGACGACAAAACCAAATTAAATTTGTCACCACCCACAGATCTCTGACAGGATAGGGGTGGTGACGGTGAGACTTGTATTCTGCTCTGCAGTCACCACACGGCTGCATGCGAAATCCTAAAAGCCTCCATAATAATATATTATTACTTTAATAAAGATATTGCAAATGGCCACTTAATACAAAGATTGCTTATCTAATGATTACGAACAAAGGAAGGGAATAAATTTAGCGTCTATAAAGCAAAGTGACTTCGTAATAAAATGCCTACCAAGGGAAATATAGCAATCTCTTAAAGGAAACGAGTACTTGCCGAATGTCGGAAATATGATAATTCGAGAAGCGTTTAAGCTGTAAACAAAGCATTATTGCAATACGCTGATGTAAGTATTTGATATCCGGAAAAAAATCTATCTCTATATATAATGTGAGGAGCTCGCTAGCGCAGTGGCACAGAGCGCTTAGCCTGCGATTGCGTAAAGTAAGCAATTTCGCTAAGGCTGGTCATTGGATTGGTGACAAAAAATTATTATTTCGAGTTCCTCCGTGCTTCGGAAGGCACGTTAAGCCAAGGCTGTTATGGTTATGGTCCTGGCTGCATCTGCAGTCGTTAGTACCCACCAACCCGCACTGGGCCAGCGTGGTGGGTTATAGCCCAATCTCCCTATATTCTTCCATCCATAGGGCAAGCCCGTGTCCTTGCAGTGGGGAAATTAAAAGGCTGGTGATGATGATGATGATATATAACGTCAGGAGAAGTATCCGAAATCTCTTATGATTAGTCGTCTTATCGTGTACGGGAAGGTGGCTGTAAGTGGGTATACAGCGCAAAATGGACAGCGACCAAAAACGAACATCGAAACTCTCATTATTTGCACGAGCACTACACATTTGAAATAAAACAACTTTTACGGATTAGACTCGCGTATATTTAGGTGTTTGGCATTATTATTTAACCCGACGTTTCGATCACTTTGAAGCGGCCGTGGTCACGGGGAGACTGATGTTTCATTTCAAACACCAAAATTGTAGTGTATAAAATCATCTTGAAAAAGGATCAACATATTCTAGCCAGTCTCGTTATCTCTTTTATGTACCTGCAGTCAATATCACGTCTTTGTTTGGCAGCCGACTGCCGCCTTGGTCGAATGCTCAGATTACTAGGTATTGGTCAAGAGGTCCCGGGTTCGAATCCTGGTAGGGGCATACTTTGTGATGACCACAAATGTTTGTTTCCAAGTCATGGTTGTGTATATATTTATGTAGTATATTTTCAACATTTATATACATAATTATTTTAAAAATTATGTCCGTTATCTAGTATCCATAACATAAGTGTTTAGGCTACTTACTTTGGGCTAGATGATAGGTGTGAGTGTAAAAAAATATTTATTTATTATTATTATTATTATATATACAAACAAGTTGAGGTTGGCAATAATTCAATCAATTTTGCAGTTTTGTATGGTCAAAAGGGCCGTTGACCGTACCTATTGCGATTATAAGGCGCCGCTTCCCGTAGGTGCAGGGTTAGTGGATATAACTACCCCAGGGAGTAGCCCCGGCTGGCAGCGGGGAGGCAGGAGTAAGACCCAACACGACTGATTGGAATCTTATTTATTATAGAAATGAAATAGGATTTATATGGTTCACTTGGCCTGTACACATTGATAGCTATTTATATTATGACTATCATAAGTGTAAACTGCCGACGGTTATTTTTAAGGACCTGGCTGTTGGCCGAGAGGCCTTTACAGCATCTACCGGGTTTTTTGGGGAAGGCGACCTTGACCTAAAGCCAAACGTGTCCTCAAGCCTTGCAGTCGAGCACTCCCTGTGAGGGTACCATCACGGCAGGGGGGGACGGCATTTTCCCGAGGGAGATATGCTGCCGCGGAGAGCCTTACAGGGCGTCCGAGTCGGAACTTGGATCGGCAGGCCTGAGGGTGCCGCTAAAGGCGCGGACCTCGGCTCAGGCGTGCCGTGTAGTGGGGACTGGCGACGGTACGTTTGGTCGACGTACGCTGTATGTAGGTGGCCTCGCTGCTGACTCTACTATTGAGAATGAGCAGAGGTGAACTAGCACCCGCGTTTCGCCAAATATGTCAGGTCCCATGTAATAGGTGGCGAGCCTATTGCCATTTATCGGGCACAAAAGTCGCAGTACATTGCTGGGTGGTATAAGAGGAACGCTGCTGCCCATTCCTCATCAATGATTTATCCTTAGTCGCCTTGTACGACACCCACGGGAGAGTTTTGGGGTGGTGACTATTGTATTCTACTCTGCCGTCACCACACGGCGGTTGGTATGGTCTATGCTGTTACCTACCCAATTCGTCCTTCTTTTAGCTATTCTGTCACATCTCTCATTAATTTCATCTCTTCTCACTCTCAGAACATGTACATACCAAGCCAACAAGCAAAACGGATCCGTTGAAGTGTTTCTGTCACTGGCACAATTCTGGCAAGCCCTCTTTCCCTTCCTTTTTGATGACAAAAAAAAAGTATATTCTTTACTTTCAAACCGGTGGATCCAATTTGTAATTACGAGGACATTAATCGACAAATTCGGTTGAATACCTCCGAAGCATGGAATCAACAAAAATACCATTGGATATATCAGAATCATCGGGAGTGCGCGGAATGTATTTTTTATGAGTTTACCTATTGTTCCAGTCGCATCGGCAGCCAAAACAAACAGGGTTCGCTTGCACAAACATTTCGAATCCATTACATTCAATAAATGAATTTTACATTATTTTGTTTCCCAATTCATGTTGTCTTTTGTGCATTTTTTGATTCAGTCGACCCAAAGACCAAGAATGGAAGCCTCATCATCATCATCATCAACAACTCTTTAATATTCCCACTGCTGGGGCACAGGCCTTCCCTATGGATGGAACTGGATGGAAGAATATAGGGTGAATGGGCCATAACCCAACATGCTGGCCCAGTGCGGGTTGGTGGGTATTTACGACTACAGATGTAGCCGGGACCAATGGCTTAACGTGCCTTTCGAAGCATGGATGAGCTCGATTATATTACTTAGGTTACGCGATTGCAGGTCAAACGCAAACAATTGTATTCTACTCAGCCGTGTGGTGACGGCAGAGTGGAATACAATTGTCACCACCCCAAATCTCTCCCATGGGTGTCGTACACGGCGACTAAGGATAAATCAGTGATGAGGAATGGGCAGCAGCGTTCCTCCCTATACCATCTAGTGCTACCTACTGCGACTTTTTTGCCCGATAAATGGCAATAGGCTCGCCACTTATTACATGGGACCTAATATAACTGGCGAAACGTGGGTGCTAGGTCACCGCTGCCTACCCCTTCGGGGATATAGGCGAGATTTATGTATGTATGTAGGTCAAACGCACTATGCCACTGCGCCCAAGCTCCTCCACCACTAGTTTAACGAAATACACTTCTACAAAAATCCACATTAGGGTCGATTCTACCAATGGGTCTCTAAACCTAAGATTAATTTGACAACAGTGTTTCTCTTTCATTCTCAATCAGAATGAAAAGGAGAGACTGATGTTAAATTTGGTTTTGAGTTTAGAGAATCATGTCAGAATTGACCCTATTAAGTGATTACTTAGTTAAACTTATCTTAACTTAACTGAGTGACGAAAATGTCATGCAATCCCAGCAGTCCATGAAGAGCTACCAGTGGAGAAAAATTGAGGCAAAAAAACCATTTCCCTCGTCGCATAGGGCCGTGGTAACCGGACCAGAAAATTGGTTCCTCCCCGCTTGAACCGATGACCTAATTTGGAGTCTGAACCCTATCTGTGTAACCCACGGACCATGACGGGTAGGCTGATATGACGAATCAAAATTTGCCATGCAAATGCGAACCTAATTGGAATACGTTGACAAGCAAACAGATAAGTTCAGAAAAATGTATTGTCCTTGTAGGCTGTTGTGTCTCGGAGTTGGAAGAGCGAGAGGAAAATATATTCTTTTCCCAGAGGAGATTATCTCTACGTCTTGTGCTACGGCGGCTGCATGTTGTGGGGATTCATTTCTGCATTGCAAGGGTTAGCCATTTCATTACAACGTGAAGTTGAATGGTCAGAGAAATTTTGGCAAGTTAACTAATGTCCTGGTTGGCCGAGTGGCATAGGTATCTGCCCGAATTACGAAGGTCTCGGGTTCGTTTCCCACATCAGGGTAATATTATTTTTTATTTCTTCTGACTTGATTTTATTTATATTTTTATTTTCTAACATTTATACTTAATATACAAATTGGAAGTTGGATATTTGTGATGAACACAGACATATTAATATTATTTTATCACGAGTCATGGTGATTTACAGCTATGTGTTGTAGTAGTCTATAGTATATTATTATTATTTTTTTAATTATTATGTGTATTATTTGTCCTTTATCTGGTATCCATAACACACGTGCTAATGTTACTTACTTTGTGCTAGATAATAGGTGTGAGTATAATTAATATTTATTTATTAACATTATGTTGGGATACAATACAAACGATAGGTATACAACTGACTCTACATTAGATATTTTGGCAAAAAAACAACAAGCAAAGACAGTAGAATTTCTTGATTTTTTAACAACACGCCAGAAACGTTGCTAGTTAATGTTTACCAATATAGTTTTAGTTATCAACCGCGACAACTCGAACAACAATTGTATAAAGTTACGCTACAAACGTGCCAGACCTCTACCATTTTCCCTTCTCGACATGAACTCGCATCAATGTGCCCCTGAAAAATGGTCTAAATTGGTATTTAAAAAATGTAATAAGATACAACTGCTAAACAACAAAGCTTCTTCTGCCGACGACATCGCAATACAGAATGGGTAAGCTTCACGTGTGTCACGATCTTTAAAAGCCGCAGAATATAAGTTCGTACGTCTATCACCCACATTAAACCTCCATTTCGTGAAGTACCCCTTAGAACAAAGATTTTGGTGGTTAGAAAAAGAATTTCGAAAAATTATGATCTTGAGGCGGGAATCGAACCCGCGTCCGCTGCTATCCGGGCAGGTGCCTGACCGCTCGGCCACCCAAGACAGTGTCTTGGCACCTGCCCGGATAGCAGCGGACGCGGGTTCGATTCCCGCCTCAAGATCATAATTTTTCGAAATTCTTTTTCTAACCACCAAAATCTTTGTACTAATTTTTCTAACATTTATATAATGTTAAAATTAAAATCGAATACCCCTTAGAAGTTAGATCCCAAGTGGTATATTACTAGGTGCTGCTGCTCATTGCTCATCATTATTTGAAGTCCCTAGTCCCTTTGTACTCCTCCAACGAAGATATAGTTGTGTGTTGTGTTGTTGTGGTTATGGTGACAATGTGATAATGTATTCAAATCCGCCGTCTCCACACGACACTTTATTTTTCACACACAGAATAATATTCTTAAGAGGGTTAGTGTCAGGCAGGCGGCCGGCTTTAAAACCTAAGCCAAAACCTTGAGCAGTATGGATAGGCATGTTGCCATCCCAATCACTTTCTCCGTTCATCGGTCTCTCGATGTGGTCCTTTTCGTCTCTTCTCCATACATTCATTTATCACTAGCGCCTCTACGGTGTGATGGATGATATGAATCAAAAGGGAGTGGATGGCTTGATGACGTCTGACCGATATGAATGGAAGAGGAAACACTGCGCCGACCCCAGATGGACTGGGATCATGGCAGTGAGAATTAGCAAATAATTTTCTTAAGAGTACATTATATCCTGTCCGTAGCATACATCAACAATAATCATGTAACAATGGTTATGTAACGCCCCAGTTTACACTTCGAGAACCCTTGGTACGTGACGTCAATCCAGTACGGTTTGCTGGGCAAACAAATAATTAATCTGCCAAGGGTATAGTTTAATTGCTTGTTTGAGTTCGTCTTCCAGTTTCAGTGGTGGGATTCGGGATAAATCAAAACTCTTTCCTCGTGTTGATTTTACTAATATTGACGTCATGTTTGGCGCGGAAATTCTGCCTATAAATACATTTGGGGAGTTCGCTTGAGACAGAACTTGTGTAATGGAATCATTCGTTTCGAACAAAGAAGCTTTTAAAAGACATACGTGAATCATGCCTGTTAAATCCCAGAGGGGTGGGACGAGGTGTGTTTAATTAACACCCACATTTTGACATGTTACGGCGATGAGTCTATCATCATCTAGCCGGTCCGAAAATGCAGTATATTGCTAGGTATAGGTATCAAGAACGCTGCAGCCCATTCGTCATCACTGTTTTGACTCTTAGTCGCCTTGTACAACACCCACGGGGGTAGTGGTTTTGATGATGAGACATTTTTTTTTAAATATTTCGCTTAGAAGTTCGATTCTTATATAGTATTTGACTTGGTGTGAACAAACTTACTGCCGCACTCAGAGACGTCAATTAACTTTAATGAGTATTTAATGTCAAAAATTTTCATTTAAATCTAGACCATAGACCCGGCAAGAATAGCGACTAGTTTTGAATTGTCATTTTTTGAAGTTAAGTACTCATTAACGTTATTTGACGTCTCTGAGTGCGGCAGTTAGTGGCTAAAATAAACCCTATTGAATGATTATTGACGTATTGTATTCTAGACGGCCACGAGTATTATAATCCAAGGCGTCATATATGTTTTTACTAAACTGCAACTAGTTTTAATTCGAGTATGGGTAAGACAATTATAAAAAGATTTCTCTACAGTATTGAGGAATTATTATAGTATAGTTTACACCTGTAAGAATTAGTTTATTCTGATGTGAAATGAGTTTATTGATTATGGATATACCACAGTTCACTTGAAGAAAGAATTTTCGCAAACAAACCATTGCCTTTTTTTAGCTTTGTGTGATGAAAGCAACAGATAAAAGAAAACTGCATATAGGAGACATTAGAATGTTTGTAAATACTTGTTTCCATATGGATAAAGTGAGAAATAAGTATACCTTAAGAAGATGTTTTAAAGTGGCACCTTTGACAGAGAATATAAAAGGGAACCGTTTGCCTTTATTCGGCTATGTTATGATAGAAACAAAATGCATGCAAACAGATTACTGAGTAAATTTTAATATATATTAAGTTATATATTGGAAAAAAAAGTGTTAGATAAAGTGTCCTGTTGGTGAAAATGAGCATTGTACGACACACGCTAAAGAGATAGAGGTGGTGACAATTGTAGTCTGCTCTGCCGTCATCACAGGGTTTTTTCAATGTTAAACAGGGTAGCTCTCGCCTTTCACCTCACCTGATGGTAAGTGACGATAAGGGCCAAAGATGGAATCGAGCTTCACCTGGAACCCTCAGCCACAGAGGGGCTGGCTATCTTATAACACATTGTCGGAACACAATAATGCTGTTAACATTATTATTATGGCGACAGATTTTGTTAAGATCGTGGTAGCTAGCCAGGCGGACTTGAAAGAAGTCCTACCACTAAGCAAACCGGGTACAAATTTGTCCTCCCCTGGGATCGAACCCGGATGGGCGAACCCCTAGACCTCCTGAAATTTCGTTGCAGGTGTGAGCGGTTCCTGTCACGGCCCTTGTAAGGGCTCCTGGGCATGTCTGAAGACTAGACTCCAAGATGCAGCTGAACAGAGAAAGAGTAGCAGAAGCTGCAAGTGCTTTAGCAGGAGACCGAATTTCCTCAAGATAAGAAGACGGAAGCGTTGCTCAAAAAAGGTTTTTTCTCTTTTTGTTTACCCTCGTCTACACTGCTACACAGAAGTGTAGCGCTACGTCGTAGCACTACTACGAGACATAAATATTCTATCCACTATCAGTACCTACAGTTTGATTAACATACGTAGTAACATCAAAGCATTTTCATTTCCAGTCCTGCTACTGTAATCAGAAAATGATTTACTGCGTCCCAAATACGCCTGGTCAAGACTGCTGTTGTAAGCCTAACGGTGGCCACATAGAGTCCAGATTTCAATGTCCGTTGTGTGTTCAAACGAATTTATGCAAGACCAGTTGCAAATACGAAGAGATATCGCCGACGGCTGACCGTAAATATTGCTGTAGCACAGGTATGGTTTTGATGAGTTCCAAGGGGTGCTGCACTGATGATATGGTTGAAGGTCTTGTTGGAGAAGGTGCCAGCCCTGAAGAGGTCGGTGACCCGAAAAAAGTTTGCAGATTCACAGTAGACGCTTACTTCGTTTAGGAACATTGTTAATTGACAGTTTGTGCCAAATCCATCGTTAATTAAATTTTAATAAAACTTTTTAAAGGTCTCTTTTTTTCAGTCTCAGTTGGCGTACATAATAGTGTCCTTTTTTTAATTTGCATTACAGAACTGGGTGCAAATAATAGGTAAAAGTTAATTTATTTGGTCATACTTACTTTAATTTTTCATGGTATTTGAAATGTTACAAATGTCATCGCGAGCCAAAATATCGACATGGATGGAAAAATACATGGAGTTTTTACAGTTCAAAGCTATAAAATGGTTATATCATAATATCGTGTTTGACGGCCGCCTTGGTCGAATGCTCAGATTGCTGGGTATTGGCCAAGAGGTCCCGGGTTCGAATCCTGGTAGGGGCAAACTTTGTGATGACCACAGATGTTTTTTTCCGAGTCATGGTTGTGTATAATGTTTATGTAGTATATTTTTAACATTTATATACATATATATTAAAAATATTTCCGTCATCTAGTATCCATAACACAAGTGCTTAGGCTACTTACTTTGGGCTAGATGATAGGTGTGAGTGTAAAAATATTTATTTATTTATTCGGTGGTCATTCTAACCGGGCAGGCGTACTTACACAACTGTATAATAATATGCAAGCCGTGTGGTGACGGCAGAGTAGAATACAATTGTCTCCACCCCAAAACTCTCCCGTGGGTGTCGTACAAGGTGACTAAGGAAAAATCATTGATAAGGAATGGGCAGCAGCGTTCCTCTTATACCACCCAGCAATGTACTGCGACTTTTGTGCCCGATTAATGGCAATAGGCTCGCCACCTATTACATGGGACCTGACATATTTGGCGAAACGTGGGTGCTAGTTCACCTCTGCCTACCCCTTCGGGGATATAGGCGTGATGTATGTATGTAGGGTTGGGGCGGTGAAAATAAACGTTGGAATCCACTTCTAAAGTCTTTTTATTTAATTTAATCTTTTACACGGGCGGAGCACACAATTCGTCGTCTACCAGATTGACGCCATCTTCCCGTTCCATCTTCCATCCCTTTCACACTTACACTCAACGTTCATTCATCATCTCATTCTTGCATTCATGTGGTAGGATGCTGGAGTTGCCATCCTACACTCGGCCATCCTCCTCTGCTGTCTGTCCTCAGACGCACACATTGCTAAATTGTACAACAATATATTAATTCTATCTATATAATCTTATATGCTATCTATAAAATCTTATTCTATGGTACACATAAAATAGCGCCCTAGGTAACATCATGTTAGGTACACAATACACATCCTGCCTAAATACAAACAACATAAACAAAACAATAAAAGAAATAACAAATATAGAAATCACAGTTCTACTGATAGGCGCTTCCATACATCCCTCTCACATCATCTCTTATGCTTACCTAATCTTCATCTGGCCCTGGCCACCTCTTCATTAGGTCAGCAGAAGTTGAAGTCTTGTTAGGCCCATCTGCAGAACTGTCCACCTTTTCTACGTCATATCGATCGTTCCGCTTGACTTTGGTGACCCTATATGGCCCAAGGAACTTAGGTTTCAGTTTCAACCCTGGTCCAAACTGTGTCCTCTTTATGGCAACAAAGTCTCCCTCTTCATACTTGGAACTCGGTTTCCTATTCTTATTATAAGTTTTCTGATTTTCTTCCTGTATTTTTAGAATTTGTTTCTTTGCTTCGATTCTTATTTCTTCTCTGTTATCCTGAAAACGATTTATTTCTTCTCTGTTATCCTGAAAACAATTTATTTCTTCTTGCTTTATGTACTCTAGCATCTCAAGGTCCTCTTTTGTTCTCATTTCGGTTCCAATCATAAGATGGAAAGGAGTAGTATTGATGCTTCTTTGATAAGTACTGTTTAACGCCCTTTGCACTCGGCTGACATGACGATACCATAATGTTGGGTCTTCTAAGCACAACTTGGTTAGTACAGCCACAATGGTTCTATGAACCCTCTCCACCTGACCATTACCACGTGGTACTCCTGTTGTAATTGTGTGATGTTGAATATTCTCTTCGCGGCAATATTCCTGAAATTCACTGCTGGTAAACGCTGTTCCTCTGTCACTAATTATTCTTGTTGGATTGCCAAAGTGTTGTTGGTGAATCTTTAATTTATCAATTGTCTCTTTACTAGTCGTGCTTTTTGTAGGAAAAATCCATGTAAATTTGGTAAAAGCATCTACTATTGTTAAGATGTGGTTGTATTGTTTTCTTGTGTCTGTTAATGGGCCTATATGATCAATGTGAAGAGTATGCAGGGGGATGCTTTCTTTTGCAATGGGGTTAAGGTAACCTTCCTGTTTCCCTGCCTTCCTGCTGGCCAATAGACATGGTATACAAGTCACCACAAAATCTTGTAGCTTTTTATCTAAATCCTGAATGTAATAATCTTTTGATATAATTTCTTTCATCTTTTTGATAGAAAAGTGTCCCTTGCTGTGTATTTGTCTTATGATATCTCTTTCTAAAGACTTTGGTATAACCAGTAATTTTTCTTCTCCTTTGTATAATAGTTCATTGTCAATCCAATAGTCCGAAAATGATGCATTCTTTAATATCTCAGTTATTGCTTTCAATCCTTCGTCATTCTGTTGAGATAACTTTATCTGATTTAGCAAGCTGTTAGTAATAATAGTCATGCAGGGGTTTCGGCTTAACGCATCAGCGTGTTGCATCTTCGTGCCTGCCCTGTGCTCAACTTCATAGTCGAATTGATCTAAAAATAACACCCAGCGAGCAACTTTTGGAGATACTTCTTTCTTCTTTAATGTGAGCTCAAAAGCTTGACAATCTGTGACTATTTTGAAATGAATTCCATATAGATAGACTCGAAACTTTTTCACCCCTTCTATTATTGCTAATGCCTCTAACTCATAGCTTGTATATTTGGATTCTGCTTCACTTGTCCTTTTACTCATATAATATACAGGGTGCCAACCATCTGTGTGTCGCTGTAACAAAATGGCAGAATAGGCAACAGATGCTGCATCAGTATGCATTTCAGTAGGTAAATTACTGTCATAAATCTTTAACACCGGAGCTTCTCCTAGCTTTCTCTTTAAAGTGTCAAAGGCAATGCACTCTTTGCTTCCAAAAATAAAATTGACATCTTTCTTTAACAAATCTGATAGTGGCCTTGCTATTATAGCGTAATCTTTAATATACTTTCTAAAATATGATGTGAGCCCAAGAAAACTGCGTAATTGCCTGACTGTGGTTGGTTGTGGATATCTTATAACCGCATCAGTCTTCTCAGCCGTGGGCCTCACCTCACCCTTCTTTATTAAATGACCCAAATATTCCACTTCTCTCACAATTAATTTAGCTTTTTTCCAGTTCACTTCTAAACCATATTGTTCTGAAATGTGAAGTACACGTTTAAGGCGTTGAACGGCTTGGATTTCATCTTTTGCTGGTATTAACAAATCGTCAACAAAAATTATAACCTCTCCTTTCGCAATAAGCTCTTTAAATATTATAGTGATAAACCTCATAAAGAATTTAGGACACACCGACAATCCAAACGGAGCCCTTAAAAATTCATATTGTCCATTGTGTGTAACAAAAGAAGTGTATGGTATAGACTCTTCACTAATTCTTAAATGGAAGAAACCATTTTTTAAATCAAGGACACTATAAATCTTAGCTTTATTTAACTTATCAATTAAATCTTCTATAACTGGTAAAGGGAATTCATCTTTTACTATCTTTTTATTCAATAACCTATAATCAATACAAACTCTGAAAGCACCATTTTTTTTCTTTACCAACACTATGGGACTACTATACTCTGAGTAACTTACTTGAATAATGCCATTATCCAACCATTCCGCTACTTGTTTATCCACTATAGTTTGCTCCTTGAGTGCCAATCGTCGCGGTCGTTGTGCCACTGGTATGTCATCTTTGAGCACAATCCTGAGCTGCAGTGGTGCTTCTCTGCTCTGCTTGGGCTGGTAGTTTTGAACACGTTGGACTACTTCTTCTCTTAACCCTGAATCCGCCATGTGACCTATAACCGAACCAGAAGAACACACTTCACTTGCATAACAACCTAACTTTTCCCATTCTTTGTCGTAAAACCTTACACAACTTCCTTTCAGTACAACTGTGACTTCGTTCAAAAATTCCTGACCAATTATTATGTCGTAGGGAATACAATCTTTACTGAGTACATGAAATACAACATCGTTGTAGCAATGTCCGTCAACACTTATAGCTAACCGGCACTATCCCAGAGAACGCACTGTCGATAACCCGATACCCGACAACGTAAGGTCGTCTTTTACACACTTCGGTTTTCCGATCGCACTGTAAACACTAGCCGAAATTAGATTTACATCGCTGCCAGAGTCCACTAACGCTTTTATTTGCACTTTGTTTATGTTTATCGTAATCACCGGCTTCTTATCTGATGACAATAACAATGACAGCTCGTCTTCGTTGTCAACAAACGTCGCCGACTTCGTGTTGTCATTGTTCGCCAATAGCTGGCAGGGGACGCTGCAGTCTCGTGTGACGTTCGCAAGGCTGACATTCGCAACGTCGTTCGCATAATGTTGGCCATCTTGCTCAGTCTCCTCGTCTTGACCACTCGCTGCGCTGTAGTTTTGCGTGACGTTCGCTGCGAACATCGCGCTCTTCGTGTGATGGTGTTGGTATCCCTGCTGTTGATTGCGACGAGTATTTCCGACGTCACCCGACGACTCTCGAACATAACTCGCATGTTTCACCGCCGCGCGCGCTCCTGTGCTGGCGCCATGACACGCCGAACCAACATGGCCGAATTCGTTGCAGCGAAAGCATTTTAGGCCTTTGCTTTTGTGCGGGCAATCCGACGACGAATGACCCATCTCGCCGCACGCATAGCAACGAATTTTTCGCCTCTCTGCCTGTTGATGCTTGCTCGTACTCGCCACCGGTTCTTTATTCCTATGCACATGCACCGCACTTTGCATTTTCAGGGTGATGGCTTCGTATATCTTCAGCTTTTCTTTCAGGTCATTATAGGATGTAACACCGTACAGCATCATCTTGTTCGTCTCTATGTCCACGATACCGTCCACAATATATTTTATCGCGACATAGTCGGCCATTTTCCCACGCTTACCCAGCTCCTTCATGACGAGCATGTAATCTAGGCAGCTTTCGTTCGCCCGTTTCTTTCGCGCGCTCATCAGTTCGTGAATCGCTTTTACGTCTACTGAGTCTGGAAATTCTCGTAGTAGTGCTGCTTTTAGCTCCTCCCAGCTCTTGTAGGGTCGTTCTGCTCGCAACCACAACTCTGCCGTGCCTGTGAGTGCTTTTCGCGCCACCAATAACTGTTGCAACGGAGTCCAGTTAAATATTTCCGCGTTGCATTCTACATCGTCAATCCATCTCGTCACTGGATAGGTGTTATCGCGCCCGCTAAATTTAGGGACCAGTTCAGCCGTCATTTGCAGCATGTTGGACACGCCGCCGCCGCCTTGTGGTTTCGTGCTGTATTCTTCGGACTCGAAATAATCGTCTTGTCGGCTTTTTCGTCGTTGCATTTCTTTGGGCATGTCGTCTTTCGTCGTTAACGTCGTATACACCCAAGAAAATGTTCACCAAATCGCCGATATCTCGCACACTGAGCACGTGTCGTCGTAACGGTCGCCTAAAAATTTTCACTGCCCGAACCGAATATCCTTCTTTTTTCAAATCCCGGACGAGCCCCCAAATTGTAGGGTTGGGGCGGTGAAAATAAACGTTGGAATCCACTTCTAAAGTCTTTTTATTTAATTTAATCTTTTACACGGGCGGAGCACACAATTCGTCGTCTACCAGATTGACGCCATCTTCCCGTTCCATCTTCCATCCCTTTCACACTTACACTCAACGTTCATTCATCATCTCATTCTTGCATTCATGTGGTAGGATGCTGGAGTTGCCATCCTACATGTATGTATGTATGTATGTGTATAATAATATGCTAACAATAAGCCATTAATTATTGTTAGCATATAAAGTCAATAACAATGAGCTGTAGGTTAAAATAAAATGATGAGCTGAGATATCACAGTGCCTTAGCGTGTTTGTCCTACGATTGTGTAAACGACGCAATGCTCGATATGGCCGGTCATTGGATGGGTGGCCAAAAAGATATTATCTGGAGATCCTCCTTGCTACAGAAGGCACTTTAAGCCATTGGTCCCGGCTGCATTATATGCAGTTGTTAATGCCGTGTGGTGACGGCAGAGTAGAATACAATTGTCAACACCCCAAATCTCTCCCGTGGGTGTCGTACAAGGCGACTAAGGATAAATCAATGATGAGGAATGGGCAGCAGCGTTCCTCTTATACCACCTAGTCATAGCAAGTACTGCGACTTTTGTACCCGATAAATGGCAATAGGCTCGCCACCTATTACATGGGACCTAACATAATTGGCGAAACGTGGGTGCTAGTTCACCTCTGCCTACCCCTTCGGGGATATAGGCGTGATTTATGTATAAATCTTAATTTGTGACTTAATTGCTCTCTCGGTGATTAAGTAAGGTTGACAACGGTCAGACACTTTAAGTTATCGGCTTAATGAGTAAGTTACACCATCCCGGTGTTAGTATGAAGTTCGATAGGTACCATTAATACAATGCTATTATCGATATGAGATAGGAACATTGTATATTATTGCTTTGGCAGATTTGAATACACCTCACGACCCGCTTGGGGCCTGATTCTTCTAATGTTAACGTAACAATTGTGTTTTAGTTAAAATGCTTATTGTTACAGTTCCTGTTATTAAATCAGTAAAAAAACGATGTCTAGAGATCAACGAACAGATAGAGTGATTAGAATGGCAAAATTCCAATCCATACTCAAGGTTCTGGCTTAGGTTTTAAAGCCGGCCATCTACCTGATACTAACCCTCTTTGGGTATTAACTGGATATTAACATATATACATATATAAAACACGTCTAAATATCCCCGAAGAGGTAGGAAGAGTAGGCTGAAAATAGTTGGTAAGTCTTGGGTTTTGATGCGCATTTCATGTAATAGGGGTGAGGCTATTGCCATCTATCGGGCACCTTAATCACAGTACATATTTTGCTACGATATTACTATTATTAACTTAATATTATTAATTATTAATAATTATGTATTATTAATAGGACCTGCCATAGTTGGCGAAACGTGGGTGCTTGTTCACCTCTGCCTACCCCTTCGGGGATATAGGCGTGATTTATGTATGAATGTAAGTATTTATAATTATAACATATCACGTGAACGTGTGAACGAATGAGAATCATTAGTATCTGTCAGAAGAAGCGTTGCCAGCCTAAAAAACAAATGAATAATAGTATCAACTATATTTTTATATTAAATTATATTGCTATTTCACAACATTTAGGATACTATTCGATTTTAATTTTAACTTTATATAAATGTTAGAAAAATTAGTACAAAGATTTTGGTGGTTAGAAAAAGAATTTCGAAAAATTTTGATCTTGAGGCGGGAATCGAACCCGCGTCCGCTGCTATAGCGGAAATCTTTGAAAATTTAGGATGCTTGTCCACTGGATCAGAGCGAAGCCATGGGCAAGATAAAAATTCACCAATAGAATCGCATAATAGTTCTGCTACCAATGTGCATAGTACGTACGACGTAGCTATTAGTGGATTATAGCTCACTCCCCTCCAGGGGACAAGCAACCTTAGACTGATGCTAATTCACGTCACATGTTACCGTCTACACTAAACATGTCCCATCGCCATCTCCGTAGCTTAGAACTGTCAATGCTGAAGGCAATTAACACAGTGTTATCCCTTAGCTAATTGTATTAAATAATTATCAGGGATTTAATTAATTTTAATGGCACCCGCCGCGTAGCAACTCGTAAATTACTTGTAACTTCGCCAAACAAAATAATGTACCTAGTATTTCGGGAGGATTATTGCGCGTTTTAATTAATTTACCTCCCTAAACAGGTAGCTAATTAATATAATGGCTTGGGTGGCAATGGCGTTAGTTTGGTACTTAGGAAAGCGTCCGATATATTGACAACAGTCACAAAGGCAAATAAATAAGACTATTGGTAATGATGTAAGGCAGAATGTAAAAATAAATAAAATAAATAAATACTTTTACACTCACACCTTTCATCTATCCCAAAGGAAGTAGCCTAAGCACTTGTATTATAGATACTAGATGACGGACATTTTTTTAATATCATAATAATTGTGTATGTAAATGTTGAAAATAGTTTTAGTTAAAATGCTTATTGTTACAGTTCCTGTTATTAAATTAGTAAAAAAAACGATGTCGAGAGAGATAAACGAACAGATAGAGTGATTAGAATGGCGAAATTCCAATCCATGCTGCTCAAGGTTTTGGCTTAGGTTTTAAAGCCGGCCATCTGCCTGACACTATCGGCATATTATAAATATACTAGAACATATACATAACGATGCCTCGGGAACAAATATTTGTGTTCATCACAAAATTTGCCCCTACCAGGATTCGAACCCGGGACCTCTCGGTCAATACCCAGCGATCTAAGCATTCGACTAATCTAAGGATTCGTCTCCTCCCTGCAGAGAAGACAAATCCTGCATAGTATATGTCAGAATTTAATAATATGAATTTCTACAAATTTTGTGAAGATAAAATAATTATAATTTATATTCGTAATTAATTTGTCGCATGGTGACCACAGAGGAGAATACAATTGTCGCCACCTTCTATTTCTCCTTATTTTATGTATTTGAACCGTCTTCGTGGTCCAATAATTCGCCCAACGGAGTTATGAAATAGGGGTGGTGACAATTTGTATTCTGCTCTGCCGTCACCACACGACACTTACTTAATTATGATGATCACAAACTTATGACAGTTTCGATAAGTAATGACGCTAACTGTCAAACAGGTTACAACATCATAGTAATCGACTGATATCCAATATAAAAGTTCGCATAGACTCAGATCGCGAGCTTAGTAATAATTGATGAGCACGCCTATTCGTGCTGACGCGACCTGAATACTTACGGCAAAAGTGGTCTAGAAATAATATTACTCTCACAAAGAAAGTTGTGCATGCAAAAAGTTAAAAAAATTTATAGGCTTGATGCGGGAGTCGAATCCGCGTCCTCTGCATTCCGGGCAGATGCCTATACCACTCGGCTAACCAAGATTAATTTACTTGCCGAAATTTCTCGAACCTTTCTTTAGATTTCACGTTGTAAGAAATTTCGACAAGTTAATTATTGTCTTGGTTGGCCGGGTAGTACAGCTATCTGCCCAAATGCAGAGGGCGTGGGTTCGATTCCCGCATCAAGACTGTGATTTTTCGAACTTTTTCTAGCCACAAATTTCTTTGTGATGATAATTATTTTCCTAACATTTATAATAATGTTGAAATATAAATCAAAATAATAAATATAATATTCTCTCATACTTGCATGAACACTGGCAGATTGTGACTGTGTACTCTCCTATATAGGTTAAACAAGGTGACATTGTTTATAGACACCCGGATAAAAGAAAACATAGCTGATGTCTTAGAAGAACATAAAAAATTCTGTCTTTATTTTCTATGTAATATTTTTTTACATTTATATAATGTTCAAATAAAAATCAAATTAGAACGGTAATAAAATTTCGCAAAACATAACAAAGACTGTCGTGAAAAAATCTATAGATAATGTTTTTGTTTAATCCTTTTTTAGACGAACGTGCCAAGAATAATAAACTTAATTTTTTCATTAGAACAAACTGTATTGAATTGAGGAAATATCTTTGAAATCGCCTCATATTTAGGGAGCCGCGTCTTAATGGAGGAACAACTTTCGCAAGGTACAACAAGGTTCCCACTAGATTTAGGGCCGGTTTTTTGATCCATAGTTAACTCAACCAATTGTTAAAAACTGTTACTAATTGCTAAATATAAGTCTGATACGTAACCATTAGTAACAATTTTAGTTACTAATGTTACTAATGGATAAAATATCACTCTGATATTGTTACTAATAGTTAAATATCAGTGATATTTAAAGATAGTATAAACAATTGGTTAATAGTAATACTGTTAACCAATTGTTAAAAATAAGTAACAATTTTTAGCAATTGGTTAACAGTTAACTATGCATCAAAAAACCGGCCCTTAGTGTAAGTCAGGCTGATTTAAACTATTCAGTAGTCAAGTTGTTAATAAATTTTAACTTGATTTCAAGTGGATAAAATTTTAAAAACATGAAAATTATTGTTTTTATTGTTTACATGCATTAAGTCACTTGAAATTTAGGTATGATTTAGTTAATTACTTAACAACTTGATACATACTTAACAACAAGTAAATCAGCCATTAAGGCGAGAGGAAAATATTTTTGAAACAGACAAAACAATGTCAAGTAGTGTAGAGAGATTTTGTCAGGTGACGTGCTAGGCCTACAGGACGTCCATAGAATGTTGGTTTTTAAATTTGACATACATACATAAATCACGCCTATATCCCCGAAGGGGTAGGCAGAGGTGAACTAGCAACACGTTTCGCCAATTGTGTTAGGACCCATGTAATAGGTGGCGAGCCTATTGCCATATATCGGGCACAAAAGTCGCAGTACATTGCTAGGTGGTACAAGAGGAACGCTGCTGCCCATTCCTCATCCATCACTGATTTATCCTTAGTCACCTTGTACGACACCCACGGGAGAGATTTGGGATGGTGACATTTGTATTCTACTCTGCCGTCACCACACGGTTTTAAAATTGAGACTTGATTTAATAAAACTGGTAATAGGCAGTCGAAAAAGTCATTAAACGGTAAATTTTCTTCCTTTGTTTCCTTCGAGGAGCTCGATAGCGCAGTATGCCACTGCACAGCGCGCTCGGCCTGCGGTATCGTAAACTAAGCAATGTCCGCTAAGGCCGGTCATAGGATGGGTGACCAAAAATTTACTCTCTCGAGACGGCACGTTAAGCCGGTGGTCCCGGCTGCATATGCAGTCGTTAATACCCACCAACCAGCACTGGGCCAGCATGATAAGTTATGGCCCATTCTTCCTTCCACAGGGAATGCCCGCGCCCCAGCAGTGGGGACATTAAAGGTGATGATGATGATAATAGGCAGTCAGCAAATTCATCAAACGGTCAATTTTATTACTTTGTTCCCTTCGTACTTCGTTCGTTCGTATTTCGGCGCATACCTCGCAATCAGTTCCCTGTTGATTTCCCGCGTCAATAGTTTTCCCATTTGCACGCTAGCGTTGGAACGAAGCGAGCTATCAAAACTCACGTAGTACTCGACAGCAGATCATGTAAGGCCTGGTTCATAAGTGCGGTTTAAATATATCCGATCCTAAGGTGTGATTGATTCAGAGAAACACATAAGTATAATATTGTTAAATTATATTTAGTTAGGTGTAAGCAATGACATGATATAGCGAAGCCAAAAATAACAATATAGGTAATCTATTAAGATTTTGACACTACACTTAATTCAAATAGAGAAGCTGATGATTATAAACAACTTATGGAAACAATATAAAAACCTCATTGTTGTTACACGTAGGTGGAGCTCGCTAACGCAATGGCATATAGCGCTTGGCCTGCGATTGCGTAAATTATGCAATGTTCGTAAGGTCGCTCATTGAATTTGTGACTAAAAATGAAAAAGTCAAAAGTCAATGAATTAATGACTATCTAGAGCTGCTCCGTGCTTCAGAAGGCACGTCAAGCCGTTGGTCCTGGCTGCATCTACAAACATTCATACTGATGATGATGATATGTCTGTGAATATCATCATCATCATCACTAGTCCTTTAATGTCCCCACTGATGGGGCACCCGTGCCTTCCCTATGGATGGAAGGATATAGGGAGATTGGGCCATAACTCACCACGCTGGCCCAGTGCGGGTTAGTGGGTATTAACGACTATCGGGACCAACGGCTTAACGCACCTTCCGAAGCACGGAGGAACTCGAGATAGT
The DNA here is from genome assembly GCA_963931975.1 of Cataclysta lemnata. NCBI lineage: Eukaryota > Metazoa > Arthropoda > Insecta > Lepidoptera > Crambidae > Cataclysta > Cataclysta lemnata. The sequence goes on along the minus strand of OZ008362.1, from coordinate 2,425,956 downwards.
AAATTTTTGGTCACCCATCCAATGACCGGCCTTAGCGAAGATTGCATAGTTTACGCAATCGCAGGCCAAGCGCGCTATGCCACTGCGCTAGCGAACTCCTCAAACATACAGACATAAATCTTAGCCACATTCACCTGTGGCTTCAATTATGTCCCACGTATGTACAGTTACACCTAAGGATGATACGCATGACAGCTGTCTTATTCAGAATCTATGCCTTTCACACATACCCTCTTTTTTATTTATTTATCCTAGTTGGATAAAAGAACAATGTGACCACCGCCCTAACCGAAGTCGCAGCAAGTGATCCAACTTAGATTAGTTGGTCTGTTTGCCTTGCCTCTCCGTAATTACTGTGGAAACATTCCGGGAGCTCGCAGCGTTTTAATACTACACGCCTCCGTAATTATGCTTCTTGTTGGTGGTGAGTTATGACTTGTGTACCGTGCGGTGACGGCAGAGCAGAACAATAATGTCACCGTCACCACACCCATCTCTTCCGTGGCTGTCGTACAAGGCGACAATCGACTGCAAATGCGGTGACAACGGCTTAACGTGCCTTCCGAAGCACGGGGGAGCTCAATATAACACATTTTTGGTCACCCATCCAATGACCAGCCTCAGCAAATATTGCTTAGTTTAGGCAATAGCAGGCCGATAGCACTATGCCACTGCGCTAGCAAACTCTTGTCTCCTGACATACTGCGCCGACCCCAAATATGATATAATAACGAAAGGGTGATGATGATGATGATTATGACTCAAGTAGCAACCTATGCGAATATTTTTGGCCTTAAATATCCACCATTAAAAAGTAGTACTGTATCCAATAAATAACGAAATGGCTCAATGTTTTTTCAAGCAAAAATACGTTATTGTAATTCTATATAGAACGGCATTCGCCTAAATCAAAATTAGTTTTCGCAATAAACGCCAGTAAATTCCATTTAAATGTCGTCAGAATTTCGGTGCGTTAGCCGACGCCACATTGGCTGATTTGTGTATGTTTTCGGGAAGCAAGCATTAGTAGCTTTGAACTAATTTTACTAAACTTTTAATTTTAGGGGATATATACTGTGTATTATATTGTCCACTAAAATCACACTAAACATTTCCGGAACTGGTCACTTACATAATCAATATTTAAAAACCTTCTTCCTCCTCCCTCTTTTATTTATTATATTCATCATGGATAGCAATGAATGCTTTAAACATCCTTACTTTTCGCATATGATATAAAGATTCTAAAGGTGATTCGTAATTCCTTAGATATGATTGATTGTAAAAAAATGTGGTGTAGTTTTATTACAATTAGTCATAATTCTTATTGTTAGCGATAGAGCTACGTAACCTTCCTACCGGTAAGACACGTGCTTGTCATGCATCGTCATCTCGATTTAGAAGAAAGCATGCACCCCATTGCACACGATCCAATCCCGAATGCTATCTCCGGAAAATCTTTTGCGTTTGAAGCGAACACACTGCGGACTGCATTACCAAGTCAGATGGAGATAAATTCTTGCTCGTTCGCTGAATTCTTCGAAACGTATGTTTATTTATGTGCGTTTTATGTTAAATACGTACAATGTTGCGAGTTCTATCCGGAATATCGAAGGTGAGAAGAATATTTACCTACTTAGATTTGTATTTATATTGTGTTCTATCGTTTTGGAAGATGCTTTTGTTTTTTTTTGTTATTACACAACCTACTACTACTCCTTCGTCTTCTTTGTGCTTTGTCTTACGTAGTATTGTATTCTCTTTGGTGCTTTGTTCCCAGTCGAGGTCCTGAGGTCGGCGCAGTATTTTTCCTTTTCCATTTATAAAGGTCAGATTTCATGAAGCCATCTGATCCATTTAGATTAGTAGAAACGGACCATGTCAAGAGACCGATGATCGGAGAGAGAGATTTGAATGACAGAAGTACAAACCACTGCTCAAAATTTAGGCTTAGGTTTTCCTGACACCAACCCTCTTCGGTTATGTTGTTGTTGGTGGTTTGCCCTGCACCATTTGGTTGCCTGAAGAAGCTTATTGGTCCACACCGGCCATAATGTCCCTAGAGCCAGGACATTATGGCTGACTTTTTTGATGCATAGTACACTCAACCAAATTGTTAACAGCATTCTTGTGTCTCAAGCAAGATAGCCAGCCTCTCGGTGGTTGAAGGTTCCAGGTGAAGCTCGATTCCATCTTCGGCCCTTATCATCACATACCATCAGATGAGATAAAGGCCAAGAGCCGTCTAGCAACTTAACTGACTTAAGCGTCTTCCGGCCAATAACTCGGCCTTTCATTCACTAGGAAAACATAAAAGGCCAGAACCATCCGAATCTATCTCGAATCCTCGGCAAAGCCAACACTTGGGATGTCAAACAATTCGCGCTCGTAATCTGTCTGGCGGTAATTTGATGTTCAAACAAGCCTCTGGGTGAACAAACACAGGTTTGGGAACTGCTAGACGCAATAATTTGTTGTGGGGCTAACGAAGCAGGAATCGCAAATGAGACGAAGCGCAAAGAGCGGATTTCGGAAGAATTCGGAAGCGCGCCAGAAAAATTGTAATGCGAAAAGTTGCTTCCTACTCTGAGATTATTTCGCTGGTTGGTGGTTGGACAGCAACAGACATTTCGCCAATTATGTTAGGTCCCATGTAACAGGTGGCAAACCTATTCGATTTATGTAAATAGCAGTATATTGCTAGGTGGTAAAAGAAGAATGATGCTGCCATGACTCGTCGCTGACTCATGGCAGCATCATTCTCCCACAGGATAGATGGGGGTGGTGACAATTGTATTCTGCTCTGGCGTCACCAAACGGTACAAGAGTATATTACATATTCATTATTATGTATTTTCTCCTTCATCTAGTTTCCTTGATAATAAGCGCTAGAGCTGCTTAATCTAGGCTAGATGGCTAAGGCTAAAAATTATTGTCTGTAAAACTTGCTAATAAATAAATAATATTTACTTTTTTACTTTATTTGTTTATTTTGGGGTTAGAAAAAGAATTTCGAAAAATTATGATCTTAAGGCGGGAATCGAACCCGCGTCCGCTGCTATCCGGGCAGGTGCCTGACCGCTCGGCCACCCAAGACACTAATTAACTTGCCGAAATTCTTCTAACCTTTACTCTTCACGTTGTATGCCAACGGGTACCCTCGCAATGTAGAAATAAATTTCAAACATTCTAACCCCAAAATCTTTGTACTAATTTTTCTAACATTTATATAATGTTAAAATTAAAATCGAATAGTTTATTTGTTTATGTTATAAAGCAAATATTTTCCGCGAACCTCTCTAACGTAAAATAATATTTTGCGTCGAGTTTTTACAACACTGTGGTAGTTTGAAACTTTTCCATGCAAAGGGTTATTGTTCGAATAGTTTTTATGATCACCCATTTTTGTTTCATTCAATGCTGTTGGGGCCGAATGTGGAAACTTCACATTGAACTTTTGTTGGGACTGCAATGGAAAATCCGTCGTCATGTTCGTTGGAGCAGCGTCTGTTTTTGGTTTTACTATATTATAATATGAATCTGATGTGAATTTCTTGCTCTTAACGCGTTTAATGTTTCAAGTGTTTTGGGATGCGGAAGGTTTTTTTATACTAGACGGGGAAGCTCTTGACCTTTTTCTCAGCTGATGGCAATCGACGAAAGGTCACCCATAAATAAGGTACTCGCGTGGGCAGCGCAAGCACGTGTAGCTTGACCAAGTGACTTGCGCAAGTTGCCCGCGCCTTGCTTATGCACTGATCAACTAACTTGAGCATGCTGCTTGCGCAAATTAGCTACTTTGCACTGTGTTTAAGCACTATTATCAATAATTTTTACTCGACACTTTGTTGTGTAGGCGACGTCGTAGCTGCTACGCCGTAGCCGCTAAAACCGTAGCCGCTACATACGTCTAACCACACATGTTCGTCCCTTAGCCTTAGCGGGCGTAACCCCCAGAATTCGCAATATTGTCCTAATGACACCATAACACTCGTGATAAACCCATTAAAACAGTCGCCGACGAGGCCGTATCCCGAACATTTAAGCTATCCCGAACATAGCCGTAAAGTTTGACGGTGACATTAGTACCGGAGTGCCTGAATTAAATTTAACAACGTCTCGCATAAAGCGTCTCACAGACAGTCGCGGTCAGCAGTGGCGGGCAGTTGTAACGTAGGTAACGTCAAGCAGCAGCGGTGGCGGGACGGTGGCGGTGGCGAACCCGAACAAACGTTGAACGCGCTGGTTTGAATAATGTCCATAAATTACCTACGTTAAAATGTAAAAATATAAAAATGTAAAAATTTAATCATGTTATTTCGCTTAAAATTATCACACATCTTGTTTATTGTTTATTAATTATATTTTCTACTTTTGGTTTTGTTTTAGATTAGTTTGATTTTGGTATATTATGGATTTTATGTTTCAATTTATTTTTAATGTAAAAACAATTAATTCAGAGCCGTGCTTTACGATCTGATTATAAAATTACGCTATGTACGTTTTATATTGGATTACTGTCTTGTGCTAATTGTTAATATGTTTATATTTGGAACTTTGGGACAGTAATCTGTTAATGTACTGAAAATAAATAAATATGTTATAACTGTCCGCCACCGCCACCGCTGACCGTGTCTGTATGTGAGACGATTAAACCTGACCCCGTATTATGTAACCCGATTTCAGTTGCTTTGGTCTTGGTGCACTCTCAAACGTTGCTATTATTCTCAATGAGTGAGAGTCACACTCCCACCCAGGCCGGCAAGGAAGATCCCAGGCAAGCATAGAAGACTTAGGAAACGATAAACATTATAAAAATAAACTATTCGATTTAAATTTTAACATTATATAAATGTTATCTTTAACATTATTTAAGCTTAACCGAACGCACGGTATTTGTAAAAAATATCTGCTGAATGTTTGAAATTCATTTCTACATTGCGAGGGTACTCGTTGGCTTACAACGTGAAGTGTAAATAAAGGTTAGAAGAATTTCGGCAAGTTAATTAGTGTCTTGGTTGGCTGAGCGGTCAGGCACCTGCCCGGATAGCAGCGGACGCGGGTTCGTTTCCCGCATCAAGACCATAATTTTTCGAAATTCTTTTTCTAACCACCAAAATCTTTGTATTATAAAAATATACATTATAATATTTCCATTGACTTCGAAATCACATTTCAGAGTGTTAGAAAAGATTTACTTATTTATGTCGTCAGGTAAGTTATGTCGACGAAAAAGTAATATAATACTCTGATTACCACCTAACTCAATGAACAAGCAAGTAAAGAATTCCTTAATGAACCAATCGATGGTTGTTCAGGGTGTGAATTAAACACTTACATTCAGATTAATCGTGATTTTGATCTATTGTTACAACTTTAAATTGAATTTGGAACTTGTTTCCCGGAACCTATCAAGAAATTTACAATATATCTTGATTTATGGTAATTTCTGCGTTACGTAATTATTAAAGGGAAATAATTAATTACTTCGCGCCTCTCTCAAGATGGGAGCGAAATACGTAGAGCTTTTGTAAATAACAATTTTTATTTAGTTTTATTTTTTGTGTATGGGATACAAGATGGCATAATTACTGAAATTGTTGCCATCACCATAAGACAGATCTACTTATAGCATGTATGTATATAAATATTTTGAAAAGGAATGACTACATTGTTGGTTTGTATGCTATTGAGGTGTCAGCTAGCAAGCGATACCAGCTAGAATTTCCGTGAGTTCTAAATTGGAACACGTGTCTAAGGCGACTCTAACTGCCGCACTCAGAGACGTCAAATAACGTTAATGAGTACTTAACGTCAAAAAATTACAATTCAAAATTAGTCGCTATTTTTGCCGAGTCGAAGGTCTAGATTTGAATGAAGATTTTCGACATTAAATACTCATTAAAGTTAATTGATGTCTCTGAGTGCGGCAGTAAAAGAATCTTAACAAATATGCCTGGGCAGAGAGAGGTGATGGCAGAGCAGAATTTTATTGTCGCCATCCCTCCATCTCCCCGCGGGTGTCTTACAAGACGACGAAGAACGAAGACAGAGATGAGAAATCATCAGTAGCGTTTATATTATACAATCTAGAAACATACAGCGATTTATGTGCTCTATTGATGGCAAAAGCCTCGCCCCCATTGCATAGCACCTAAGATAATTGGCGAAACTTGGGTGTTAATTCACGTGACGTGCACAAACAGACAGACGCGCGAAAAAAAATTGATTCATTAAAATCACGAAAGCTACTAAATTAACTATTAAAAAACTACCCGCAGTAATCCGTTTTTAAATGGCAACATCGAGCTAGCTCGAAGCGAGCTGCATCCAAACATCTTAAAACTTAACTCGAGCCGCGAGCTGCCAATTAAATCTTTGCGGAATTAACGCAATTTATACTTTAAGACCCGGTAATAAAGCGCTCCAGAAGTTGGTGTTTTACGTTAAAATTTATCTGGATGCAAATAGCCCGCAATCTCGGGGTATTCAAGGAGGGGATTGCAAATTTGAAACGTTTATGTAAATGCACTCATTTAGCTTTAACTTTAGCGAGTTAATTAAGGCTAAAGATGAGGCTCCCGAAGTTAGTCGGTGGTAAGGCCTGGGCAAAATATTTCTGAGTTTATTATTTTATTTCTTACCCATCAATCCACACGGGGGCGCGGGTCGATTCTGGCCCCAATCTCCCTATATTCTACCATCCATAGGGAAGCCCTGTGCCCCAGCAGTGGGGACTTTAAACGGCTGGCGATGATGAAGTTTCTGTACAGCTTTCACAGCCTAAAAGTATAACGAGTGACGTAGTTCTATGTCACTTTGTTAGGGCTATTAAAGGGGCTATTACAAGCACCTGTCCCCCGCCTGTTGTGAATGGGCACGTAGACCTATTCTGCACTAGAAGAGACACTGCCACTATATTTTATATAAATCCATAAATAATCACAATTATATAAAAATAACCACATTCTTAAATCACGCCTATTAATTGGTCCCTGAAGAGGTATGCAGAGGTGTATTACCAGCCACGTTTTACCAATTATATAAGGTCTCATGTGGTAGGTTGCCATCCTATTGCCATTTATCGGGCACTCTCATCGCTATTTAAACACCTGTCCCCCTGCCTGTTGTGAATGGGCACGTAGACATAATCTGCACTAGAAGAGACACTGTCACTGTTTACATACATTACGACTATTGGTCCCCGAAGAGGTGGCCAGAGTTAACACCCACTTTTCGCCAATCAAGTTAGGTAATAGGTAACGAGCCATGTAATAAGTGGCGGGCGTATTGCCATCTATCGGACACGTAAATATACTGCTAGGTGGTATAAGAGGAATGCTGCTGCCCATTACTCATCGCTGTCTTTCCTCTTAGTCACTTTGTACGGCACCCATGAGATAAATGAGGGTGGGTGCATGGTAACAAATTGTATTATGCTTTGTCGTCAATTGATACAGGCTAATTATCTCAATTATTTGTCTATTTTATTTATTATATAATTTTCTTGTTTTTTTTTTTAATTTTAAAGCAAAAGATTAAATTACTTGGCATTTCTAGAAGAGCTAGATCTGTCAGCTTTAAGTAATGTCCCTACAAGGGTCCAGTACTCTTGTGTTCGTGCTTTATTATTGACACATTATAGATAATTAATGGTCCCTCATTAGAGGCTGTGTGGTGACCGCAGAGCAGAATACAATTGTCACCACCCCACTCGCTACTGAAAAACCCTTAGTCGTACAAGGCAACTCACAACTTTTCAGACAGCGAAAGAGTTATGGGTAGCAGCTTTACTCTACCACGTATCAACATAGCCCTATTCTATATAATAGAGCGCTATATAATTAATGTACTATGCTAACGAGCTCGAGAATATTAAATAAAAACATCATCATCGTCCTCATCATCACCATCGCTTTAACGTCCCCACTGCTTGGGCACAGGCCTTCTCTATGGGGCTAGAAGAATACAGGAAAATGGGCGAACGGACACTTATAACCCACCACGCTAACCCAGTGCGGATTGGTGGGTATTACCGCTGTAGGGGCTTAACATGCCTTCCAATGACTGGCCTTGGGGAACATTACTTAGTTTCAGTAATCGCACGCCAAGTTAATCCACTGCGCTATTGAGCTCCTCTCTCGTATATAAACATGCAACCGGCGTACTGCTGAGTCAAAATATTATTATTCGATTTTTAATTTTAACATTATATAAATGTTAGAAAAATTAGTAGAAAGATTTTGGTGGCTAGAAAAAGAATTTCGAAAAATTATGGTCCCGCCTCAAGACCATAATTTTTCGAAATTCTTTTTCTAAACTATTCGATTTTAATTTTAACATTATATAAATGTTAGAAAAATTAGTACAACGATTTTAGTGAAAATCTTTCTTCCAAAATATTATTAATACGGAAATCACACCATGTAATTCTATAGCTATTCCTGATTCTGTTTGCTTCCAGGCGAATCCTTGCAAAGTCCTACAGGAATTGATTTTCAGTACTGTATGCCGCGACCTAGATAACTTTATAGTCTTAACTGTGTAGCTTTGTATATAATTATCGCTATTATACTCGTATCTAGTGTAGTACTTAGTCGTTGATATTGTACATACATACATACATAATTCACGCCTATATCCCCGAAGGGGTAGGCAGAGGTGAACTAGCACCCACGCTTCGCCAATTATGCTAGGTCCCATGTAATAGGTGGCGAGCCTATTGGCATTTATCGGGCACAAAAGTCGCAGTACTTTGCTAGGTAGTAGGTATAAGAGGAACGCTGCTGCCCGTTCCCCATCACTGATTTATCCTTAGTGCCTTGTACGACACCCACGGGAGAGATTTGGGGTGGTGACAATTGTATTCTACTCTGCCGTCACCACACGGCCAAGTTGATATTGTAAAGACCACAAATGTTTGAAGATTATTTTAGACATTTCAGGTGAACGCACACTTATCCGAGCCGATTGCGCCGATCAACGAATTTAAAGAAATCTTTATATTGAATCATAATTATGAAACCTCGCACACTTGCCGGAGTCGAATCGTCCGATTCGACTGAAGCTGTCGAAAACTTCAGAATCCCAGAAGAATTCGGATGACGTCATTGGAAGCAATGCGCACAATTAGAGTACCATTTTCGATTCCTTCAGCGCGGATAGACGTGAGGGGCCTCGTTGACTTCGGCGCGTTCGGCGTGTTCGGCTCGGATAAGTGTGCGTTTACCATTCAACAGAATATTCTTAAAACATTCGTAGGTAGTAAGTAGGCTAATTAATACCCGAAATTCTCAAAGAGGGTCGGTGCCAATAATTGGTATCAAAACCTTGAGCAGTATTGATTAGAATGTTATCGTCGCAATCACTTTCTCCGTTCATCGGTCTCTCGAGATGTTCCTTTCCATTACTTTTCTGTATATTCCGACATCACTAGCTAAGACTTTAGATAAGACATGGTCCTATTCGACGCTTTTCTGTACATTCACGCATCACTTTCGGGTATGATTAATCAAAAGAGAGTAGATGGCTTACTAGATGGCATCGATGAATGGAAAACTGAATAGATGAATGGAAAACGAAGGAAGAAACAAAAAAAAAGAAGTAGAACCACCTGCTTGGGACCCAATTATTAGAATAATTAAGGGCCTGTTTCACAATCGACAAGTACGTTCGAAGTAGCTTACTTAGCAGTTCAATTGACATATATTTCATATTACAACTGTCAAATGATCTGCGAAGTAAGCTACTTAAAACTTACTTCTCGATTGTGAAACAGGCCCTATATCTCATACTGCCAAAAACAATGATACTGTAAGCTCTGTTTGTGTAAATCGGAACACCTAAAATATCAAACATTATGACGGTAGTTAATTATTACTTTATTGTGAGGACACCTGTCATCTTTAGTCCCCCCGTGACCGCGGCCACTGTAAAGTGAGCGAAACGTCGGGTTAAATAATTTAATATGCCAAACACCAAATTATACGCGAGTCTTATCCGTAAAAGTTGTTTTATTTCAAAAAGAATTAGAATAAGAATTTCGTGCGTTTTTTTTGGAAGATTTGTATTTACTAATGACGCAAATAATTTGTCTATCTATCATTTACCTTTCTGCTGTGATGAATCAAAAGAGAGTGGATGGCTTGACGACATCTGACCGATGAATGGAAAAGCAAACATACTGCGCCGACCCCAGATAAACTGGGAACAGGGAAGAAGAAGAAATTCGTGCTCTTTTTAAGTTTTGTAAAAAGAACACGAATTTCTAGTTTGCTTAGTGTGTACTAGTATTGCGAATAAATATCTATCTATCATGTAACGCCAACCATGAGATTATGAGAGAGAGCTACAAATTATGAGGGATTAAAATTTCTAACGCTCAATCAGATTCCGTAATAGCGCGTTCGCTTCATCCAGAAATCCGTTTGCTTCCCACCTCCTCTCAGCGGATCCAGCTTAACTCGTCAGCTTTGTTCCTGGGATGCTTGCTTAATTACTTACAATAAGCATTCGAAGGTACAAGGAGAATCTTCAATGTTCCCTTGGCAAGGTCTTAATGTTGAGAGTATTTTTAATTCAGCCGCGTGGTGACGGCAGAATAGAATAGAATACAATTGTCACCACCCCAAACCTTTCCCGTGGGTGTCTCGTACAAGGCGACTAAGGAAAAATCTGAATATGATTAGGAATGGGCAGCAGCGTTCCTCTTAGCAGCAATGTACTGCGACTTTTGTGCCCGATGTGCTTACGTGATACTTATGTGATACTTTTGTGCCTTGACATAATATATTTGGCGAAACGTGGGTGCTAGTTCACCTCTGCCTACCCCTTCGGGGATTTATGTATGTATGTATTTTTAATTCGCCGTGAATATCATGCATACATCTTTTAAATTTTCGCGTTGCATTATCATACATACATACATACATAAATCACGCCTATATCCCCGAAGGGGTAGGCAGAGGTGAACTGGCACCCACGTTTCGCCAATTATGTTAGGTCCCATGTAATAGGTGGCGAGCCTATTGCCATTTATCGGGCACAAAAGTCGCAGTACTATTGCTGGTGACATAAGAGGAACGCTGCTGCCCATTCCTCATCGCTGATTTATCCTTAGTCGCCTTGTACGACACTCACGGGAGAGATTTGGGGTGGTGACAATTGTATTCTACTCTGCCGTCACCACACGGCTTATCAATATCATTTATATCACCTCTAAGGTAAATACCTACATAGTCGCGTTAATTCCTGTTCTTTCCTATATTGATTGTGCATACATATTATTATATCACGCCTTTCTCCCACAGGGGTAAGCAGAGATTACTTCTTTCCACGTCCAACGATTTTCGCTTACTTCTTTCACTTCATCTAATCTTCATGCAGGCCAGGCGGTTTCGAGGACCTGGCTGCACCTTTTTAATAGAGTTGCAATTCGATTACGAAAGATCCGCCTAGGCCTTCCCATTCGCATTTCTCCATTCACTTCAAATCAAATCAAATATCTTTATAGCATATAACATAACATTAATGGTCTTACTGCCGCACTCAGAGACATCAATTAACTTTAATGAGTACTTTGTGTCAAAAAAAATCATTGAAATCGAGACCATAGACCCGGAAAGAATAGCGACGCGTTTTGAATTCTCAGTTTTTGACATTATGTACTCATTAACGTTATTTGACGTCTCTGAGTGCGGCAGTCAATATCAGGTTGTAGTTCCTGTGATACCCCGTAGGGGCACTGCAACTTAAGAGAGTGTACTTCCGCCATTCGCTTTTTGTCATTCTCCTTTCATTCATTCTTTATATCAACATATCCAAAGCGATAGTCCATGTAAGGTTGTCTCTATATAGACGATGTTTATTCCTCACGAAATCAGAACAGTGCCTATAATCAAATAGCAAACGTTTCTATTGAACAAAATATGTAAATTTTTGACAACTACTCTTACATTTGACATGACGATCGCAGTGGTATTTTTTTAAGTCAGTTTCAAATATTTTTGTTCTATTCGTTCGAATAGATTGGTCACATGTGTAGGCCTACAGAACTCTCTCCATTTTCTTTTCTCTTTTGTCGCTCCTCAGTCCTTCATTGGGGTATTTCTGATAACGGGTTTACTTTATATTTTTTAATCTTTCATAAATTACATTCTACTAGCTACATTTGTAAGTAGTCAACATTTTCCGTATTGAATTTAATGGAATACTTAAATGACTTCGTACTGATTGCATAGCGTAGGTATTACAGTTTTTATCACCCCTTTACCATCCTATAGGTCATAACGTAAGAGGGAGTCTGAAAGTGGCGCCAGTAACAGAGATGAAAGGGAGCCGTTTAGCTTGGTGTGGACATGTTATGAGACGTGATGCCATGAATGTGAGTAAGAAAGTTATGGACATGAATGTTGATGGATGTCGAAGTAGAGGAGGACCACTGAAAAGATGGATGGATTGTGTGAGGTGTGATATGAAGGTGATGGATGTGAATGAGGAGATGACGAGTGACAGAAGAGAATGGAAAAAGAGGACATACTGCGCCGACCCCAAATAGGAGGGGATAAGGGCAGGGCGATGATGAGGTCATAACATAAGAAGTGACTAAGTTTTTCCTAGGAGCGTTAGTGTCAGACAGGCACCCGCTTGTAAATATCTAGACAAAACTTCGAGCATTATACCTATTGCTTTACCGACTGGACAGAATACTGCAATGAATAGGTGCAATACAAAAGGCACCTATTTTGCAGTAGGTTAGTAAAAAGAAAACCTGTTATGAACACACTCGTTACTCAATGTCACTGCCAGACCAATAGTGTTAAACATCAAACCAATAGTGTTAAATCCTTATTCCCATTCTGACTGGTACACTTGTATTATTCTAAACATATCGCTGCGCATTCACCCGTGTAATTATAAAGCATTCTCACGAACACAAAACTCAAACAAGGGCAGCGCAGGTAGAATAAATTATCGTCGAGATGTTGGCGAGTCCCGCCTTAGGAGAAAGCTGCCGATGGATGTGGTATTTCTATATTTGACAGGTGAAAATCTGGACTTACTGTTGTTGAAAACGACGGCTGGATTGGTCGAATGGTCAGATGGCTTTTAGCCAAGAGGTCCCAGTTTCGAATCGTGGTAGGGACAAATATTGTGATGAACACAGGCATTTGATCCCGAGTCATTGATTCTTATATGTTTGTGTAGTATATTAAAAATGTTTCTATGTATAATGTATTATTATGGTTTTAAATCTGTCCGTCATGTAATAGCCATAACACAAGTGCTTATACTACTTACTTTGGGCTAAATGAAAGGTGTGCGTGTAAAAAAATCTGCCCCTCTAGACAAGTCGCCATTTTGTTTTCTTTGTAATACTATATTACAAAGAAAACAAAATGGCGACCGGAGTGTCAAATGTTTCAATATTTCACTACTCAATCAGGTGTTTGCTGCCGATTGCTCTATTGAATCTATGTTTTGGTAGCAATGTTACATCTTGCCGTGTTGTGACGGCAGAGTTGAATACAATTGTCACCACCCCAAATCTCTCCTGTGGGTGTCGTACAAGGCGACTAAGGATAAATCAGTGACGAGAAATGGGCAGCAGCGTTCCTCTTGTACCACCTAGCAATGTACTGCGACTTTTGTGCCCGATAAATGGCAATAGGCTCGCCACCTAGTATAATTGGGACCTAACATAATTGGCGAAACGTGGGTGCTAGTTCACCTCACCGTAATGTATGTAATTGTATGTTATATCTCATTAGACAGTTCACTAATAACTCTGCTGCGTTATTTATACCACTTTGAGGCCTCGTAAGACTTATTATCTGAGTAATTGTCTTGTCATTGGAGAACTCTTGAAACAAAATACAGAACGCGCAGTGTTTGGTAGAAGACCCTTTTGAACCATTTTAGAAAAATAATATATGCCGCACCAATTAATCCTAATTGGTTATTAAACTGTCAGAGTAATCTTGAATCATAATTGACTTTGATCTTGTCGCTGAAGTTTCTGAGTTAATTTCAACAAACTCGCTTAAAGCGTCCTGTTTAGAAACCTTTCTAACAAACTTTCTAGAATAATAACGAATATTTTGTCTACGAATAAAAATTAATTTTTAACGACTCGTTTTACCTAATTAAACAGAGACTTTGAAACAGGTGTTAATATTTTTATTGCTATTAAATAAATTTTAGTAGAAAATAATCTTCGAAAGATGAGCGAAGAAGAGACATTATAGACAAAAAATAAAAGATATTTCAAAGTCAAAAATTTGCTTTTTAGCTTACGATAGATGATTAATCTTGAGATGTTACAATGTTTCATGTTTCAATCTAGAGATGTTTCAAAAGGTATTAAAAACAAATATTGTTTATATTCGCTTATCATTTTCTAAGCTATATTTGGAAGCATAATGAAACAAGATACGGATATCAGACAAAATAAGGCTGCTAAAAGCAAATTGAATGATGTTTTTCACACTAACATTTTAAATGGAAATCCAGTAACATTTAAGCTTGAAACCAAACGTAATAAAGGAAAGGCTAAAATTACCATTCAACCTAATAAGGTAGATAAGGAGAATTTTCGCTAGTATTCTAATTTAATTAAACATATTACATGACAGGATGAATACCTCCAAGTGTAATTTAATCAAGAAATGAAACTAGGTAACTGTAGCCAAGAAGGGTGTTATCATAAATAGAAACAAAATTATTTTTCAAATAATAAGTCCATGACAATATCTATACCACTGGTAGAATAATAAAATTACAAAATCAACATTTGAAGATAATTTGCTATGAGTCGCGGTCGGAGTGAATGGAAAAATTAAAATATCAGCTCTAAAACGAAGAAATTAAACGAAATGTTATCTAAAAGAAATTTTCATTCGACATTTAAATAATAATTTATCTCAAAATCACCATTTCGGATATCAAGGTGCAACTTGATATTGACATTTTGTTGACGTAGTCTGACTATTCCTCTAAATTTCTATTAATTGATAAGGAAATTAATGAAAGGGCTGGTAATGATGAGTAGACATACGTGAATTAACACCCAAGTCTCGCCGATTATATTAGGTCCCATGTAGTTGTTACATTTCAAATGAATAGTGCTCGTACAAATATCTTAAGAGAACATTATGATACAGAAAAAGAAAAAACTTACAGTTCAATACAAATTGAATATAATATAAACGAGTCGACGGAATATTTCTTTACCAAACATTTCTCGCTGACGAGTGACGAGTTCCAAGGGCAACTTACGTACCAAAGATCAAAGCTAACGACACTATCGCTCATTTGAATATAAATTGAACTCCCAAAGAAGATTACCGAACACAAAGCTTGCGCAAAATTCTTCTTTCGATTGCAAAAAGTCATCCATGTAATTAGAATGTTTTATGGGAAGTGCAAATTGAAATTAACTAAGACATTATTTACCTACATTTGCACATACTTACAGTTCCAGTCAATATTATTACAATTCCTAATGATGATGATCTCCGACGTATTTGGGCCATGGCGACCACTATTACTCCTATCCGGTGTTTGGCGCTCGTGCGCTCAAAGATAGCTTATTTTAGATTAATTAAATGCCTAAATGTCTAACCGAATACAGAAACGCTACTCACATGTTAAGCACTGCTTATAAAGTTAAGTGGACAATCTGTCGTATGGATGTATGGAAAAACGTCTATTTTGACAATACATAAATGTTATGCAGGACTCAAACTTTCAGTAACGTTTCTGTATTCAGGGGTAATACTGTAAATACAAAAATAATATTTAAGTCACATTCGCATTTTGAATTCCGAATTCTACGTTTGCTTGAGACAGAGACATACTCTCAATGAAACTCAGACTGAAACAACCAGGCGCTGATGACACCAAACTCTTCTCATCAGATAAGGGACGAAAACATTGCGCATATAAAAGATGTTAAAATTACCCTATCCAAATGTTGTAGCGCGGTTCGTCCATATTGCGGGCTTAATCTGCATGTCGTTACGAGCCGAGTCTCTCGACTCATCCATAATTCAGATAATGAGAACAACAACAGCTATGGAGGCGTCACCATGGCGTCTCCACATAAATATATTGCTAGGTGATTTAGGAGGAAACCCATTACTAATCGTTGTCTTTACCCTTAGTGGCCTTCTACCTCACCCACGGGAGAGATGGAAGTGGTGACAATTGAACTCTGCTCTGCCGTCGTCACACAGCATTATATGAATCCATATACTTACTTACACAATAGCGTCTTTGATAGGAAATGACCAAGAAGTTCTGCTTAGAACAGCTATTTTCTACTTCTTACTGCATCTTCTACTTCCTGCCCTGCGGGCCTACGGCCTAACTCGATTGCTAAAGCAAAAGCTATAGTTTATGACGTCATGCTATCATTTCACACCGAATGTACCTAAACTATTAAAGATAGCTTCGAACGAATGATCACCGAATGATTTTGTATGAATTTGGCACAAATTCCGTGCCGCCTAAAAATTCAGGATGGCTGATATAGCCGTAAGCAGTGCATTGCAATGAAGCTATCATCAGCAATCGAGTTAGGCGGTAGGCCCCCTGAACTCAGTTTGTCTGGTGTCGGCGCAGCGTACTTCATAGATACATACATAAATCACGCCTATATCC
The DNA here is from genome assembly GCA_963931975.1 of Cataclysta lemnata. Classification (NCBI taxonomy): domain Eukaryota; kingdom Metazoa; phylum Arthropoda; class Insecta; order Lepidoptera; family Crambidae; genus Cataclysta; species Cataclysta lemnata. The sequence continues at coordinate 2,409,294 of OZ008362.1, read as the reverse complement.
CTAAAAGGGGTAGGTAAAAGTGAACTAGCACCCAAGCTTCGCCAAATGGGTTAGGTCCCATGTAGTAGGAGGCGAGCCTATTGCCATTTATCGGGCACGTAAATCGCAGTTAATTGCTAGGTGTCATAGAAGCAACCCTGCTGCGTATTACTCATCGCTGTCTTCGCCCTTAGTGTGATTTCTCGTACATTAATATCGGTCAGAGATCATCAAAGCCAACCATCATCATCATCATCACCAGCTTTTTTTAAAGTCCCCACTGTCTTCCCTATGGATGGAAGAACATAGGGAGATTGTGCCATAACATCTGCCGGCCCAGTGCGGGTTGGGTTGGTGGGTATTAACGACTGCAGATGCAGCCGGGACCAACGGCTTAACTTGCCTCACGAAGCACGGAGGAACTCGAGACAATAACTTTTGGTTACCCATCCAATGACCGGCCTTAGCGAACATTGCTTAGATTACGCAATCACAGGCCAAGCGCGCTAGCTAGTGAGTTCTTCTGCAAATACCCGAGTTAAATCCGTAACAGTAATTGTATTTCTCTGCCTACCACTACAGGGATGAACAGGTGTGATTTCTCTAAATAAATATTTGAGCCTTGGCTACTCCACTCCTTTCCCTGTCCCTCTCTTCGTCAAGGAGACAAATCAAAGGCGTTTGTATTGCGGTCCTCCTGCATATATTATTAAACCGCTGTCTAATAAACCGAGAAATTTTCGCCACGTGATTTATTTATAACACCCATGTAAACATAACGGTTTTGGTGCCTACATCAGACAAATATTTGCACAGTCTATCAATGTAAGTATCTTCTGACTTTAAACACTTTAAATGAAAAATACATACATACATTTATTTATTTAAACGCAAACATACACAATTTTAACAGGTCCTTCAATAAGTACCTAAAGCGTAGGTGTAGTTAAAGATATTATTTATAAAATGATACGTCCATAATGGTATGTATATTAATTTGAATGATTTCAATATTTTTTGTGTGGATAATATTTTGGTGTGTCTGTGATTATATTCTTTTTCTTCTGAACTAAAAAATATAAAAGCGATTCTTTTTCGGTCACATACATAAAATACACCAACTTTATTTTCTAGCATTATACAAATACAATAATTTAACTTGCATATAAATAAATAGCCGTGTGGTGACGGCAGAGTAGAAAAAAATTGTCACCACCCCGAATCTCTTCCGCGGGTGTCATACAAGGCGACTCAGGGTTAAAACAGTGATGAGGAATGGGCGGCAGTGTTCCAATTATACCACCTAGAAATGTACTGCGACTTTCGTGCCCGATAAATGGCAATAGGTTCGCCACCTATTACATGGAACCTAACTAATTGGCAAAACGTGGGTGTTAATTCACCTCTGCTTACCCTTCGGAGATATAGGCGTGATTTGTGTATGAATGTGTATGTTTCTCCCACAGGGGTAGGCAGAGATCACTTCTTTCCAAATATAATATAAGGATTGTAGCAAGTGGAAGAAGTATATTATAATTTCAAACCACACCTTTCTTCACCTTTCTCTATCAAATATCGAATACTTCTAACGAATATATATACCTACATAATTGTACATAATCATCATACATAATAAATACTCTGATACTAGCGGAAGGGATAAATAGAGAGACAATAATATGGAAGCCATTTCAAAAGCTATGAATTTATCATGAACGCACTGAGTGCTTTGAGCATCTACTGGAGTAAAACTTTCTAGGAACAAAAGTAGTAGTTGTAACAGAATCCTTTATTGTGTTCAGAAATATTCAACACCTAAGCTATGTAGCTGTGTGATATTGCTTTAGAGAATATTGAAAAAAAAAGACTCAGTCCCTATTACATGGGCCCTAAAATAAGCTGACTTTAGTGTCACCGGGAATACCACACGGCACGCAAAATAAATAATTGTGTACACCATTGTTGTAATTTGGTTCTAGTACTTAAGATCGACAACAGGAGAAAAGAGATGACCATGACAGTTGAGGGATGGAGATAAAGAAGAAGACCGTAGAAGAGATGGTAATTTAGTGAATGATGAGATGACAGGTAACATGAGTGAATGGAAGACAAAAACGTACCTAAATGAAATGGAATAAGGGCGAGATAATGATTAAGATAGAGATCGTTTATTTACTTTAAACTTAATTGCATAATAATAAAATTTATACAAATGGAGGACTTAATGCTAAAAGTATTACTCCCAGACAACCATTAAAACTTTATTACATTTAAAAATAAAACTAAAAAGAAAAAAATAAAACTATGACTTATTGTATAATGAAAATTACCACGAAACGTTTGCATTATTATATTTCGGAATCGAAACTTCGAGATTTTTTTGTTCAAAAACTATATCTTCTTCTGATAAACATAATGACCCTTCAGCCAAAACAGAAGGTGTCTCCGCGTTTCCATAAGTAATATTGTAAATATTATCCGGATTTTAAATAAGGCCGTTTCAATATTCCCTTTGAAGCCATTACGGTAATCCGCCCCAATTTGGCTGGGCTATACTCAAGTGTGCTCTTCATTAAAACGGGATATGTACTCATTAACGTTATGGTGTTTTCCGTTATATTGCTCTCTTATTAAGGGCGTTCAGTCGGTTTATTGTTTAGATTAAGAACGTTAATAATGCGCTTATTTGATACTAGAATGCCATGATTAAAGGTTGACTTAAAGACATTGCTTATCATTAACGACTGTAGGATTTGATTATTTATTATGTATATAACTGCTTATACATTACATACACGTTTGTACTTATAAATGTTTAAAAGTTCACATTTGCACAAATATTAATTGAATAAGAAGTGTTTGGTACGCTTATGCTATAGCATTTATTTATATCTTTCTCACTTCTCAACGTTCTAATTTTCCATCTCCAATTTTACTCTTGGTGATTTCTTCATCGCTGGATTTTAAAATCCATAATAATTATCTTGTTTATGTTAACTTTCATCTTACTCTCTATCCAAGCTACTTTGCAGGAGATAGTAACAGTATTATTATTTCTTGCAAATCCTCTAATGACGCACGGAATAATATCGTTCAATTTCAAGAGAGTTTGATAACATTACCTAAGATTCTCATTGCGGTTGGCTTTGAATTACCAAAAACTGACTCCACACGGTTCCTCCATTCAATGCGTCATCAGAGAAAATTTTCTAAGAATTAGTAATACTGTTATCATCTGTTATCCTACAAAGAGGCTTGGAAAGAGAATGGGATGAAAGTTAGTATAAGCTAAATAATTGATATGGATTTAAAATTCCAGCGAGGAACAAATGACGAAGTGTGAAACTAAGATTGTGAAAAGTTTAAACGTTGTAAAGTCAGAAAGGAAAAACTTAATGTTATAATATTATATGCGTACCTACACTTCTTATACGAAAATTTAATTTCGGATTTCCAGCACCCTCAGAGCCCAGGCAGATAAGCGAATAAACGAACTCGTTCAAAAGCTAGTTATTAAAAGCCAAAATGTCGCAGCGATCAAAGCGAATTGCATATCCAATAAAACTGACGCTGAAAAACCCGAACCAGATTCCGATAACAAAAGCACACTTGAAGCTCAGGCCTTTAATAGGCTGTTTAAATTCCATAGCGGGCCGATAACAAAGGCAATAAAATTGGCTTTGAAACGTCAAACGGTATGGTAATGTAAGGACCACCTCTTTTACATTCGGTGCACGTCAACGATATTTCACGGTGAGATCTGCTCAAATTCAGATAAAGCCGTTAAGAAATATGGCACGGGACTCCGGAGCAAAATCTAAGCGGGGAGCGCGATGGTTTTCAAGCTCGCGAAGGTTCCTTAAAGTTAAACTTCTTCCAGAAGTTTCTTGAGCTCTTCTAAACTTTTTGTTCGAGGTATTGTGTTTTACAGTCTGGCTGGCGACTGCTTAAGCTTGAGAATTGATCCATTACATAGAAGTGTTTTTTTACGATGCTTGGTAGGGGTAGGGCATGAAAAAGGACAAGGTACGCTTGAGGGGAACATAATATTATTTAAGCAATCTATCCAGCTAATGTAACTATAAGCTGGTTTGCCTCTGCAACCCAACAATGTTACAGAACAATGTAACATAAATTATCATGACGTTTAAGTATTTTTATGTGATGGTGAGAGTAATTAAGTAGACCTTAGTAGGCATAGGTGTACTAGCCGCTATGTCATAGCGGTACACAATCAAAGTTAATTGTTTTAAAGCGAAAACTCCAAGAAAAAGGTTCACGAAAAACCTAAATAACTAGACACAACATGAAACAATTTTGAAATATTTAAAATAAATCAACAATTTTAGAATATCATAATGATTAGCGACTTTGAAGAAAAAGAACACATTTCTATTCTGGTTTTTTAATTTACTGAAAGACAATATAGAGATTGCTTACATTTTGTGACAAAAAAGCTGTAATAGCTGGCATATAGAACAGACACGGCGCCAATAAAAGTTTCATCGCGAAGAAAGGTCTAGCGTTGCATTTAAATACAGAAGCCATTTCCATACAAACTGTCCTTATAAACACCTGAGCGTCTGCAGATTGTGGCTTACACTTACACTGGAACCTCCTACCGTATTCCAGTAGTTTCCAAATCCGTTGCCACTAAAGCAAGAATCAATCTTAAGCCCCTACAAATAGAAGCCACATTAGCAGTAAAAGATAAATTTGTTTCCACAACCTAGGCGAAGCTTTTGAAATTTTTTCCTGCTGCCTGAGCAAAGCAATTTCAACTTTATCTCTGAATATTTAACGGCGTTATAAATTGCTGCCCGTAAGTGGGTTTGAGCTGAAGTGGCGCTATTGAAATAGCAGATATTATTGAAAATAACACACGGTTGAATAGATAAAGTGAGATAGAACACATTACTGGTGTTTATTTTTTTCATTTTCCTTTATCTTGTCTCTTGTAGCCTTTGAGCGCTATAATGTTAATGAAATGTTGAACTTCCATGCTGGCCTGGGAGCGAAAAAAAAAAGTAGAACGTACCAGCTCCACCTCACGACCGTGATAAAACTCGACTAAGAGAGATTGCTAAGTGTAATGCATTGCAACCATTTCATTAAAAAAATAAACAACATCATGAAGTGATCAAATCTACGATCTGGCCACGACATGTGCACACCAATAAGCACTTTGGGGTACCCGGATGGCATACCGTACCACCACCAACAACATACACAAAGAGGTTTCGTATGAGCAGGCGGCCGGCTGTAAACTCTAATCAAGGAATGTTTTCACGCGAACATCTCTCTCGATTCATTTATACCTGGTCATTTCTATCACATTTCATATACATTCATTAATCACAACACACCATTTTAGGGCTGTGATCAATATAGTCATGTATGGATGACATGAATTAAAATATATTGAATGGCTCTATGGCTTGCGCGCCTTCTAAATGCTTATAACCGCTAACACTATCCAATGTCACCTTACCACTTCTAAGTTATGGAACAAAATACCATTACCACCAGAAGTGGTTTTGTAATCAGTCCCAGTCCTTATGCGAACGAAGCGACATTATAATACGGCCGTTAACAAAACGACTGTTCTGATTCCGAATCAAATTCATTTTTGAGTCTCCCACAACCGGCACTCCTGCTTTCTCGCCCGATAGAAGTCTCTCAACGAGTGACATTAATATTTCAAGCTGTTCGCTTCAATTTTGTGGACGCCTAATGGATGTTGGTACTGGAAATGTAAAGCACTTAGGTACTGTCGGCGACACATTCGGTGTGCATACACGATGTAATGCACCTGCGAACCGACATTTTTAAGCAGACACGAGAATTTTTCTCTGAGTCCGAAGATAGAAGTGAATAGGATGTTATGTTTGGCATACTTTACATTTTTAATGGTCGTTTACGATCGAAAGGTCGGTATATATAATGACAATCCATAACGAGGAACCGAGGAGCTCTGCCTGCGATTGCATAAACTGAGTAATGTTCGCTAAGGCCGGTCATTGGATGGGTGACCAAGAATATATAAAGTTCGAGTTCATCCGTGCTTTAGGAGGCTCACTGGGCCAGCGTGGGAGGCCATGGCCGATTCTCCCTATATTATTTCATTAATAGGGAAGGCCTCTTTCCAAGCAGTAGGTATACTATGGTGATGATGATAATAAATTCCTAACAGCTTCAAATACTACTAGCGTTTCATAATGTTTTCATAAACATAAATATACACCATTATGAATTGTTATGAGAATTACCTACAACGTCCAACTAGAACGTGGGCGTGTGGTGACGGCAGATTAGAATAGGTACAATTGTCACCACCTCCAATCTCTCCCGCGACTAAGGGTTAATACAGCGATTAGCAATAGTTGTTGATATTGATATAAAATAGTGTTTGAGTTTCATCAGGCAAAAATTGGTCACCTTTCCTGAAAGACCAGTGGAAAATCTTACTCTGCCATAATTTATTCGTTAACAACACAAATTGAAAAACTTCGTAACATTGCACCGGATCTAACTTAAGTTGAGGTTTCAATCAATTTTATTGTTTTAATTAATCGGTGTTGAAAGCCAGATTTGTAATTATGTATTCACGGCTGCTACCTCGATTCCATCATCTGAATATTAATTGGGGCCGGTTTTCGATTAGCATTTAGAAATATTACAAAATTTTCATCAAGTCAGTGAGGGTATAAAGGATTAGCTCACGTAGGTACACTTTACAAGAGTTTGTTCAAACAGATCGTGAGACCAAAGCAATTATTTTAAATAGTAACATTCACACCCATTTCGTAGTGGCGTGCATTCGTTATTAAGTGATTCGTATTAGGAAACTTACGGGGACGTGGTATTCGGTGTAACACTTTTCGATGTCAGGTATTACACCGGGTCAATCGTGTGAAAGAGAAAGGAATGATGCTGTTTAGCTTTTTTATAAAGCTTTTGACGATTGTAAGAAAAGGGGTATGTTTTTTTTTATATTAATACCTGCCGAGACAAATGGCCGTGTGGCGACGGCAGAGTAGATTACAATTGTCACCACCCCAAATCTCTTCCGTGGGTGTCGTACAAGGCGACTAAGGATAAATCAGTGACGAGGAATAGGCAGCAGCGCTCCTCTTATACCACCTAGCAATGTACTGCGACTTTTGTGCCCGATAAATGGCAATAGGCTCGCCACCTATTACATGGGACCTAACATAATTGGCGCCTACCCCTTCGGGGATATAGGCGTGATTTATGTATGTATGTATGAGACAAATGGTCAATCTGTTCGAACAAATAAACCAAAAAAATGTCAACTATTGACAACATCCCTTACATTTTACACGTCTGTCTCTGTAATACGTTAGTTTCATATATTCGTATTGTATTCGTGTTAAAAGATTAGCCACTTATCTAAAGTGGCAGATCGACTTATGATGAGGCCCATTGTCTTCCGAAGGTCGTACTCATCGCCATATTATCGCTATGGATGGTCGAATATAGGGAGATTGGGCCACAACTCACCAAGCTGGTCCAGTGTGAGTTGGTGAGTGTTATCTATTGCAGGTTCATCTGGGCCCAACGCCTTAACGTGCCTTCCGAAACACGGAAGTACTCGATAGCAAATTTTTGGTCACCCATCCAGTGACCGGCACTGACAACATTGCTTAGTTAACGCAATCGCAGACCAAGCGCGCTATGCCACTGCTCTAGCGAGCTCCTCCTCCTTATCGTTAGGACTATAATTTCATTAAAATCTCGTTTCATGATAGAAAAGCAATTACGAAAATGTTGACTACGAATATAATTTCGTGTAACATAAATCTCGTATACGTAGGGCCTTGACAGAAAACTTTACTAATTATTTTAAACCTTAATCACTTTTAACTTTGTACAAAGATCTCGAGTTTCGTGTCGCTAACGATAACCCAAACTTCTCTCCTTAGAAAACAATTTTTACTAGACACCCCCAAAGTTTGAGAAACAGAGGTGTGAAGAATTATTGCCATTCTTCTCAAAGTTCGGTTACTTTGCCTCTTTGATTATTGTCTCCGAGGTGTTGTTAGGTTTTAAGAGACAGTTAGTGGGAATGGAACTTTAAACTCTGTATTATTTTATTTTTATTTGAGCATTACGTCCTGACCCGGGAATCGAACCCTTGTCCTCAGTGATTTTTGTGACTGTCCGTACCACTCGGCTAGCTAGGACGTTACTCAACTTGCCGTTTATTTCAAACCCTAGACTTAAAATAGATAAGTCAACTAGTTATACAATGTACTAGGTGGTATAAGAGGAACACTGCTGCCCATTGCTGATCACTGTTTTAACCCTTAGTTGACATTTTTTCAACCATAATAAACTTAGTTGACATTTTTTCAACCATAATAAATAATGTCTACAGACTCCAAGCAGTATCGCTTGGAGTATCTTCGGAACATTGCCTAAAGGGACTACTTTTAATAAATTTTAGTTATTACATTATACATGGTGGGGTAAGGCCGCGTGGTGACGGCAGAATTGTCACCATCCCAAATCTTTCCCGTGGGTGTCGTACAAGGCGACTAAGGATAAATCTGAATATGATTAGGAATGGGCAGCAGCGTTCCCCTTATACCACCTAGGCTAGCAATGTACTGCGACTTTTGTGCCCGATAAATGGCATAAGGCTCGCCACCTATTACATGGGACTTGACATATTTGGCGAAACGTGGGTGCTAGTTCACCTCTGCCTACCCGTTCGGGGATATAAACGTGATTTATGTATGTATGTACATTATATTTTTAAGGTTTTTAGTTTTAGATTCATTGCTCCAAGCATACCTCGTTCAATGTTATCATTCGTTTTGTATGCGGAGGCGAAGTTTTTTTTGTGGCTATTAAAATCTTACATGCAACCACTGGTTTGGGTGTGCGCCAAATATGGCATTGATTTTAAATTTTCAAGCCCGCTCGCCGTGGAGCGCGGTCCGGGATTGATGGGAATTTTAATAATCCATTTGGTATTCAGGCCGGGATGATGCGTTTTTGGCGCGAACCAGTTTTTTGGAAACGAATAATAAACTTTTTTGTACAAACATACATGCGTACATGCCAGCGCAGTAGCACGGCGCGCTTGCCTGTGATTGTCACTAAGGCCAGTCATTGGATGGGTGTCCAGAAATTTATTATCTCGAGCTCCTCCGTGCTTCGGTCGGGTGCCCCAAGGAAGGGGCAAGGTGCGGACAATCTTCCTTGGTTGACTGTACCACACACATGGGGCCAGTCGGGGCTGGCACATTCTACGTTATTTCTTAGTTATCAGAGCAGCATGAAAAACTGACATAAATATGAATATATATGACGAAAAACAATGTCTACATACATACATACTTTATAAATCACGCCTACATCCCCGAAGGGGTAGGCAGAGGTGATCAAGCACCCAAATTTCGCCAATTATGTTAGGTCCCATGTAATAGGTGGCGAGCCTATTGCTATTTATCGGGCACAAAAGTCGCAGTACATTGCTATTGCTAGGTGGTATAAGAGGAACGCTGCTGCCCGTTCCTCATCATTGATTTATCCTTAGTCGCCTTGTAAGACACCCACGGGAAAGATTTTGGGTGGTGACAATTGTATTCTACTCTGCCGCCACCACACGGCCTTAACCCACCACCTCGACCCAGTGCGGGTTATTAACGACTGCAGATGCAGCCGACACCAGCAGCTTAACGTACCTTGCGAAGCATGGAGGAACTCGAGTAAGTAAATTTTAGGTCACCCATCCCATGACCAGCCTTAGCGAACATTGCTTAGTTTACGCAATCGCAGCCAAGTGCGCTTTGCCACTACGCCAGCGAGCTCCTCTAGACATGTCTTTGAAACTAACTAACTCCTCATAAGACCATAAACCGAGTCACAGAAAACATCAGTAGTAGGACAGATGAAATCCAGTATTCAGTGGCGTATGAAAGAGTCTATTGTACAACAGAAAACTGGGTCATCCAGTTCTGAATTACACGCGCGAGCTATATGAAGGGCACAAATCGTGATAGCGCGAAATCTAGTCTAGTCTAGCGTAATCTTTCTCGGACCTCGCTAGCGTACTTTCTCGGACCTCGCTAGCGTAGAGGCATAGCGCGCTTGGTCTTCGATTGCTTAGACTATGCAATGGTTGCTAAGGCCGGTCACCATATCTTGCATTCATATCGATCAGACGTCTTTAAGCTTGGCTCCAGCAATAGACTCAAAAAGGCTGGTACTGATGATTGTGATGGTGATGATAAAGGCATTTATACTTAGGTCTATTTTCGGGGTAGAAACATACATACATACATAAATCACGCCTATATCCCCGAAGGGGTAGGCAGAGGTGAACTAGCACCCACGTTTCGCCAGTTATGTTAGGTCCCATGTAATAGGTGGCGAGCCTTTTGCCATTTATCGGGCACAAAAGTCGCAGTAGGTACATAGCTAGATGGTATAAGAGGAACGCTGCTGCCCATTCCTCATCACTGATTTATCCTTAGTGGCCTTGTACGACACCCACGGGAGAGATTTGGGGTGGTGACAATTGTATTCTACTCTGCCGGCACCACACGGCTGAGTAGAAATGTCGAAGTAAATCCTTCAAATGAACCATCTAAAAGGATTACTTCTGCAAAACAGTGAACAGAATTTGTTAGAGTTTAATATTTTCTAATGTCCCTGCGTTCCATGAGGGTCTAGCAAAAAGTAATTGCTACCCTAATGTAAAATTCCCGCGTATCAAATCGTTTTCTCATTACACTCCAGACAAAAGAAATGAGCCGTGTGGGAAAATTATGGATCATTGGGAGCCGTTGAGTGGAATACGGGGTAAGACGGTAAAGCGCTTAGGGATACCGATGGTGGCTGGTGATGGATTAATGGGGCAGTTAGCACTTTTAAACTGCGGGTAGAAGCGTATTTAGGTGGCTTGGATCGCTTGCAGCCAGTAATTTGGGGTGGCAGCGTGAATTGTAAGGATTTGTGTGTCTGGTTTATCTCTGGTCTTTGCCAGGGAAAGTTATGTGCCTATAATTCGGGATGCATTTGGTTTTTAGGAGCCTGTTTAGTTTGTTTGTTTGGAGATGGGAAATAATTACTTTTATGTAAGATATTATTGTTCGAACATTATAATACAAGTGTTAGAAAAAAATTACAAAGAAAAAGATATAGCTGATACAGGAACACAAATAAATAAAAATAAATAAATTATGAGCATATTGGAACAAAGACAATAGACGATACGAACACGACTGGATTAAAAAAAAAACGAAAAAGTCACGCAGTCCCCACATAATGTCACACATTTTGGTTGAGGGTTCCAGATGAAGCTCGATTCCATCCTCGGCCCTTATCGTCACTTACCATCACGTGAGATGAAGGGTAAAAGTCTGTCTAACATAAAAAAAAATTCATTAGCCTCAAGTGTATAACGTGTCCCGTTGATCAGGGCGTGCTGTTTCCAACTAGTCCGGCTTTGTGTCCGGCAGGGCTGTCACCCTAGCAGCTCGCGCGGAACGGTCACGTAACAAGCTTATCAAATCCTTTATAGGGTTCCGTTCTCTATTCAACGGGGGCAGTAGAGAAGCATTTTATCTGAAGCGCTGGGGATCCGCGACGGAATGGCTGGTCTATATTTTATCCCTTGATAACAATGGATGTACCAGAAACTTCTGGAAACAATTATTTCTTCTTTTTCTCCCAGCCCTGTAGTAAAGTTTTGTGGGATCCAACGCCAAACATATTAAACTGGGTTTCAAAAGTGGGAAGAAACCTGGGGTCGGCGCAGTATGTTTCCTTTTCCATTCATATCGGTAATCCACCACACCTGAAAGGTGCTAGTAATGAGTGAATGCATAGAAAAGAGACGGAACGGACCATGTCGAGAGACCGATGGACGGAGGGAGTGATTGGAATGACAGCATTACATACTGCTCAATGTATATGTGGCTTAGGTTTTATAGCCGGCCGCCTACCTGAAAACAATGATTAATCATAACAATTTAGTGCTTCTCCTCTCGTTATGCAGCTTACTTTGGCCTAGCGGCTAAACGATAAGTGTGAGTGTAAAATAAATAAAAGTATGTTTGTCCGTCACCTAGTTTTCATAGCACAAGCGCTTAAGCTGCTTACTACGTGGCAGACAATAGATCTGACGACATCAATATTTATTTATTTATACAAAAAAAAAGTCGCTGTAAGTATACGGAACCATTCAAATGTCGTGTCATGCTTAGCCGGCTTCAATATAATGTACGAACGGAAAAAAAATACAGACCTTCTTGGGATGTCTTTGAGAGTATTTTAGTATGAATATTCATGCGTAAAAAAGTACGTATTCGACTTCCTTTGACGAGAATCTGTGGAGTATTATTGGATAACTTGTTTGATTAATCACGAGTTGTACTTAAACAGGTTTCATTACATGACATAAAAGGTTTTACGTGGAAAAATACCGGAGGAGTAAGTAGAGCGGGGCTTACTGCGGGAAGTTATTAACAATTTTTTTTTATGCTCTACAGGGAAGCTCTTGGCCTTCATCTCACCTGATGGTAAGTGACGATAAGGACTGAAGATGGAATCGAGCGTCACCTGGAATCCCCAACCACAGAGGGGCTGCCTATCTTATCATAAATTGTCGGAACATAATGATGCTGTTAACGGCCTCCCTATGTTACTCATCCAATTACAGCCTTAGCGAACATTGCTTGGTTTACGAAATCGATTGACCCACAAGCGCGCTAAGCCACTACGCAATCTACCTTCTCCTACTTTGGTTCAGATAACGCTTTTAGCTTATGACGGTAGTATATCTCAACCTCGTGCGTCACAATATTCACACGAAACCATCCCTCATGCATATCTGTCGTGCCGTCCACTAAATTAATTCGTCAGCGCTGTGTCAGCGGAAATGCAGCGCCGCGAATGCTTGACCGAGTCACAGAGATAACAATGCCATGTTGTTACATGTGGTGCTTCGTTCGAACTTCTGTTTTGATTGGATTGCAAAATTGCAGCGTCATGGATTGGAAAAATTGATTAATTTTCTTCCTGCCTAGTTCCCAGGGTATCAATCAACCGGCCCCCGTATTATGTAAGCCGATTTCAGTTGCTTTGCTCTACCCGTCTCACTCCCTAATACAGAAACGCTACTCAAATTTTGGGGACTGCTTAACAAGTTAAGTGGACAGTACCTGTCAGAACTTGTATGGAAAAACGTAAATTTCGACAATAATTAAATGGAAAGATTTTGGTGGTTAGAAAAAGAATTAAAAGTTAGAAAAGAAGTCTTGGATGGCCGAGCGGTCAGGCACCTGCCCGGATAGCAGCGGACGCGGGTTCGATTCCCGCCTCAAGATCATAATTTTTCGAAATTCTTTTTCTAACCACCAAAATCTTTGTACTAATTTTTCTAACATTTATATAATGTTAAAATTAAAATAGAATAATAATTAAATGTTAAGCAGGTCTCAAACTTTGATTCGCGTTTCTGTATTCGGGGGTCACTCGCTTATAATAGCAAAGTGTGAGAGTGACGGGTATACCAAAGCAACTGAAACCGACTTACATAATACGGGGTCGGATGTCATCAAGCCATCTACTCCCTTCTGATTCATTTAATATCCATCTCATCGGAAAGGTGGTAGTGATGAATGAAAGCATAGAAAAGAGACGGTAGGACCATGTCAAGAGACCGATGGAAGGAGAGAGTGATTGGGATGAAAATGGAATGTTAGAACAAAACAATAAGGTTTTGGCTTAGGTTTTACAGCCAACTCTCTTTGAGTATGCTGTTGTTGGTGGTTTGCCCTACACCATTCTTGTGCCCCAAGGTGATTATTGGTCTACACCGGGCAATCTCCCTTAGTCGACTTTTACCACGCCCTTGTGATGAGTCAGGGTTGGCACATTCTACGTAACTTTTTCGCTCCCAGGACAGCATGGAAGACAAGTTACGGTCATTGAACACAATAATCAGACAATATTTTAAATGGAACGAAATTCTTAGAAATTTACATTTACGTAGACGATTCTTGAAGCAAGTAGACTTGCCTGACCAAACGGTCCAAAGCAATCGTGGCCATATCAATAGGGAATCGACCCGTATGGCCAGGCGATGCAACTGGAATTCCGTTTGGTGTACCTACTACCTAATATTCGAGTGGGCTCATTCGACCTAGTTGTGGAAATTTTTGTGTGAATTTTGTATTAACTGCTTTTTATTTATTATTTTTATTTTTGAACCTTATGTCAGATAGATCACAGATGTTAGAAAAATTGTTAAATAGAAAATTGTAGTTGTAAAAAGTTCGAAAAATCATAGAACGTCATAGTAGCCCGAGTGGTATATGCATTTGGCCGGATTGCAGAGGATGCGGGTTCGTCATTCAACCATAATTTTCTTTAGTGCCGTGTGGTGACAGCAGAGCAGAATTAAATTTGTCACAACCCCTAATCTCTCCCGCGAGTGTTGTATAAGACGACTAAGGGTTAAGACAGCGATGAGTATTAGCAGAAGCGTTCCTCTTATACCACCTAGCAAAATACTGCGATTTACGTGCCCGATAGATGGCAATAGGCTGGCGACCTATTAGATGGAACCTAACTTAATCGGCGAAAAGTGGGTGTTAAATTCACCTCTGTCTACTTCTTCGAGGATATGGGCGTGATTTATGTATGTATCTGATAAATCAGCATTACAATAACCCATTCTGGAAGCCATGTGGCCTTAATCAGTAACCAATAGGCCACTGAAACGATCTAGGCTGAGCTTCAACTATCATGTATGCAGCAAATCTATATCAATGCAAATTGCGTTTTATGTAGGGCCCGCATAAGGTTCGATTGTATAGTACTTATAAAAAAAAACTCAACTAAGATATACTGATTAGAATAACAATAAGTCGTAGCTTATAAATATTACAACGATTGACTCGACTTTACGACAAACCCGCGGAGAATTCATCGCGCCTATTTAGATGGGGAGTGGTGTCAATTGTATTTTGATAAAAAATTAAAAGAAACTTTAAACTATGGTTATTATTTATTTTTTACATTTAATATTTAATTTTATTTAAATATCACAAAGCGGAGGACGCAGGTTCATTTCCCGCATATGGTCAATAGTATTTCGATTTTTTTCTGACTTTTATTTCTTGCAGCACTGCTTTTTCCTCCTACATTCTTGGCTCCTGATACCTGCTCCTTTAGACAAGTATGAAACTACAGTAATAAAGAAAAAACAACCGAGGAGTGTTTGACGCGTTTCGTGGTGTCAGTCAGATTTATTTTCGATTATTCAAAAATTGTTACAAAGTGGATTTTGTGCAGTGAAAGTGGTGTTATTTTGATGCACAAGCATCCGTGTTGATGTGCAATTATGCAGAATCATTGAAAATGAGTCTTGTGATGTGTTTGATGTTATGGTAAAAACCACTGCAAAAAGTGGTTTTGTCCACCTCATCACTCACTATCATGAACTCTGTTACCATTCAATTCGCGCCAAGCACTCCCTAGATGCGTTAAAATATGTGACACCCATATTTTAACGTAAAATTCATTTAATTCATACATTTCACCCACTCATTATTTCATAAGACTACAGATAAAATATACACTAAAGACTTGGCTGTATGGGCTAGACCCTTTGCCTTCCCTATAATATAGGGAGAACTTATGGAAAAAAACAACATGACGATCTCAGTGTCAAATGTAAGAGTTATCGAAAATGTACATTTGTTCGTTAGAAACCTTGTTTCATTTGCTATTTGGCTAGGTTTCCAGTCACGATAATACTATAAAGCAGTATTGTGACTCGGCCGTATTTTTGAAACAAAAGCCACAGCCGCGCCAGCCGCGCGGTACGTTAAAATGTGATAGGGATGCGTCAAAAATTCCCCGCTTATTGTTTAAAAAATAACACACCTTCCGTTCGTTACTGCACTGTGGCACATACGCTACACTGTTGCATGCCGAGCGCATGATCTGAGGCGCGTGGGATAGCACGCGCTTCGTTTGTTTATATGAAGTCAAATACTAGATAGATTACTATCTACTACCGTGCCCTAGTCCTTCACAACAATAATAATTATTACGCTGTCTACATACATACATAAATCACGCCTATATCCCCGAAGGGGTAGGCAGAGGTGAAACTAGCACCCACGTTTCGCCAATTACGTTAGGTCCCATGTAGTTGGCGAGGTGGCGAGCCTATTGCCATTTATCGGGCACAAAAGTCGCAGTACACTGCTATTGCTAGGTGGTATAAGAGGAACGCTGCTGCCCGTTCCTCATCATTGATTTATCCTTAGTCACCTTGTACGACACCCACGGGAAAGATTTGGGGTGGTGACAATTGTATTCTACTCTGCCGTCACCACACGGCCTTTATTTCGCTGTCTGACTGGGATAAATTGGGTGGCGATGCGAAACTATTGTTTAGATTTGGGATGATTCCCCGCAATTCATATCGCGTGGCCACCGCAGACGAAGGCAGCTGCGCCGAACCGCATCTGCGGCGGCTGCCGCTATTACTGCCCGATCGAATTACGTGTACAACGCAATACGAACGTAATACGTATGCCACTAGTCGGAGAATCGATTGCGCAATACCAACGCTGGTTTTGTTTTGGCATATTTATGTGTTTATTTAGGTCCAAATTGTCAGGAAAATCCTAGATGTTCAATTTTTATGGTGTCTTTAGTTTTGGTAGCAAACAACTGATACTTAACTTCGTTATATGTAGTTACGTTCGTTGAATGCATCGAAATCATTTAAAAAATGTGTTCCATTTTTTTTGTTTCTTTTACAGTTAGTTTTTGTTAGGAGAGCCTCGCTCTTCCTATGTTATCATAAAAAAATTTGAAACTAAACAAAAATAGAAAATTATAAAGAATACAAATTAAAGGAGTTTTACAAGGAAAATAAAGTCCGAAAAATTTCATGATCCCAAATGGTTTAGGCATCTGCCCGGATGGCAGAGGGCGCGCGGATTCCTTGCCCGCATCAGAACAGTATAAAACTATTTTTGAAATTTTTCCGACTGTATTTTCTTTGTAACATTTTTCATAACATTTTTTTTATCAAATTTCGCCACTAAAATTGTACAATCGCACGCTCCACAAAGCATTCACCCGCAGCGAATTCAGGGGGAAAGTCGGGGGAACCGTATCGGAATGCATGCAAAAAATACCTCATCACAGCGGAAAGTGTAGGTACCTACCTCTACCGCATGAGTAATCAAACGGAACAGAGAACAACCTTCATACAACCGCGCGAATCGGTTGCACTACTACAAGCGCGCGGGGCATATGTGCGTTACAACTGTCCGCTGTCGCGCACGCGGCGAGACTGGATAAAAACGGTTTATGACGTACAGCCAGTTGCATAATGTCAGAGCTATACTCCGACAAGTTCGTGCGCGACCTTCCTGCGGTATTAAGACCGTGGCGGGGACGGGGCACTCCAGCGGGGGCGGGCGATGCGGGGAGGAAGGAAAACTCGCTCCTCCGCGCATCGGCCACCCCCGCCAAATTCAGAACACCCCGTCCCCGCCACCGTGTGATACCGGAGAAAGGTCGCACACGTACTTGTCAAACTGTAGTGCGACGGCGTTCTTAGGAAGCTTTTACTCTGTTCGGTTTATCTACTCATGTGCCTCTACACCGCACCCGAACGCATTAATTCCGACACGCCACCCGTGACAGTGCGCTCCAAACAATATGGCCGCGTGAGCCGCATATGATTTTCAGTTTAGGCCCCGCGCTCGTCTGTGGAAGTAGGTCACTGGATTAGTGTTCCGATTCCAGTTCTGCCAGGCGTGTGTAAGGTAAAACACTTAAAACCCCAGCGTTAGGGAAGGATCTTCGTCAATCCACAAGTAGCCTGCGCAGGCATAACATCGCACGAGTTACTTGCGCAGTCATGCTGAAAGCTCAAATTAACAAGACCAATACATAAAGTACGGACAGAATACACGTGTAGCTTGACCAAGTAACTTGCGAAAGTAGCCCGCGCCTTTGTTTATGCACTGATCAACCAACTTGAGCATACTGCTTGCGCAAGATGAAGATTTTTAACGACGTATCCTCCCGTTGGTGTCGTACAAGGCAACTAAGGATACATCAGTTATGAGGAATGGGAAGCAGCGTTCCCTCTTATACCACCTAACAATGTACTGCGACTTTTGTGCCCGATAAATGCCAATAGGCTCGCCACTATACAGGGGTGCTACAATACGTGGGTGCTAGTTCACCTCTGCCTACCCCTTCGGGGATATAGGCGTGACATATGTATGTATTGTGTATGGCAGTACATACCATTAGAAAGGCTATAAGTCTATGGTCTCTTAGGGAACTACAGGGTAGTTGTGACTGTGGTTACATTACATGTTTCGATACTGGAAGCGCCATGGAGTTGATACCGGTATACAAGTGCATGGTTTCACGTGAACGAAGCACAATGGTATTACTCGCTGCGTCGAATTAGGGCCACGAAGCATTTCTGGACGGATACAGATCGCTTTGTCAGCGTCAAGTCCGATTGACACATACGTTATGTTGCACTATTGGACGATGAAGATGGATGAGCGGAAGTGGTAAGATAAGGTAAAGGTGTTTAATTAATAGTATTATAGATGTCGCTAAAATATTATTAATCAAAGAGAGCAGCTCGTTAGCGCAGTGGCATAGCGCACTCGGCCTGCGATTGCGTAAACTAAGCAATGTTCGCTAAGACCGGTCATGTCCTGGATGGGTGACTAACAATTTATTATCTCGAGTTCCTCCGTGCTTCGGAAGGCACGTTAAGCCGTCGGCCTCGGCTGCAGTCGCTACTACCGACCAACCCGCACTGGGCCAGTGTGTTGGGTTATGTCCTATTCTCCCTATATGCTTCCATCCATAGAGAAGGCCTGTGCTCCTGCGGGGACATCAAAGGGCTGGTGATGATGATGATGATGAATAAAAAATCACGATTGTTGTATGGGGAATATTAATTTTACTCGGTTTATTTATAGTGCTTCTACACGATGCAAGTAACTGGAGAAAAGGCGCTTATTCGCGCAAGCAGTATGCATAATTTGGTTGATCAGTGCATAAACAAAGGCGCGAGCTACTTAGCGTGAGCTGTATTCACAAGTAACATGGGCAACCTACACGTGCATTCTGACCGTGCGAGTACTAAAGTACTTCTGACCGTGCGAACGAATGTCTGAATGTTTTACTGTACTTTAGTACAGTACAGTAAAACATTGACAGGTAGAGTTTGTTTTTGTCCACGTCCCGTGCTAGTCCTACTGGCGTATTATATTGCACGTATTCAATAGTGTGGTCGTGTGGTGACGGCAGAGTAGAATACAATTGTCATCACCCCAAATCTCTCCCATGGGTGTCGTACAAGGCGACTTAGGAAAAATCAACGACGAGGAACGGGCAGCAGCGTTCCTCTTATACCATCTATCAATAGCAGTGTACTGCGACTTTTGTGCCCGATAAATGGCAATAGGCTCGCCACCTATAACATGAGATCTAACATAATTGGCGAAACGTGGGTGCTAGTTTCACCTCTGCCTACCCCTTCGGGGATATAGGCGTGGTTTATGTATGTATGTATTTAATAGCTACTACATGTTACCAAAACATTTCCCCGTACAGCTTGTGTGTTGTGTGTGTATGTAAAACATAAAGGGTTAAGTTACTAGTCGTGTCAGCAGGTTTAACGGCCAATTAAAGCTTGGTATCGGATTCCGTATTATAAAACAACATGAGACGCCATTGCGTCGGTGTATCTGGTTCACATAATGATTTATAACGTAATCTCATTGGGGAATTATGTAACTACCCTAACTGCCGCACTCAGAGACGTCAATTAACGGTAATGAGTACTCAATGGCAAGAAATGATAGTGCAAAACTGGTCGCTATTCTTGCCTATGGTCTAGATTTAAATGATTTTTTTGACATTAGGTACTCATTCAAAGTTAATTCTCGTCTTTGAGTGCGGCAGTTAGTGTATGAAAATAATAAATATTTCTTACACTTATGATATAGCTCAAAGTAAGTACCATAAACACTTATGTTATAGATAGTAAGACGGCAAAGCAGAATATTACACAATTTTCACCGCCCATCACTCCCAT
Source organism: Cataclysta lemnata (assembly GCA_963931975.1). Lineage (NCBI taxonomy): Eukaryota > Metazoa > Arthropoda > Insecta > Lepidoptera > Crambidae > Cataclysta > Cataclysta lemnata. The sequence continues at coordinate 2,389,169 of OZ008362.1, read as the reverse complement.
ACAAGGCGACTAAGGGCCGGTTTTTGATGCATAGTTAACTCAACCAATTGTTAAAAATTGTTACTAATCTTTATATATCAAACCGATATTCAACTATTAGTGACAATGTCAGACTGATATTTAACCAGTAGTAACTAAAATTGTTACTAATTGTTAAATATCAGTCAGATATTTAAAGATTAGTAACAATTTTTTACAATTGGTTGACATAACTATGCATAAAAAAGGCCCTAAGGGTAAAGAAAGCGATGGTAATGGTAGGCCACATAAACCACCTAGCAATATACTGCGATTTACTGATAACCGATGGATGGCAATAGGCTCACTGCCCATAGCAGGGACACACCATGTTTTTCTTACGTGTCTTCTTTACCCAAAATAAGTTGTAATATTGTAAAAACATTCAATTTTGATAGAAAAACATGTTTTGAATAATGCAATTTAAAAATTTCCGCCAATACGCCAAAATAGCAATGGCGTCTGTGTGACGTCACTTTACCGTAAAAAGGCCAGTTTCTATATCAAACTAGTGAATTTGATTGGCAAATAAAATATCTAAATGAAGATAACTGTATAATGCCGTGTGGTGACGGCAGATTAGAATACAATTGTCACCACCCCAAATCTCTCCCGTGGATGTCGTACAAGGCGACTAAGGATAAATCAGTGACGAGGAATGGGCAGCAGCGTTCCTCTTATACCATCTAGCTATGTATCTACTGCGACTTTTGTGCCCGATAAATGACAATAGGCTCGCCACCTTTTACATGGGACCTAACATAACTGGCGAAACGTGGGTGCTAGTTCACCTCTGCCTACCCCTTTGGGGATATAGGCGTGATTTATGTATGTATGTATGTAACTGTATAATGACGTCACGCGGCGTTTTAGCAATTATGGCGGATTGCTTAGTTTTGTATATCAAATAAATATCAATCACAAGTATAATCTGATAACTATTAACGAATCTCATTATCCTAAATTATTATAATAAATCATTATATCAGTAATTCTTTGCTAGTGTCTTCATCCCTATTGTCGAAACGTGGGTGTTAATTCGCCTCTGCCTACCCCTTCGGGCGATATAGACGATATAGGCGTAATATATGTATATAAAACCAACCTTAAGTGGCACTTGATACTGGTGCATAATTTTCCGCTCAATTTGCATAACAACGAAGATAATAATGGACAATCGTGATCATGAGGCATTTCAGTGCGCAAGCCGCAATGAATGGAGCGTAATAAGCAACGAAAAGTAAATCTTGAAGAACCGATGTTTTAGTTCAATGGAGACTGATTGGTAATGACTATGCTAATTACTGAAATCAGTAAAACATTGAATAGAGCTGTGACGTAATTACCCCTTTTTTGACAAATTTAGCATAATTTTGAGAACTTAGTCAATACCTGTTGCTCCAATCAATTTGCTTATTTAACTTCATATATGTCAATTTCTATACGGATAAAATCTCTGTTTGTAAATATTTCGTCCCACGAATATTATAGTGGATACAAAGAAACTAGAATTACCATCTTCTAGTTAGGATTATACCTATTCCCAGTTAGGATTGGTGCAATATAATGTCCTCTTCAATTCGTATCGGTCAGACCGAGTAAATCTGTGATGCATATCATCGATATCACCGGATCCAATCTCCCTATTTTCTGCCATCCGTAGGGAAGACCCGTGCCCCAGCAGTGGGAACATAAAAGGGCTGATGATGATGATCGACATCTCCGGCAAATGCTAGTGATGAATGGATATACAGAGAAGTGATGAAAAGGACTATGCCGAGAGAAACTTGAACGGAGCGAGTGACTGCCTGACACAAGGATACGTTGTTCATTGTTTGCCCTCCACAATTCAGGTGCTTATTACATACATACATACATAAATCACGCCTATATCCCCGAAGGGGTAGGCTGAGGTGAACTAGCACCCACGTTTCGCCAAATATGTCAAGTCCCATGTAATAGGTGGCTAGCCTATTGCCATTTATCGGGCACAAAAGTCGCAGTACATTGCTAGCCTGGGTGATATAAGAGGAACGCTGCTGCCCATTCCTAATCATAGGTAGATTTATCCTTAGTCGCTTTGTACGACACCCACGGGAAAGATTTGGGGTGGTGACAATTGTATTCTACTCTGCCGTCACCACGCGGCGGTGCTTATTGATATAGTCTTATTCAACTTTTACGGCACTCTTTGGCTAAAGTCGGGGCTGGCACATTTTACGTTTTTTTTTCCTCTCCCAGTCTAGCATAGACGACAGGGTACACAATGGTGACAAATAACAACTGTCCTAAGCAAAATAACGTTTCAGCGGCATAATGTTGACCCAGATAATGAAACACGAATCCAAAATTCAGGGCCGCGCAACTGCGGGGCGAAATTTTTAACAATTAAAGCGCACGAATAAAGAAAAAACAACGAATGCAGTGCAACAATGTAAGCAAAGGAATAATTAAAAGCCACTCGTTAGTCTGTGGCGTGTCTTGGCTACTCTCCAGGCTGTGGGTGTGCTGCGGTGGTCTCTGTACTCAATGCGACGCTTATTAGGAAAGAGAAAAATTTCAACTGATCACCAAAAATTTTATAAAAAATCCACGGTTAAGGGTTAGTAAGACAGCGATGGGTAATGGGCAGCAGCATTCCTCTTATACCACCTAGCAATATACTGCGATTTACGTGCCCAATAGATGGCAATAGGTCCAGGCGAAAATTGAGTGTTAATTCACCTCTGCCTACCCCTTCGGGGATACAGGCGTGATAGTATGTATGTATATAATTAAAAAAATATAACCTGTCTTACTCGCCCACAATGTAACACAATGTTGCTTTCTACTGGTGTAGCATAATGTAGCTTAAAATTTAATTCAATAACTTTATTCATTTCACAACTGAGAATTCTATTGTGAACGGGCTACAAGCTCAGTTCAGCGTAAGTTAAAATTTCGAAACCCGCTTTCTGAGTCATAGTCTAATAGATATATTTACATATATACATTATTATACTTATTCGAGAAGAGCTCCATGGCACAATGTCTTAGCGGGCTTCCCCGTGATTGCGTAAAACAAGCAAAATCCTTATGGCCGTTCGTTGGATTGCATACATACATAAATCACGCCTATATCCCCGAAAGGGTAGGCAGAGGTGAACTAGCACCCACGTTTCGCCAATTATGTCAGGTCCCATGTAATAGGTGGCGAGCCTATTGCCATTTTTTGGGCTCGAAAGTCGCAGTATATCGCTAGGTTGATAAGTGGTGGTATAAGAGGAACGCAGCTGCCCATTTCTCGTCACTGATTTATCCTTAGTCGCCTTGTACGACAATAAATATATCCTGAATATCAGCAGCTGTGCCCCAAAGCTATACAACATAACGCTATGAAAGTAACTGAAATATACAAGTCTGCTGAACTTAATCTCTCGGATAGAGTTGAAATATGGGGATACCATTGCAATCTTGAGTCTAACCTTATTCCTAAGAACACTGTAGAACTGACACATTCAATTGTTTCATTATTAATTGCAATCTGATTACTAGCTTGCCTTACATTTGGTAAAGAGAATTTAATACATTTGGTCTTTTTAGAATTGAGTAGCAAGTTGTTATTTGTAAACCAATCTAGAACCTTGGAAATTGCTACATTGATATCATCATAATTATCTTTACCTCTGTCTATTTTGAAAATTAATGAGGTATCATCTGTAACTAGCACCGTGTCACATAGAGATTCTGTATAGAAGGGAAGGTCATTTATATATTCTCTCACACGCGAATGGAATGTGAGTCTGAGGAGTACTGACCGACTGATATGTGATGATGAGCCTGAGAAGTACTGAAAGCAGTGTCGTATCATCATCTTCCTACCTTCTTCCCAGTTAAAAGCTTGTTCACAAAACTGCGAATTAGATCAGTACCTACTTACAGATGTAATAAATAAATAGTAAATATTTTTACACTCACACCTAACATCTAGCCCAAAGTAAGTAGCCTAAGCACTTGTGTTATGGATACTAGATGACGGACATATTTTTAATATATTATATATTATGAATAGTAATGGTCCTAGTATTGATCCTTGAGGAACACCCATTCGCATTGGTGAACCCGAGGACTCGGCTTTATTAATCACTAACTTTTGAGTCCTGCCACTCAGGTATGACTTTACCAATGAGGTAGTAGATACACCGTAATATTGTAATTTCGCTAATAATGTTTGATGTGAAACACAATCAAATGCCTTTGACAGATCACAAAAAATACCCAAAGCATCCTGCCGATTTTCCCAAGCATCAAATATGTATATACATAATGAGGGTATGCCAGCGTCAGTGGTGGTTAGTTGGTAGTTCATCTCTGCCTCTGATATAGGCGTGATTTATGTATATCAATTATAAAAAAATTGGTTACCTTAAAAAATAACGATACCAACGCTTTTGCTAGGAGCCGAGCTTCGTAGCGTAGATGAAGAATATTAATGCTACGGATTGTGCTACGTCTCATTGTAGCTAATTTTTGAGCTACGGTGCTACGAAGTTTCTTCAAAATTGTTAATGTATTGTAATGCTTACCGTTCGATCATCGATCAGATCCTTACCAATCCTTACGCGTTCAGTCAATCTGGTGGGTGTGAGTTGACACTTGTAAATTATATAGAGCCTACATCTCGAGGTTTTGGCTTACTTACTTTTGTTGGTGATTTAGTAGTCTTCCATGCTGACCTGGGAGCGAAAACATTAACGCGAGCGAAGCCGCGGGAGACCACTATCATCACCATCATCACCAGCCCTTTAATGTACCCACTGCTGGGGCACGGGCCTTCCCTATGGATGGTAGAATATAGGGAGACCACTAGTTATAATACAAAAGAAAAGACCCTATTATTAGCTGGCGAATGATTCAGATAGAGGTGCCTTATTCCAGTTGACAGAACGCAAATAAGTTATACTTACGCGTCACGGAGCGGATATACCATTTCAACGAGTATTTTCTTTTCAGATATTTCTTGTCGCAAAGTATGATGAAGCAGAGAGCCTGTTGACTACTTAATCAATTTTTTTTGTCTTAAGCGACGTGTTTATGATAATTATTTACTTTTGAAGCAAAGGCTGGTCATTTGATGGGTGACCAACATTTTATTTTCTCCAGCGTCTGTGCTTCTACGTTCTGCTGTTGATTTTCACCAACTCGTACTGGGTCATCATCATGATTTATAAAGAGGCTATGCTCAGAAGCTAGGCATATTCTCGGCTCATTTAACGCAGTGTCCGAAGACGAAAGTCTTTATTGCATGTGTGTTGCCAGTGACGACTGCACATTGTGAGGAGCACATTGCGAGTACTGACGGCCGTTGGGGCGGAAAGGTCCTCGAATGGCAGCTGCGCACTGGGAGACGCAGCGTAGTAGCGGTAGGCCCCCTATAACGTGGACCGACGATCTGGTGAAGGTCGCGGGAAGCTGCTGGATGGCAGATCGGTTTGGAGATCATTGGAGAAGGCCTATGCCCAACAGTGGGTGTCTCTTGACTGACTGACTATGCCCAGTAGTACAGGTGTCTTGAATCTGAGGTTTTCTGAGGAGAAACCTTTTCCATCACCTTACAGCGACTGTGAAAGTATTTAAAATTTATTTCATTTAAAAAGAAACCTTCTGCCTCAGATTACACATTGTATTTTAATAAAACATTACGCTGATATTCAGGCATTCGGTTGTCAACATTGAATGATTGATACTAGGGCATTCTGATGTATTATCTAAACTATATTAAATTCTAATATCTTCCTATAGCACCAAACATAATGTGCCGACCCCAAATAGACTGGAAATAGAGCAGGGAGAAGTAGAAGTATGTAAATATTAATCCCCTAAGAAATAGTGTAATACTCTACGCTTATATTTCTCTGAAAAAACGCTAAGTCCTCAAGCAATAGAAACTTTTTCATTCCGCTACTGTTTTTTTCGACGTTCATAATGTATTCCTACGTGTAAACTCCCCCTAATGAGATAAGGGCCACGTACAAGGTTTACGGCATAAGTAAAGAACGGAGCGAAAAATAAAATCTAAAGTGCTTTCTTCGCTAATCCGAGACGCAACGATCGGTTATGAGCCCCCCCGGCCGGCTACACCGTGCTCTGTTTACGGTGGGTCCCTATATTCTATCAACAGTTAAAAGTAAGCTCACTAAAGTTGAGTTGCCTGGCATTTTTTTGTTATATTACGATAAATAACAGGGCCCGTAGCCAAGTGACAATCGTTTCATAATGATAACGTGTCGAAGTTCGTCACGATCGGTCATATTACTTTGGTATCTACAGCGTATTACCTTGCGCTACCAACATAACTAGGAACTTACGAAGACGATTTAGGTCACGTGATTTCACGACGACTTACGTCAAATCCCATACATTTTGCTTTATCGAACTTCGTTATCTTTGTCGGTATGTTACTTTGTCTAGGCCCCCTGAAGTTGCTAAGCAACAAAGCTCTCGTACGTCTGCCTGTATCTTCAACTGTAGATAGAATATTAGGACCCGCCGTTAGGGGAACAATAATTAAACTTTAAAGCGGTAACTCGCGTTCATAGTACATATTCAATAAGGATTTACTTCTATTTTTGCTAATACTGCTGTTCTGGTTTTCAATATATCAAATTCTAACCAATAAAGTAATTTTTATAAAATATTTCTACATTGTGAGGTCAGGTATCCGTTGGCTTATAACGTGAAGTGTAAATGTTATAGAAATTTCGGCAAGTTATTTAACGACTTGGTTGGCCGAGTGGTTTAGGCATCTGTCTGGAATGCGGAGGACGCCCGATTCGATTCCCACGTGAAGAATATAATAAGTTTTCGAACTCTTTCCAACCATAAATTTTTAATGATAATTTTTATTATTTTTGATTATTTATAAATAATAAATAATCAAAAATAATAATAAAATAGCAAACCTAAGCTTCGAATGCACGGTATTTGTAAAAATACTTAAAATAAATAAAAGCATGTAATCTGGGTATAACCAATAACTTATCATTCTTTGATTTTTGTTTGAACATTATATAAATGTTACAAAAAACTTACAAAGAAAAAAGTAAGAAAAAATTATAAAAATGACTGTTACACAACATCAGAACATTTTCCGGTCATTGACTTCATTTTCTTAGCACCATCTTAAACCACCGTTAACGCTAATCGCGCTAAATACGTATGGCGACTGTTCCCGGATTTGAACTATGAGTTTCCGAAAATTGACTTCATTTCCTTGGCAATAACTTAATCCACCGTTAACCCAACAGCACTAAATTTTAATACGTATCTCGGTGCGCCCGGCCCCGGAGCGCGATAAAAGTTTATGTCCCGTATCGTCCGCTCAATGGTAGGAAAAATAACGCGAAGCAATACGACGACACTCGTTCACTCGCCGCTTTTTGCGGATTTCTTTGCAATGTGATTTTTGTTGACCCTACAAATCCTGGGGTGTTTTGCGATGTGATTTTTGTTGACCCTACAAATCCTGGGGCGCGTCTCACTCGATTGCTGGGGCATAGAATCGCAATGAAATCGCTTGTGGGATATATTCATGGCACATCGGTTTGGAGATAAAGTATGGGCTTGGATGGACACAGAAAGAGATGAACGCCTAATAAGCGACGTATCGATTAAGGGGAAAGATGATGAAGAAGAGGGTTATGGTGAGCTCACTGGTGAGGGTGGAAGCGGAAGACATGTTGTACCCTACTTAGAGAGGGATAAGTTGAGACTGGCCAGTCTTATATGAGAAAATAAAATAAAAAAACATACATCAATATTATTTTTTACAAATATTCTGAATTGATTACAGATATACCGTATAACAGTTTCAGTTGTTATCTGAAAAAAATTAGTATTTCGAATTATGCTACTGTTTATGTAGATGTGCGATATTAGATATTTTATTGCAACCTTCATCATTTCATATTTTCAATAATGCTTTGGTAACGAATTCGCAGGCCTGCATTAATCCATTAATATGACAGGCACTGATGACACATCAATGATAAAAGATTATCGTTGCAGATCGAATTATCTCCTTTGTCGGCATACCCCCGAATACAGAAATGCTACTCAAATTTTGAGCACTGCTTAAAAAGTTAAGTAGACAATTCCTGTCAGAATTTGATGGAAAAACGTCAATTTTGACAATACTTAATGTTAAGCAGGAATCAAACCTAGAGTAGCGTTTGTGTATTTGGGGGATAGATAAATAAAAAATAAAAAAAATACATAGTTTACTGACGGCGCACTTAATTTACAAATCTCACCGAATCCTTGCAGATTGCAATCTCATCGAAACTCATTCAATTTGCCAGGCGAGATTCGCTTACGTTTGATGAGCATTGCCAGTTACCAAGACTTGGCTCACTTGAATTTCGTTTTCAATATTTATTTTCAATCTTTTCTTTGCCGTGTGACGGCAGAGTAGAGTACAATTGTCACCACCCCAAATCTCTCCCGTGGGTGTCGTACAAGGCGACTAAGGATATATCAGTGATGAGGAATGAGCAGCAGCGTTCCTCTTATACCATCTAGCTATGTACCTACTGCAACTTTTGTGCCCGATAAATGGCAATAGGCTCGCCACGTATTACATGGGACCTAACATAATTGGCGAAACGTGGGTGCTAGTTCACCTCTGCCTACTCCTTCGGAGATATAGGCGTGGTTTATGTATGTATATTCAATCTTTTCTTGTTCTCAAATTAGAAAAACAAGGTTTAAATAATACATTCGATAGACCCCTTCGGGGATAGATAGCCAAGTTTAGGTATTAATGTATAATTATATTATTATGCCAATTCTTTTTACCAAGCAACTTTATTTCTCTCAAATTAAAATGTCACTGACTCTACTTTTCAATTATTCATTATTCATTCATAAATCAAGGGACTAAAGTTCCTGAACTGAAAATAGTTGGCGATACGTGGGTGTTTGTACACCTCTGCCTACGCCTGCGGAAAAATATTTTGAGGATTGTATCGTAGAAGAAAGAAAAAAAATACATTCATACGTCACGACTTTCTCCCACGGGGGTCGGTAGAGATCACTTCTTTCCACTTGCTACGATCCTTACATACTTAGTCGCTTCATACATAAATAAATCATACTTATAAGGTCCACAATTTCGTTTTTTTTTATAACATTAAATGGCTATGTTAGCATGGGTAGAATTCAGGGTATGGGTTATTTTTGTTACATGTTGTATAGACGTGATTTATTTTTAATGTATGTTATTTACAATAGTATTATATATTTATATATTTTTTTAATTTTTTCAGCTGTTATATAAATACAGCAAGCAGGTGAGACCTGGGCCAAAGGTTTACATACGTTACGACCTCAGGGTACAACACGTCGGTAAACACACCTGTACATCGCTCGGCTGGCAGTAAAATTTTATATTGGAAATTTTATATCTACGATTCGAGTTTCATAGGACACTGGTTCTTTTGGAGCGTCAAAAATATTCGCACCGTGTGCTGGCATTCGGCAATCTCTCTTTAAATTCAACGTTTTGTGACAGAATATTTTTTCTCGATTTTTGTAGGAGAAAATACAGGTTTTGCTGCGTTGTGACCCAATGCCTATGCTAACGTAGTCATACTATAGTGTATTTATTACACGTAAATACTATGGTGTTATTAAAATAGAAATTATTATTTTAATTATTTATGTTCTTACCCCATACAAATTGCACAGTCAGAATGGATTTTTTTTTAATTTATGCTATAAAAAAATTTAATACCACCAAAGTATAGCAGCATATAGCAGCATAGCATTAAGGGTGTGCGATATTTCTGTTAAATGTTGTAGATGGCCATTGTTGTTAAGGAAATTGTTTATTCAATTAAATAAAATCACCAATTCGTTCTTTACATGCGTGAACCAAAGTAAGGGAGAGTAGAAGAGTGAGAAGCTCCAACTCACTGTCAAAAATCTATACTAATATTATAAAGCTGAAGAATTTGTTTGTTTGTTTGTATGGTTAAACGCGCTAATCTCAGGAACTACTGACTCAAACTGAAAAATTCTTTTTGTGTTAGATAGTCCGTTTATCGAGGAAGGCTATAGGCTATAAATAGGCTACCGACATTAACGCGAGCGAAGCCGCGGGCGTCCACTAGTATTTTATATTGTTATATCCAAATAATCCATTTTTTATTATTTTTTTTAAGTACAAAATTGACAGTATTCATTGCCAACATCACGCGCTGCTGCTTGCACAAACCTATTTCACTAAATTCCGCAAACTTATTCAGTCCACAAATTTTATATCAGAACTCTGTTTATTTACGTAAGAACATCAGAACTCACAAGTCTATTTGGAAATACTTATAAGTGAAAAACTTATGCTGTTTGCAAACTTGGCCGTATTGGGAGACGTGGTAGGTACTAACCACATGGGTAAATAAATGGAACAGAGAATAACGTTCATACAAGCGCGCGAGGCATGTGTGCGTTATCACTGGCCGCTATCGCTGTCGCGCACGACTGGAAAGATCCGGTTTCTGACGCACAACCAGTTGCATAATGTCAGGGCTAGTGGGACGGCGTTCTTAGGAAGCTTTTACTCTGTTCGGTTTATCTACTCATGTGGTACTTCTAGAGGGGAAAGGCCATGACAATAGTTTGCGCAAACATTGGGAAAATCTAGCTGGCGCTCAACAAATAGCTGGTTGGATTGGAATCGTGAGGTCGAGTCTTCGTTGCTACATAACATTAGGACACAATTTGCACAAAGACAATTGTGCTTAGTAAAAGTTAGAAAAATTAAAGTCTTGAAGCGAAAACCGAACCCGCGTCCTGTGCAATCCGGGGCAGACGCCTATACCACTCGGCTAAGCAATGACTTGGCGAGACGTTGCCGTCTGGTTGTAGTAATGTTTCTAACAATCAAATAATGATCTATTAAAATCAATATAATAAAGACACAATGTTCGGAACAATGATACTGCTGGTGCCATCTCTCTGAAGTATACGTAAACAACGCCCCCCCAAGTGAACGTAATTGGTCTGATTTAAATCTAAAGTGCCCCCCTCTATGTCACCTATTCTAATAATGTTTAAAAATATACGCTCTCACGCACCTTCTTCGCAAGTGTTCGCAATTTTATTTCCACAAATTCGCAATTCCTTGGAATCTAATAAATCCAACCAGGTCTACGAGTAAAAAATACAGTAGCAGTATCGCAATCCGCTACACACAATTTATACCTATTTATCCCCGAATAGTAGGCAGAGGTAAAACAGCAACCACGCTAAATTCACAATGATACAGTCATGGATAGTAGTACCGTCAAGTTCTCTTATTTTCTAACATTTATATAATGTTAAAATTAAAATCGAAAAGTTCTCTTATATTTGCACGAGCATTAAACATTTGAAATAAAACAACTTTTACGGATTAGACTCGCGTATATTTACAGCTGCCGTGGTCACGGGGAGACTCCACGTGACCACGGCCGCTGAAAGGGATCGAAACGTCGGATCAAATTATTAACAATGCCATACCTACACCTAAATATACGCAAGTCTAATCAAAGTTGTTTCATTTCAAAAAGTGTTACCGTGCTAAAGTCCTATGTAGTAGGGTGCAATAGGCAAAAGGTCTGTTGCCATCTATTATTACTGTAATACTATCACCTTACACCTTGAAAAAAAAATCGGCCTATTTACCCCTGAAAGGGTAAGCTGAGGTGAAATAACACTCACGGCGTACATCATCATCACCAGCCCTTTAATGTCCCCACTACTGGGGCACGGGCCTTCCCTATGGATGGAAGAATATAGGGATATTGGGCCATAACCCACCACGCTGGCCCAGTGCGGGTTGGTGGGTACTAATGACTGCAATGCAGCCGGGACCAACGGCTTGACGTGCCTTCCGAAGCACGAAGGAACTCGAGATAATAAATTTTTGGTCACCCATCCAATGACCGGCCTTTGCGAAATAGCTTAGTTTAGTTCAGGCCAAACGCGCTGTGCCACTGCGCTAGCGAGCTCCTTGGTGTACGTATTGTAAATATTAAACAAGACCAATATGCAAAACGGCTGACGGGATAAGCCGCACGACAAAACGTTGTAGCGAGGAATTGTATCAACGCTCCTCAAATGGTTGCCGCAGATCGAAGGCGAGCTTTGAATTTATAACTGTCCCAGATAGCTGGAGAAACAATTTGTACCATTGAAGATGAGGATCGAATAGGTCATAATTTATCTTTCATAGCGCGCTTAGTTAAGGTCGGTCATTGGATGGGTGACCAAAAAATTTACTACCTGGAGTTCCTCCGTGCTTTGGAAGGCACGTTAACCCGTTGGACCTGGCAGCATCTGCAGTCGTTAATACCCACAAACCCGCACTGGGCCAGCGTGTTAGGTTATGGCACTTATGGCCTATTCTCCCTATATTCTTCCATCCATAGAGAGATGTGAGTGTGATGACGGCAGAGTAGAATACAATTGTCACCACCCCAAATCTCTCCCGTGGGTGTCGTAGAAGGCGACTAAGGAGAAATCAGTGATGAGGAATGGGCAGCAGCGTTCCTCTTATACCACCTAGGCTAGCAATGTACTGCGATTTTGTGCCCGATAAATATAAATATAATTGGCGAAACGTGGGTGCTAGTTCACCTCTGCCTACCCCTTCGGGGATATAGACTTGATTTATGTATGTATCGGTGGCGTGGCGTGAAAAAAAAAGTTAGGCAAGCCACAGTAAAAATTGGTACTCGCAGAAACTTTCTTTAAAGCTCGTAATTACTCAAATATAATAATGTTTCAGTATAATTAGCACGATTATCCGAATTTACACTTTCGTCGTGCCCGCGAAACGCTAATTCTTGTTTACCTAAGAGAACAACTGTGTCGTTAGCCGTGTGGTGACGGCAGAGTAGAATACAATTGTCACCATCCCAAATCTCTCCCGTGGGTGTCGTACAAGGCGACTAAGGATAAATCAGTGATGAGGAATGGGCAGCAGCGTTCCTCTTATACTACCGTCCTGACAATGTACTGCGACTTTTGTGCCCGATAAATGGCAATATGCTCGCCACCTATTACATGGGACTTAACATAATTGGCGAAACGCGGGTGAGAATTCACCTCTGCCTACCCTTCGGGGATATGGGCGTGATTTATGTATGTATGTATTTACAACTGTGTCTATGAAACGTTTTAACAGAATACGATTACGTTCGACTTTGCGGTTATGAGCGTCAAAATTATTGTTAAAATAGTTTTCTATTCTACTATTTCCAAATTCATGCAACGCTAAACAACTACGCACATGTTTCTCACTTTGAACATGTTTTTTAGCAGAGTTTGATAAATTATTAACATCAGAAAATCCCGTTCGATTCCAAACGCTGCTTGAATCAGAAAACAAAAGACACGGAAAACAAGACACTTAAACAACTGCCTGTAAGCCAACTATATTTATCATAAAGAGAACTGTGGAAATGCTTGAAAAACCCGTCTTGACGCTTGTAATCTAAAATCTATTGACATATTTGGACGAGCTCTACCTAACTGTATGACATATTTTTTTATTTTCAAAGGACAACTTTGAAAACTGCTTTCCTTCACTTAGCAAGAAATCGGTAAGGCAACAATCTATGTGCATCAAAGCGGCCATTATTCTGCCGAGAGAGAATAAACCAAAATTATTTAAAAACTAAAACCTACCAATTACATCCCTGCAGAGTTACACAATCCACAAAATCACAATACACCTTTAAAACAACAACACAGGTTAGTTAAATTTTACTATTTCACTGAATTACTGCTAAAAATACAATAAAACTAATTAATTACGTTAAGTTTATGTGAGTGCAAGCAAATTTCAAAACAGACTAACCTCTCGTCTGTGGGCTGTGGGCATGACAGGAGCCGTCATGAGTATTTCTCAGCAAGGCCAGAAAGAGAGATCATTATACAAACAAAAGCCGTGTTAAAAAGGGAAGGACGATGCAACCCGCTCCGGAGCGGCTTGTTGGACCGCGATATTGAGTGCAGTTCAGTACAGTGAAATTCCGCTTTTATGGTTATTGTAATAAGATCTAAAATATTTACTTTTGACGGAACTTGTTTTCGTGGGAGTTTATTACTAATGTGTGCGTGTGGTAGTGTATCGATGCATAAGCGCGTAGGCTGCCGAAATGCCGGCTTGATGCCGGCTTGTAGGCAATCTTTAGGTACTATTTCTCGTTGCGTGCGCCTGACAAGACTACGCTTGTCTGTGTGCGTGCTGTATAGCAGGCGTCCATAACTCGATATTTAGCGAGTTAGTTGAAGGAATCTAGAGAGCGGGAGCGAATTGTATGTACCTGTGTTGCATATTGTTTCGCGTGCGTTTAATACTGTTATGATAAGATTTTATTGATGGATTTTTTTTATTTGTTTATAAAATGGTAGTGTACCTGCATTATGGTAATGATTTTTTTATGCTCGCTTGTTATATGGACGCTCCGCCTGCCGGGGTGCGAAGTTCTGGGACCTCCTCGTGGTGCACCCTGGGCAACGGCTGGTTGATGGATCGACGCCTGCCGCGTCGAACCATCAACCAGACGGCTGACTCCGGACATAGGGACCGTGGCGCTCTCCGTCTGCTTTTGTCCGCATAGCGGGGCGGCGGTTGAAATGTCCACGAGGCGTTGAGGGAGTTGTTGTTGTGGGTGTCTCTCACTTTTTCTCCTCCATTTTCGGAGGGAGGGTTGAGAAGCACAAAGGCCCCTCTTAGGGCCACATTGGAGAGGTTGCTCTCCGCACGCCTCTGCCCTATCAGAGGTGGCGGATTGATGCGACAGTGAAGTGTCCTGTCTCAGGACAGCGGAGCAGTGCCTTGAAGGACGGTGAGCGAGAGGCTCGCAGACTACCCTCAGTGATAGTCAATTGTAGTCGTCGGGCATATGCCCAGAGGAGCGTATGCGCTCGGGGAGTTGGGCGGCTTTTTAAGCTGCGGGGATCCGTAGGGGTCCAGAGGCCGAAAGGCGTGGGTTGGCGGACAGGAGTCCGCGGCGCGGCGGGATCGGCATTCCACGAAAGTGGCTGTCGGTCAGGCTTCGGCCACCGCCGGGTAATCTGTTACCCCTCGCAGAAGTGGATGATATCCTTAGGCAGGCATGTGTTGCAGTCTGCGAGGGACCAGGGGGGCTTGCCTTGACTGGCCGGCCCTAACAGGAGCTAACCTGACTAAAAAACCCCTAATCCTTGCCATTGTGGCGCCTCTCTGAGGCCACGCGTGATGGTGAGTGCCCGTATTTGCGGGTTGGCAGGGGGGGACATACCCCTGCCCGCTAGCGACCAGCGCTAGGGTACCAGCCGACCCCCTAGTTGTAGTAGGCTTCCCCGGGTGTGAGGGCATGACCCGGGGTGACGTTTTAATTCTCTCATAATCGTGGGAACAATATGAGCACAATTAAATTTCCAAAAAAGGACGGTGGCGCAGTGGGCGCACAAAAGACGGGCGCTTCAGGCGCAGTAATGGAGGAGAGGGGAGTACGTGCAGATGGCACAAGACGGCGGGTAGCCGTCCTCCCAGACAATGATGGTGAGGTGTCCGACGTGTCGATCGGAGTGGTGAGGTCGCTGCGGTCACGATCGTTATTTGGTCCGGTGGCGCGCTCCCTGCGCTCGACGCAGACGATCGATGCGGACATGGAGGATAAGGAGAAGGAGAAGACTACCTCTTCGTGGAATCTCCCAGGTGCGCAGGCTACCAGCCAGGAGATGGAGTCGGGGGTGTCTTCTGACCCTGATCCCGTGGGGGGGATGCCTAAAGGGGTTTTGGGCGGTTTCCATCGAGCGGACTCGGCCGGAAAACTGTCCATTGGAAGGGGGGAGACTGGAATGAATGGAGATTCCCCGGTGGACATCGAAACCGACGGGTCTTGCCGGGAGGGTTCTGTGGTGGGGACCATTTTAGCCCGGAGGAAGAGGCCGCTAGAAGGACGCCTCTGGGGGCCCAGCGAGTCGGAGGGTGAGGGCCCCGAGGTTTCCAAGAGTCCGGATGCTTCTCCATCACCCAAGGTGCCTCGCTCAAAGGGGGGTAGGGGAGGGTACCACCATTCGGTGGGACTTTCCCAGGCGCGCAGAGAGCTGCGAGACGGGCCGGTGGATTCGGAATCTGAGTCGACGCTGACAGAGGGGTACCAAGCAGAGGCCGTCCCACGCAAAGGGAAGCGGTCACCAATCTTAGCAGCGACCACCGAAGAGTTGCAAGCTCAGGCTGAGGCTGGCGCGGAGAAATTGGAGCAGGTCCTGAAATCCAAGAGGTTGAAGGGGACCTTCATTAAAGAAGTCCGGGACGCGATGACCTCTGTTATGAAGGTGGTTCGTACCCTGTCCGCCCGCAAGGAAAGTGAGCTGGTCCGTCGGCTTCAGGCCGACAACAAGCGACTCAAAAGCCAGCTCTCCACCTTTGGAGAGGAGCTAGCGGCTCTTCGTAGGGCTTTCTCCGCCCGGGAACCTCACGCGCGCAAGGTGAAAGGTGCTCGTCCAACGGTCGTGGTCATCCCATCTGATGACGAGTCGGAGAAGGAAGTAGTGAGGGCACCTCCAAAGAAGAAGGCGACAGACATTGGAAGTTCCACCCTCACGGTCGCCGACTTTGGCCAAGCAATAGCCCAGCTGCAGCGCGAGCTGATGGCCCACATTGGTGGCGTCATAAATGCCAAGCTGGAGGGCCTGGAAGTCGATGGCCGTCTCCTGCCGGCTCAACCTCGTCGTCGTCCTCCACTGGCGGCAGACCAAAAGGGCACTGACCGCCCGGTGAGCCCTATATTAAGGACCACCATCACCAGGACGGCCACAGCCTCTCTGGTCGCTGACGCGAATTTGCCCAAACGGGTTAGGGAGATTCTTCCTAAGAGAGCGGCATCGAAGCCCCAGGAAAACAAGTCCGCGGCTGAAATTATCGCGGGACAATCCCGAGCTGAACAGGCTGCCACCCACAACGAGTGGACAACGGTGGTGAAAAGGGGCCGCAAGGCCCCTCCTAAAACGGCAGCTGCAGAGAAGACTTCTCCGGCACCCCCCAGGATTCCTAGACCGCCTAAGTCATTGGCGGTGGTCGTCGCCCTCAAGCCGGAGGCTCTGGCTGGAGGTGCGACATACAAAGGCGCCCTGGCCACCGCCAAGGCAAAGGTGTCCCTCCGGGAGCTGGGCATCTCACACCCCGGCAAGTTCAGAAAGACTATGACCGGGGCATGCTTGATGGAGCTCTCGAAGAATACAACAGCCAGCCAGGCTGACACGTTGGCCAAAAAAATAGGGGAAGCTCTGGGGGATGACGCGCGGGTCACCCGCCCGACAAAAATGGTCGACTTTCGAGTTGGAGGCCTCGATGACTCAGTGTCGGCCGACGAATTAAGGGAGGCCCTGGCTGAGCGAACTGGGTGCCCCCCCGAGAAGATCAGGGTAGGGGCGATAGTAGCGGGCAGTAGGGGCATGGGATCATCGGTGGCCTCGTGCCCAGTCGACTTCCTGCCCAAGCTGACAGAGGGGGGCAGACTCTGTGTCGGGTGGAGCTCAGCATCTGTGCAGGTACTGGAGCAGCGCGCGATGCGCTGCCATAGGTGCCTGGACAAGGGACACACTGGCCAGCTCTGCCCGTCGAGCAAAGACCGCAGCGGGCTCTGCTACCGCTGCGGGGCGGAGGGACACCTAGCGGCGACTTGCAGCGCGCCGTTTAAGTGTGCCCTCTGCACTGACAAGGGCCTGCCTGCAGGTCATCGTATGGCGGGGCCTCGTTGCAACCCGCCCACTGTCAAAGGCCGTTCTTTAGCGGCCACACGCGTGCCAGCCTCCAAGGCCGACCCGGGAGTCTCGCCTATGGAAACCAACAATGCCCAGTAGGACTATTGGCGAGATTCTCCAGGTTAATGTAAACCACTCCCCCGGGCCGCAAGACCTGATGTTCCAGGTAATGGCGGAGTGGGGGGTGGACCTAGCACTCGTGTCAGAGCCGTACCGCATCCCGTCGTCCCCGAGATGGTTCGGGGCGACGGACGGCTTAGCGGCTATTGTTGGTGTGGGCACAGGTGCCGCCCCTCCCCTCTCACTCAGAGAGAGGGGGGCGGGTTTTGTGGCAGCAAATTGGGGGGGAGTAGTCGTTGTCTCAACATATTTCTCTGGCAACCGCAGCAGGGCTGAGTTCGAACAGTTCCTTGCTACGGTTGAAGGTGCCGTACGAAGGGCTGCTCCCCTCCCGGTTATTGTCGGCGGGGACTTCAACGCAAAGCACAGCCATTGGGGATCCCCTGTCGACAATGTCTTTGGTCAGGACCTGGTGTCCTGGGCCTGTTCCCTGGGACTCCAGATCCTTAATCGGGGCAATGTCCCGACGTGTGTCCGATGGCAGGGTGAGTCGATAATCGATGTCACCCTGGCTACTTCCCCGTTGGCATCCCGGATCCGGGACTGGAGAGTGGTGGTGGACTCGGAAAATCTTTCCGACCATCGCTATATCCGGTTTGGACTTTCAGTCATCGGGCCGGGGGCGCCAGTTCATCTGGGGCCCCTCCCCGGGCCACCTGTTTTTCCCAGGTGGTCCCTGACAAAGCTAGACCGGGACGTCGCCGAAGAGGCGGCGATCTACCGGTCTTGGGCGGACCCGCCTCCCAACATCTTAGGGGATGCGGAGGGTATGGCGGAACTTTTCGCAGAAGATCTCACGGTCGTCTGCGATGCTGCCATGCCCAGATCTCGTGGCGTCTTCCGGCGTAGGGAGGTATACTGGTGGACGCAGGAAATCAACACCCTGCGTGCCGCTAGTTTAACCGCCCGACGCGCCTATCTGCGCTGCAGGCGCAGACGCGCAGCTAGAGTTCCCGACGAGGTCGAAACACTCCGTCGAGCCTATAGGGAGGCAAATAAGTCCCTGCGGACAGCCATCCGGGAGGGTAAGGCCGCTGCTGCGGAAAGCTTTTTAGCGATTCTCGACAGCGACCCCTGGGGGAGGCCATACAGGGTGGTGCGGGGCAAATCTTTGGAGGCTGCACCGCCCACATCCTGTATGGAGCCTAGTCTACTGCGAAGTGTCTTGGAAACCCTTTTCCCAAATCCGGGACACTTCGCACCCCCCAGGAAGGCTCCCTCCTCAAGATTATCTACGCTTGAGGAGGCAGTGGATGGACCCCCGGTGTCGGATGCCGAATTTGACATCGGAAGGGACCGGCTTCGATCCAAGAAAAAGGCTCCGGGCCCTGACGGCGTCCCTTCAAAGGTGGCTGCGATAGCCCTGGGTCCACTGGAGGAGCGTTTCCGCGCGGTGCTTGACGCCTGCATCGCGACGGGCCGCTTCCCCAAGAGATGGAGAGTCGGGAGGCTTTGCCTCCTCCGCAAGGACGGACGCCCTTCCGACTCCCCATCAGGTTATCGACCGGTGGTGCTACTGGACGAGTCCGGGAAGTTTTTCGAGAAAATTCTCGCTTCCCGGATCCTCCAGCACCTCGAGAGCCGTGGGCCGGACCTCGCTGAAGCCCAATACGGCTTTCGAACCGGTCGGTCTACGATGGACGCGGTGGCTTGCCTCAAGAGGTGGACTGAGGCAGCCGCAGCACGAGGGGAGGCTGTCATCGCAGTGTCGTTGGACATCGCGAACGCCTTTAACAGCCTCCCTCATGAGTGCATAGAGGCGGCACTTATTTTTCACCAAGTGCCCCTCTACCTCCGCGCCCTCGTGTCGGACTACCTTCGTGAGAGGGTGGTCCTTTATGAGGATGCGGAAGGACGCGTACAGTCGTGGTCCATGGCGGCGGGTGTACCCCAAGGTTCCGTGCTTGGACCCTTGCTATGGAACCTGGGGTATAACTGGGTTCTGCGGGGCCAGCTCTTGCCGCGGATGGAGGTTGTGTGCTTCGCGGACGACACTTTAGTCGCGGCAAGGGCTCGCGAATGGGAGGATGCGGTCCACCTTGCGTCGGTCGGCACATCGCTAGTCGTCCGGCGCATCCGTATGTTGGGGCTGGAAGTGGCCCTCACCAAAACGAGAGCCATGCCGTTCCACGCCCGACGCCGCAGAACCCCACCGGGGCTCCAGGTCCGAGTGGAGGGGGTTCTGATTCCCGTCGAGGTGCATATGAAGTACCTCGGCCTGATTCTGGATCCCCGGTGGAGTTTCGAGAAGCACTTTAAGCTCCTCGCTCCTCGGCTGTGCGCCGCCGCAGCTGCCCTCGGACGTGTGCTCCCTAACTTGGGGGGGCCTGGTACGGCCTGCCGTCGACTGTATCACAGCGTGATACGGTCGATGGCACTGTACGGAGCCCCGGTATGGGCGGAGTGCCTCTCCACACGCACGCAGGCCCTCTTGCGTCAACCGCAGAGGGTCATCGCGACCCGGACCGTGCGAGCATACCGCACGGTCAGCCACGAGGCTGCCTGCGTATTAGCAGGTATGCCTCCCTGGCAGCTCGAAGCTCGAGTTCTGTCCCGGGTGTATCGAGCACGGGTCGCAGCCAGGGCGCGGGGGGAACGCCCCGTTCTCGAGGAGATCAGACGGGTGCGTACCCTGGCCAAGCGGGAGGCCGTTGCTCAGTGGGGAGAGGCACTCCTAGTCCCGCGTGCCGGCCACCGGACGGTTGAGGCCATCCGTCC
Organism: Cataclysta lemnata; assembly: GCA_963931975.1. Classification (NCBI taxonomy): domain Eukaryota; kingdom Metazoa; phylum Arthropoda; class Insecta; order Lepidoptera; family Crambidae; genus Cataclysta; species Cataclysta lemnata. The sequence continues at coordinate 2,368,532 of OZ008362.1, read as the reverse complement.
GGTGTTGGAGGAGTGGGTTGGGCGCTGGCACGACAGCCTCACTTACCGCCTTGTGCAGGTGTTGACCGGACATGGCTGTTTCGGTCACTACCTGCACAAGGTCGCCCGACGGGAGGAGTCGTTGCGGTGTCATCACTGCGACGCTCCTGATGATACGGCTGAGCATACACTTTGCGTATGCCCGGCCTGGCGACTTGAGCGCCGCACACTCCGTGTGGCGCTTGGCGGTGGTTATCTCTCGCTCCCAACTTTGGTTAGATCCATGGTTGGGAGCGAGAGAATCTGGGAGGCTGCCGCTTCCTTCTGCGAGACTGTCATGTCGCAGAAGGAGGCAGCGGAGAGGGACCGGGAAGACGATGCCTTTGCCGCTCCCCTCCGGCGCAGACGGACGGGCCGAAGGAGGCGAGCTCATCTTCGTCCCCCCTAGGTCCGTCAAGGGTGGCCTGCACACATGGGTTAGCCCCCCTGTGTGCATTGCACAGGCCACCCCATCTGGGGGGATGTCCAGTGTTTCGGACATCTCCCCCTCGGCGCTAACCCTGGCGTAAGCTGGGAGGCCCTGGGGAGAGACTGGTGAATTGCCGCGAGGCAGATCCCAGACTTTCCCCTCTTACAGGGCTAGGAGGAACACCGGAGTGGTTTAGTGGGTAGTGCTGGCCGCTTCGACTATGAAGGCGGTTAAAATACTCTTTACATTGGCAAAACGAGGGCCAATGAAACCTCATCTACCCTTTCGGGGATAAACAGGTGTTATACATAACACAATACCTATCCCAACCAAAAATATTTAAAAAAAAAATTCAATCTCATTAGACTGTGCCAACCACACGCGAATCCGACTCGACCTGTGTCACAAATAAAGACCAAAGTCGCTTGAAGTATTTACATGGAAAAGTTATCATTGCAACTCCTTGCCCTGTGTCGCCCTTTTACATGTCAGTACAAATGACAGTCTCAGAAACGACCCGCGTATTAGGTACAGGCGACACTTCACTACAAGCGTCACTTGCTGTGCAATTCCCGACTCTAACAGAAAGGGATAAGGGTTTTCGGTGACACCCCAGATAATATTAGAAATGCTAAAGCTCGCGGAGTTACAGGTGAGTCTAAGCGTATTTTGCGTTTGAAATTATTATTTCAGTAAATATTTGCGCCGTCTCTGTGTCAAATTAGACTTTCCCGGGGAACAGTTCGAGGAATTAGGGGAAATGAGCCTAAATCGGGTATACATAAAAGTTCCCAGCACGTACGCAAGTTGAAGCAAAATGACTGTCGTCTGCGTAGGTTTATTTGAAGGGAAAATGTCTCAAGGTTACATAGAGATCCTCGATTAATACCTCAAAACGTTTTTTTCAAAAAAATTATATTTCCATATTTCTCTTTCCACTTATTGGTAACACAAGGGTATTGGGTATACGTCAACCATTATACTATTAACGGCACTTCAGACTACCCAAAACTGTCGATTTTTTTCCATCGACTGTCAACCTTAACTTGTTTTTAGTGAAGCACAAATTTGATCGAGAAATTTGACATTATGTAGAAGCCTGACGTGCTGTCGATTGTACGAAGTTTTGTAAATTTGCGAAGTTTGCCCTGGACGGACGGAGGCTTAAGTCTGAATCGGTTTCGACAAAACTGGAACAATGCATTGCTCAAGTTGTCTCAAGCATTTTGATACACTCTATTGTTGTCGGCACTTAGGTAGGAAGTTACTAGAGGATTGTGTCTACTTGATGAAGTACAGCTATGTTATGTCATAAAATACACACACAATACATTAATCACCCGTATTTTCCCCCGAAGAGGTAGGCAAAGGTGAATGAAAACCCATATTTCGCTAGTTTTATTCAGACCCATGTAATGTAAATTACTAAACAAATTACACTTGTGACTTTCTCTTTTATTAACAGTAACTTTATATAAAAAAAACAATACTATTGAAACATCAGATACGATTGTTGCGTATACGATTGTTACATGCTCTGGATATACGTTTTTAGATATTCCATTGCAATAAAATAGGGATAATTTTAACACAACTCTACTTCGCCGCAGCTCGCTTTGCTCCTTCTCTTTACTGAAGCGGACAAAAGTAAAAATGATATTATTTTTACTTAGTTTACATTCATAGATTAACTGCCGCACTCAGAGACGTCAAATAACGTTAATGAGTACTTAACGTCAAAAAATGACAATTCAAAACTAGTCACTTCTTGCCAGGTCTATGGTCTAGATTTGAACGAAAATTTTTGACATTAAATACTCATTAAAGTTAATTGGCGTCTCTGAGTGCGGCAGTAAGTGGCAGTATGTAATTTCAAAATCATGAAAACGTTCAACAGCAAAAAGTGTCGTTTTAAATAAAACAAAATGGCGGAATTCGCGCGCAAACAGGCGTAATATCTTCACTAGGACAAGGAAAGGAAAGTTTCACAAAATCACACACACCTAATCCGAGTAAAGCCACTTCTGTGTATAACATTTAAAATTCACACCTCCACATTATGCAGGTGAAGCCGAAAGTTCACAACATTAAGCGCGAAATCTATGTTATGTAGCGGCGACGTTAAATTCTTAAGCCTACCCACGTTATCACACAAATTTCTTCCAAATTTTACTTATGCGCTTAGCTCAACAGCGTGTACTAAAAAATGAACTCTAACACACCGGAATACATGCAGCGGAATTCAAAATGACCGAATCCACAGCGCGCTGCGAAAGAGTCAGAATGAAGTGCGAGCTATTCGGTTGTTCGAGTACATCGCTGCTGGTACTCTACACCGTTTCATCAGGACCTTTAACAAGCGAGCGATGAACAACGAAACGCGTATTATTCTCGCGTATTTCTCGACTATGCCCAAAGCGCGTGTATCGCAAAGAAGCTCCGAGTGCCTACATCGCTGCTGGTACGCTATACCATTTCATCAGGACCGCTTACAGGCGAGCAATGCACAACGCAAAGCGATGCTCGCGTATTTCTGGACAATGTCTAAAGCACGTATCGCAAAGAAGCTCAGTCAGAGTTACAGTCAGTGTGTTTCCGGACGCCGAGTGGAGCGGAGGCTCGTTCCATTTGTAGCGAGGGAGCTCCGTAAAGTTTTTCGCGAGTGTTCTGTTGTCGATTGTGTGATTGAAACTCCTTTGATTGACTGTACTACGTTATTTCGTGTTGAAACGCCATGAGCTTTGTCAGAGTGCCGAGGTTAAATCAAGTTTTGGGTGGGACAAAGATGTAAATATTGGCGTTTGAAAGGTAAGATCGGTTTGTTGTATACATGCTTAAGAATCTTCTTATATTTGCACGAGCACTACACATTTGAAATAAAACAACTTGTAAACTGATCGAAACGTCGTCGTGTTAAATACTAATTATGCCAAACCTAATTATAAGCGAGTCTTATCCGTAATATAATATAATAAAACAACTCATTTTGTTTTTAATGCCTAGAGTCTTTGAAAAGAAATAACTAGAGGAGATTTTTGAAGCACACGCGAAACGAACGAAGGATGAACGTCTGATAGTAAACAGCCTAAATCATGTTTGTTATATCTATTATTATCATTTGAACTTTACACTTAAGATCTATTGGAAAAACTAGGAAATTGTTTTTCTAAATTAGACAGCCTGATTTTACTTTGTTTTCGATTTTTTTACTTGGATAATTGAAGTATTAAAATTTGGAAAATGAAGGAATACCCAAATCTGTGGTTATCGCTTAAATATCAAAATTTCCGAAGTTGTTTACCACGTTTTAACTAACTTAACAATGCAAAATTTTGTGGTTACCTAACCAATATTTTCATTTAGCTTATTATGATTACTTAATTAAATGTTCGTATAATAAGTAGATTAATTGACTTTAAATGAAATTTCTTTAAAAATGCGTTACTAATTTTCTCGCTTCTGTTATCACCGCGACTCTTGACTTTACAGGCCCTTGGAAGAAAATATATATTTTCAGAATTTTTAATGAAACAGCTGAAAAAAATTATTTGCTTCAAGTGACTTCTTTTTGCTAGACAGCTCCCAAATTAATTACGGAGACGTTTTTCATTTTATAACAATTGTAGGTTTTATTTGATTTTTATTTGTAAATTAAATTCATGGATGTTAGAAAAATTATTGCAAAAAGAATTAAAAATAATTTAATATAACTCCCACGAATTGCATAGGACGCGGATTCGGTTCCCGCGGTAATTGGTTTTGGGGATTTTTTATGACCTCTTTGTGCTTATAATATATTAACATACATTATATAAATCACGCCTATATACCCGAAGGGGCAGGCAGAGGTGAGGTGAAGGCACTCACGTTTCGCCAATTATGTTAGGTCCTATGTAATAGGTGGCGAGCCTATTGCCATTTTTTGGGCACATAAAATCAGTATATTGCTAGGTGGTAAAAGAGGAATGCTGCTGCCCATTGCTCATTGCTATCTTTACCCTTAGTCGGCTACCCACGGCAGAGATGGGGTGTTGACAATTGTATTCTGCTCTGCCGTCACCACACGGCTTGTAAATTTGTCTGGTTGATTTTTAATGCTGCATTGTATAAATATTAATTTGTCTGGCCTATTTATCTTAGTATCCACCGATCCCAATAACAACCAAACTTATTTATTTATTTGAGTAAGTACATGTTAGTAAACGTGTAACATTTTTTGTTATTAATATTAGCATAAAACACAGACACCGCAAAATAATCCTTAACTCCAGTAAGAATATAATCTCATTCAGAATGCTGATAGCCAGCCTTTGAGACAGGCAGTCATAATGTTATATATAAGCTTTGACAAGCAAAGTTGATTTGACGAAATAATGTATCAACATGTTCCGACGAAAGCCCTTTTTGGATTCAACGGTTTTGCAACATGTTGACGAAAACTGTTTTTACTTTAGGTTGGTTGTATTTCTGTGGCGACAGCATACACACACAGAATACACTTGTCACCACCTCAAATCTCCCCCGTGGGTGTCGTACAAGGCGACTAAGGATAAATCAGTGATGAAGAATGGGCAGCAGCGTTCCTCTTATACCTACCACCTAGCAAAGTACTGCGACTTTTGTGCCCGATAAATGGCAATAGACTCGCCACCTATTACATGGGACCTAACATAATTGGCGAAACGTGGCAGCTAGTTCACCTCTGCCCGTCCCTTCTGGGATATAGGCGTGATTTGTGTATATGTGTATGTGTATGGTTGTATTTGCACTAGTGACATAAGAGGAGAGGAAGAGGGAAATAGGGATGATGACACTAACAAAGAATCACTGATAATCTTCTTCTTGCTGCCCTGTTCCCAGTCTATCTGGGGTTGGCGCAATATGTTTCCTCTTCCATTCATATCGGTCAGACGTACTGAACTCAAACGTACAGAATCACTGATATAATACATACATACATAATTCACGCCTATATCCCCGAAGGGGTAGGCAGAGGTGAACTAGCACCCACGCTTGGCCAATTATGCTAGGTCTCATGTAAGGTGGTGAGGTGGTGAGGTGGTGAGCCTATTGCCATTTATCGGGCACAAAAGTCGCAGTACTTTGCTAGGTGATAGGTATAAGAAAAACGCTGCTGCGCATTCCTCATCACTGATTTATCCTTAGTCGCCTTGTACGACACCCACGGGAGAGATTTGGGGTAGTGACAATTGTATTCTACTCTGCCGTCACCACACGGCTCTGATATAATGATTTATAATAATAATTTAGGATAATGAGATTCGTTAATAGTCACTTGTTATCAGATTATACTTGTGATCGATATTTATTTTATAAAAATAAAAGTACAAAACTTAGCAATCCGCCATATTTGCTAAAACGCCGCGTGACGTCATTATTCAGTTATCTCCATTGTGACATTTCAATTGCCAATCAAATTGACTACATAGTTTAATAGAGAAACTTGCCTTTTTACGGAATAGTGACGTCACACAGACGCTATTGTTATTTTCGCGTTTTGGCGGAAATTTTAAATTGCATTATTCAAAACGTGTTTTTTCTATCGAAATCGAAAGTTTTTACACAAATATAATTTATTTTGGGTAAAGTAGACACGTAAGAAAAACATGCTGTAGTTTTTCAAAATTAGTCACCATGCCTTAGTGTAACCGATTTTGACCACGTCCCGTTCTAGGCCTACAGTGTAGACAAATATGTATATCCGACTGTAAAGTCTGTACCATCTAACTTGTATTATTTGGTAAACAATATTGGCACACCTTTTTATTGAAAATACATACATACATAAATCACGCCTATGTCCCCGAAGGGGTAGGCAGAGGTGAACTACCACCCACGTATCGCCAATATGTTAGGTCCCATGTAATAGGTAGCGAGCCTATTGCCATTCATCGGGCACAAAACTCTCAGTACATTGCAAGGTGGTATAAGAGGAACGCTGCTGCCCATTCCTCATCGCTGATTTATCCTTAGTCGCCTTGTACGACACCCACGGGATAGACTTGGGGTGGTGAAAATTGTATTCTACTCTGCCGTCACCCCACGGCTTATTAAAAATGCAGCATTAAAAATCAACTGACAACTAGATTCAATAGGTTTCAGTCTATAATAACGATTTATTGTAATCGATTATTGACTTTGTTATTATTTTGTTTCTTAATGAAGGATTAAAAAAAAAAAGTTGTGCCAAGATGTTCACCAAATAAGACAAGTTAGATGGTAAATATTATAAGCACATACAACATCAGTCTGAAATACATGTTTGTGCTCATAATAAGGAGAATTTCCCTATATGGATTCTAAATGAAAAACAAATATTTTCATGTCGCCTTATACCTACACTTAAAGGCCTTTAAGATGTCTGTATTTAATATAAATACATACATAAGTCACGCCTATATCCCCGAAGGGGTAGGCAGAGGTGAACTAGCACCCACGTTTCGCCAGTTATGTTTTTTTTTTTTTTTTTTTTTTTTTTTTTTTTTTTTTCTCCTAATTTGTTCGCAGTTTTTCAATATTATATATTGGTTTGGTGTTTTGGGACTTTATGGGAAGGAAGTAAAAGCTGATGAGGTAGACTGGCCGGGCCTAGCGTGTCTTTGGACGTAGGCGCAGCCACTCGTGTAAGGGTCCCGAGGAGGTAAGGGATGCCATCCAGGGGACTGGGGGATAGTTAAAGGTATAAATACATAAATGGAAAGACAATAAACATAGGATGAAAGTATAGGGGAAGAAAAAGGAGGCCGCCAGTTATGTTAGGTCCCATGTAATAGGTGGCGAGCCTATTGCCATTTATCGGGCACAAAAGTCGCAGTAGGTACATAGCTAGATGGTATAAGAGAAACGCTGCTGCCCATTCCTCATCACTGATTTATCCTTAGTCGCCTTGTACGACACCCACGGGAGAGATTTGGGGTGGTGACAATAGTAATCTACTCTGCTGTCACCACACGGCAAGTTAGACTTATGCAGAAGATTTTGTCCTTTACGACAAACAAGTTAATGTTGACATTTGATTGAATTAATTTGAGAGTTTTATGTAGTAAAATGTATTATATTTTATATGGAGAAAATTGAGTGTAATTTAACAAACAACCAATCACTACTTAGATAATAGTAGCTAACTTATAAAAAGTACAATTCGGTATCTGCTGGATCTAGTAGTAATAGCAAAGGACAGACTCCACTGAGTCTGTGAGACTCCTGGTTAGTATTAAACACAAAAAGACTATTCGCTAAAAAGTCGGCAATCTCAGCATCTTCTTCTTGGTTCCTAAATGGCTGCGACAGTCAGAATGCTAACGAGATGGGTACAATTAAAATTAAAATGCTAACTCGTAATATCAATTTGCATAAATGTTATTGCGATATGAAATTTTGCAAAGCGTTTGCTCTAGACCAAATTTTCGCCAGAAAGTTGGCACCACCTAATGAATAATATAAAAGCAAGGATTGAACTGAATGGGGCAATCTGTATTGCTGTTACTTAAGCTAAGCAATGTTCGTAAACGTAGGTCATTAGATGGGTGACCCAATATTTCGAGTTCCACCGTGATTCTTGAGTCCGTTGGTTACTAATGTACGAGTTCATCATCACTATCATTTTTATCCACCTCCGTAGTCTAGTGGTGACCCACCGTAATAGGATCTTGAGGTCTTGGGTTCGATCCCCAGGAGAGTACTAATTTGTAATCGGTTTGGTTGGTAGGACTTTTCTCAAGTCCGCCTGGCTAGCTACCACCAAGTTACTAAGCATGTCGCCATAATAATGTTAGATGTATTATTGTGATCCGACATTTAGAATTACAAAGCGGCCCATCTATGGCTACCGATTTCAGGTGAAGCTCGCTTTGACCCTTATCGTCGACTTGCCATCAGGTGAGATGAAGGTCAAGAGCTGCCCTGTGTAGAAAAAAACAAAAAAAAATACCAACCCTTGATGAAATGAAATGAAATGAAATATGTTTATTTGTTAGAAACATGGTACATGGTACATGATATCTCCACTGCTGGTGCACAGGCCTTCGCTTTGGATAGAAGAATATAGAAAGAATGTGCCATAAACTAATACAGCGGTTAAGTGCGGGTTATTATAAAAAATTTAAATATGTCTTTAAAATTTGTCTTCGTGCTGAAGTAAAATTACAATCGTCAGCGTCATAAACAAGTAATAATTAGTTTACGCACTAAAATGTCGCCTCCGTTGCGTCCTAGAAAACTAGCCAAACCTAAGTTTTCGCACGATAACGGCTGCTTTCTCACGAACAATAGTCTACGTGCCTTCCGCAGCACGTATTCTTCGTAACAGTAACTTGGCCAAACTTTGGCTGGCCGAGATTAGTCCCAAAAACACAGCTAGAATCTTGCGAAAGTTATGTAGCAATTACTAATCATTAGCCCAACAAGCAATACCAAAAATAAAAAAAATAAAAAATATTATTGTGAATTATAGGAGGAGATCGATAGCGCACTGGTTTAGCGTGCTCGGCCTGAGATTGCGAAAACTAAGTAATAGTCGCTAAGGCCGATCATTGGATGGGTGACCAAAATCTCGATTTCCTCCTTTCTTTGGAAGGCAAGTAAAGTCGTTGGTCCCGGCTGCATCTGCAATTGTTAATATCCACCACCCAAACCTTTGCGCCAGCGTGGTGGGTTATAGCCCATCCCCGTAATTCTTCCATCCTATGCCTGTGCCCAAGCAGTGGAGACCTTAGAGTGCTGGTGATGATGATGATTTACAGGTGGTGGATGATTTACAACCGACGGCTAAGCTTCTGTTTAAAAAGTCTGGTGACGTCAAAGCAAAATACAATTGTTGTCACCACCCCCAATCTCTCCCGAGCAGCATTTCTCTTAACCACCACCAAGCAATATACTGCGATTTCCATGCCTGACATAATAAGAATGAAAGAATTTAATAGGTAATTACACGGGTCATAACATAATTGGCGAAGCATGAGTGTTAATACACCTTTTTTTTAACACTCTTTTTCGGTCTTGTCGTCAGAGAGGGATTATTTATTTGAATAAACCACTATTTTTATCGGATCGCACAGATGTCCCGTCTTGGTCGAGTCGTAGTCAAACACTGTCTTTTCTTTCTTAGTTCCGTCAGTCAGTTCTATGTCTTGTCAGTCACCGGCTATAGATTCAACCATGGAGGCTGGATGGAGGCTAGCCGCCGCAACAGGAGTGGACTGCCTTTACGCACCATATCAGCCGCTAGCTAGGCGGCTGACGTGTGTGGAACTCGCCCGACTCAAGTCGAGTCGGAAATACGCCACTAAACCACTCCGGTGTTCCCCTAGCCCTTCAAGCGGGGAGAGTCTGGGATCCGCCGTGAGGCAATTCACCAGTCTAGTGTTAATACACCGTGGCCTACCCCTTCGGGGCTTAATGAGGCATGATTTATGTAAATGTATGTACCTACGTAATGACTCTATGGTTTAATGAAGCATGATTTATGTATGTAGGTAATGACTGTACGCCACCGCATCAATTTCGACACCTTTAGCTGAAATGAATAAGAGCAGGAAATAGTAGAACCGATGACGAATGGCAATACGCTGGGCTCTGTTCGAATAAAACTTGAGACGTCGACCCGTCGGGGGTACGAGGTGAATATATTAAACTTTGAACGTTAGATCATACGAAATATGGGCGCCGTCCGTGATTTGCATATTTTACGAGTGTGCAAATGATGAATTGGTTCGAGTATCCGAGTATTTGTATATCTGAGCCCCATCAATACACGTCTTTAGCGAGAAATCTTGTAATTTTTCCCTAAGTGAATTCTGGTTTTCCTTAAGGGATTGTCAATACATCAAAGAAGACTATTCTCGGTATTGGTGTGTTTGTGTTTCTCTGTAAGAAGCGTTGGTTGTTTAAAAGATAATGTATTAACATTAATAATAATAATAATGTTTTATATTGTAAAAATGTAATGTTTAGAAATATGATTTTGTATGTATTTTAAATGTAATAAAAATGGAATAATAATAATAAACCACAGGGGTTATACCACATCATCTTCATCATAGCCTAAAACAATTAGACCTGAAAGATTCGCTTTATATAACACTACAAAAGGCTGCCATCTTAAATACCTGCCGAATTGTCCGGAAGTTCATGCAAATAGACATAAACGAAATAGCTCCACATATCTCACATAATAATGCACTTCTTCCGACATAAGTTATCATGCACCACACTTACTTGGTAACAGCCCGTAAGTGTGGTATTAACCAGCTATAAGCTGAGAAAAATTAAAACTAAAAAAATAATAATAATAATACTTTATTAACGATAAATAAGTTACAATTTGTGTTTGATTCCCCTGTATTCCAAAAAAGACATATGTCTGTTATTAATTACTAATAAACAGACGGAGGTAATAATATAAGCAACAATATAATAGTAGTGCTTAAAAGCTTAAAAATGGACTAAAACATGCCACAGAAATAATGCACACATTAAATACTACATACATACATAAATCACTGAACTAGCACCCACGTTTCGCCAATTATGCTATGTCCCATGTAATAGGTGGCGAGCCTATTGCCATTTATCGGCCACATAGTCGCAGTACATTGCTACACCTAGCAATGTACTGCGACTATGTGCCCGATAAATTCCTCTTATACCACCAAGCAGCGTTCCTCTTATACCACCAAGCAGCGTTCCTCTTATACCACCGTATAAGAGGAACGCTGCTGCCCATTCCTTATCACTGATTTATCCTTAGTCGCCTTGTACGACACCTACAGAAGAGATTTGGGGTGGTGACAATTGTATTCTACTCTGCCGTCACCACACGGCACTGAACATTAAATACTACTTCCAACATACACCGTCTATTGACTAGCAGCTACAGAACACGGAATCGTCGCAATCCTCGCAACACATTCCTCACAATGCATCCCTCGCACACAAAGACCTCGCATCGCTAAGCCCTTTTCCAGCAAAGCTGTGCTGAGCGAGCCTAGGAAAATGGAGTGATTCTGTTGGTTCTCCTCAAACACATCATTGCACATCTCTGGAAGATGAGACGAAATCTCTTAGCATTCCGTGGATTCACCGTGCGGGTGCCGGACCCATAGTGTAGCAGAGAAGGGAGTCAGTGGCAAGCCTGGGACTTGAGACACAAGACTAGGTCTCACACTCTTCTTCTCCACCCCGATTATTCTCTCTGCCTGGCCATATTTGGAAAAATTCTGTGAGAGCCACCTTTGTAGTGTAGAACTTATACGCAAGTTCTAGACAAGCCAAGGTCTTTTAATAATTTGTTTAGGGATTTAGCTGTATACCCCGCTCCCACCTCTACAGCATACAAACCAAATTTTAAGCCGTTTGGCCTGGCTGCATCTGCAGTCCTTACTACCCACTAACCCGCACTGGGCCACTGGCCACTGGGTTATGCCCATTGTCCCTATATTCTTCCACCCATATAGATAGATAGCCTGTACTCCAGAAGTGGAAGAAACACAACCTTAGGCAGTGTGGCCGTTAACCCCCCCCCCTATGAAATGTCGGTCAAACAGTCAGTCACTTCAGATGTTGGTGGAAACGCAGTCTTAGGGTCGGTTTTTAGAAGGATAGTTGTTAACTCAACCAATTGTTAAAAATTGTTACTAATGGTTAAATATCAGTCTGGATGTGTAAAGCTTAGTAATGATTTTTAACAATTGGTTGAGTTAACTATGCATCATTAAACCGGCCCTTAGGCAGTGTACCCGTTTTTGGTCACCTTCCCTATGAAATGTCGGTCAAACAGTCAAAGTCACTGATTCTCTCTCGACCTGATTCCGAATTTCTTGGTCCTCAGCACTCCGTTAATTAGCAGGATAACCGCGGCACACGTTCAGCCGACGTCGGTTCCAGATTAAAGCCTGTAAAATCTCCAATTCAAATGGCAGCACGGAATTCAAATGAACCGGCGCCCCTACCACCGGACCGTTTTATTGTTCTGCCAGATGAGGAATGCCTTCGGAAAGAAAGTAGGCACACTTTGGAGGACGACGAGATTTTGTGTTTAGGCTTTGGTGGAATGGAATTGCGAGGCAGTCGATATTTGAGCCGCTTTTCTTATGACGGAAACACATTATTGAAACGCGACGCGACTCGACGTGTAGACACCGAACATCCGGCGTCGCGTCGGATGTTCATAGTGTGATTCTAGTCATACAAAACAATACATTTGATTCGACTTAACACGCGTCGCTTTACATCGGGTCGCGTCGTGTTTCAATAATGTTTTTCTGCCATTAATATTATACAATCACTAGCCCTGTAATGTCCCAACTGCTGGGGCACATGTTTTCTCTATGGATGAAGAACATAGGCCACCAAGCTAGCCCAGTGCGGCTTGGTGGGTATTAACGACTGCAGATAAAGACGGGACCATGAATGGAAGAGGAAACATACTGCGCCGACCCCAAATAGACTGGGAACAGGGCAGGGAGAAGAAGCAAATCAAACGGGACTCGAAGGAACTAGAAATAATTATATTTTTGGTCACATACAAATGACCGGTGTTAGCGAACATTGCTTAGTTTACGCAATCGCAGGCCGAGCGCGCCACCTCGCTCCTCTTAAGTCTCAATATTGGCTCTACTTAACATGGATTGGACGTTGGTGTATCTGTTGTGGCCAAATCGTAGAATTGATCACTTCATGATGTGGGCGACTATTTCATGAAATGGTTGCATTTCATGAAATGGCCAGCTAAAACTGATCATAAGATAATGGTCTGGCCAGATCAATGAATAAAGAACGATTAACGATATGCACAGCTAAACGCACGACTTATGGATACATAAGACAGCCATAGACAAAACTGTTTTTTCAACCTTGATCTGTCTTTTTTATAATAAATAAATTTTGTCGTTAAAGAAGCTTTAAAACTCACGTTAGGTCGACTTGGCAATCAGGGTACGGAGTTTGGCACTTATTAATTAAGCAAATAATTATAAAAAAGGGTTATGCGTTCTTATTATTAGACGTAAAAGGTTAATATTTTTTACGTTGTTACCAAAGACATGATCGTCTAGATACCTTTTGTAAATGTGTCATCCTCACGGTAATGCTGAGTCATGTGGCGGTCAAGTGTTGGTTTTGAAATAATCTCCGCAAATCCGAAACAGATACGAGATCAGACTCTAAATGTAGCAAAACCCTTACCACGGAGCTACCGTGCCTTTTCCACATGAAGAATAAACCGGTTGAGAACAAAACTTAGATTATAACCGCCTCCGTGGTCTAGTGTTCGCCCATCGTAATTTAGATCCAGAGGTCCCGGGTTCGATACCCAGGGGCGTAGAAATTTGTACTTGGTTTGGTTAGCGATAGGACTTCTTTCAAGTCTACCATCTTATCAAAATCTGTCGCCATAAAGACAGCATTATTGCAATTGTGATAAGATAGCCACCCCTCTGTGGTTGAGGGTTCAGATGAAGCTCGACTCCATCTTCGGCCCTTATCGTCACTTACCGTGAGGTGAGATGAAGGGCAAGAGCTTCCCTGTCTAGAAGAAGAAAAAAACTAGTTAAGAATAAGCCGGTTGAAAACTAAACTTTGATATTACTACGTTATGAAAATGGCACACAACATATTTAACAGTGGCGAAGATGTATTTAGGACGTCTATAATCAGGCCATAATTATTCTTTACGCTTATATGAATCATCATCATCATCATCATGAGTATCATAAACTGTTGGACATTAACATTTTTCACGACCGCCCCTCAGCATTCAGAACAAAAATTCTATCACTTAATGTTTGAGTTTGTGGGCGACAGGGAGAATTCGACAAGACACTCACGTTGCGTGCGTGCAACGCGAGTGTCTTGTCAAATTGTGTGCTAAGTAGATGTAACTAACTGTTTATTTTGTGTTTGAGTTTATTTTGTGCATATCTGTTATTCGGAGGATTCGGTTGAGGAGCTCACTAGCGCAGTGGCACGGCGTGCTTGGTCTGCGATTGCGTACACTAAGCAATGTTCCCTAAGGCCGGTCATTGGATGGGTGACCAAAAATTTACTATCTCGAGTTCCTCCGTGCTTCGGAAGGCACGTTAAGCCGTTGGTTCCGACTGCATCTGCAGTCGTTAATACCCAGAAACCTGCACTGGGCCAGCGTGGTGGGTTATGGGCCAATCTCCCTATATTCTTTCATCCATAGGGAAGGCCTGTGTCCCAGCAGTAGGGACATTAAAGGGCTGGTGATGATGATATCTGTTATAGATGTAAACCCTAGATTTTCGTCTTATGTGATTGTTCTTGTATAATGCTGTTTACATTGTTGATGTGCCTTATTAAATAAATAAATAAATCATCTTATTTCCCTGTTTCCAATTTATCTGGGGTTGGGGCAGTATGGTTCCTCTTCCATGAATATCGGTCTGACGTCATCAATCTGTCTCTGATTGTTCCCTTGATTCATATCATCCATCACACCGGCGAAGTTCTAATGATGAATGAATGCATAAGTAGTAAGAGTGTAAATGTGACGGAAAGGAACTGTCGAAAGACCGATAAACGGAGATTGTGATTGGGTGAGATTTGTATTTTTCATTCACATTCAATTCTTAAGGTGACGATTATTATTTTATGCATTAGACAGTAAATGTCAGAACAATTAAAAGGCAGCTCTTCAGATAAGACAAGTTAAGCCCTTGTCTGCAATTCAAACAGATTGCAATTGATTTATATCGAAAACCCTTAGTACGGGAATGATCCAACCCAAATTATGCGTTCGGGTGGAATTTTAAATGGGGACAGCGCGACTCCCCACCCGCGTCTCACTTCGAGATTTATGCCGGGTTTTGCATCGCTCCACTCGTTTGTAAAGACTTTCCGAAGACAATTGGCGATTGGCTGAATACGAATTGCCGTTTAAGAGCCCCCGAGTTGATTTTACTTTAATTTCTGTTTTCCTTTTTCATTCTCTCTCGAAAACAAATACTTACGCTGGATTTAGAAGGTGTTCGGCTGTGGCGAATGCTTGGTACTTTTATGTTTTAGACGAGTTAATCAAGTTATTGTTTCATTGCTCTTTCATAATATCCATTTTTACACAAATCTTTCTCAGATTTGAATAAAATTAAAATCTGAGAAAATTCAATGTCAATCATTTCTACGCTATTAAAATGTTTGGATCACAATTAAATGATAGTCCATTTAAGCAGTAGTCTTGTGTGATCGGATAAATTATCTGATTTAAAAGCGTGTAGAATAAGGCGCGTGTGATGACGACAGACAATTTGTTATCACCGCTACCTTTCTCGTGGGTGTTGTAGAAGGTTAATAAGTATAATGGGTGTGTATAGGTAACGAGTAATGGGCAACAAGCCGTTTTTTTATTATTAGTTAAGCCGGATTTATATTATTTGTCTGACGTGTGCTGTTCTGATTCCACAGAACGTTACGGGTTTCAGAAATTTAGCATGGTGAGATTTACATTAGTCTTACATAACGCACATAATCTAAGCCTGTTAATCAAAATGAACACAATTGTTAATAACACAATTGTGAACTATGAAATCGTCTAAATTACTGTAATTTACCTAATGGACCTTACTTTAGTAAAAGCTTCTGTTCAGAAGCAACTGTACTATCAATTCATATTATAGCACATATTACTTTGTTTAGCACACTATTTAGCACCCATTATGACGGGGGCGTTAAAAAAAATTGCGGATTCTTTAAATTAGGTATCTGATAATACTCTCATGACAGGCTTACACGAGGAGAGTTCAACAAACTTTAACTAAGTTCAGGGGACATTTATTGCCGGTCTCTAAGCGGTGTTTTATTTGAATACTTTAGCCATAACGTCGTGTCAATAGAAAACTTTTCCGTACAATTTTTCCTTTTGTTTTGTCAAGGCTTCCTTTTGAGAATTTTTCGCCCTTGAAGCGATATTGCCTTATTAATTTCGCACAAAGTAAATCTATTATGACAAGGGGAAATTTCTTTTTTTTTTTCAATTATATTCCGCGTCGGGCACGAAAACGTTTGGCTTAGTACCTACAAGTATTAAGGATATGGGACGGTAGATCAGGCTATAAGTGTTGAACTGTAATGTGTACTCAAGTCCACTGCAATAAGGTGCCTTTTTGAGGTTCCCGTGTAAACATGCCCTGCGGCTGACCCGTAAATAAACATCATGGCCTTGTTTTGTGTTTTATCAATAATTCATTTTATTTTTTGACTATGGCGTGACGTAACCTATGAAATATAATGCTGATTTTAATTTTGAAACCAAGATAATACCTCCACTGTTCACGCAATGTTTTATTGTTTCTTGCTTTATCCTGAACCATTATCACTGATTCTAGTGAGGTTGTCTTGCAGCTCTTGCATACTACTTCGTATATAGAGCTGACTTTGTAACTTTGACTGACTTTGACTTTGTAAACATGCATTTTATAATGAAAGAAACATGCTATTCACTATTCAACACAAAGAGAAGTTTAATATTTGTGTAAAATAAAATACGATTGACAAGGGATAGAGGGAGAAAGAACGAACCTAACTGCGCCGAGCATAGGCTCGTTAGGTTCGTTCTTTCTGATATAAAAAGTTTCAGGTTGATGATTCGTTAAAAGTTTCAGGTAGATGATTCGTTATTCATTTATTAATCTATATTAAGAGAAACGAATGATCAACCTGAAACTTTTAATAAATAGTTCATAAGCATGGCCAGCTAAAACTTTAAAGAAATAGTTTATAAACACGGTCAGCTACAATATTAACTGAAAAGGAGAATCATCTAAGGTGTTTGGTGACAGCAGAGCAGAATACATATTGTTACTGCTGTGCTACATCTCCCGTGACTGTCGTACAAGGCGACTAAGGGTAAAGACGTAAGAGTAATGGGCAGTAGCTCTCTTCTTATACCACCTGGCAATAAATTCGATTTACGTGCCCGATTGAAGGAAATAGACTTGCATCCTATGACCTAAATGAAGTAAATGGCGAAACGTGGGTGTTGATTCACATCTGCCTACCCCTTAGGGGAAAAGCCGTGATTTATGTATGAATATTAATAATTTAAAACTAGACGTTAGCCAAAGCATTGGAGCAGCTTTTTACGATCCAAAGCTACCTAAATAGTTTTCATAGAATTAGTTATTATCGAAGGAAAATCATAATATAATATCTCTAGCGAATTGAAGCAGTAAATCCACTTAACCTGATCGTAAATAAATAAGCTACTTAAATTCCTACTTGTAACTAATGCCTCTTTCTCACCTTGAAACAGACACGGCTTAAGGCACTGTGCACACTGTCCGCAAGGTATGATCAAATTCATTATTACATACATACACACTCATCAACATTGTCTTCACATCAACCAGTCTTCTATACTGGCCTGGGAGCGAACAAATAACGTAGAATAGACCAGCCCCGACTCATCCCATGGGTGTCGAATAAGTCGACTAAGGGAGATTGCCCGGTGTTCTTCCAGCCATAGTCAGTGTTATGACTCGAGAGCAAATGTCTGTGCTTATCACAAAGATTTGTTCCTTACAGGATTCTCTTAGCCGATAGCCAGCGATCTGTAGCTGTACCATGAAGTATTAGTGCGATCCAAACGTGGGTGTCACGACGGGACGCCGCTCTACTCGGCTTATAGCGTCGTCTCACTTTAATAATGGGAATAGTGTCGCGTTTAGAGTCCCCTGGCTATTTGACTAAACCGGTCGTCGAATTATAATAATATATAATATTATCATTTATACATTATAGTTTACACGGCGCAGACGTCCTTTTACATACAAACATAAATCACGCCTTGTACGACACCCATGGGAGAGATTTGGGGTGGTGACAATTGTATTCTACTCTGCCGTCACCAGACGTCGTTTTGACTGTACGTATTGCAAAAAATTGTAAAAATCCAATAAAAATCAGACGTCGATCAGGACAATGTAATATCTAGTTGGTTTGTTTTCATTTTAATTCAATTTGTCTTGGTTTTTTTCTTTATTTAATAAAATTTATTCTCATTTTTTTTTAATATGATATGTCTGTAATTATTATTTATAACTGTGGAAATTTTGCTGAATTATGTATAAATTTTGTATTTTAATTTTAAGTGTGATATTATTTGTATGTTTCCCAAAGAATAAAAAAAATCAACAAACGCAGTGGAAGCGCGGCCTTAGAATCGTGTGATGAAATTTTAACTTAGTTAATTATTCGACGAGCGGTGTCAGTGGCGCTTGAGGATGGAGGGTAATGAGTTTTGAGGAACTTCTGGGACGCCCTGGGACAGAGGGTCGGCTTTATGCAAAATGTGACGCATGATTTGGATTCCGCCCTGGATCGAAACCGGCGCAGACACGATATGTAATGAAATGAAACTCTAAGACTGTTGATGGCGAACGTTTATACAAACATACATACATAAATCACGCCTATATCCCCGATGGAGTAGGCAGAGGTGAATTAGCGCCCATGTTTCGCCAATTATGTTAGGTCCCATGTATTAGGTGACGATGAACCAAGGTTCACACTGAAAATCAGCGCTGTGTTGCGTCTGTGGCGCAGCAAAGCAACAAGCTGAGTGTGGACCTCGTTTTCACGACCTGCGACGTGCGACCACAATAATTTATTCTTTGTATTTTATATTATTTTTATTTTCTGTTATTTTTTGTTTGTTTTACTGTATGTTATTTGATTTTGTTATATATATACTTATTGTTTGTGTTAGCGCGTCGTTTATGTTGTGGTAATAAAATGATTTCTATTCTATTATATTCTATTGCCATTTATCGGGCACAAAAGTCGCAGTACATTGCTAGATCGTATAAGAGGAATGCTGCTGCCCATTCCTCATCACTGTTTTATCCTTAGTCGCCTTGTACGACACCAACAGGAGAGATTTGGGGTGGTGACAATTGTATTCTACTCTGCTGTAACCATTTATGCGAAATGTGACGCATGATTTGGATTCCGCCCCGGAATTGAAACTGGCGCAGACACGATGTGTAATGAAACTCTAACCCCCGGATACAGAAAAGCTACTCAAATTTTGAGCACTGCTTTAAGAGTTAAGAGGCCATTACCTGTCAGATTTTGTATTGAAAAACGTCAATTTTGACAATACTTAAATGTTAAGCCTGACTCAAACTTTCAGTAGCGTTTCTGTATTCGAGGGTAAAACGGTTGACGGCGAACATTTATAGGTGTCATCATCATCACCAGCCCTGTAATGTCCCCACTGCTGGGGTACGGGCCTTCTTTATGGATGGAAGAGGTTGGGCCATAACCCACACGCTGGCCCAGTGCGGGTTGGTTGGTATTCGACTACAAATGCAGCCGGGATCAACGGCTTAACGTGCCTTCCGGAGCACGGAGAAGCTCGAGATAATTAATTTTTGGTCACCCATCCAATGACCGGCTTTAGCGAACATGGCTTAATTAACGCAATCGCAGGCCAAGCGCTCTATGCCACTGCGCTAGCCAGCTCCTTATTTATAGATGTAAAAAAAGTATTTTTAGCTCTACAATAAGAATTTCTTTTGTCTATTTTCGTTTATTTTATATTGCCTATAAATAAATTTCGTGAAAGAGATCGATGGCTTAGATACCGTAAGGGTAAGTGTTACTGTATCTATCTTTCTAAGAAAAATGTATTTTTTTATAATAAAAAAAAACATAAATGTCGTGTGGTGACGGCAGAGTAGAATACAATTGTCACCACCCCAAGTCTCTCCCGTGGGTGTCGTACAAGGCGACTAAGGATGAATCAATGATAAGAAATGGGCAGCAGCGTTACTCTTATACCACCTGGCAAGGTACTGCGATTTTAGTGCCCGATAAATGGCAATAGGCTCGCCACCTATTACATGGGACCTAACATAATTGGCGAAACGTGGGTGCTAGTTCACCTCTGCCTACCCCTTCGGGGATAGAGGCGTGATTTATGTATGTATGTTAAATATATTAATACAGAACAGCATAATAGAATAAATCGCCACGTTGTTTACAACACCTAAATTATTGCGTAAAAACGACACCTAATTTGCAGCAAACTTTACTAATTAGGGCGCTCGGGTGAGCTCGGGTCGACCACGAATAGTTTCGACTGAGCATCCCAACTATTCCGTAAAGCGGGACGTGCTAGCTTACGTTGTCGCACCGCTTTGCGAGCCAAAAGTTGTGGCGAGAGAAAACAGTAATTTGTCATTTATCGACTTGGCTATTGTGTTCAATATTTAATAATGCTACTAATTTGCCATTTAAAAGTTCTTTTTATGCCTATCAGGACCTCACCTGATGGTAAGTCGCGATAAGGGCCTAAGATCGATCCCCAGGGGGTGTGCTCGGTTTGGTTGGTGGTAGGACTTCTTTGAAGTCCGCCTGGCTAGCTACCACCATCTTATCAAAATCTGGCGCCATAATAATAATGTTAACAGCATCATTGTGTTCCGACAATGTGTGATAAGGTAGCCAGCCCCTCTGTGGTTAAGGGTTCCAGGTGAAGCTCGATTTCAATCTTCAGCCCTTATCGTCACTTACATCAGGTGAGATAAAGGACAAGAGCTTCCCTGTCTAACATAAAAAAGGAAAAAAAAACTTAATACGTGCTTCAGAGGGCACACTGGGCTCAACCATCAAACAACTTTGGCTATGGATCCAATATCGAAATAGCATCTCATATATTTTGGTGGTATGCCATCATCATTTGCCTGCCCTGTTCCCATCGAATGACCATCATCATCATCATCATCACCAGCCCTTTACTGTCCCCACTGCTGGGGACTCCACACTATTTATTGGAAGAAGAAGGATCGTAGCAAGTGGCAAGAAGTGATCTCTGCCTACCACTGTAGGAGAAAAGCGTGACGTGACATTTGTATGTACGAAGAAAATTATGTGCCGTGACGGCATAGTAGAATACAATTGTCACCTCCCCAAATCTCTCCCGTGGGTGTCGTACAAGGCGACTAAGGATGAATCAGTGATTAGGAATGGGCAGCAGCGTTCCTATAATACCACCTAGGCTAGCAATGTACTGCGACAGTGGTGCCCGATAAATGGCAATAGGCTCGCCACCTATTACATGGGACTTGACATGGCGAAAAGTGGGTGCTAGTTCACCTCTGCCTACCCTTTCGGCGATGTAGGCGTGATGTATGTATGTAAGAAAATGATGCCCTATATCCGAATTTCTGTTTATCCGTCCCTTCAATCAGATTCTCGCTCCAGCAAAGATAAACTTAGTATTGCAATCGCCGGAACAGTTTCAAACTCAGACAATTAATGCCGACGCTGGGTCGGTGCGGTCGACGGAATATTGCTTGGCATAGTTCGCGGAGTGGCAAATTAAAACCGTGATTAAATGTTGAGGATGTGTCGTTGATGTGTCTGTTAACGTAAGAGGGGTTGTGTTGTATTTTATCAAACTTCTGTTCTGAGCTGTTATCTGATCCAAACCACAAACTTCTTCTTCTTGCTCTGTTCGAAAGAGTTCTGGTATTAATCTAACTGATATAAATGTAAGATGTTTCCTTTGTCATTTGTATCAGTCAGACGCCCTAGCCATTCGTCAGCCCTTCTTTTGAATCCATACTGCTTAGTGTTTTGGCTAGGTTTTACAGTCGGCCATTTGCCTGACATCAACCCTGTTTGGGTACGCTGTTGTTGGAGGTTCGCTTCACCATACCAGGGTGCCCCAAAGTGCTCATTGGTCGACACGGGGAAATCTCCCCTAGGGCGAGTCGGGGCTGGCACGTTCTTCGTTACTTTTCCGCTCCCAGACCAGCGTGGAAGATCACGGCAAATATTATACATATATAATACATATCAAGGTGGCATAAGAAGAACGCTGCTGCCCATTGCCCATCGCTGCCTTTACCCATAGTCACCTTGTACGACAACCACGGGAGAGATGTGAGTGGTGACAATTGCATTCTGCTCTGCCGTCACCACATTATATTGGTCGACACCGGGCAATCTCCCTTAGTCGACTTTTACCACACCCGATCCCGAGGTAAGTCGGGGCTTTCACATTCGACTTAATTTTTCCGCTCCCAGACCAGCATAGAAGACCAAATATAGGCGACGCAGTCCGAAATTCACTCGCACCTCACACTTGATGGTGTTCGGAAATCCTTTTGCCGATAATCAGTAAACAACCGCTAAACTAGCAGCAATCTAGATGAAACTTCACTAATTAGCAAAGTTTCCACGGAATAGTTCGCCGCGGTTATTTTACGTTTCGCTGTTAGTTCGGGGGCACTATTTATCAGGGAGTCCAATTAAACTGTCAGTAAAGATAAATTTGGCGATAGACAACTTTGGTGACGTAAAGATTTAGGTGAAGCTCGGGGTTTGCCATTTAATTTGTGAGCGCTATTATTGATGGCGGCGGATGTAAGACACTGGTTTGGACTGTTGTCTGGGCACCCAAACGGTGGAGAGCAAACCACCAACAACAAAGTCAAAGTCAAAATTCATTTATTCTTATCTGGTTTGACTATAATACACTTATGAATCGTTAATACGCTGGATATCGAAAACCCGTGTGTCCAAGGGAAGGGCAGTGCGTAGCATGCCTCAGTCTGTAACGATAGGTCTCCACAACCCACCCACGCCCTGATCCGCAACGAATCGCTGACCCTGACGCGTTTAATACCATAGTTAATACTCACAAAAGTGGTATACCTACACTTGCCAGAATTTCATTTGCCATACTAATGAACAGAAATAATATTGTTTGTCATAATTTCATCTGCTATAGTAGTTAACAGACACAATATTGATAACTTTTAAATACAAAATTTTCACCTAGATAATGTTCTTTTCATATAACGTTCCCTTCATATAATTGGTGAAGCCGGCCAGCAAGCCGAAGCTGCGGTGGTGAGCGTTAGACTATATGTAACGATAAGCTCGCGTGGTACCGCCAGAGCCCCGTAGCGCCGGAGCCGTCACAGAAACCATGCCTGCCTAGGTTAAATTTGTACGAAAGCGACTTGGATCGATTATAGAGGTAATTCTAGCACGTGACTAATATAGTAACACTCATTGTGTATGACATATGAAATTATGAAAAACAATATTATGTCTGTTGAATAGTATGGCAAATAAAGAGTATGGCAAATGAATATTATGGCAAACAAAAACTTTCGGGCAAATAAAATTCTGTCATATGGATATTATGGTATATGTTTTTCGGGCAAACGATAGACAACCCACAAAAATCTTACTCTAACGTCAGAAAATAATTTGAGGACTGCGCACAAAACAAAGAGTTTAGTAAATAAATATTCAGTAATTATATTTTAACGTTAACTGAGTTCGTTCAGTGGTGTCACCTTGGTTATAATTATTTTCCTTCAGCCCGATATAGAGGAAAAATCCACTCTCGAGCTAATAAATTTTATAAAACAATGAAAGTGACACCGGATTATGGATCCTTTTCGCTCATCGTCCATCACTGTCACAAAATCTCAATAGAGACACTTATAATATTCGCTTGTTTCGTGTAAAGCAGATGGTAATTATTGGGTGGAAAATTAATGTTAATATTAAATAATAAATGCGTAAATAATAATGGACAGTAAAACCTCAGCCAAACATCTTTAACTACACACTCGCTTTAGGTACTAAACCTGTAAAGTTTGTGTATGTTTGTGTTTAAATAAATAAATAAAAAAAACCTTGAGTGGATTGGAATGTGGTCATCCCAATCACTCTCTCCGTTCATCGGTCTCTCAACATGGTCCTTTCCGTCTCTTTCCTGCACATTCATTTATTACTGGCATGGTCATTGGGTGGGTGACCGAAAATTTTGTATCTCGAGTTCCACCGTGCTTCGGAAGAAACTTTAAGCCGTTGGTCCCGGTTGCACCTGCAGTCGTTAATACCCCTCAATCCGCACTGGGCGAGCGTGGTGGGTTTTGCCCAATTCTCCCTATGTCCTTCCCTCCGTAGGGAAGGCCTGTGCCTAAGCAGCGGGGACATTGAAGGGCTTAAATACTAGTTAACAAAGAAACGCTATAACTCAAAAAATACTAGACACATTCTGTGTTCTAAATCTAACAGCGTTAAGACTTGTTTATGAAAGACATTCGTTTTCCATTTCTGTATTTTAATCATTACTTATATTAATAATAACATTTTTTTGTAATGGCAATGGCTGCTAAGCTAAGCAGAATAGAAATTTTGAGACAAATACTTTTCGAGGAATAAATTTTACTTCACCTAATGAAGTTTTAAGAAATTGGACGGTAGCTAAGCGCTTAAGGTAATTCATTGGCTCCCATTAATATTGTCACTGTTCTTTAAAAGAAAACAAACGTACAAAAATAAAATAGCGTTGTGGAAATCGGGTTAAAATTCATTGCAGTACTTTTGGATCATCATCATCATCACGAGCCCCGTTTAACGTCCACACTGCTGGGGCACATGGTGGAAGGCGGGCGGCCGGCTGTAAAACCTAAACCAAAACCTTGAGCGGTATGGCTTGGAATTTTGTCGTTCCAATCACACTCTCCGTTCATCGTTCTCTCGACATGGTCAGTTCCGTCTCTTCTCTATTCATTCATTCATCACTAGCACCGCTACGGTGTGATGGATGATATGAATCAAAAGGCAGTGGATGGCTTGATAACGTCTGACCGATATCAATGGAAGAGGAAACATCCTGCGCCGACCCCAGATAGACTGGGAACAGGGCAGGGAGAAGACGAGACTGCTGGGGCACAAGGAACTTAATATATAATGTTCAAATAATAGGGGTTAAAGTATGAAATTGCCGTTTCATTGTAATAGGTTTTTTGAATTGATACAGAATCTTCATGGTTTGAGGTTTTCGAATGAAACTTTTTACACAAAGTGTCTATGATGTTCTTTAAACAATTACAACAATTTAAGATAATTTCAAACAAGGGAAAAAAATGTTGCAAATCTAGTTCCAATATATTTATTGAGAGACCGGCCGTTCGTCTTACAGCGAGCTATCTTCCGAACTTGACAGATTTCATTGGAAAATCCAGGAAATATCAGACCTACACCAGTAGTTTATAGTTATTGTTACGTTGACACATTATTCAGGATTCCACGAGACAAATTTCGATACTTTTTTATTATGCTACGGGATATGAGTTGGCAAGATATATTGCGCTGCGAAGATTGAAAACGAGCTGAGGTTCTCGAATGCGATTCGAGATTTGTTAGGTGTGTTATACTATAAATAAATCAATATTACTTACCGTCGTCTGGTGACCTAAGCAGAATACCATAGTTACCTAATCTCACATAGCTATAATGTAATAGCTATAATCTCCAGCGGGTGTCGTACAATGCGACTTAGGGTAAAATATTAATTAAGTAACAACATACATACATACATACATAAATCACGCCCATATCCCCGAAGGGGTAGGCAGAGGTGAATTCTCACCCGCGTTTCGCCAATTATGTTAAGTCCCATGTAATAGGTGGCGAGCCTATTGCCATTTATCGGGCACAAAAGTCGCAGTACATTGTCAGGACGGTAGTATAAGAGGAACGCTGCTGCCCATTCCTCATCACTGATTTATCCTTAGACGCCTTGTACGACACCCACGGGAGAGATTTGGGATGGTGACAATTGTATTCTACTCTGCCGTCACCACACGGCTAAGTAACAACAAGTTTTGTAATTTGAAATAAAACTACTTTTACCGATAATACTGGCGTATATTATATTGGCGTATAATTATGTCTTACGCGTAAAAGTTGTTTTATTTCAAACGTGGTAGTGTGCATGCAAATACAAGACAACATTAAGTTTTGTAATGCACAAAACTTGTGGTAATTACTTTAATGTGGCATGTGTACCTACACTTCTTTCTTCGTCATCATCATCATCATCATCATCGCCCTGCCCTTATCCCATCCTATTTGGGGTCGGCGCAGTATGTCCTCTTTTCCCATTCTCTTCTGTCACTCGTCATCTCCTCATTCACATCCATCACCTTCATACCACACCTCACACAATCCATCCATCTTTTCAGTGGTCTTCCTCTACTTCGACATCCATCAACATTCATGTCCATAACTTTCTTACTCACATTCATGGCATCACGTCTCATAACATGTCCATACCAAGCTAGACGGCTCCCTTTCATCTTCTCTGTTACTGGCGCTACTTTCAGACTCCCTCTTACGTACTCTTCTTTCTTCGTAACCCAGTGTAAAAACGTGTTAAACACAAAACAAAATTATTCGGTTCCGAGTTGCCTAAAATTCCTTCTATGGAAATAGTGACTTAGGAATACACGCGTTCTGATTCCGAACACGAATACTAATGCTCAAAAAATATGTTTCCAGCCAATTCTTACTGAGCCTTTCGCCAAAGTTATTTACTCCTAAGGCTAGTCCCTTATCTTATCAAAGGGGCCATATAGATTGACATGGGTCCACAATGACCCGCTGGGACTCTTTATGCCCAGCACGGAGAGGATTCTCCGTGTATTTTTTTTATTATTGACATCGTGATTCATGTTCCAACACGGCTTTAAATGACAGCTGACAGAAATCAGGGTCAACAACCCATTCCTACAACTACAACCTACAATGTCATAACTCGCTGAAAATTGCGCGTTTTTCTAACCTACTTGCGCGCCGATTTGCTAGCGAGGTGTGTGTGTGTGGCTCTGGCGCGTTTAGTATCAACTTTGGTGTTGATGCGTCGAGATCGTCGCTTTGTTGGCGGATCGGGAACTTGGGTGGGTTTTGGAGACCTATCGTTACAAACTGAGGCATAATGCGGACTTCCCCCATCCTGGCTTGGACATACAGGTTTTCGATATCTAACGTCAGGACGATTCATGAGTGTATTGTAATCATACCAGATATGAATAAACGAATTTTGACTTGACTTTGATTCAAATCAAATATGTATAATAGTTTAACTTGGATATGAAAGACGTGGCATAAAATCAAATTAGCTTTGTATTAATCTCGCTAATTCTAACACTTCTTTACTCCACTCTGTTCAACACGTCTGCACTTGGCTACCTTCGCACTAAATTTGTTTTGCATTCCAAAGAAAGAAAACGAAATAGGTATTTTTTTATACATTTTTCAAACATCTTTAATATTCAAATGATATTTTTCATTCCGTTTCACCAACTCATTTGTTTCGTCCTACATACATTTTAGTCTCCATCAAAAGTGGCTGACTAGTTTCCTTTCATATTATTTTTCTGTGCATTATTTACAGTTAGAACTCTTTGCCAGAAAACATCAGAAGGATTCTTTCAAATGTATAGCCACTAACCATTTCCTCCAACTCTCTAAAAAGAGACGGCTCCCTAAATACGAGGCAATTTCAAACATAACACCTTTATAAGCAGCCAGCTCTGTTGCTTAAAACCTAAACAATAATTATTTCCCCCCACTGTATTCATCATTGGTGACGGCAGAGTAGAATACAATTGTCACCACCCCAAATCTCTCCCGTGGGTGTCGTACAAGGCGACTAAGGATAAATCAATGATGAGGAACGGGCAGCAGCGTTCTTCTTATACCACCTAGCAATAGCAGTGTACTGCGACTTTTGTGCCCGATATATGGCAATAGGCTCGCCACCTATTACATGGGACCTAACGTAATTGGCGAAAAGTGGGTGATAATTTCACCTCTGCCTACCCCTTCGGGGATATAGGAGTGATTTATGTATGTATGTATTCATCATCACCATTATCGCCCTGCCCTTGTCCCATCTTATTTGGGGTCGGCGCAGTATGTCCTCTTTTTCCATTCTCTTCTGTCACTCGTCATCTCCTCATTCACATCCATCACCTTCATATCACACCTCACACAATCCATCCATCTTTTCAGTGGTCTTCCTCTACTTCTACATCCATCAACATTCATGTCCATAACTTTCTTAATTCCCCCCACTGTATTAATCTTAATTAAAATCTTAACAAATTACTCTAAAAAATTGAAAAATTGGATTTTTGATGTTTCTTCGATAGTCTGGTTATTAATCGATTTTTTGAGAGATTTTTTTCGCCAAAATTTTTGTGTTTCCCTTTATTTTATAGAACTTACAAAGGCTTGTGTGCAAAAAATCACCATAGGAATGTCGTGATAGCCGTCTAACGGCGGGTCCCATTATTCTATCTACAGTTAAAAGTAAGCTTACGAAAGTTTAGTTACCGGGCATTTTTTGTTACATTACGAAAAATAACAGAAGTTGCTAAGCAACTAAGCTGTAGTACGTCTATCTGTAGACAGAAGATAGATTAATGAGACCCGCAGTTAGAGCCATTGCCCGGTGTAGACGAATAAGCACCTTGCGGTATCCGAATTTAGGAGAGCAAACCACTTACAACAACATGCTCAAAGAGGGTTGGTATGAAGCGTTTGTCTGTCGACATGGTCCGTTCTATCACTTTCCATTCTTCTTGGTCTGTTGACTGATATGTTTATACTAGTGGTCGCCCGCGGCTTCGGTCGCGTTAATGTCGTTTGTTATAGCCTTCCTCAATGAGTGTACTATCCAACACAAATTGAATTTTCAAGTTGTAAAATTATCGCGTTTAACCAATCAACCAACTATACAAACAAATGATCAAACTCTCCAGCTTTATAATATTAGTATAGATGATAAATCATTGAAATCCATCACCTGCTAATTAAGTCAAACGTTACAAGCGGTAACACGTGAACTTATATCGTCATTAAGTGCCCAGTTGACCCTACGCTATGTCCGTCGTCTCCGGATTTCATAAGGCACCATAGTTTTATGTCCATCCCAACTGTGTGCGCTGTAAAAACGCCGTAAAACCCCATAATTTTGGCCGGCAAAAGATTTCGTTAGGACCATCGTTTGAAGTTTACTGCCTCGATGTTCATGCTGCGATTCCTGTGTTTATACTTACTAATTTTCATCTAAGATCATGTAGAGCACAATTTTTGTAACATTTATCGTCATTTCCGTACCGTATCTCTAGTTTATCTGGGTTTGATGTAATATTAAGTGTCCTCTTTCTTTCTTTGAATCATCATCATCATCATCACCAGCCCTTTAATGTCCCCACTGCTGGGGCACGGGCCTTCCCTATGGATGGAAGAATATAGGGAGATTGGGCCAGCGTGGTGAGTTAACGACTCCAGATGCAGCCGGGACCAACGGCTTAGCGTGCCTTTCGAAGCACGGAGGAACTCGCGATAGTAAATTTTTGGTCACCCATCCAATGACAAGCCTTAGCGAAATTGCTTAGTTTACGCAATCACAGGCCAAGCGCGCTGTGTCACTGCGCTAGCGAGCTTCTCTCTCTTTCTTTGAATAGTATTGATAAACTGAAAGATTTTTGCATGAGATTGGGCTCTATGGTCTAGATTTAAATTATATTTTTTGACATGAAGTATTCATTAAAGTTAATTGACGTCTCTGAGTGCGGCAGTAAGTATCTTGTTTATGTTCATGAGTACTTAACGTTAAAAAATGACAATTCAAAACTAGTCGCTATTCTTGCCGCGTCTATGGTCTCTAGATTTAAATGAAAATTTTTGACATTAAATACTCATTAAAGTTAATTGACGTCTCTGAGTGCGGCAGTAAGTTACCTACATTTTCACACGAAGCCAGCGACCTAACTCTGCAAGCCCATTGCAATCGTCTTAGTCTACCAGTCACTCTCACTCATTGGGTATGATAGCAACGTTAAAGAGAGATGGCAACAGAAACCGATTCCAATTAATTTAAAGAGTAGCCCCTCAGATCTTCTTCATCTTCCTGCCCTTATCCCGCTCTAGGCGGGGTCGGCACAACATGTCTTCTTCATCCACTCCTTTCGATCCTTCACCAATTTCTCATCCACTCCTCTCGCTATCATGTCCTCCTTTACACAGTCCATCCATCTCTTCTTTGGTCCTCTTCTCCTTTTACGTCCTTCCACGTTCATGCCTAAGCCAGATGATTCGAGCAAAATTCGGCCATATTTTAACGTACGCTCAGACGTTGCCCAATCCGATGTAAATGGAAACGTCACTAAAACAAACATGGTCGTTAAGTGAAAACCGACCCTCGGGACAGCGAGCAAGATTGATGGCTAGCCCATCAATACCCCCGGCGATTAGTTGCCGATGAATGGTGACTAGCACGTGGGTTCTGTAATAATTACTGCTCGCTTGCTTCCTTTCCTTTTTTTTAATATACGTAAATCTGAGGTGCCGTGTGGTGACGGAAGAGTAGAATACAATTGTCACCACCCCAAATCTCTCCCGCGGGTGTCGTAAAAGGCGACTACGTATAAATCAGTGTTGTGGAACGGGCAACAGCGTTCATTTTATACCACCTAGCAATAGCAGTGTACTGTGACTTTTGTGCCCGATAAATGGCAATAGGCTCGCCACATTGCATGGGACCTAACATAATTGGCGAAACGTGGGTGCTAGTTCACCTCTGCCTACCCCTTCGGGGATATAGGCGTGATTTATGTATGTATGTATGTATGAGAGGACACACGCACACGGCTACAATACATACATACATACAAACGCCATGTGTATACATGCAATTTTACCGGCCAACGGCGGCACCGGTGGGAGTCAACGCCGGGCCGAACTGGTGAGTGGAAAAACATGGCCATACATTTCATACATTTTTGCTTCCCCGGCAGCCGGACCGGTGCCGGAGCCGGACACTGGGCCGGTGCCGGGCCGGATAGTGGAAAAACGTCCTTTATTGTGTTCTGACAATTGTGATAAGATAGCCAGCCCCTCTGTGGTTGAGGGTTCCAGGTGAAGCTCGATTCCTTCTTCGGCCCTTATCGTCACTTGCCATCAGGTGAGATGTAGGGCAAGAACTTCCCTGTCTAGAATAAAAAAAAGTATATTGCTAGGTGGTATAAGCTGCTGCCCATAATTCAACGCTGTTGTAGCCTAAAGTCATACATACATAAATCACGGCTATATCCCCGAAGGGGTAGGTAGAGGTGAACTAGCACCCACGTTTCGCCATTTATGTTAGGTTCCATGTAATAGGAGCCTATTGCCATTTATCGGGAACAAAAGTCGCAGTACATTGCTGGGTGGTAAGACATTACAGCAGCGTTCCTCTTATGCATTACATTGCATAAGAGGAACGCTGCTGCCCATTTTTCATCACTGACTTGTACGACACCCACGGGAGAGATTTAGGGTGGTGACAATTGTATTCTACTCTGGCGTCACCACACGGCATTGCCACACTATAAACTTATAGTCGCACACAATAAATCTGGATCGTGATCATTGATTTTGATCGGAGATCGCGATCGAGATTGACTGTGTACGGGCCGCCTATGAGCGCGACACATCTAACGCGTATCACTCAAAAATATTAATAGCGCAGCCATGCGAGCGGGCGCAGCCGAGCGTAAATCGCATATCCGATATTAATCCAGCGTTGTATCGCAACGTTACGCTTTTATCGGAATTGGAGAAAAATTTCAAACGAATACTGGTCTCTATTGCTTTAGGAATAAGGGGCAGGTCACTGCGGCTTTTGCGTTGGATTCGCGAATGGGAGCCGTGTTTTGTTTCTGGAATTTCGCGTTTATTCTGTGTCTGATGACGGATGTCTTTTTGAATATAAATACATGTATATATACATAAATCCCGCCTATCTAGGCAGAGGTGGATTAACACCCACGTTTCGCCAATTACCATTAATAGAAATCGAAGTATATTGATAGGTGATATAAATAAGAGGAACGCTGCTGACGAGTGAACGATTACTCATCGCTGTCTTGACTCTTGTATGACACCCGCGGGAGAGATGGCGTGGTGATAATTATAACGGCTTTTTATTTAAATAAACAGACTGTGCAGGATTTTTTATTCAATCGATTTTGCCAACTCGGGGCTTGGGCAAATAAAGATTTGTATTTGAATATCTTATTACTTACTCGACTCGGATTCGTATATGTGTCAAGAAGTAATATAGTGGCTGTGCGCAGAGTAAAAGCTTATATATAGGGAATGGTGGCCCAAACCAGGTATACTGCCTAAAGTGAGATAACCAATAACTGAATAGAATGGTAAAAGAACACACTAAACTTAATCCCAAATGAATTGGAATACGTATTTCTGTTGTATTTTTTCTGTATAACTAGAAAGAAAATGTTACCAGATAAGTTCTTAAATCTGATTTTCTGGTATTATGAGTTTCAGGGTAATTAATCTTGAGGAATTGTTCTAGCATCATCTTCATCTGCATTATCTTCTACGAATATAGGTAAACCAGAAAGCTGTAAACTTATATCTTTCCCGTAATTTAAATTGATACTTAACACAAAGCAATAGGTTCGAATCTAATTTGCAATCTAGTGCTTAAGTTCAGCAAAACTCGATTCCACCAATTTCATACCATTCCATTTTCTTCGTAGTATCAAGTTTCAAATTGTTCTAAAGAGTTTTGTGTTAAGAGGATTCAAATCGAATTTAATGAAATCGAACTATTTGTTACATTTTATCGTTCAAAGAAGAATTGATACCATTCCTTGTTGGAGTGGGGCCAGATTTAAAACAAAATCGATTCCGCTTAAGACTGTTTGCTTTGTCAAAATAAACTTTAAACAGTTGGCAACAGAATGGAATTTGGCAAAACAATTTAAACTTACTAAGATTCAATTTGAAATAATTGATTAGGTTTCCTGGGAATGTACCTATCTTCTGTTGTTTTTTATTGTGATACGAATGAAAGCAGTATTGATGAGTCTGTAAAAATTGTCATCACAATACATTTTTTTGTAATATTAGGGGTTAAAGTATGAAATTGCCGTTTTTTAATGATAATCTAAATTGTTTATTTTTTAGTTTATAACAAATTTATTTAATCAAAATAGTTACCTTTATTATCTATACATTGCTGCCATCTAATAGGAAGGTCATTTATGCCTTTGCGATAGAACTCTGACGATCTAGACTGCACAAACTGTGTGAAAGTATTTTGTACTGCCTCCTGGGAAGAAAATTTCTTGTCACGTAGATAATTGTCCAAATCACGAAAAAAATGGTAGTCCGTTGGAGCAAGGTCTGGCGAATACGGAGGATGACGAATGGTTTCTAACTGCAGTTCCTGAAGGGCCAAAACGGTTTCTCGTGCTGTATGAGGTCTCGCGTTATCATGGAGCAATAATGGTGAAGATCGATTCATGAGTCGGGGCTGTTTTACTGCTAGTTTTGCCAACATTGTTCGGAGTTCGGCACAATAGACATCTGCCGTTATTGCTTGACCAGATCGGAGATAACTATAGTGAATAACACCATGCTGAGACCACCAAAAACAGTTACCATTACCTTTTTATTGGTAAGTTTTGCTTTAGGACACTGTTGTGGCGTTTGACCTGGGGTCAGCCATTGCATTTTTCTTTTACGGTTATCATAAAGAATCCACTTTCATCACATGTCACAATTCGATACAATATTTC
The DNA here is from genome assembly GCA_963931975.1 of Cataclysta lemnata. NCBI lineage: Eukaryota > Metazoa > Arthropoda > Insecta > Lepidoptera > Crambidae > Cataclysta > Cataclysta lemnata. Next base: position 2,334,629 of record OZ008362.1, on the reverse strand, counting down.
TTCATATCTGTACCGATTCAACAAGGCAACACAAGTTTCAACACGCGTTTCTTTCTGCAGATCAGTCAAATCATGAGACATTTTTCGTAAATCATGAGACATGTTTATCGATATATTTTATCGATTTGGCGCAAATGAGTCAATATTTTGGGTAAGGTAACGTTAAACCATGCCGCTAATTCCTAGGTAGTTTGACTAGGATCGGCTTCCACCATCTCTCTTAATTCACCGTTATTCACCTGTGTGGGCGGTCTTCCTCGTGGCTCGTTCTTCGATTCGAAGTTTCCATCATGAAAGCGTTTAAACCAAAATCGTACAGTGCGTTCATTAGCAGACCCCTCACCAAACGCAACATTGATACTGCGGGCTGTTTCTGCCGCGATACTTCCGCCGGAACTCGTATTAAAAAATCACTCGAATTTTCGCAGTATTCATTTTCTTGTCTAAGTTGAATAACAAAAACAATTAAAAGTATTCATTCAGAAAGTCGATATTCAAATGTTTCACATTTCTTAAAAAAAGAACATAATAGAAATCATGTGAAAAAAGTTTCATTCGAAAATCTCAAAACATGAAGATTCTATGTCAATTCAAAAAACCTGTTACAATAAAAACGGCAATTTCATACTTTTACCCCTATTATTTGGTTCTGGATTATACATACGAAGTCAAAGACGTCAGAAAATTTCCAAGAATGATTGTTCTGGTGCGGGAAACGAACCCGCGTCATCCGCAATTCGAGTAGATTATTAATATTAACTTGATAATATTAACTTATATATATTTCTTTATTTATTCGAAACAATGTTGATGGATGTAGAAGTAGAGGAAGACCACTGAAAAGATGGATGGATTGTGTGAGGTGTGATACGAAGGTGATGGATGTGAATGAGGAGATGACGAGTGACAGAAGAGAATGGAAAAAGAGGACATACTGCGCCGACCCCAAATAAGATGGGATAATGGCAGGGCGATGATGATGATGATTCATTCGAAACAATAACAGTTAGCAAACTAATCAAATGTTAAGACATAAGACGCAATAACGCAACGCAGGTACGGTGCAATGGCGACAGGTTACAGGAATACATGTGACCCAAAAATGTCTCTAAAGTTAAAAGGAAAGATCTGAAAGTCTTTTGTAAGACCTGTCGTCAGGTATGGATCGGAATGTTGGGCTGTGAAACAGACGGACAAAAATAAACGGATAAGTTAAGGACTGAGTATATAAAAGGCAGACTGAAGCTCCAGTGACAATGAAAGGGAGCCGTTTAGCTTGGTATGAACCCGTTATAAAACGGGAAGACATTCATGTGACTAAAAAAGATATAGAAATAAATGCTAAGCGAGCGAGAGAAAGATCACTAAAAAATAGATGAATTGGGTGCGGTATGATTTATGAAGATGAAAAAGAGGACTTACTGCGCTAACTCTAAATGATGGGATAAGGACGATGTTGCCGATGTTATGACATAAGAATTCTAGCCATTTTGACAACACAAGTATTCAATACCTACTCGTCTGCCTCCCAACATACTTACAAATGATTACATTATATAAATGGAAGATAAAACATACTGCCTAACAGCAGGGAGATAATGACGCTTATGCATTGATAAAGAAACACAGCCCTTATTTATAATCAATTTAAAACGAAATAAAAAAACACTTGCCCCGCACCATGTGCAGCCAGAGTTATATTCTCGAAAATATTTTACAGATAAAAAGCAGAAAGAATATTCGCAGGCGAAACTTACGTCACGAGACGTCGGTATCTTTATGACGTTTTGTTATATCGTACATTTTATTCAAATGCTGCCCTAGTACAAGATATAAAACCGGCAATATTACGGAGTAGGGTTTTATGTGTGGCACAAGTCAGCTTCTTATATTGCCCTCCTTATGCCCGCAGCTTAGCTAATGAAGTCAATCCTATAGTAAATTTTTTCTAAAAACAACACTATAGAAAAAAATTACTTCAATTTTGCAGGAGAGTGTAAAACCTAAGCCAAAACCTTCGACGGCCAGTTCGCTGGCTATCGGCCAAGAGATCCCGGGTTCGAATCCTACATACATACATAAATCACGCCTATATCCCCGAAGGGGTAGGCAGAGGTGAACTAGCACCCACGTTTCGCCAATTATGTTAGGTCCCATGTAATAGGTGGCGAGCCTATTGCCATTTCTCGGGCACAAAAGTCGCAGTACATTGCTAGGTGGTACAAGAGGAACGCTGCTACCCATTCCTCAACACTGATTTATACTTAGTCGCCTTGTTCGAATCCTGGTAGGGGCAAATGTTTGTGATGACCACAAACAGTTGTTCTCGAGTCGTGGTTGTGTTTATAATAATATGTTTTTGTAGTATATTAAAATATTTAGTGCTTATGCTACTTATTTTGAGTGAGATGATAGCTGTGAGTGTAAGAAAAATAAGATTTTTTTTTTTAATAAATTTTTTTTTTTACACTCACACCTATCATCTAGCCCAAAGTAGCCTAAGCACTTGTGATATGGATACTGATGACGGACATATTTTTTAATATAATTATGTAAATAAATGTTGAAAATATACTGCATAAACAAATACACAACCATGACTCGGAAACAAACATTTGTGGTCATCACAAAGTTTGCCCTTACCAGGATTCGAACCCGGGACCTCTTGGCCAATGGCAATTTTAAACCTTACACTTACCAGTATAGATTAGAATGTTGTCATCCCAATTACTCTCTCCATTCATCAGTCTCTCGACATGGTACTCTTCGTCTTTTTTCAATACATTCATTCCATACTGGCGCCTTTCTGGTGTGAGGGACGTTATGAATCAAAAGGGAGTGGATGGCTTGATGATGTGTGACCGATATGAACGGAAGAGAAAACATACTGCACCGACACCAAATAAACTGGGAACTGATGGCCTATCCAAGTGGCGTATCTATTCGAACGCATAGAAAACAAAATTATGAAACTATCGTATTGTTTTATCTGTTAATACGTCAGTTTCACACATTTTGTAACAGAAAGAAGAAGAAGAATCGCCTCTGCTTTAGTGTAACAAAATCTGCTGTACTTTTTGATATTCCCAGTGACAGAAGAAGAAAGCTGAGCATATTGAATTACACCAACTAAACAATTCTAGAGCAATCTTTAAGGAACTTTTAAAAAGAAATTACATGCTTGAAAAGTGTCTGGTTTTACTGTGACCCAACCCTTTAGGGCTTTTGTACACTTGCTGCATTTCTTGTACGTATTAGTTCAAGAACTTTTTTGATGTTTGCGATGAAACGCTGCTGATTACTCATCATTATCATCATCAGCGTGTTAATATCCAATTACCACACATTTACCAGCATAATTTAATTGTGTTAGTAAAGAACTGGTTGTACGCTAGATGGTAGAATTTCTCGCTTCACACGATTTTATGTCTGTACTCTCCATGAATTTTTGCGGGCCACAGTACATTAACCCGGCGTCATTGTGGCTACTAATCAGAACTTAGCAGTTGTGGCCGGGTATATTTTACCCGTGTACATTACTGTACACAGAATCATGCTTATGTCATTACTAGTTTTCTAGTTAAAAGGAATTATACAAATTACTTTAAAAAATTAAACAATTTATTATAAAATATGCATATATTACCATCAACCATAAAAAAACAAAACTATTAAGCCTGAGATCAATTTGACTTTGTGCGAACGCATGTCCGAGGTGGTTACGGATACCAATTGCTGTAATTGTCTTTAACAATGTAAAATTGTTGGTTATTGGTTGAAACAGTTGCTTCTTGCTCATAATTGCTGCATTCTTGCTCCGTATCGCTGCCTTGAATTCGCTCTAAAATTTGGTCGATTTCACCTTCGTCGTCTGAACTGTACTGTTTATTGTCACTTGTGCAAGCAGTAAGCAAGAAGTGCAATAACAAGCAGATTGTGTATTAATGGTACAAGGCCATTGTGGCCGCGTATAACTTACCCGCGCGGTCTTCACAGACGTATATACTCCGTCGTAGCCGAAACAACACATTATTAGGCCAAGAGATCCTGAGTACAAAACCTGGTAGTGTCAAATTTGTTCTCGAGTCATGGTTAATTATAAATTTATGTTTATCTAGTATCTATAACACCAGAGTGCTTAGGCTAGTTACTTTGGGATAGATGAAGAGATGTAAGAGCCCGTACACTTATCTAGGAATTGGCGCGATGGAAATTCGTAACGCAGAAATCTGCGATGTGATTTGGTGCGACAAGGCGGCGAAACAAAGAAGAATGAAATCGATGGACTAGTCATGCGATTCAATTCGCAAATTCTTTCGATGCGGCATACCAGCTCGCAGAATTTTACGATGTGACGTCGCATAGTAGTTTTGTGTACAGGGCCAAATGTAAAAAAATAAAAAATTGCGAAATTTCTCCAATCGATTATCAACCGTAACACGTTGGACATAGTGTCTCAAACAGTTCGATTTTAATTTTAACATTATATAAATGTTATAAAAATAAGTACAAATATATTAGTGGTTAGAAAAAGAATTTCGAAAAATTATGGTCTTGAGGCGGGAATCGAACCCGCGTCCGCTGCTATCCGGGGAGGCCTGACCGCTCGGAAAAAAAAATCTTTGTACTAATTTTTATAACATTTATATAATGTTAAAATTAAAATCGAATAGTTTATAAAGCAAACCCAAGCATAGCCGAACGCACTGTATTTGTAAAAATATCTGCTTTGGAATGTTTGAAATTTATTTCTAAATTGCGAGGGTACCTGTTGGCTTACAACGTGAAGTGTAAAGGTTAGAAGAATTTCGGCAAGTTAATTGGTGTCTTGGGTGGCCGAGCGATCAGGCACCTGCCCGGATAGCAGCGGACGCGGGTTCGATTCCCGCCTCAAGACCATAATTTTTCGAAATTCTTTTTTTAACCACTAAAATCATTGTCTCAAACAGATCAGAAAAAAATTTACGGCTGCTTCTAGTGCTGCAGTCTGTCCGACAGAGAATTGAGTTCGACGTAAAGTGTCTCAAACATATCAGGAAATTTTTGATAGCTTCTGTTACTGTTAGCCGTACGACAAAGAAATGAATCGCAAATGTGTGAACGCCCTTAGATGCGCGCCGTTGAAGAGCGCTCGGATGAGTTAAGTGCAACTTCGCTTCACTTTGCAAGTGCCGGGACTTTGATATTTTCTTTAAAAGCCCAAGAACCTTTTAAGTCTGGCCGGGAATACTTGGCGAGAGACTCTGTCAGTGTCGCTTTTAAATGGTAATAATAATTACATACATACATACATAAATCGCGCCTATATCCCCGAAGGGGTAGGCAGAGATGAGCTAGCACCACCGTGTCGCAAATATGTCAGGTCCCATGTAATAGGTGGCGAGCCTATTGCCATTTATCGGGCACAAAAGTCGCAGTACATTGCTTGTTGGTATAAGAGGAACGCTGCTGCCCATTCCTCATCACTGATTGATTTATTCTTAGTCGCCTTGTACGACACCCACGGGAGAGATTTGGGGTGGTGACAATTGTATTCTACTATGCCGTCACCACACGGCCAATAATAATAATTGTAGGGTTAAAACAGCATTCCCTTTAGACCACCTGGTAATATACTGCGATTTCCGTGCCCGATAAATGAGAATAGGCTCCACCTATTGCATGGGACCTAAGCTAATTGGCGAAACGTTTGTATTAATAATTCACTTCTGCCTACCCCTTCGGGGATATAAGCGTAATTTATGCAATATTGGACGCCCTGACGTCGGATATACAAGAGGAGGCTCCTTGGTGCATGCTTTTTGCGGATGACATTGTGCTGGTGGCGGATAATGGCCTAGAGATCCAGAACAGATTGGAAGAATGGCTACAGAGGATAGAGTGTGTTGGACTTAGAGTGAGCCGGACCAAAACAGAATTTATGTTTTGTGATTTTGGTGGCGACTCTGGTCCAATACCCATTAATCTAGCCGGAATGCCTTTGCCAGTCTGCTCCAATTTTCGGTACCTAGGTTCATTTGTGCAAGCAGATGGGGAGATCGATAGGGAAATTACAAACCGGATCAACGCGGGTTGGATGAAATGGCGACAGGTCACAGCAACTACATGCGACCCAAGAATGCCACTGAAACTGAAAGGAAAGATCTACAAGTCTGTTAAAGATTCGCCTTGTACGACACCCACAGGAGAGATTTGGGATGGTGACAATTGTATTCTACTCTGCCGTCACCACACATTTATGCATTTATGTAAACAAACTGTGCTGACGACAGATAACCTGGAAACGGGGCTAATAAAAGGCTGATTATAACTAAGGTGTTAATTACAAAATTTAATTAACAGCTCCGCGTAACATACCTATAATTATAAAGGTTAAAGTTATACCTACAGCAGAAGCAGCCGAAAACAATGAACGGGATTTCATTCAGCGAACGCAGCGGACAATGGCTGATCTGTTTTTTTTTGTGCAAAACACTAAGGGATTACGCCCGCATTGCCAAACAAAGGCTCGCATCGCATGTGAATATAATCAGAGCGCTTTTAAATCTGTGTTCCGGGCAAACGAGTGAAGGCAAACTGGTCTGACAATAAAGAGACACATATTAAGGTCCGTTTGTATCTACAGACTTTGAGCGTGGCAGACATGGGCCGTGGCAGACACAGTTTATTTACATCTACAGGCATTGAGCGTGCCAGACAATACCCAATTAGGTTCGGTCCCTTGGAATAGGCGGCGAGCCTATTGCCATCTACCGGGCACATAAATCGCAGTATAATGCTAAATGGTATAAAAGGAATGCTGCTTGCTGCCCATAACTCATTGCTGTCTTAACCCTTAGTCGCCTTGTACGACACCCACGGGAGAGATGGGGGTGGTGACAATTGCATTCTGCTCCGCCGTCACCGCACGGCGTTATGTGTATTTGTTTTCCCGACATCTTGTAGCTATTAGGTTGACCCACTACTGACTACTGGAATAAAGCAACAGGACTGACATGTAGCCAGAAAACTGACTAGATTGTAGAAAGGCTTAACCGGATGCCAACCTTGACTTCAGCCCTATTTCTTAGGCAGTAAGGCTGTCAAAACTACCCCCATATTGCTTTGCTCTCTCGCCCGGCTGACATTATAATTTGGCTTGACGTATGAAATACATATCTCTGTTTGCCACTCCGCGAATTCTCGTAATAATAATGCGGGAACACATTTATTTATCCCGGCACGGGAACCCATCAAGGCGTTGATCCCGTGGGATTTCATGATAACCATTGTCACTGAAAATGAAGCTTTCGTCATTATCATATATGTCTTTATTATATATTTTATAAATACAAAATAAGATTTCGCTGGATGCAATTTTGGTTGGTTTTCATGACAGTCATAATCATAAATCAATCATGAGGAATGGGCAGCATTGTTCATCTTAAACCACCTAGCAATAGTAATGTACTGCGACTTTTGTGCCCGATAAATGGCAATAGGCTCGCCACCTATTACATGGGATCTAATCACCTAACATAATTGGCAAATCGTGGGTGCTAGTTCACCTCTGCCTACCCCTTCGGGGATATAGGCGTGATTTATTTATGCATGTACGTATATGTGTTGAATATTTCCGACTGTGAATAACTCGTTCTCTATATTGTTTCAGGGATCTCCAAATGGCTGCGAAGGTCTTCATCCTACTGACCTTAGCCTCAGTTTGGAATATTGGTAAGTAAATTTGGAACAGCAAAGCTTAAGGCAAGTAGCAGACGATAATAAATATCGGTTCTATCGAAGGTTCTATCCAGCCTTAGCGAACATTGCTTTGTTTCAGCAATGGCAGGCCGAACGCGTTAATCTACTGCGCCATCCTCAATTAAAAACAAAACTATTATAATATTGACGGCAGAGTATGCCGTGTGGTGACGGCAGAGTAGAATACAATTGTCACCACCCCAAATCTCTCCCGTGGGTGTCGTACAAGGCGACTAAGGATAAATCAGTGATGAGGAATGGGCAGCAGCGTTCCTCATATACCACCTAGCAATGCACTGCGACTTTTGTGCCCGATAAATGGCATAGGCTCGCCACCTATTACATGGGTCCTAACATAATTGGCGAAACGTGGGTGCTAGTTCACCTCAGCCTACCCCTTCGGGGATATAGGCGTGATTTATGTATGTATGTATATTGTAATATTTCCATAATTATTCGGCCATTATTTCCATATATTCATTGGCCAACCAAGCGTCTTGGTTGGCCGAGCGGTTAGGACCTGTCCGGATTGAAGTGGACGCGGGTTCGATTCCCGCATCAAGACCATAATTTCTCTAACTTTTTCTAACCACTAAAATCTGTGTACTAATTTTTATAACATTTATATAATGCTGAAATTAAAATCGAATGATTATTGTTAAGGCTTCGTCTTCATCCTACATATCCCGTATCCCGCTCTGGTTGCGGTTGACAAAATATGCTTTCTGCTTCCACTCCTCTCTATTCTTCACCAATTCCTCATCCACTACTCTCGCGATGATATTCCCCTTTACACAATCCATCCATCTTCTTCTACATCCTTCCAAATTCCATGCCTGACATTCTTCTGCCAACTCTTTCTTTCTTTCATCTCTTCACTAATTATTGTTAGAGCTGTCTCCATTAAAATATATATCCAGACTAGTCCCAGCGAATTATACATTTTCCAATAATTTACCGCCTATTCAAAGGTGACATTTTGAGCGGTAAATTTGGAAGTTTCTATCGTTATTCAATTTCAGTTGTAACTCGGAGTCGACTTGGGATTTTGTAAAATCGTTCCAACACAAAATTTGCATGAATCTGTCCGTCGGCCACAATGACAGCGTCTCAATTTTGCAAGTCCCCCCCGAAGTTTTAATTACGCAACGAAATTAATTTAGGGTTAAGTTTTCTCGCCGTCAAGGCCCGAGTTCGCCAACACGCAAAACGAGCTATTAAAAGATAACCGCCGGTTTTTTGACAGTTGTTCCATAACGGTAAAATGTCAAAAACGACGGTTAAATTATAATCGACTGTTTTACGTTTTGGGTAAATCAAGCGTAAGGCTAGAGTTCACCAATACTCAATCAAGCAGGCAAACTTGAGCCAAAATCTTAAGCAGTATAAATGGTCCGATCCGCCTCTTTCCTATAATTCGCACTTGAAAAAGCCTACCATAAACCTAACCGAGTACATATTTGTACGCCCCGGGGATCGAACCCGGGCTTTGGATCTTAATTTCGTTCAGTGAACCACTAAGGCTAGAGTTCGCCAACACTTACACAGGCGATTATTATTTAACCGACGGTTTTGACATTCCATCGTGTGGAAGAACTGTCAAAAACTGACGGTTAGTTTTTAATCGCTTCATTTACGTGTTGGTGAATCTGGGCCTAAAACACGGAAGCGGTAAAATTTTATACATTTAATCGATCCGAACCAATTTCAGATAAACCAATAAAATTGTCAAGTTACAGGAATAGAAGCTTAATAAGTTAATTGACAGGTCTTCAATAAGTACTGGGGGCAGAAAAATTACATGACCAGTTGCTCTTCTAAAATCATCTCTATACTAATTGCCACAAGAGTGCTTCATTACGTTAAGGGAAATCTTCATATTTGCGTTACCTTGATTGCTACAAATGTACCAATAGTAATACCAGGATTGTCTTCACGGGATGTTTCAAGATATTATTGTATTAATCAATAATTTTCAAATTTTAATCACATTTAAAGTGATTCGCTTATATGGTATTATCACATTGTTGTTATAATAATTATATTTTTCTCAAGCCTTTGGACCCTGCCCAGATGAGGCGATTTACGCGCGAATTCTTCTGCGTTTTCGTGTACAACGCCACTAGTGTGCTGCACTATTTTATGAATGCCGCTTAACGGCGAGCTGATGTATAACGAAACGCGCCTCACTCGCGCGTGCTTCTGAACAGGGTCTTAGTGACAGCAGAGCAGAACAAAATATTGTCACCACCTTCAAACATACATCCCTTTAGGGATAAAAGGGCGAATATAGGTAGCACCTTCCGCTCTGTTCTTCTTCTTTGAAATCGGCGCTGCAACTTATACCTCTTTCATTCATTTCGGTCAGACTGATTAATAGGTGTGGTTTTTTTAAGTTTTTTTTTATATTTCGCTCATTGAAAACAAGATAGCGCAACTCATAAAATACTAATTGCCGCACTCAGAGACGTCAAATAACGTTAATGAGTACTTAATGCCATAAAATGACAATTCAAATCTAGTCGCTATTATTGCCGGGTCTATGGTCTAGATTTAAATGAGAATTTTTTACATTGAGTACTCATTAAAGTTATTTGACGTCGAATGAGTTGTGTCTCTTTTGTTTTAAGGAGCGATTTGTTTACACCGAAAGACATCCGAATTCCATCCGAAATGTGTGTACCGATCAAAATCTTTTATTGCAAACGCTTCACTAAAATACCATAAATATATGAAAAGGTTTATTGTATCCCAAGCAAAGCCGGACCTCCTCCAAATCAAAACGCAGGTGTTCCGCAAAAATTCCATACGCACCCCCGCATGATAAATGCAGAGCATTCTTCACAGCAATCTCTTCATATATTTCGCTTCCTACTCATGCCACATGAATAGATAAACCGAACAGAGTAAAAGCTTCCTAAGAACGCCGTCGCACTAACGCTGATATTATGCAACTGGCTGTGCGTCTAACTGCCGCACTCAGAGACGTCAAATAACGTTAATGAGTACTTTAAGTCAAAAAATGACAATTCAACACTAGTCGCTATTCTTACCGGGTCTATGGTCTAGATTTGAATGAACATTTTTGACATTAAATACTCATTAAAGTTAATTGACGTCTCTGAGTGCGGCAGTTTAACCGGTTTTTTTCATAATAATGTGTTCCAGTCTCGCCGCGTGCGTGACAGCGGCAGCGGCAGCATGCCCCGCGTGCTTGTAATAGTTAAACGTTATTCTCTGTTCCGTTTATTTACTCATGTGCTCATACTTTGACAGTGACATATTGCGCGATGTATGTTTACCAGCACCCTATACATTATTCGCTAATCGAATCTAAAGCTTTATTGATGGACGCTTCATTATAGCGGATATTTCCTTTCGCTCGCACGTCGCTGTTGGCACATTGATTTCTTCTGAGTAACTTGCTTTTTGTTGGCTTTTTGGAAGCCATAAGTGATTCATAAGCGGAGCTCGATAGCGCAGTGGCTTAGCGAGCTAACCCTGAGATTGCGTATACTAAGCAACTTTCGCTAAGGCCGCTAAATGGATGGGTGACCAAAAATTTACTATATCGAGTTCTTCAGTGCTTCGGAAGGCACGTTAAGTCATTAGTTTCGGGTGCATTTGCATCCAACCCGCACTAGTCAAGAATTAATATAATTAAACTAGGTAACTGTAGTCAAGAAGAGTGTTATATTAAATCGGAATAAGATAACTTTTCAAATTCGGAGGAAACGTTAAGCTGTCGGTCCCAGATGGTGTGCCAGCGTGGTGGGTTCTGGCCCATTCTCCCTATATTCTCCCATCCTTCCATTCTGATGGGCGGTGCCCCAGCAGTGGGGATATTAAAAAGACTAATAATTATGATAATAAAGCGCTTGCCACTGATAACTAGTACGTAGCGTGGCAAAAGCTTTTGGCCTAGTTTTACTGCTGGCTGCTTGGCACCAACACATTTTGGGTATGCTGCTGTTGGTGGTAGACTAGACTGGGCAATCTCCGTTAGCCGAATTTAAAGACACCCCTGCCATTCTACATACATACATACATATATAAATCACGCCTATATCCCCGAAGGGGTAGGCAAAGGTGAACTAGCACCCACGTTTCGCCAATTTAGCTAGGTCCCATGTAATAGGTGGCGAGCCTATTGCCATTTATCGGGCACAAAAGTCGCAGTACATTACTATTGCTAGGTGGTATAAGATGAACAATGCTGTCCATTCCTCATAATTGATTTATGTATCCTTAGTCGCCTTGTACGACACCCACGGGAGAGATTTGGGGTGGTGACTATTGTATTCTACTCTGCCGTCACCACGGCCAGTCTAGACAAGTAGTTAATCTATTCGAACGAATGGAATACAATCATTCATCGTAAAGGTACAGCCTTTACGATGTGATGGATAGAATGGATAGAAAGGATGGATATAAGTAGATGGTTATTGGGAATTCTGCCCCACCTCCGTTCGTCGGGCTCACGCCCTCACTCACTTCGGTTGACCAGAATTCCCAATAACCATTATGTATGCTAGAATCCTCCGGAAGATCATGCAACAAATACTTCTAAACTGTTCGGCTGGAAGCACCGTAGTTAACTCCCTGCGAGCCCGTGGTAAGATCACGCACTGAACAGACTCCTAACAGGTGTTGGCTGAGAGAACCGTGGTAAGTATCCCTCTGCGAGCCCATGGTAAGATCACGCACCAACACCTTCTAAACTGTTCGGCTGGAAGCACCGTAGTTAACTCCCTGCGAGCCCGTGGTAAGATCACGCACCGAACAGACTCCTAAACTGTTCAGCTGGAAGCACCGCAGTAACTTCCTGCGAGCCCGTGGTAAGATCACGCACTGAACAGACTCCTAAACTGTTCAGCTGGAAGCACCGTGTTAGAGTAACTCCCTGCGAGCCCGTGGTAAGATCACGCACTGAACAGACTCCTAACAGGTGTTGGCTGAGAGAACCGTGGTAAGTATCCCTCTGCGAGCCCATGGTAAGATCACGCACCAACACCTTCTAAACTGTTCGGCTGGAAGCACCGTAGTTAACTCCCTGCGAGCCCGTGGTAAGATCACGCACCGAACAGACTCCTAAACTGTTCAGCTGGAAGCACCGCAGTAACTCCCTGCGAGCCCGTGGTAAGATCACGCACTGAACAGACTCCTAACAGGTGTTGGCTGAGAGAACCGTGGTAAGTATCCCTCTGCGAGCCCATGGTAAGATCACGCACCAACACCTTCTAAACTGTTCGGCTGGAAGCACCGTAGTTAACTCCCTGCGAGCCCGTGGTAAGATCACGCACCGAACAGACTCCTAAACTGTTCAGCTGGAAGCACCGCAGTAACTTCCTGCGAGCCCGTGGTAAGATCACGCACTGAACAGACTCCTAAACTGTTCAGCTGGAAGCACCGTGTTAGAGTAACTCCCTGCGAGCCCGTGGTAAGATCACGCACTGAACAGACTCCTAACAGGTGTTGGCTGAGAGAACCGTGGTAAGTATCCCTCTGCGAGCCCATGGTAAGATCACGCACCAACACCTTCTAAACTGTTCGGCTGGAAGCACCGTAGTTAACTCCCTGCGAGCCCGTGGTAAGATCACGCACCGAACAGACTCCTAAACTGTTCAGCTGGAAGCACCGCAGTAACTTCCTGCGAGCCCGTGGTAAGATCACGCACTGAACAGACTCCTAAACTGTTCAGCTGGAAGCACCGTGTTAGAGTAACTCCCTGCGAGCCCGTGGTAAGATCACGCACTGAACAGACTCCTAACTACCTAATATATCAAAACTGTACTAGCTTTCTAAATATCTCTCTTTCTCTCTCTCGCTCTAGAGACTTCATATACTTACTACTTATACTTACTTTTGTTACCTTTTTAGCAAAACCAACCATTAAAACCTTTAGCTATCACATACTAGGCAAACTTGTATGTGATCGCTTATTACCTTTTATTACCTTTTAATACCTTTTACTACCAAAACTTCGAGTACCTTAAGCTATCACATACAATAAGTAAACTGTATGTGATCGCTTATTACCTTTTATTACCTTTTAATACCTTTTACTACCAAAACTTCGAGTACCTTAAGCTATCACATACAATAAGTAAACTGTATGTGATTGCTTATTACCAAATAATCATACTATCTCTAAGGGAATGGGGAATATGGGGTAGCATTTTTTAATAAAATTTTACATTGTTATCGTGCATACTAAAATTCTACGTTTGCTGAACATCCCTGTTGTCTTGCAATGAGCAGGAACTCACTCTCTGACCTGAAATCAACAACAATAAAAAATATTACATTAATTGAAAACTTTTCCTCATAATGCCCTTTGTTGCAGTGGGATACTTACAAGTTACATAAAGCAAACACCTTGTCGTTGTAATCACCAACACCCAACTCCATTATCGAACAAGTATCCTAAAATTAAAAACATGTATTAACTTTTATTACTAGCTAAAAATAAATAGATAATAATATGTCAATTTCATAATCATAATAATTATGCACTTTAATATATTCATTAGGAATAAAGAGGTTAGTGTGTCGCCTTTTTGGGGAAAACTTGGAGTAAGCGTTTGGGGCTCTATGAGAATTCAATAAAACTAACAAATAATTTTTTCTGCTTAAATCGTTAGGTAAAGTTGTAATAATTTTTGGGTCTTTAAATTTTTGAGATTTTTTTTCCAATTGCTAATTTTAACAAGTTAGTATCATCGACCCAATAAATGCATTTTATTAACCTTTGACTCATAATTTTCAAGAACATTTAAAAAATAACAAAATATATAAATCTTTGAAATAAATTACCTTGGTAAATATGCATTTTATGAAAATAGTTTATATGATGTATATTGGTCTAATAGATGTCCTGAATCGATTGAGACCGAAAAAGAGGTTGTCTGTTCGTCGATTATTTTGTCGAAATTTGTTCCTTACCTTTATATTTAAAGTAATATGACAAAACTATTTAATCGTTATAGATTATATTACTACCACGTGTTGCATTTACAAAATTTATTAGCAATAAATAGTACATTAATACATTTTGATCAGTTTCAAAAATATACTATTCTGGATTTTGAAGTATGTCATTAGTTAATTTAAAGTAATATGATAAAACTATTTAATCGTTATAAATTATATAACTACCACGTGTTGCATTTACCAAATTTATTAGCAATAAATCGTACATTATTTTGATCAGTTTCAAAAATATACTATTCTGGATTTTGAAGTATGTAATTAGTTAATTTAAAGTAATATGATAAAACTATTTAATCGTTATAAATTATATAACTACCACGTGTTCCATTTACCAAATTTATTAGCAATAAATCGTACATTATTTTGATCAGTTTCAAAAATATACTATTCTGGATTTTGAAGTATGTAATTAGTTAATTTAAAGTAATATGATAAAACTATTTAATCGTTATAAATTATATAACTACCACGTGTTGCATTTACCAAATTTATTAGCAATAAATCGTACATTATTTTGATCAGTTTAAAATATATACTATTCTGGCTTTAAATTAATAAAAGATAGGTTTGATAGGAAAAAATTAAAATAAAGAATAATTCTTGAAATATATTTTTTTTATAACCAGAAATACCTAATTGGACAAAAAAAGTAAGCAGAAATAATTGTGAGCACTTACCTGATGTTATTTATAATATTTCACAATTTTCTTCGTTTATTGTAATTAACATTGAATAGAAAATGTTAATTATTAATACACTGAACACGCACGTGGTCGATAGCTAGTTGCCGAAGTCGTCGCCGTTCCCATTGCAATGGACGAGAACGTGGGAACAGAAACTCGAGCTTCGCTTGCACTCCCCCCGCGTTAAAGTCTGAGAGCTTAGCACTATTTTATCAACACATTAAAACATACCAATAAGTCAAATTATAATAAAATATGATACGTTAGTTTTCATAAACTAAATGCTCTTAAATAATAATGAAATATTTTTAAAATAAATATGAAAACAAAAAAAAATACAATTCTAATTATACCATTGTTTTCAGTCATAAATCTTTATTTTTCTGTCACAAACAAGAGCATATAATATTTTTTTTAGTTTTTTAATTGTTTCATGTTGTTATAATGGATTTTAATATGAAGGTCCTAATTATTTGAAAGAATATTGCTACTTACACAATAACCTTTAAAGCTAGCTCTCGAACTATAATAGTGATGTTAAAAATTTAATGTGTTCGATGGTGTTTTATATTTACTCGATATTCCAATACATAAGGGTTAAAGTTTATGCAATGTTTTCTTTTACTTACAACTAAATAAATATTGGGTAAAACATTGTTCCTGCGGTATTTTGTTACAAATTATTAGCTTTCAACTACTGGTACTAGTTTTATAACTAAACTATTTTAGTATTAGATATATTGTTAAACGATAGAGAGGAGCCCTCTCAACACAGATTGTTAAAGAGAGGACACCTTCAACAATCTGTAAAATTGTGATACCAAAAATACATTCATTACTTAAGTTAAAACAAAAATACCCCGGGATCATTTAACATTCACAAAATTGAAATAACATGTCTTGAAAGTTTTATATGTAAGTAAGTACATTGTATTGAAAAACGAATGAAAAAATCAATGTTTTTAATGGGCTTGATAATTTACGATATGAATCGATTTATAAATTAACTCGATGTTTATTTCTATTGGAACGTCCCTAAGCAATAAAACGCAATCATAGCGTTTTCGCAACCAGCCACTGCAGCTTAAATTACAATGTAGTAGAATTAATAAAATGTTACTTGTAATATGATGTATTATAAAATGTCTTATGTGCAGCTGTCAGTTTCAAACAAATAATTGTTCTATTTAAGTTTCAGCAAAGTTTGGATTCAGAATTAATGAGTCGTTCTATGCTATAATAGTAATGATTAAACACTGTTAAAATCTTAGCGACCTTATTCTATTTACAATAAGAGTCATAAAAATGATCAGATTTTCATAAAAAGTATTACTTTATGCTCTACTGATTTTGACTGATTTTATTTAATGATGACATCTACCTTTTTCAACATAAAAACACAACAATTGAGGAAATTTCGTTATTTCCACAATTCACTTCGGTGGTTCAACATAATCGTGACTCCATCATAGTACCCATCAGTACCCGCCAGTGCTCAACAGTCACCATCAGTTTCCATCAGTGTTTGATTCCATCAAAGATAATATAATTAAAATGTGCGTAAGTACTTTTAGTTTTTTTTCAATAATTTACTTATTTTCCACAGATGGATAGCAAGCATATCGTACACATGTGTTGTTGAGGATAGCACATAATGTCTATGTTATAGATTGTTATGAAAATTATTAATTATTTGTGTGTCAGTGTTTCAACTGTAAATGATACATGTATAAATATTTATTTTAACAGGTCTGACTCAGAGTTTGAATCCACCGTGTTCGAGGCGCCCGAAAAGAAAACCACTACGAAAAGGAAATCGGTTGCTGTCAAGAGTGCCAAGCCACGCATTCGCCGGACGTCGACCGAATCCACGTCATACGAGTCTGTCTCTGCTCAGAGGTACATAATCATATACTATACCATAGTTACATACATACTATCTCATTACATAGTTATTATAAACTGAAGTCCCTCACCCCGTTTTTTCTTAATAAAAACACTATTACAACTATGCTAATCTTAGAAAATAGTTCAATAAGAAATGTAATTTTTTATTAATATTATTAATCCATCAGGCAGCACCACCGGCTTGCCTGCGAGCCAATCCGTATACTTGTTTCTTACATTATTATCCTAAAATAATAGTATCTGTAAATAACAGTATTTACGCTAACATAATAAAATGAACTTAAACTATAAATATCTTTTTTTTTACAGAGTAAACAAGAAACCACGCACTGACTTGTTCAACATATTACGGTCAGAGGAGGTCGTCAGCAACCAACCTAAGCAGGGTGGAGTGTTGACGTCAAGCTTCTCTAGCCGGGTCTCAACTGGTACCTCTCGTCGGACTGCCGTGACAACTGGGGACTATGTTATAGACCTTAAGGTCTATAATAAACGTGACTATCTAACTAAGCCGATCGATGTTAGATACAAGGCTGCGTTAGTGTCCGTCCGACTACAGAGCGACGACCAATCACCATCGTGGGAAGCAGTTCAAGGCTTCCTGAGCCAAGCCTGGAAGGAGTTCGAGCTTTCTGAGCCCACGCACTACTCGGATAAAGTTAATTTTAAATAATTAAGTTCATTTTAATTAAATTTTTTATATATGCTTATTATTATTATTATTTTCCATAT
This sequence comes from Cataclysta lemnata, assembly GCA_963931975.1. Classification (NCBI taxonomy): domain Eukaryota; kingdom Metazoa; phylum Arthropoda; class Insecta; order Lepidoptera; family Crambidae; genus Cataclysta; species Cataclysta lemnata. The sequence continues at coordinate 2,316,573 of OZ008362.1, read as the reverse complement.
TGGTAGGTAGGTATTTTCAAACCACGTAATACTTATATTTTACTTAGGTAACTGATAATAATAGAATATTAAAGTATTTTGTGGTATTCAATAACATGCCTTTCTGTACGACGTGTAACATATCTGTACAGAATAAATCATGGGTGGGTCATTTGAGAAGTAAATTGCACAAGCAAAACAACCACTCAATAAAACATAGCGATGGTGTGGAAATTATAACATCCGCTTTTCGCAATCGTATAATAACTTATAAAATAGTAGCAATCAATGATTACCAACTAACGTCTGTTGATAGATTTTTTGATGAAATACATATCAAAATAAAGTCACTCCTAGATGAATTCCTTATTAAGCACATATGTGTGAAAGTCAATTTTGAACTATTTGCAACATTTCTGCAATTTAAAAATAATTCACAATCAATAAAATCCTTTGGGTCGAAAAATAAACTTTTGTACTTTAATTATAACTTCGAAAATTTTTATCTCGAAGTGGTTAATTATCTAAAAAAACGTATCGAAGAATTTGAGCACCGTGACAGCGGGTGGGCTTTTTTAAACAATTCACATGTTGAGATCAATCTAAATAAATACCAGCCACTCGGAGGTTCTAGTTTTATTGAATTGCCTAAATCAATTCAACTAAAAAAGGCATGTCTAAATATCAATAATAAAGATCAATACTGTTTTTTATGGTGTGTGTCGGCAGCTCTCTATCCAGCCAAAAAACACCCAGAAAGAGTTACATCTTATCCAAATACTTTTAAAATGTTTGATATTTCTGGAATGCGTTTTCCTGTCACTTTTCGCGACATACAGACTTTCGAAGGTAATAATTCGAATATTAAGTTTATAATATATGGCTTAAAAAATAATAAAACTATAATAGGTCCGCTGTATAAATCAGACTTTAATAAAGATGACAACAACAAAATTATACATTTGTTGTATCTCGATAATGGTAATACTGCACATTATTGTTTAATTAAAGATTGTTCCAGACTTTTTCGAAGCCAGGTTACTTCACATCACAGCAGGTTATATTTCTGTGATTTATGTCTTATATTTTTTAATACGCCACAAGAAGTTGATTATCATATATGTAGCGGTGTAGTGACGGTGCTACCTGAAAAAGGTTCAGTAATTCAATTTAAAAACTTCCATCGTAAACAAAACATACCTTTTTGTATCTACGCTGATTTCGAATCGATGCTACAAAGATCTGATGTTGACTGTACCGCCACTGGCAGCAACACGTCTACGTTACATCAACATATACCCATCGCGTTCGCGTATCATATTGTTTGTTGCGAAGATCCGAGCTATAATCGATACGTGTCATATCGAGGGCCTGATTGCGACCAGCGGTTTGTGCGCTGTATATTTGAGGATGTGAAAAAAATCTATGAAATAGTGAGTTCAATCTCTCCCATGATATTTAGTGAGATGGACAAAGTAAATTTTGAGAAATCAACACGTTGTCACATTTGCCAACATTTAGTATTTTCAGACAAAGTCCGCGATCACTGTCACTTGACGGGACGATACCGTGGGGTCGCACATCCCTATTGCAATTTGCAATATAAGTGCCCTTCATTTGTTCCCATATTTTTCCATAATTTAAGTGGATACGATTGCCACTTATTTATTAAAGCATTAGGTGAAGCCGATGGAGATATAAAAATTATCCCAAAAACGAAAGAAAATTACATTTCTTTTACTAAATTTGTACCAGTTTCCAATAATAAGTTTTTTCAGCTCCGTTTTGTCGATTCATTCAAATTTTTGGGTACCAGTTTAAGTCAATTAGCTGAAACTTTAAAGCCAGAAGACTTTAAATATTTAAAAAGTCACTTTCCCAATGATAAAAAATTTCAGTTGCTTACTCGCAAGGGCATCTATCCTTACGAATATATGGACTCATGGGAAAGGTATCAAGAAAGATCCCTTCCTCAGAAGGAATGCTTTTTTAGTGCGCTCAATGGTCACGGAATTTCTGACGATGATTATCAACATGCTCGTTTGATATGGTCAACATTTAATATTTGTGATTTAGGAAGTTATACGGATTTATATCTGAAAACTGATGTGCTTTTATTAACCGATATTTTTGAACATTTTAGAAAAACTTGCAGACAACATTATCAATTAGATCCGGCTTTCTACCTAACCGCACCTAGTTTGTCTTTTGACGCGATGTTGTTAAAGACGGGAGTACAGCTTGAACTTATTGATGACTTAGCTATGTTACGAATGTTACAAAGCGGTATCAGAGGCGGTGTGTGCTTGTGTTCTCACAGATACGCTAAAGCAAATAACGTATTTTTATCAGATTATGATCGTTCTAAACCTAGTTCTTATATTGCTTACATTGACTGCAATAATTTATATGGACATAGCATGTGTCAATTTTTACCGTTATCGAATTTCAGATTTTTAGAACAACACGAAATTGATAATTTGATAGTATCTGATATTTCAATAGATGCAGAGTATGGTTTTATTCTTGAAGTAGATTTAGAATATCCCAAACATCTGCATCACTTGCATAACGACCTACCGTTCTGTCCCGAAAAATGTATCCCACCGGGTGGAAAGAATCATAAACTCGTTCCTAATTTATATGACAAATTCAATTATGTTATACATTATATACATTTGAAAACCTGTCTTAAACATGGGTTGATATTAAGGAAAATTCATCGAGTAATCAGTTTTAAGCAAAGTCCATACTTAAAACAGTACATTGATTTAAATACAGAACTAAGACAGAAAAGTACCTCAAAATTTGAACAAGATTTTTTTAAGCTTTTAAATAACAGTGTGTTTGGAAAAACTTTGGAAAATACTGAGAAACGTGTTAACGTTTATATGGTTAATCAGTGGTCAGATCACAAAAATGTTACCAAAAAAAGGAAGAGCGCACGACAACTTATTGTTAAACCTAATTTTCATAGTGCGTCAGTATTTACAGAAAATTTAGTTGCAGTACAATTAAAGCCAGAGCAAGTCATTTTAAACAAACCAATTTATATAGGTTTTACGGTCTTAGAATTATCAAAAAGTCATATGTATGATTTCCACTACTCTATAATTCAACCTTATTACAGCACGAACGTACAGATGTGTTACACGGATACTGATAGTTTTATATACCACATATATACACATAATTTTTATAAAGATTTAAAAGAAAATTTCCTACGATATATTGATACAAGTAATTACCGAGAGACTAATAAATATAACTTGCCCATACAAAATAAAAAAATTCCAGGCTTGTTTAAAGACGAAATGGGGGGTAAAATTGTTTCTGAATTTGTTGGACTTCGTTCTAAGCTATATTGTATAAAAACTGTAGACAACACAATAAAAAAAGCAAAGGGAATAAAAAAAAATATTGTAGCAAAATTGGATGTAGCGGACTATGAAAAAACACTGTTTGAGGGTGACATTGTCCGCAAAACCAACGTTTTATTTAAATCCATTAAACACGACATTTTCACATGTGCAGTGAACAAAATAGCTTTATCCGGTGATGATGACAAGAGGTTGATACTAAAAGATAAAGTTTCTACAAGAGCATGGGGACATACTAACATACTTAATTTTTAAACCTCTTTTTAACATGTGTGTTAAGTATATTAAGTTATAAGTTTAAGTTGGTTGTAAATTTAGTTAATACTATTAGTGTCTAAAAACTTTTGAATTTTATTATAAATGTACTTATATAAATATCAAATTTATCATAATAATATGTAATATGAAACTGTGTATACCTACCTACATTTATATGAAACAAAAATTACTTAATAAAACTATATGAATTATTATTTTTGTTTTTTTTTTTCAATTAATACTCAATATTTGCTTTAGATTACGGTAGAGCCTTGTTATAATAACCCAAGTGAATAAATCACACTTAAAAATCATGTTCTAACATGTTCATAGAATAATGCAATCCGATCCACAACGTTCCGCCATGTTGCGTTGTCAGCGTTAGGTTTTTACGAACACACACACACACCACACCACAACACTCGTGTAATGAAATACCTATATATATGAAATATTTTTATGAAATAAATTCTCTTTTGTTTGCATACAAAACGGATTTGACGTTATTATGGTAAGTTCATTTGCGAAATTTAAGATTTTGATAATAATAAATCGATTTTGTCTGTAGCCATCTAACAAAATATACATTTCAGGATACTCCACCGCCGTCCCCAGTTTTGGCTCTACCAGATGAAGAACTCCAATATCTGAGACCAGCATTTTATCAACAAGATGCTCAAGACCTGAATCTATACCTTGAAGAAACGAATCACTTTGAACCACAGAATACACGCACGAAGCCTTATGTTAGGAAGTTAAAAAAACATCGCAAGAAAAGATGTTATCTAAAACATTTCCACAACCAACAACATTCGTTTGTTTTAAAAAGTGCTCCAAAAAAAGGTCGATATTTAATTAAAATTAAAATTGTGGACTTAGAAGCACCAGTGCCTTGTGATTCCGATGAAGATAACACGATGCTGCGTGCACAATACGTGGTTGAAGACAACGTTGATGGTATTATGGACCAGACTGAATGTCTCATTAGTAATATCTCCAAAAAGTTGTGTGGATATAGTTATAATAGTTTTTAATTGAATATCTGCAATTAACTTAAATATTAAAGGTCTCAAGAAGGTTCAGTTTATGTGTGATTTATCATAATTCATACAATAACACCTACCGAGATACATTTCAATAACCAATCTTAAGGTTATAGTTTCACTGTGTGAAAAATTCTGTATTATGTATAAATTAAATGAACTTAATTAATAAATATTTTATTATTTCATTTTCAAAATACCTAGTTTTTTTTCTAACATAATCTGCTTTTATAAGAGAAAAACAATAAAATAAATGTTATCAATATTTATTAAAGAAAGAAAATCATTACAGACATGTAAAAGTTACACTACAATAGTTACTTAATATATAAAAAAAAAATTAAATAGTAATGTTATTATCTACACACCACTTTCTTATACATATAACATTTTTTAAAGCACAGTATTTTAAATGGTTAAAACAATTATATGCAAATATATCTTTACAGTAGAGTTCAGTTAAAGTATTTAAATTAGGAATGCCCGTGTTACATATATCCAAAACATTTTTATGTCCACATAGCTCTTGCACCCACATAACTTTTTCTTCGCCTTTTACAATGATTTTTCTTTGTTTCAAGTAGGGTATAATAAGCCTTCTAAATTCTCTGTAATCAATATAACCCTCACTCCATCGATATCCTCTATTTCTTTCTATCCACCAAACATGTTTTCTTTCTTCAAGCGTTAATGTAGAGAATGGATAGGGTGGTTTTATTAAGAATACTTGAGTATGCTGTTCAGTGGCTATAACTAATTCTTTAACAATAAACTCATTTTTTTCATTTTTAAATCCCTGCACGTCCACTATGATTGTATCCTTATTCATGATATTTTTTTTACAATATTACTTAATGGTTTATATTCGAATATGCAATCATTAAAAATGAGACAATATGCAGCGGTCTGATCCGGTATTTCTTGATCAGTTTCTATTTCAATTCTCACGTCTATAGAACCTTTTAACATTTCTTGTTGACGGGAACAATCAATAACGAACAAAGGTGCAATGTCTTTGAATTCTTTTGGGCTCAATAATGGTTCTGGTCTACGTCCATAATAAGACTGTTGAAATCTAACATATTCTTCATATAATAAGCTAAATTTGTCTTCCGAAAAGCTAATATTTAAGCTTTCATAAGGAAAATATCTAGAATTTAAATATACTTTTACGTCGCGTACATTGCAATGATCAAATTCAGCCATTGATAATTCAGCTTGATTTTTTCTATTAGTTTGAAGTGCAAGAACAACAAACCTTGGTTTTTCTGTTTGTGATGAAGTCTTAATAGACCATGTATGCTTGCGTGTTTTTGGTAACAAAGGATATTCATAAAGATCCCAATTTCTAAATGCTAGAGTTATTGGACGATCTTTTTCTAAATGCTTCAGTAAATGAATCCTCTCCCGGTCAGATACTTTTACATGGGGTACACGCCATACCACTTTGTTGATTATAATATCATCCACTATTTCACCCTCATTTAATTTCAAAGCATTGAGGTCTGTGTTACTTCTTAGTAATACCAACTCGTGTTTGCAGTTCATTATAATTTTATCATAATCTTCTGCGAATCCTAAGATTTTATTCAAAGGTATAGAAGCTGAGAACATACCATCCTTTATATTGTTTATACCAGTAGTAGACCAACCCCAAACTTTCGCAGACTTAGATTCATTTTCATTTAACGACAGATAAGATTTAATAGTAGCAGAAACACCAACATTCTTAATTTTGTCTATTTCAATTCCATTTAATTCATACCGAATATCTTGAAATAAAAATAGCACTGGATTATTTACAAAATGTACATTTGGTACTTTTGTTTTAGTAGTGCTATCATACACGATAACCTTGCCCTCAATATACAAAGTGCTGAGCGAGGGTAATACGTATAAGTCTTGTTGGTTGATAGGTATTCGTATTTCATCATTCTTGTTGAAACTTGTCACGTATGGTTTATACGAATGATATTCGAAACTTTCTATGCTGTTATCGCATGAAGTTGATTGAGATATGTTTAAAATGTTCATTTTAATAACCCTACTAGTTTAAGAAATTCCTTGTTGGCTTTTGTCAGTTTCTTCTTTATTTGTAGAGGTCTTTCTTTTTTAACTGTTCTCTTAGAACTGATTTCATTACAAGATGTAGTATAGTTTTTATTGAAATTAACCATTTTTTCTTAAAATGTAAATACAACTGTACCTCTTCGCCTCGTAAATTAATTAACTTGTTTTCAGAGTCTAATAATCTTATATTGACTGCACTTATTGAGGTTTGATTAACAGGAAAATAGATTAAGTTCTTGGGTATTTCAATGATTCGATATCCTGGTGGTACGTTAGGCACAAATTCATAAATAATGTGACTTGCTCTTCCATTCACGAACGATCCACTTACAATATCACATTCTATGCGCACGATGGTTGTTGATAAAATGTTTACAGGGTACTGGGACTCGCTACTTATATTAGCCTTTACTGTTTCTATACCAAAACCCAAAATTTTACCTATTGAATCATTTTTGTTAAAGAAAATATCTTTCGAACAGAACATATTTGTCTTCAAAGTATTATTATTACAAGTTAATTTCAATGTGGCATTTTTTATATTATTTCTCAAGTAATCACAAATATCTTGAAGTTCATATGATCCTTCAGGAATCTCAATGACTTCATTGTCACCATAGTAGAACTTGTTATTTCTCTTATCTATATTCGGAATGGAATTAAATGTCGAAAAATATAAAAGTCCACATTCATATTCTCCATCTAATTCTAAGGTTGGTGAATAATATGTTGTTAAGGAGGCTTCTTTTCCAGTTATCGACACAGTGAAAGACATTTTTGTACTGATAAACATTTTAATTGAATTCTTCATTTAAATGCAGTTTCCAGAAAGTTTTTAAAAATTTCAAACAAAGATGTCCACAGTTTACTGATCCAAATTTCTGATGTTGTATATAATTGTAGGTTATAGGAGTCCCTTTTAAGTATTTTAATAGTTCTAATGGCGGTTTTAAGTTACCGAAACTATCAAAATATTCAGCGTAATTAAATTTCTTAACGTAGGCTACCCAATGTGTTCCAGAGTTCTCAGAGCTGTCCAAATTTACTATCGCACACTCTATTTTTCTTGGTTTTGATGGTAAAGTATCTCTCATAAAAACACCACGGAAATATGGAATAGTGCTTGCATGCTCTAATATATCCAAATTAGTTAACGCTCTTCTGGGCAGCCGACGTATTAGTTTTTTGAAGGATTCAAGTATAAACCTGCTCCTTTTTTATAAGGTTTGATATATACGCCTTTTCCAAGAGCAACCGCTTCCATCATTCTATTATGTCGCTCAGATTCCTGAAGATTTTTTTGAGAGGCCTTATAATCGTTTACAGCTTTTGCTATTCCTGCTGCGCCACCCGCTAATGAACCCAAAGCTGACAGTCCAGCAAAGATTGGAATCAAAGGTAATATTCCACCACTTTTTGGGAGGGGTATACAACGTGGCAAACGAACTCCTTTTTTATTAGTAAATAATTTTTTAGCAGCTGCATATGCACATTTAATTGCGACATGATTGTTTTTCGATTTTAGTTTTTTTATTTTAGATTGTATTTTTTTCACAGTTGACATAAATGAGCGTACACCACCACCAGCTCTGAGTTTTGCTTTCATTGCATTTTTTACAATCCACGAAGCAATCTTTTCTCCTTTTTTAGCGTCTTTAGATTTTAGTCTTCTCTTAGCCATGTTCAAAAGTTCCAAGTCAGCTTTACGTCGAACGTTTAAATCGTTATCGTTGTAAGCAATATCGTGATTCATACATGCGTTGTCTAATTGGTTTATTCCTCGATCACCCTTCAGTAAACGTTTTTTAAGCTTTGTCCCAGGTCCACAATATTGATACCCAGGTAAGTGTAATTCAAAAGGTATTTTATTTATTAAACTGTTAATGATACCACTTCCTTCCTTCATTGGTACAGGCAAAGTGATTTTATGGATAAATAGTATCTCATTTATATTAGAACACCAATGCTTTTTTTTCAACCCAGCTATTTTCATTATCTTTAAGACCTAACCATTTCACAAAAAGTTTGTTTCCCTTTCTTTTTATAATTTTCTCAATGAGGTAAAGGTCAGGAAATTTCGTTTTCTGCAATTCATACTCATAAAATGATCCTAAGATTATTTGTTTATTCTTATCTTCTATTTCATAACTTGGTGGATTGGTATGTTTTACTTTTACCACGGAAAATATTTCTGTTGACCAATTAGGTGTATAACCTTTGTAAAAATCTCCTTTATATTTACTAATACGAACATGATCACCAACATTAAATTTAGATATCCTAATTTTCTTTTGTTTTTGCGTTCTAATAATGTTAGACCTAACTAACATCTCATTAAATTTATTTACTTCTTTTGGTTTAAATTTTGTTATACGATGAATTGTGTTGTTATAACTTTGTACAGAGGTTTCCAAATTTTTCCCCAACCATCGATACTCACCACATAGGCTGAATAGTTTATAAAGTCGACATTTTAATGTTCTTATCACTCGTTCTACAATAGAGGCTTTTTTTATAGAATATGTAGAATAATGATTTATTTTATACTTAGTCGTTAATTGCTTAAATTTTTCATTATAAAACTCCTTCCCCCCATCCGTTTGCAGATTTTTTGGTTTTCTACATGAATCATCTAATATACATTCCATTGCATTCGTAACATCATCTTTGGCTTTAGATTTCAGAGGATGGACCCATACATATTTCGACAAAGCATCAATAACTACTAATATGTATTTATATCCTTTATTGAATTTTGAAAACTTTTGAAAATCTATTAGGTCAGCTTGCCATAAATCATCCATCGTTTTTATAATTGTACATCGACGTGGGAAATTTTTTCGCACAGCTCTATGCAGTTCATCAACAATATTTTGCTTACTCATTTTTGGCTCGCTTTATCTTGTATTAATTGATCTATTTCAGTTTTTGTATAATAATCGGTATTCAAACGATCTGAAACACTTTTTCCTAAAACGGTATTGAAACGATCTAAAACAATTTTTTCTAAATTATTTAGATAATGTTTAACATCACTCGAAACTTTTTTCAATTCTTTTTCCATGTGCTGGATTGATCTATCCAGATATCCTTTATTCACAGCTTCGTCGTCGTTATCTGGAGGCAGTAATCCTTTCAATCTTGTTGATTTTAAATCGTAGTCTCCTGTTTCTGATTTTAGTAAACAACTGTTGTTGGTATCAAATAATTCAGATAATCGTAAACGCTTATGAACGTGATGACCAAATTTGTCTATATTCATTGCAATGCCAATGTTTCTCAGCTGCTTACTGTAAGTATACTGCTTAATTATTCTTATGTAGTTTGTTTATATTTTTTGTTAATGATGCCTGCTTCATATAGTTCTTCAATTATTGCAATAATTTCATTATCTAAACCAGTATTACCTGCGTCTCGCGATGCAAATAATAATTTTAGTCTATCTACTAGCTCGTTTGGGTCATCCCAATAAATTAAGTCAGTATTTTTTTTTACTTCCTTCAAGAGTTCTAATCCTTTCCCCAGTGAAAGATTCTCAGTACTTGTTGTACTTATACTTCTTGAGTACTTGAATAATGGTTTGATAATGTGTGTATATTTGTACCCTTTATTGCTGTTTATGGTTTTAGTAGAGTCAAAATTACGCCTATGAGCATTCGTGTCAATCAACAATATTTTATAATTTTGTAAATCTTCTTCCGTTATCACATCCATATTCGGTGTTTTTTTAAATAATAATTCTTTTAAACCGAGGGTTTTCATAACAATACGATTTCCAATTCGCCAGGTGCAATTTCGGTCGAAGACACGTGTTTTACCCAGAAAAAGTTTTCCACGCTCAAGTTTAACTCCGTATGGTATGTTTTTCTCAATTTCAGATGATCCAGACCAGATAGACTGATCTTTTATGCTTGGTGATGATTGAAAGGACTTAAACGACTCTCCGCTCACGTTATGATCCACAAAAGGCGAGACCGTAAGAGTTTTGTTAGATTGGTTAGTACCAGCACCATCCAAGTTATCATCATCACTAAGAGGTCTTTCAGAGTCTTCGTTGGAAGAATACGACTCTTCACTCTCACTATCCTTATTTTTCTTTAGTACAGGTTTATACTCAAATTCTTCTTCTTCAAATTTTTCATCGTTTTTATTTACCAATTGATTAAGGGGGTTAACTATTGGTTGAAAAATTGTTTCCAGAGCCATGTTGTTAGCATTTTTTACATCTTTTATCATTTTCACCTTCCTTTTTACTGCTTCCGCAGATTTTACAATTTGTTCTTTAAGATTTCTTTCCATGTTTAGAATTCTACTCCTTTCGAAATCACAAATGAAAGTGATAGTAAACAATGTTACAATCACTTATGAACGTTAATCTAACACTATAAAGGTATCAAATTTCATTCTGTAGCATCCTTTGTTTCGTTCACAGTCCTTATTTATTACAAGATAACTGTAAGGTTTGGTCCAAACAGTAGAACACATTTCACGAAATTGGAGCCATGACATGTCAGGACCTACATGTTCATCATAAACGTGTTTTAAATTTATATCATCTTGTTTAAATAAAATTATTAGGTTAGAGTTGTCCCTCACAAGTTGTTTTGGAATTTTAGAATATGTCTGATTAATATAAAAACAATCAATATTCTTGTGACGTCCCATAGCAAAATAATCTCGAATGTTGTTTTGGTTTTCACAAGCAACGTCATCAAAAATAATAATTGAGTCGACCAAAGCTTCATGAGGACTCAAAATCTCACTGTTGTTGTTGTATTTGTAAAATGAAGTACCAGGTACTAATTGTAGAACGTCTTCTAGAAATCTATACTTAGGTTGGTACAAAGATTTTGAATACACATACAAATTACGGAAGCGAGGACCGTTTTTATGCAACAACAAACTAATAACCAAGTTAGTTTTTCCGCAATTTGACGGACCACAAACAAGACAACGAATAGTGTTAGGTAATAAGTTACCATGACGCTTAGCTTCATTAGATGATGTTGGACTAATGCATTCTAATTTTAAAGTATCTTTTTGTTTTATAAACTTCATAATTAATTATTAGCTTATTTGCAGTGTATCAAAGGCACACACACAATGACTTCAAATTATTATGTTGTTATATTTAAACATCCTTCACACCTTCCTCAGAGCTCATGATAAGGTTAACCACCGAAACTGCTCGACTGGAAAAACTATGGTACAGGACGTAAGGAACAATAGCATACATTTGGTTATTGGGAATTCTGTACAACCGAAGTGAGTGAGGGCGTGAGCCCGAAGAACGGAGGTGGGGCAGAATTCCCAATAACCATCTACTGATATAGGATGGAAATAAAAATAGGATGGAAAGGAAGTGCATACTGCGCCGTCCCCAGTGGTAATAGGGCAGGAAGAGGAAAAACAATTGAGAATTTCCTTCTCCGCGCTGGTAGAATAGAAGCCGGTCAAATAGCCATCCAGGCAGAACAATGACAATACACGTATCGTCTCCAGGTGAGAAGTTCATAGTGTAAAATATCATGTATCATCAATTACGACCCTCGGAATGTCTTGTGTTCGCCTATTGGCACTATCAAAGGGGTAGACGGTGTTTTAATTAATGGAATTATTAATCGGGAACATCAAAGGGACCCGCCATGACCTCCGATGTAATCTGTAGCAAATGATAACTAGTACTACAGTTGTTCGGGTGTACCTAAGATTTTGGCTGGAATCTGATTATATCGCTTATTATTTTTATTACATCTGGTTACACCATTGATTCCCAAACGGTAGAAGTCAAAGGCAAAATTCGTTTATTCATACATGATTACAGAAGCTTGCTAGCGCAGTGGCTTAGCGAGCTAACCCTGAGATTGCGTATACTAAGCAACTTTCGCTAAGGCCGCTAAATGGATCGGTGACCAAAAATTTACTATATCGAGTTCTTCAGTGCTTCGGAAGGCACGTTAAGTCATTAGTTCCGGGTGCATTTGCATCCAATCCGCACTAGTCAAGAATTAATATAATTAAACTAGGTAACTGTAGTCAAGTAGGAGTCAAAGGCAAAATTCGTTTATTCATACATGATTACAGAAGCTTGCTAGCGCAGTGGCATAGCGTTTTGTTTTAGATTGCGTAAACTAAGTAATGATCGCTAAGGCTGGTCATAGGATGGGTGACCAAAAATTTGCTATTTCGAGTTCCTCCGTGCTTCGGAAGGCACGTTAAGCTGTTAGTCCGCAGTCGTTAATACCCACCAACCCGCACTGCGCTAGCACGGTGGGTTATGGCCCATTCTCCCTATATTCTTCCATGCATAAGGAAGGCCTGTGCCCCAGCAGTGGGGACATTAAAAGGCCGGTGATGATGATGACCCATCCAATGACTCATCTCAGCGAACATTGCTTGGTTCACGTATTCGCGGGCCAAGCAAGCTGCTCGGAAAGCCGCGTATCTATTCGTTGCACACCAAAATTGAGCCAATAATAATAATTTATAAGCCGTGTGGTGACGGCAGCGTAGAATACAATTGTCACCGCCCCAAATCTCTCCCGTGGGTGACGTACAAGGCGACTAAGGATAAATCAGTGATGAGGAATGGGCAGCAGCGTTCCTCTTATACTACCTAGCAATAGCAATGTACTGCGACTTTTGTGCCCGATAAATGGCAATAGGCTCGCCACCTATTGGGACCTAACAAAATTGGCGAAACGTGGGTGCTAGTTCATCTCGTGATGTATGTATTTATAATAATTTCTTTTGTACACAATATCTTTTGCGAAGACGCCTTACTTACTTACCAAGACAGATAAACTACAGATTCCCAAAAACTCAAAGGCGAGAATAAAAAGGTAAATTGAGTAAAAAAAAAACAAGAGAAAAACACTGACAAAACGCGAACGCGACCACTCGCAAATGCATTGGTCTGTACAAATTTTAATGAGTCCAGCGGGTGGGTTTGTACCCAAACATTTTTTTTTGCAGCCACAATTATTATCCCGCAGCGGATTCGCGCTACGAAAATGCTGGTGCATTCTTTCGGTACACACTTTGTCCCTTTGATCTCTTTTTAATGACAACCGAGCTCCAGCTCGTATATAGAATGGAATGGAATGGGTCTAAAGCGGGGGCTTGTTTTGGGTCCGCTGATTGATTGGCTATCCTAATTGGGATCTGAAATCTATGTATACTAATTTTATAAAGCTGAATAGTTTGTTTGGTTGGTTGGTTAAACGCGCTAATCTCAGAACTACTGGTTCAAATTGAAATATTCTTTTTGTGTCGGATAGTACATTTATTGAGGAAGGCTAAAAGCTATATAATAACCGACATTAATGCGAGCGAAGCCGTGGGCGACCACTAGTATACCTATATATATTTAATGTTAGACAGGGATGACCTAATGGTAAGTGACGATAAAGGCCAAAGATGGAATCGAGCTTCACCTGGAACCCTCAACCACAGAGGGGCTGGCTATCTTATCACATATTGATACAACGCAATAATGCTGTTAACACTATTATTATGGCGACAGATTTTGTTAAGATCGTGGTAGCTACAGATATAATAACATACATACATAAATCACGCTTATATCCCCGAAGGGGTAGGCAGAGGTGAACTAGCACCCACGTTTCGCCAAATAAATCAGGTCCCATGTGATAGGTGGCAAGCCTATTGCCATTTATCGGGTACAAAATTCGCAGTATATTAGTATTGCTAGGTGGTATAAGAGGAACGCTGCTGCCTATTCCTCATCACTTATTTATCTTTAGTCACCTTGTACGACACCCACGGGAGAGATTTGGGGTGGTGACAATTGTATTCTACTCTGCCGTCACCACACGGCAAATATAATGAAAGATCTAGAAATAAAATGTCGAGATAATAATAAGAAAGATTAGAGAACAGTGAAGAACTAAAATCTTGAAAATATTATCTGTCTACATTTATAATATATATGTGAGGCCAATTCACCTATCAATGTCAGATAATATTTTAATAAGCTCAGCGACTGATACTTAGAAAAACTTGCAAACTTCCTAGTTTTGGGAATGTGGTAGAAAGAAATGCAGCTGCATGGGCCAAAAAGTGGTCTATGACAAAAAAGTTTGGGAACCTATGGTTGAGATTGAGTCAAACTTCCAAACGATTCATTTATAAAATGTTTTTCGCAAACACAACACAAGAATGCGAATAAAAACAACGTGTCCATAGAAAAATCGATGTAATCTTAAATTCAAATCTTAATATCCTAGGAGAGATTTGTGACTATCCCTTCTGCACAGATTCACGGAGCTCTACCGAAAGAAAAGTAGCATAAATATTGACTGCCGTTATATTAAAGCAGGGTGGTATGCTTTACACGTTACTACAGCCTTATCCCTCCCTATATTATTTAATATATAGCTACATTTTGTGTTGGCCGTGTGGTGACGGCGGAGTAGAATACAATTGTCACCACCCCAAATCTCTCCCGTGGGTGTCGTACAAGGCGACTAAGGATAAATCAGTGATGAGGAATGGGCAGCAGCGTTCCTCTCATACCTACCACCTAGCAAAGTACTGCGACTTTTGTGCCCGATAAATGGCAATAGGCTCGCCACCTATATTACATGGGACCTAGCCTAATTGGCGAAGCGTGGGTGCTAGTTCACCTCTGCCTACCCCTTCGGGGATATTGGCGTGAATTATGTATGTATGTATGTACATTTTGTGTGTTTTTGCATGTAAACAATTTCGATAAAAGAGTGATAGTTTATAAAAATAACATTTATGTCTGACGTGTGGTATACCATGTGGTGACGGCAGAGCAGAATACAACTGTCACCACCCCCATCTCTATAGCGGATGTCGTACAAGGCGACTAAGGGTTAAGACAATAATGAGTAATGGGCAGCAGCGTTCCTCTTATGCCACCTAGCAATGAACTGCAATTACCGTGCCCGATAAATGGCAATAGGCTCGCCATCTGTTACATGAGGCTGTTACTGTTACCTAACCTAACCTTACTGGCGAAACGTGGGTTTTAGTACACCTCTGCCTACCCCTTCGGGGATATAGGCATTATTTATGTATGTATGTATCTACCACTCTCATGGTGAGTAATATTGAAATTGGAACAATACTGGGTCCAAACTGCTTAAATAGATCAAATAAAAAAAGTTCATTTCTAACATTAATTTGACAAAACGTACTATTATTGAAGTCATAAGGTGTAACTTTGTCATTTTGTCACTTGTCAAAGTCAAAATTGACAAACTGACTGACAGTGACAATGACATTAGTTGTCATAATAATTTTGGATTTGCAAAGAGAAATCGGCATAATTGGGGACTTATAAAAAAAAAAAAGGAAAAAGTTCAGACAAGAGTTGCTTGGTTTGGGTGTTTATATAACCCCCAAGTGTTATAAAAATATTACTTTACTTTTTCCTTGGTTTCCAGACAATAATTTTGTAGTTTGGCAGGTTAGGATTTTATTTAGTATTTATTCGGCGTCAAGGTCGTTAGGTCTTCAGTGGTCACATTTGTTGTCTAAAATTCCCTTAGAATCGATTTTTTAGAGATCGAAGAAATTGTCAATTTGTCAATGTTATCATGGCTGTATGATACAGAATCGTTGCCCTAGTCCGGCCTAGTACCCTTAAAAAATGTCAAGATTCGATTGTCAAACTATACGGCCAATGACGAGCGCTTATTTTGAAATTCGGAAGTGGATTTCATTCCGTTTTAAAATTCCTAGCTAGACGCTGTAAAATTTTGATGGTCTTCTTATCTTGGTGGAATTTTCCAAATTTTAGAAGAATTTTATAAATATTATATTGAGCAAGCAAGTGATTCTCCGATTAACAGCTGTTATTAAAAGGAATACATACTGTGTCACTGACCCGAATATACTGAAATGTCATAATAGGAAGTCTCGTCTTGTCATTTTTTCTCTGTTCTAAATTCGAAAGTAAATTAAGTACATAATTCAATGCCGTAATTGCTGTGTTTCGTCATCATTTTGCATATATTTGGATCGGCAAAGTCAGTTGAAAAACCGTTGCTCAGACAATTCTCTGGATACCTTAAGTTGTATGGACAAAATTTCAAAGTAGAGTTTTTGGCGATTTTCGATATTATTTGATCTAAATTGATTATTAATATCGTTTCTTTTTAACCTCATAGGTACTTGCTGCCGGCTCGAATGTGTGCGATAGCGTTCGTCGGTGGTAATTCAGCGAAACCTGTGTATATTAGTTGGTGTTCATGTCAATTTTAGGCTTTTGAGTAGGGTGTTTTTCGCATATATTGAGACGTTTTATATTGCACAACTTCAGGGTCCTTTGGTACGAGTAAAGAGACTCCAGTTATCAATCTCTGAGAGGTCCAAAGCTGTCTTGATTGTGGACTGGACCTAGCGGGCAATCCTGTGAGGAATTGCTACTCCCTACTACACTTCTCTACAGTCAGGTACCTTACTAACCACCAGGCGGCTGAAGGCTCGGAGATATAGATGGACTTCTATAGATATAAATAGATTCATATCATTTACACGGGTATACGAATCCCGTCCCACTCGTTATCGACCAGAACGACTCCAACCGAACCCCTTGGTCTTGGTTTTATTTAATTACTGCTTATGTAAAATTTAAATTATAAATTGTGTTAAATTTAAATTATAAATTTACTGTCCAACTGGTTGTTTTTATTTTATTGTCACCATTAGGCAGAAGGGGGAAATTATAAATTATTATTATATAGGCATACATGAGCAGGAAAAAAACACTAGTATTACAAGGTTATCATTATTTTGGACTTTAAATGCACACAGTGAGCGTTCAATTTCGATGGCACTCACCTGTTCTCATTACGGCGCTTTCGCCGAAGCAATCCGCCACTTTGCTCTATTGTGCTAGCTAAAGCCAAATATTATGTAGTGTTATCCTAAGTATTTCCTTGTCAGGCGTCGGCGTCTTAACTACGGAATACCGAACGTCAATGTTATTCCACCACCCTGTATCTCGTACACGGATTATGAAATACCTTAGCGAAGTTCGAGACATGAGTAAGGGCCGGCGCACAATACAGAACATTATTCACAGCCAAAATAAATTATAATGTTAATTATAGTGCTGTGTGGTGACGGCAGAGTAGAATACAATTGTCACCACCCCCAAATCTCTCCCGTGGGTGTCGTACAAGGCGACTAAGGATAAATCAGTGATGAGGAATGGGCAGCAGCGTTCCTCTTATACCATCTAGCTATGTACCTACTGCGACTTTTGTGCCCGATAAATGGCAATAGGTTCGCCACCCATTACATGGGGACCTAACATAACTGGCGCGACGTGAGTGCTAGTTCACCTCTGCCTACCCCTTCGGGGATATAGGCGTGATTTATGTATGTATGTATGTAAAACAAATTATCGTCTTTGATCCGTGTAAATAAGATTGAAAATGAAGTAACATACAGGAGAATGGTAGCGCGGGAACAGTCATCATCGTCCAGTCTTTTAATGTCCCCACCGCTTGGGCACATGTCTTTCCTCTGAATGGGAGAATATAGGGAGAATACCCACCACGCTGCGCTACCAGCGGGGATTGGTGGGTATTAACGACTGCAGATACAGCCGGGACCAACTGCTTAACGTACCTTCCGAAGCACGGAGGAACTAGAGTTAATACATTTTTGGTCACCATCCAATGACCAGCCTTAGCGAACATTGTTTAGTTTACGCAATCGGAGGCCAAGCGTGCTACGATAAAAAAGCTCAAGATATTATTCATATATTACATCAAAGCGATTCACAGAAAAGATTGCATGCATAGCGTTTTAATGTTGCAAGCCGACATCCGAACTATTTTTCAAGTGGCATCAAGTGAAGCTGGAGCGTTTTAAGATGCGTTTGTTTTATTGCAACACGCTGAATCTGACAGGCCTTCGCAAAGAGCTTCTGTCAAAGAGCAGCTTAGTATGTAGCAAATCACTTAGGCATTGAAGTACCTAACTTTTATTTTATTTCGTTATCTTCTTCTTCCTTGCTCTGTTACCAGGTCAGACGTCATCAAGCCATCCACTCCCTTTTCCATTACACCGGAAACAAGTGTTCCAATACATACTATTTAATTTCACGCGTGTGGTGACGGCAAAGCAGTATAATAAATAATAATAATAATAAATAAATATTTTTACACTTACACCTATCATCTAGCCCAAAGTAAGTAGCATAAGCACTTGTGTTATGGATACTAAGATGGCGGACATATTTTTAATATAATTATGTATATAAATGGTGAAAATATACTACATAAACATATACACAACCATGACTCAGGAACAGGATTTATGTGTATCACAAAATTTGCCCCTACCAGGATTCGAACCCGGGACCTCTTGGTCAATACCCAGCCAATCTGAGCATTCGACCAAGTCGGCCGTCGTATGCACACAGATATGATATATATCACACAGATATGATATATCTGTGTGATATGATATATCTGTCAGTAATTGAGTATGCACAATTTTACTAGATGGTATATCAGGCTGCTGCACATTATTCAACACCGTTTTCAAGACCATTGCTTGTATTCTGTTTTGCCGTGACCATACGGCTTAAATATGCTAGTCCACATTGTGAATTCCCTATCCACTCAGAAGCAAATTCCTATTGCAAAGCGTGTCACTTATTCATTCTCCTGCCTTGCTAGGAACGAAATAAAGTAGGCAAAAACAGATTACTATTTCTATGCTCTTTGTGGCTCTCCGGACGTCAGTTCATGCATTTTAATGAGTGCCTCGCATCGCCCGTATGCAAACATGCATCTGAATGCGATGGCCTCGCGCGCGTCGACAATTTTAAAGGTCTCCGCATACGTAACGAAAAAATATCCCGGACGGGACGGGGACGGGGCCTCTCTCGTACAAAACGCCCCGCGCACGTCCCGCCCGTGACATATGTCCTTGTATGACATGATGTTTCTGCAGCCCCGTCTACGTCCCGTCCGGGGAATTTTCTCGTTGCGTATGCTGAAACCTTTATTCCGAATGTTGTTTTTGCACCGGAAAACTATTTGTATTGATGTCAAAGAGTTTTGAATTATGGCAGAGGCGGCTTTGTTAACTGCAGGAGTCGTGGGAGCCGATTCCAGATTCGGCTCTTGTTGACAAGGGATAGAGTTCAAATTTGCGTGGGCTGAACGTAGTACCAACTCGATAATTTCAGTGATTTTTTTTTCTTTTCAGCTGTCGTAAATGTTGATTTTAGATTTTTTGGACTTAAAAATGTTTCTCAATTGACTTTGTGCTTTACTACAAACAAGTTAATGTTGATAATCGATTGAATAAATTTGACAGTTTTGGGTAGTCACATGAGAGCCGCCTACGGTACTATAGGTTGGGCGTTTGTCCAAAATCCCGCCTGATTAGGAACGATAAAAGAGGCCAAAGACTATGCACCATACACGCTCGCCTAGAAGATGCCTCTTCACTCTGTCCTTAAGGTTATCCAGATTAATACTACATACATACATCACGCCTATATCCTCGAAAGGGTAGGCAGAGGTGAATTAGCACCCACGTTTCGCCAATTATGTTAGGTCCCATGTAATAGGTGGCGAGCCTATTGCCATTTATCGGGCACAAAAGTCGCAGTACATTGCTAGGTGGTATAAGAGGAACGCTGCTGCCCATTCCTCATCACTGATTTATCCTTAGTCGCCTTGTACGACACCCACGGAGAGATTTGGGATGGTGACAATTATTGTATACTACTCTGCCGTCACCACACGGCTTGTGAGATTAATACTGATCATTTCCACTACTCAGCTGTTCGCATAACGTCGAATCTCGATAGCGCAGTGGCTTAGCGCGTCCGGCTTGCGATTGCGTAAACTAATCACTGTTCGCTAAGGTCGGCCATTGGATGGATGACCAAAAAGTTACTATCTCGAGTTCCTCCATGCTTCGGAATGCACGTTATGCCGATGTTGCCCGGCTGTATCTGTAGTCGTTAATAACCAAATCCGCACTGGCCAACATGGTGGGCTATCTATCTATGTGCCCTTGCCGTGGGAACATTAAAGGGCTGGTAATGATAATGACATCATTATTGTTCTGACATACACCACGTCTGTATAATAATGATCTAGTGTTTGGATACCTCTGAATATTGTCCACGCAATCTTTTGAGGGAAACCCTAGGACGGCATCTAATTAAAGCTTCCCTTCCTTCACAAAAGTTCTCCTGTTTCAGAAGCCATCCTTTTATCCTGTGTTTTCTGCCCCATGTACGGGTTACTTAAGGGCGGAGTTGCATTATGAAAAGCTCATTAGCGCTGTGTCAACCGGAGTTGTATAACTAGTTAAGTTTTCCAGGCATTACGAAGTTAATGATGCAAGCTATTCGACTTTCGGACGGGTCCCATTCTCATTTTGTAATCATTATTTTTCTTTGTGCTCAAGGAATAGGGGCGGGTTTAGTTCGCTGGCGATGTTAGAATGAGTCTATGATATGAGATCTCATGATGGAACAAGAGGAATGATTATTATTTTTTAAATCATCTTTTTATTCGTCTGGTAATAGTGGCATGTTCATTTTTATGCTAGACAGGGAAGCTCTTGCCCTTCATCTCACCTGATGGTAAGTGACGATAAGGGCTGAAGATGGAATCGATCTTCACCTGGAATCCCTAACCACGGAGGGGCTGGCTGCCTTATCAAAATAGTCGGAACACAATAATGCTGTTCACATTTTTATTAATTATTACGACAGATTTTTGATAACATGGTGGTAGCTAGCCAGGTGGACTTGAAAGAAGTCCTACCACCAACCAAACCGAGTACAAATTGTACCCCACTGGGGATCGAACCCGAGACCTCTGGATCTTAAATTTATCTCTCCATGCATATCCAATTCTAGAACTCTTCTAAGTCAAAATGACAAATTTCCAAAGACCTATTTCTATTACTGTGATTTCTGAAGTGACTATGACAGCAGATGGTTTGCTTTCAGTAATAGGGTATAAAATTGCTACCAAACTTTCACAAGGCGATTATTCTTCGATAAAACTCTCGCTGCGAGATGAAACTTTGCTTTTGACTCCTAAAACAGTATAGCTGGTAAAGTTTTTGATTCACTTTACACTTTTTCTTCTAAATTAACTTCTTTGACATGGGACTATTGCCTAATACGGAATACAATAGGATTTCACGCCTTAGACATTACGAAATAGAAATTTCTATGTTACATTGACATTTTTTAAGGCGAATTGAAGGAATCATTCAGACAAATCTGCTTTGTAACCTTCTTCTGTCTGCCCTTATCCCGCTGTAGGCGGGGTCGGCACAACATGTCTTCTTCTTCCACTCCTTTCTTCTTCTCCCACTTTGCTATTACTCTCCATGAGTGAGAGAGACGGGTCTGAAATCGGCATACATAATTCTGTTGATTTGACAAAAGCATTTATTATTAGATAATCTTTAAAGCATAGACCACCATAAAAGTATCCAATGTTTCATAGGAGATACTAACTCCGCTGTAATGTAACTAAAAACAAATATTTGCTACCGTCAAGCAATATATTTTTCTTTGTTTACAGATGCTTTGCCTGTCAACAACACACGCCACTCATCTTTTATAAGCACGTTCCAAGAATACACCCCTGTGTCATCCAAGTAAGTACAAATCTATGTCGTGTGCCCACACTTTAGAGTCCACTTTACGACACTCCACTTTGGGTCATCGTCGGTCCATTTCCATATCGCCAACATCTTAAAGTAGAGCAACAAATTGGATTTTCATCTTTAAATCCCGGCTCCATGATTTATTTTCCTTTGCACGGTTGCCGAAGTGAAATTTCGATTTTATGTCCAGGAACCTCCTGGGAAAAGCGGAGCAATTTTTAAGGCATTAAGCGCTATATTCGTGTGAAGGTATGCGCGGGGTTGTTTTAATATTATAATGAGTATGTGAATTGAAATAAAATAGGATGGGTCTGTGTGTGAAAGGTTTTGTATGAATTTAAAGGTGAAGTCTTCGCATACGCTTTTAAACGTAAAGTATCATCTAGTGGATATAATATTTGTTCTGCGAGCTCCTGTTTCCATTTGAGAATTAAATTCCTTTGAAATCTAGCTGCTGGGGAATCTTAATATAAATTGTCTTACTTTTTCAAGAGCGATTCCAAGTTATTGCAGGAAAAGAAATTTGGCTAAACATTTTAACAAATATTTAATTTAAAATCTAGGTCACTTTTGTGTTGTGATCTTTCGTAGATATTTCTGTTTCCTCTCTTTAGATCAAGGACAGCATAGAATTGAAGATTATAGTAAATGTTTGCCATTTACTTTCAAGGACAGAATTCGGTTTGAGGAGCTTTTGGGGTTTAGTTTTATCTTTTCTACAGATGCTGTAAAATTTATTTTTGGAGACCTTCAAGATTTTAAAGATTTCGTTGGCAATTGACACAAAATATTTTCTGTACATTTTTTGTACCAGATGTACAAGTTAGCGTACTCAATCTGCCACTATGTAAACTAAGCAACGTCTGCAAATGCCGGTCCTTGGATTGGTGGCTAAAAATATATCGTAGTACTTTTGGTTTCATGCTTATATGTCACCTCTTAAGACACCCATGGGATGTAAAACGGGTGGTGACAACAGTGTCTGCTCTGACTTAACTACAGGGTAATGCTATTATAATGCTTAAGCAAGAAACGCCGGAAATTTTCAAAAACAGCTCAACTCCTGGTATTAAAATACATACACAAACAAAGATATTCTTTCTTGCCTTTTTAAAACATCTTTCTATCCAAATAAATACTTGGTTTCATTGCTCTTTGAACAATTATTTTATTTCCTTGGCAACTTTTGAAATAAAACCACTTAAAGAAGTTAAGTTGCGAGTAGTTTGATGCTTAACGCTTATCAATGTTATTGTTATCTCGAGTACCATTAACTACTCTGTTGGCTCAGAAAGCTTGAAGCTTAGAGGTTTAACTTTTTTTAATAATTATGTTTAACCGAGTTTTCTAAGACTTAGGGCCTGTTTCACAATCGACAAGTAAGTTCTAAGTAGCTTACTTCGCAGATCATTTGACAGTTGTAATATGAAATATATGTCAATTGAACTGCAAAGTAAGCTACTTCGAGCTTACTTATCGATTGTGAAACAGGCCCTTAATGTTTACTAATCAATTAAAAATATATAAATATGATTTAAATAATAAAATTAATAAAACACACATACACAAATCTCGATTTTTATAATACCCCTGGGGTAAGTGAAGGCTGTCACATTCTATGTTCTTTTTATGTTCCCATGCCATCATTTGGGGAACTAAATATTCTTCTTGGGTAGCAGTAAATTCTGACTAATATTATTACTTTATACTGCCATTAATTGAGTTTCCGGATGAAATTGGTTCCTTTTAACCCAAGCCAATTTTCAGCATTTGTTTCTTTTCTAGAAAACTGCATAAAAATTATTCGTTAACAATAGAAGTCATGACACAAATCCGCACAGTGCAATTCCAAATGTCGACTGTACGTCCGATGGTCCTAAGTGGTCGGTAGCAGTGTCGCAACTATCGAGTGCCCTAATACTTTAAGCGGATTGGCCGTTCCGCCGCTAATAAGATTGAAAGAAGATGTGCAAATGTACGTTCAAGCACAACGGAATCCACTTAAATGTTTAAAAGAGGTTCGCTTGATGACAATGAGAGTATACAGACTTTATGTGGATAAGCTTTCAGGGCATAATCTTTGAAAATAAATTATTATGTGAGTTACTTCTTTAGTGTTTCCTGCAATCGGATAAAATCACATCATCATCATCTCCAGGCATTTAATGTCCCCACTGCTGAGGTACAGGTCTTGCCTATGGATGGAAGAATATAGGGAGAATGTGCCATAACCCACCACGCTGGCCCAGTGCGGATTGGTAGGATTTAACGCTTAAAGTGCCTTCCGAAGCACAGAGGAATTTGTGGCTCGGTCTGTGATTGCGTAAACTAAGCAATAGCTAAGGCTTTTTATAGATTCAATTGGATTGGATTATGAAATCTATTGAATGGGTGACCAAAAATATATTATCTCGTGTTTGACCGTCCTTCGGAAGGCACGTTAGGCCGTTAGTCCGGCTTGAGCTAGCGTAGTCGGTTATCTCTCTATATTCTTCCATCTATAGGGTAAACTTGTGCCCCAGCAGAAGGGACATTAAAGGACTGGTGATGTGATGCTACGAACACAAAAGACTCTCGGTCAGAACCACTGGTTCCAAATATGGCACGTTGTAACTTCAATCCCCTGTCAGATATTGCAACCGTAATACGTCAGTTTGTAGAAAGCTAATCCCTTGTCAGATTGGTTAATCTGTTATCAAATCTCATGTCAAGTAAATTGATTGGTTGTTTGTTGGAGAATCGAATGACTGTGGTCACTATTTATGTACCGATCGTATTTGCTGTTTGATTATTTATTAAGGGAGCATACGGGGAATCCGATATTGAAGCCGATGTTTGGAATCGATTAGCGTTTAGAGTAATTGTTCATCATTAGTCTATTGTTCGACACTGATGACTCAAAAGTTTACGTTATTTCTTACTACATAATAATAGCTTGAAACAGTAGCATTTTTAATGATTATTTCTCTTTTTTTTTACAGATTACGCCCCAGCCTATTTTATACAAAAGGTAAGCAAACTTAGACGGTAAATATATCTCCATCCCAAAGAATTTCATTCGAGAATCTATACAGCTATTGGTTGGCAGGCACTCTTCACCCGTCTTTCAACATAAAACCTGTACAATTTCCTCCGAATATCCTCGTAAGCAACAAAGGCTATAGAGGCAGTATTCTGTGCCCTTCCTGTTATATAACGTCACTATGTTAGCGTTGTACGTCAGATTTTAGTGCTAAAGCAATTTAATACCCACCATTCCGTGCCATTGTTGTGCTATGACAGATTTAATTATAACAATGTGTCGCATCCGAACCGCAGAGTCGTCGGGTGTTCACACCTCACGACACGATCGCGACCTTCCATTTTTATTTTTACATAGTGATCGCCCGCGGCTTCGCTCTCGTTAATGTTGGTTATTAAGTAGCCTATAGCGTACCTCGATAGATGGACTATACAACACAAAAATATTTTTTCAATTTGTGTCAGTAGATTCTGACATTAGCGCGTTCAACCAACCAACCAATAAACTCTTCAGCTTTATAATATAGGATAGATACGTATCTCGTTGATGCTGATGGAGCATTACTTTAGACGATATTAATTTTATTTACTTATTTAAAGCAACAAACAGACATTTACAATAAGTGTTAATATAACAATAGATCTGAAACTAACAACCTACGGTGCCTTTAAAGAGATTATATGGGTAAGACGGGTGGGAATTAAATACATATTGTCCCATTTATGATGTGTTGTGTTGAACAGGTAAAGGTTTATATTAGGATAAGATCATTAAAAAAATTCATTTCTGTAGTTCATTTTCATAAATAAATCACTCTTATTAATCCCCAAAGGGTAGGCAGTACTTTTCGCTAATTAAGTTAGATCATATGTAATAGCGGGCGAGCCTATTGCCATCTTACGGACACGTAAATCGCAGCTAGGTAATAAATAATAATAAATAAATATTTTTTTACACTCACGCCTATCATCTAGCTCAAAGTAGCCTAAATAATTGTGTTATGGATACTAGATGACGGACATATTTTTAATATAACTATGTATATAAATGTTGAAAATATACTACATAAACATCTACACAACCATGCCTCGGAAACAAACATTTGTGGTCATCACAAAGTTTGCCCCTACCAGGATTCGAACCCGGGATCTCCGGCCAAGCAATCGACTCAGCAATCGACCAAGCATTCGACCAAGGCAACCGTCAAAGGTGGTTAGATACATTATAAATGCTGCTGCCCATTACTGATCCCTGACTTAACCCTTACGCCGTTAGTACACCAACGCATTCGCATGCGAACGAACAGCAAAGACAAGGACGCAACTATTTCATCTCGCTATTAACAGAGCGAGATATAATACTCGGTGTTTCGGATTCACATGCGAATGCGTTGGTGTACTAACGCCGTTAGTCCTCGATAACAATTGTCAGTCAATACAACAATACAATTTTCAGTCAGTCAAAACAAAAGTGTATTCTACTCTTCCGCCAGCACACGGCAAATGATACCTATGAAATATCGTGTGGTGTAAACGCCACTCCATCACGTTATATCAGCGAATTTACGCGAACTGACAAGCTAACCAGCGTAAATTAAGGTGGGTTTTGAAGTGTGACAGTGGCACTGGCTTAGATAATTTAGACTTTGTATGAGTGGCAGGTCTAATGAAGATCGGATCCATAATAATACAAAATTCATAAATATATGCCACGATACTATTATGTCCAACCATCACCCTGGTTGCTAGTTCACCTCTGCCTACTCCTTCGGGGGAGACGTGATTTATGTATGTATGTATCATCCTGGTCTTATCCTATTCATTCTACTCTTCTGTATTAAATTCTTACAGCTGTGTCGTCAATTTAAATAAATAATCTTAAATATTTTAATAAAAATAGCAAATCTTACACCGCTATTCACAGCCCTTCATTCCGACCCATACATGACGACAGGTTAAATTATTTTTCATCCCCCCATCTCGGAAAAAGCGTTTTTGCTCTTCGATATCTGAGTGCAAAAGCCGTTTTTATCCTCTAGAGGATAAAGTAAATTTGAATTTAGAACATCGTGTGCAAGGAGTTTGTAAATTCAAAACATCAACCTATTTATTTCTACCTCCATGGTACCGAAATTATCATGCAACCTATTTTAATTTGTTAAAAACTCAGACTCGGAACCTTCTTGGTGTACTTTTTATGTAATTTGCTTTGCGCGCGCCATTTTCTTTTCACGTCATCTTGGAGTTCCGAAGCGGTCAATCAGCTTGGCGTCAATCTTGCTTTAAAAATTTTGATAGTCTACAACGCTTGCTTGATGCTTGAGTCAAGCATTTAAAAGCTTTTTAGGTCTCTTTGATTTGTTTGACCTAGCAACAACGGAACAAAAAGGGTGAATGTTATGGGTGTGTCTGGGTGGAAGGTTGGGTGTTGTGGTGATGTATGGGTGTATACTGTGGGTATGTTTGGGTGGATGGGTGTGTGTCTGGGTGGATGGGTGGGTTTTATGGATGTGTCTGAGTGGATGTTCTGGGTGGTTTTGGGTGGGTGTTGATGGTGTGTTTAGGTTGATGGGTGAGTGTTGTGGAAGTTTCTGGGTGAAAACACAAACTGTTCTGATTATATTTTTTATTTGTATTTTACCATTTCCTCGTTGGGGGATGAAAAGTTACGTGATTTTCGTGTTGCATACGAGCGTGCAAAGTAACTTTTTCACCTTGTGCTCTTTTGTTTCACTCGCTAACGCTCAGGATTCTAATTATTTAATCACTCGCTAACGCTTAGGATTCCAATTTTAGAATCCTTCGCTAGCTCGGTCATCAAAATTGAGCACGCGCTTAAAAAGTAACTTTGCACTCACGTATAACAAATAACTATTAAGTGTAAATTTGTCAAATTACATGAATATAATAATTTTGTGAGAATTTGTGTAAATTAATTCCCACTTTTGTGAAACACCACCTTTGAATTTGAATCGCTTCAAACTTAAAGGATTCTACATACTCAAAGGACTGAGGGTAATTTATTATAGTCATGTGAAACCACTCTGGTTTTGTGAAATTAAGACTAAATAGCTCAAGTGTTTTACCACGCTAGGTAGTGATCAAGGTACATGTCATGTCATTATCATCATCATCACCAGTCCTTTAATGTCTCCACTGCTGGGGCATGGGCCTTCCCTATGGATGGAAGAATATAGTGAGAATGGGCCATAACCCACTACGCTAGCCCAATACGGATTGGTGGGTATTAACGACTGCAGATGCAGCCGGGACCAACGACATAACGTGCCTTCCGAAGCACGGAGGAACTCGAGATAATATATTTTAGGTCACCCATCCAATGACCGGCCATAGCAAACATTGCTTTATATACGCAAACACAGGCCAAGCGCGCTAAGCTACTGCACCATCGAGCTTCTCATTTTGAGCTTTGTATTTTTATTCTATCAAAGATATTGCTTGTGCCTCAGAAGTTATTTTTTTATGTTAGATAGGGAAGCTCTTAGGGCCGATTTCACCGCAGAAATTAAACGCGATCAGTTGAAGTTGAACTCGTTTTATGCTCTAAACCGAGTTCCGCTACCAAGTTTGCATTAATCAAAACCAAGTATATATTAAACACAGTTTCTATGAGAGACGGTGAAATCGGTCCTTAGTCTTCAACTCTTCATCTCACCTGGGAGTAAGTTACGATAAGGGCCGAAGATGGAATAAAACTTCACCTGGAACCCTCAACCACAGAGGGGCTGGCTATCTTATCACAATTGCGGGAACACAATAATGCCGTTAACATTATAATTATGGCGACAGATTTTAGATAAGATGGTGGTAGCTAGCCAGGCGGTCTGGAAACAAGTCCTACCACCAACCAAATGCTTTGAAAGATCTAGCTTCAAAGCAATTTAGTTCATATCGCCTGAGCTCTGCCAATCATTACAAACTCCGCTCACGGGAATGGATTGAAACAAATTCGATTACCGATTCGATTAATTCTGATTTAGGGTTAATTGCTCTTTAGATGTAAATTGAAATTTGAACGGATTCTCTATTTGAGTGTTGGTTCGAATCTTTTGTTTAAGTAACAGTTATAGAGTTATTAATAACGGTAACACTCTAACCATCATTAATTTTATTTGAGTAAGACAGACGAGGGTGCTAGTTCACCTCTGCCTACCCCTTCGGGGATATCAGCGTAATTTATGCATGTATGTATGTAGACGAGGGTTGATGTCAGATAGGCGGCCGGCTAAAGCCTAAGCCAAAAATTTGAGCAGTATGGATTGGAATGTTGTAATCCCAATCACTCCATCTGTTCATCGTTTTCTCGACTTTGTCCTTTACGTATCTTTTCTATACATTTATTCATCACTAGCACCTTTCCGGTGAGAGGTGATAATGAATCAAATTAAAGGGAGTGGATGGCAGATGACTCATAGATGACCGCTTAGAATGGGCATCATAAGAAAACTCAGTCACCCATCCCATAGGGCAATTTATTAGTCTATGATCGGTTTCTACTGCTGGTCCATAAAATAACTACAAGAATAAAATAAATTATTTACAGAGCATGTAAATGCAAATCTCAAGTGTCATTGGGCAGAGCAGGGCAGGCGTTTTAAGGGGATACAGCTATTGACCACTGCTGAGAATACATGTATAGGTTCTTAAGTAACGGTCACTTGTCGTCACGCCCCCCACAAGGTGGACCGACGGTCTGGTTAAGGTGGGAGTGAGCTTCTGGATGCGAGCCGCTGTAAATGACCGGGAGCAAAAATGTTTTCATCGTGCAGTCGCGACATTTGTAAGTCTATGTGTTATCCATAAACGGAAGGATGACGCCGCAACCGCCGGCCGCCCAAAAATTATAGAGTAATTAATATTCGAGAGGTGAATTAAATTAATATTGATTCGATTTTTATTTTAACATTATATAAATGTTAGAAAAATTAGTACAAAGATTTTGGGGTTAGAAAAAGAATTTCGAAAAATTATAATCTTGAGGCGGGAATCGAACCCGCGTCCGCTGCTATCCGGGCAGGTGCCTGACCGCTCGGCCACCCAAGACAGTGTCTTGGCGGGGTTCGATTCCCGCCTCAAGATCATAATTTTTCAAAATTCTTTTTCTAACCCCAAAATCTTTGTACAAATTAATATTTATTTTTGTATGAAAGTAATTTCTATCGAATTATCAAAAGTCTTAGAACAAAAGTTCGTGTTTATGTCGTTCAATTTGCCAAAGATAAGAACTTCGTGTTCCAATAACAGCAATAACTGCCGAAGATTCAAAATATTCAATTACGGCGGGTCCCAAGCCAATAATCGATCAACAGTTGCAGATAGACGTACATACTACAGTTAAGTTGCTTAGCAACTTCTGTTATTTATTATTGTCATTTAACAAAAAACAAACTTGAGTAAGCTTACTTTTAACTGTAGATAGAATATTGGGACCCGCCGTTAAATAACGAATTGCAGATACCCAATCCATATAGCGAGTTATTATGGGAGCTACCGCCGCTGCCAACGTACATACCGTACATACGTTCGCTTGCAATGCGAAGCCATTAGCCCAAACTGAGGGATTACCATCCAAATCTGGCGGTGCAGCGCGCTGAGACCCAAATTTATTGGCGCAGCCACGCTTTACTTCCTATCTTAGGGCCCATTACACCGCAGAATTAAACGCGATCAGTTGTAGTTGAACTCGGTTTATGCTCTAAACTGAGTTCCGCTACATAGTTTGCATTAATCAAAACCAAGTTTTATTAAACTCAGTTTCTATGAGAGAATCTTCATCCTCGGTGTATATGCACCTACAGATTTAGGTTCGAGTAGGTCCAAAACAGACCTTACAAGTCAGGAGGAGTTCTGGGATAGCATGAGAGATTGCCTGAAACAGTGCAAGGAGAATGAGAGAATTATAATGTTAGGTGATTTTAACGGATGGGTAGGAATAAAGCGAGATGGATATGAAAAGGTATTAGGTAAATTTGGGGATGAAAGAGTTAATGAGAATGGGAAAAGCTTGTTAGATGTGTGTTTGGAATGGAACCTCTTAGTGACAAATACGATGTTTGCCCACAAGAGGATCCATATGTATACAAGAGAGGATGAATACTCGAAAAGTATGATTGATTTTGTGATTGTGGATGAAAGATTGAGAAGCAAGGTTCAGGATACAAGGGTGTTCCGAGGTAGCGGTCTTTACTCAGACCACTTCCTGGTAGTTAGCCGAATAAGTGGTCTGTTTAAACGATGGCGGCACCGTACCACGGCCCCTATAAGTATCCTGGAAAGGATAAAAGTAGAAAATTTGCAAGAGGTGCATGAGGAATATGTGCGAAAGTTGAATGAAAGGTTAATTGAATCTGACGTAGATTCAGTAGCTGAGATAGAAGACATATGGAAGGTTTTTAAAGATGACGTTGTAAATGTAGCTACTGAAGTATGCGGTGTGGCGAAAAGAGGGAAAGGAAAGAGACAGAAGAGTGAATGGATGGATGGAGAAGTACAGAAGGTAGCGAAAGATAAGAAGAAAGCTTGGCAAGATTGGTTAGCAAAGAGAGCTGACCAAAGGATATGTAAGGTGACAATGGCGGATGTAGACGAAGCGAAAAAGAAATATAAAAGATTGAATTTGTTAGTGAAGAGTGTAGTGAATAGAAAGAAAGATGAACGAAAAGATGAGTTTGATAGAAAAATCTCTGACAATTTCCAAAATAACATTAAAGTTTTTTGGAAATCTGTACGGACAGCTCGAGGAAAGAGCGCAAACTCGGAGTTGATACGAGTCAGAGACAAGGATGGAAGTGTTTTGAATGGCGAAGAAAGAGTGCTGAATAGGTGGAAGGAATATTTCGAGAGTTTATTTGAAAGGTCAGATGATATAGTCCAGTCCCAGGCTAATCATGTGGAAGAAAATTTGAATGAGAATGAAATAAGTATGCATGAGATTGTGCAAACATTGAAAGGTATGAGAGCAGGAAAGGCAGCAGGGTGTGATAGGATATCGGTTGAGATGCTGAGGGCTGGTGAGGGTACCATTGCTAAGCAGCTGCACCGCCTTTTGAACCTTTGTTGGGTAAGTGGCCAAGTACCAAAAGACTGGCGTAAAGCTGTCATTGTGCCACTATACAAGGGTAAAGGGTCGCAGCTGGAATGCAAAAATTACCGTGGTATTAGCCTTCTCAGTGTTGTCGGCAAATTGTATGCAAAGATTCTGATTGAAAGGATTATGAAAGAGACTAATGATAGAATATGGGACGTGTAAGCAGGATTTCGGAAGGGAATGGGATGTACGGATCAAGTCTTTTCTCTACGATGCATTACTCAGAAATCTCTGGCTAAAAGCCAACGAGTATATTGCGCTTTCGTAGACTTAGAAAAGGCTTATGACCGAGTGGTGAGGAATGAACTGTGGTCGATTTTGTCGATGTATGGGGTGAACAGCAGTCTGATACAGGCGTTGAAATCTCTTTATGAGGATTCGAACGCTTGTGTTAGGATAAATGGCGCATACACAGAGTCGTTTCGCATCGGTACAGGTGTGAGACAAGGATGTGTAGCGTCACCATGGCTGTTCAACTTATACATGGATAATTGTCTGACGAGACTAAAAGAATTTGATTGTGGATTACGAATGAACGAGTTACTTATCAAATGTCTGCTGTACGCTGATGACCAGGTTATATTAGCATCATCAGAAACAGATTTGCAGGAGATGGTAACAGTTATGCATGAAGCTTTGACAGAGAAAGGTATGAAAGTAAATGTAAGCAAGACAAAGGTTATGGTTTTTGAAAGGGATGAACAAATGACGAAGTGTGAAATTAAGATTGCGGGTGAGAATGTTGAACAAGTGAAAGAGTTTGTATATTTAGGATCTGTATTTACGAGAGATGGAAAGTGTGATAGTGATATTGAAAAGCGGGTGAAAGCTGGGAATATGGTAAACGGGGCTTTGCACACTTTTATGAACAGCCAAAGCGTGTCCAGAAAGGCTCGTATGGCTGTTCATAACGGAGTGCTGGTTCCGACATTAATGTATGGAAGCGAAAGTTGGGTATGGGAGAAGAAGCATGAAAGTAGAATAAATGCAGTAGAAATGAGAGCGTTGAGGAGCATGGCTGGAGTAAGGCTGAGCGACCGATTGTATAACAGTGTGATAAGAGAAAGGTGTGGTTTGAAAGAAGATGTAATGACAAGGATTGAGAAAGGGATGCTCGCATGGTTTGGTCACGTCGAAAGAATGGATGAAAGGAGAATGACAAAAAGGATTTACATGGCGAAAGTGAATGGAGAAATGGCAAGGGGAAGGCCTAGGCGGATCTTTCATAATCAAATTGAAAGTCTATTGAAAAAGGGCCAGGTCAAGAGTACCCGAAACCGACGGGCATGCATGAAGAGATTGATGAGATTGGATGAAGCGAAAGAAGTATGTAAGGATCGTAGCAAGTGGAAGGAAGTGATCTCTGCCTATCCCTGTGGGAGAAGGGCGTGACGTATGTATGTATGTATGTCTATGAGAGACGGTGAAATCGGCCCTTAGTTCTGTGTTACGGTTTTTTCTGTTTTTGTTCACATTGAAATTAATCGTGACTTGTTTTTCTTTTTAGAATGCAATACTGCACATTTATTATATTTTGGTCACATATTATATGGGACGGGGAAGACCTGGGCGGATATTTCAAAATCAAATTGAAAGTCTATATAAAAGCGCTAGGTCATGAGTAACGAAACCGACGGGCATGTATGAAGACATTAATGAGATTGAATGAAGCGATATAAGCATGTAAGGATCGTAGCAAGGGAAAAGAAGTGATTTGACGGCCGCCTTGGTCGAATGCTCAGATCGCTGGGTATTGGCCAAGAGGTCCCGGGTTCGAATCCTGGTAGGGGCAAACTTTGTGATGACCATAAATGTTTGTTCCCGAGTCATGGTTGTGTAAATGTTTATGTAGTATATTTTCAACATTTATATACATAATTATATTAAAAATATGTCCGTCATCTAGTATCCATAACACAAGTGCTTAGGCTACTTACTTTGGGCTAGATGGTAGGTGTGAGTGTAAAAACAAAATATCTCTGCCTATCTCTGTGGAAGAAAGGCGTAACATTTTATTTTCACAATTTTAGGAAAACTTACAGCGAGGTATAGTTCTTTGGTATAAGATGAGCTTTGCATTTGTGTGAATGCATACGGATAGTGTAAAGTGAGATGTGGCCAGCCACCGCAGCACGAGACGTGTACAAAATCTCTTTGGGGAAAAGAAAATATTTTCCTCTCGCTCTAACTCCCACTAAATCCCGAGACAAGAAACTGTCAAGTGGTGGAGAGAGATTTGTCCACATCCCGTGCTAGGCCTACTGCTCGGTGCGTCCGTCAACTGACAATACTCTGCCTCGAACTTTCCTTTGTACCACTAGAAGCTACGTATATTTATAATATTTCGCTGTTTTAATTAGGTATTAGTGAAATTTTTAATCCCATTGAAAATATATATAGGGAGATATTCTCCCTATATTCTTCCATCTATAGGGAAGGCCCGTGCCCCAGCAGTGGGGACATTAAAGGGCTGGTGATGATGATGATGATGAAAATATATGGGCAATGATTGTGACCATGCAATAAAAGAAGAAAAAGCATTTCATGGTCGCGACGCCGCTATTGATGGTTTTACGAAAGGCTACATCATCGCACAAGCTAGAAGATAGTGAAGATTCAATGACCGTTGTAGAAGAGTTATAATATTTTTTTTAATAAGTTAAAGACTTAAATAGTGTTTTACCAGATTGCGGTGAAGCCGGAGAAGAAGCCGGTATGTCCGTTCCTATATACGCTCGTAGATACTCAATAAATTGCTTTCTAAAAAAAATGATAATTATTTTCTTTTAAAATATCTTATATTTTTTTTTTCACTAAACCTTCTTTTGCGATCGCTTACAGAAATGCAAAGCTCATCTTATGCCAAAAGAACTATACATACTTTAACAAAAAAATGTAACAGTATATTGTAAATAACCTATTGGGACCTAACATAATTGGCGAAACGTGGGTGCTAGTTCACCTCTGCCTACCCCTTCGGGGATATAGGCGTGATTTATGCATGTATGTATGTATGTATATTGTAAATATAAAGGTCTGAAGGCTAGTTAAACATACATACATACATAAATCACGCCCACATCCCCGAAGGGGTAGGCAGAGGTGAACTAGCACCCACGTTTCGCCAATTATGTCAGGTCCCATGTAATAGGTGGCGAGCCTATCGCCATTTATCGGGCACAAAAGTCGCGTACATTGCTAGGTGGTATAAGAGGAACGCTGCTGCCCATTCCTCATGATTGATTTATCCTTAGTCGCCTTGTACGACACCCACGGGAGAGATTTGGGTTGGTGACAATTGTATTCTACTCTGCCGTCACCACACGGCCATTTAAAAGTTTCCACTTATAGGTATAATTAAAGTAAAATATAATATACATACATTGTATGTATGTATACAGGGTTAATTTTAAAGTTCTAGTAACCTCGCATGACAGAAGTTGCTAAGCAACTAAACTGTAGTACGTCTATCAATGTTGATAGAATATTGGGACCCGCCGTAAATGAACATTTTGAATCTTCGGCAGTTACTGCTGTAGTTATACTGTGAAGTGGAATACGAAGTTCTTGTCTTTGGTAAATTTAACGTGATTCAGATAAGTTTTGTGGCGTTCTAATAATTTCTCAGATTGCACCGGATTTCTCAGATTTGTAGTCCACAAAGTCGTCAATTGAAAAATATTACAGAATGCGGCTTTAAACTAGACTTAACTTAAGGCTGAGAAAACAGTTATTTAGTTAATAGACTAAACAATCGACTAAACAAACTAGTTATCGAAACAGATTTGGCCAGAGAGATCAGAGATTAAATTTTGATCGAAACATTGATACAAATAAAAAGGAAATACCGATGTGTTTTTTTAAATAATTATTGTACTAACACGGGCACTTATGTGACCTCTCTTTATTTATCATGATTTTTCTCATTAGATAATGTTCAAATAAAAATCAAAATAAGAACTATAATTAGAAATTAGAACGATAATTAGAAATTTTTTGAATTAACGTTTGGTCGAAAACGCTACTGCGACACGCTCGCTATGCTCGCTCGACACGCTCTGCTCGCTTGGCTCTCGTATTCCTTGCCTGCCACATGTAATCTAACCTAAACCTAAAATTAAACGAAATGCAACAATACCACAGAACATTTTAATTTTTGCAATGTTCAAATCTTGCGCATGGAAAATTTGAAAGCCTTCGTAGTTGGTTGGCATTCAGAACGTTTGACTTTTGGAAGTACCTTCGCCAGAGTAACTTAGTTCTTGTTGCTTAAACAATAAGGTGCTATTGCCTAGTTCCCAGAGCAGAATTCTGAGCGTGCTACTAAATTCTGCAGCTATTAAATTCGGCAGTTGACTTTGCATTCCTAATGTGCATTGTTAGCTAAGAGGATTTATAGAACAAACTAATTGCTAAAAGCTTTTCTTAGCTATGAGGATTTTTTCAACACAATTGCTCGTAAATTGGCTCTTATTACACCGTTTTAAGGTCCATAATGCAGCATATTATGCACAATTTCCAATTGTGTTGAAAAACGTTGTATACAACTCGTATGCATTGATCATTACATACTCAGCTTCCTTAACGCGCTCACCTGCGGCTCGCGCTTGCAATAATGCCTCGTATGTAATGACCAACGTAGCATACTCGTAGCATAATATACTATTATAGCATTTTTTACATGTTTCAATTTATTATTATTTATGATTTTTAATTGAACATTAACATATGTAAATGTTAGAAATAAATTTACAAAGAAAACTAAAACAGGCCTCATAAGAAGGCTCAAAGTCACTTAGAGCAATGAAGAGGGCTGTGCTCGGTTTTTCCCTGCGTGATCTTATCAGAAATGATGAGATCCACAGGAGAACCAATTAAGGTAAGTCGCGTACCTACCTTAATTGGCAATGGGCAGGGAATATTGCGAGGGGGACTGACGCCTGTTGGGGCGGAAAGGTCCGCCCCAACAGCCGTCAACAGCCGTCGAATTGCGGCCACGCACCGGTAGACGCAGCGTTGGTAGCCCTACAAGGCGGACCGACTATCTAGTGAAGGTCGCGGGAAATCGCTGGATGGGGGCAGCGCAGTTTGAAGATCCTTAGAGGAGGCCTATGCCCAACAGTGGGCATCTCTCGACTGACTAACTGAGGCGAGATGCATGCATGCAAGCTCTCGATCCAAAGACGCTCTATGTCGAAAATGCTACAGACAAATATCACGAGAAGCAAATAATAAGCAATAAATTCGGGGCTCAAGCCCGCCTCTGAACGCCAGATTCCGTAATCCCAGCCGGCTAATGGCTTTATGTACAAATGTGGCCAGTATAAATTGGGCACGTCTACTGCTTATTTGTTGCTTGTCATATTTTGTTCTGATTTGGGCGTTGCGTTTGTCGAATCAAATCTGTTTTTGGCGTTCGCTTGTCGGAATAAGGACACGCATAAAATGTATTGCGCCTTTTTATTCCAGGAGCTGGGTAGGCAAATGAGTATATTATTATACCCACATTTTTCATTGGGGTTAAAGTATCAAATTGCCGTTGCGTATGGAGAATTTAGCGAAAATTAATTTTTTCATACAAACATATTTGCGAATTTTTACATACATACATACATACATAATTCACGCCTATATCCCCGAAAGGGTAGGCAGAGGTGAACTAGCACCCACGCTTCGCCAATTATGCTAGGTCCCATGTAAAAGGTGGCGAGCCTGTTGCCATTTATCGGGCATAAAAGTCGCAGTACTATTGCTAGATGGTATAAGAGGAACGCTGCTGTCCATTCTCGTCACTGATTTATCCTTAGTCGCCTAGTACGACACCTACGGGAGAGACTTGGAATGGTGACAATTGTATTCTACTCTGCCGTCACCACAAGGCGTTATATAATTTTGTGGGTATATTTAGACAACATTAAGCTATAGGATACCTAGAATACCGAGAGATTTTTTTTATAACGGAGGCAGACTGGTGTCCGTTGCCGTGCATCTGAGTGGTACTTAGGACGAGCTGTTTTTGAAGATTTATTGGTAGTGAAAGAAATAAAAATAAGATAAAATTCCTTCCTTCCTTTATACAATTTAAGTCCTTGAAATGAAGTTTAAAATAAAAAAAAATAATGGACATAACTATTGTTTTAAAGGAATTATACACTACTACTAAATAATGAAGGAACATCGGCAATTTCATACTTTAACCCCTATTATTAGGTAATAGGGAGCGAGCCCATTGCCGTCTATCGGGCATGTAAATCGCACTACATTGATAGATAGCATAAGAAGAACGCTGCAGTCCATTACTCTTTGCTGTCTTTACCCTCAGAATACAATAACAAACATTTATTTGTATAATTATTGTAATTATTTGTATAGAATACAATTGTCACCACCCCCATCCCTCCCGTGGGTGTCGTACAAGGCGACTAAGGGTAAAGACAGCAATGAGTAATGGGCAGCAGCATTCCTCTTGTACCATCTAGCAATATACTGCGATTGATGTGCCCGATAGATGGCAATAGACTCGCCACCTGTTACATGGGACCTGGCTAAATTGGCGATAAGTGGGTGTTAATTCACCTCTGCCTACCCCTTAGGGAATATAGGCGTGATTTATGTATGTATGTATGTATTTGTATAATTCAAAACTGTTTCATCCTTAGTCGACTTGTACACGGCTTAGCTTAAGCTACTGCAAGTCTAGCGCGTAATGCACCGTCGAGACT
This sequence comes from Cataclysta lemnata, assembly GCA_963931975.1. Taxonomy (NCBI): domain Eukaryota; kingdom Metazoa; phylum Arthropoda; class Insecta; order Lepidoptera; family Crambidae; genus Cataclysta; species Cataclysta lemnata. Next base: position 2,277,329 of record OZ008362.1, on the reverse strand, counting down.
AAACAACTGCTCTAGACTAAATAACTCCTGTTGATTTTCAGCCTTAACGAAGTGCATGATCGATTGGCAACATTAGAGCTTCACCTGGTACACAGAGAGGCTATCTTATCATAAGTTGTCGGAACACAATAATGCTGTTAAGATTATTATTATGGCGACACATTTTGATAAGACGGTGACAGCTAGCCAGGCGATTTCAAAAAAGTCCTACCAGCAACCAAACCGAGTACAAATTTGTACTCCATTGGCGATCGAACCTGGGAACTTTGGGATCTGATTCCGGTGGGAGAACCACTTGAGGCGGTTGGGTCTAAGCCTCTCCCAATGATCTCCAATGCGATTGGTCCAGCGATATCCACATCTAGCGGTTTCCCGTGACCTTGACCTTGACCAGATCGTCGGTCCACCTTGTGGGGGCTTACCAACGCTGCGTTTCCCGGCTGTCATTCGAGGACTTTCCACCCAGCAACATTATGCCACATTAGGAAACCTGACCCGCTTTACACACTAATCTTCCTTGCGTCGTATTAGATGGCGAGTCGGATATGACGAACGACAGAAGAAAATGGAAAAAGAGGAAATACAGCGCCGACCCCAAATAGGATGGGATAAGGGCAGGGCGATGATGATACCGCTCATTTACAATTTACATTGTTCTTGCAATGTCATAGTCATAACTCGTTGACAATTATTATTATTAAGGATTTCTTTACAGCCTACTTGCGTGCCATTTTGTTAGCGGGGCGTTGGGCTCTGGCGCGTTTAGTATCAACTTTGGTATTAAACGCGTTGGGGTCAGCCAGCGCTTCGGCTTGGGATGTGGGTGCGTTGTGGAGACATATCGTTATGGACTGAGGCATGCTGCGCACTCCCCTATCTTCTCTTGGACACACGGGTTTTCGATTTCTAGCGTCTTGACGATTCATAGGTGTAATCATATCAGGGGCTAGACAAAGTAACATACCGACAAAGATAACGAAGTTCGATAAAGCAAAATGTATGGAATTTGAAGTATGTCGTCGTGGAATCACGTGACCAAAATCGTCTTCGTAAGTTCCTAGTAATGTTGGTAGCGCAAACTAGGACGCTGTAGATACCAAAGTAATATGGCCAATCGTGACGAACTTCGACACGTTATCTTTATGAAACGATTGCCACTTGGCTACGGGCCCAAATAAGAATAAACGAATTTTGACTTCGACTTTGCTCCCACCACAGTAAAAGGTCTCTTTCCCCAGCAATCCCCTCCGAAACCTCAGCACCTTCCGAGCTTAAAACAGATAAATTCCGACTTCCCCTCTCACCAAATTAATTTACAATGGCTTACGAAATAAATTAATTTGCCGATTGAGAAAAGAACAAGGCGTATGCTTGCCTCGGGCCTTCTCGAGACCGCTGTTTGTACTCGAGATCTCAGAGGCTTAAGTTGTCTTGTCTGATTTGATTCCCTCAAATGGGCGCTGAGTTCTCTTGTTATGTTAAACTGTTGTATTTTTGTTGTGCTCGGTCGGTCTCGTTTATTGTGTTCGTTATTGTCGGTGTAGCAAAAGGTTCATACCAAAAGGGGGTAGGTATAAGCACAGTATAGAACAGTAGTTTATCTGCGGCCTCTCGGCGAGTTATCAGACTTCTCTGCGTTGACGCTAGGGTTGTAACTATGGTTGTAACTAAAGCGGCAGTTTATGATGAGAGCGGCGAGTGAATGTGCAATCACCTTGTACACGCGCGATCACACCGAACCCTTATGCCCCCGTATTTTATGTCAATGTGTGCGTCACAGCGCCTACACGGCGCCCAGTACGAAAGCACACATTCTAACGGGCAGCGGCCAGTTTGTATGAAGACGTATTACTGTTTATCTCGTGATATTAGGCAGGAAGCCGCTTGTAAAATCTGGGCCAATACCTTGAGCGGTATCCACTGGATCACTATCTGCCTTCATGTCAACACTGTCCCAATCGAATTTGACGATAAATCGATATGCATAGATGCGGAAACATACTCCAGATAGATGATAAACGATCCCATAGTTTAAACACTCTGTTGAGTAAAAACGGCTTTCCCGGTCACCCATCCGATTGCCCCCTTTTTAAGAGCCCTCTCTGTAAGCCGTCAATCGACCATCGATTTATTAACTTTCTTTGTTATTTGAACATCATAAAATGTTACAATATGACACTTAAACAATGTCCTGGCAGCATTGACCTCTATTTTACACAAGTACGCTGGACTGCCCCTCGAGTGGCAAGGGTACTAAATTTACCGTTTGTTGCTTGTATTTGACATTACAAATGCATCTCTAATATTAGTACCGTAGATGTTCACCTTCGTACACCAGTGCCATTAGCGCCAAGATAGCGATAATCAAATGGGATTCATTTTTTTGGATGACAACCTTCAGTCCAGCGTACTTGTATAATACAAGTCAGTGCCTGGCATTTCTCTTTGGACTTTTAATCGTTCTCTTAATTTGGAAAAATAAACAAAAATTCACACTGTTATATGGACGGTGCAGACATAAGCCTTGGTTGTTTCTTCCTAGGCCTATCCCTAGTTGAAATTCTTATCACGAGCCGCCAAAACAACGAAGTCCTGACCTTTAACCCTTAAGCAATATTATGCACAAGATCTCCACCGTCGGAAACAGACAAAGTGAATTACACGGATCTGATTAGGGGAGTGTGTCTAAATACACGTCCTTACAACCCAGCCCTGTAACTCAAACAAACGTGCGGCGGACATCTCATAAATATTCAAGCTGTGCCCCCTCTTCACTGAACCGCCTGTACTGACAGAATAGCTAACACGCTATACGGAGCCAGACATGTATTATGCAACGCAGCGAACCTTTGCCGAATTAGCGCCGACACGTGGTTTTAATTCAATCAAGATGTGGAAGCGGTGAGATTTTTCTTGTTCTTATTTTCAATATTTGATGACCTGTTTGGTGGCTGGCTATCGGCCCAGAAGTCCTGGGTTTGGATCCTGGTAATGGCAAATGGTTCTGATGAACACAGATATTTGTTTTCCAGGTAGGGTTGCTGATATACGTATGATAGATATTATAAATACTTATTTATATATATTTAATATGTCTAGTAAAATTTATTTATCATCTAGCATCCATAACACAAGTGCTCATGCTGCTTTCTTTGAACCACATAATAATTATATTATTATAGGTGTGTTCAAATATTAAATGTAAGGTATGAACGTAGAAACAGAGGAGTTCCAAAGAGAGATGGATGGATTGTGTAAAGGAGGATACAACAGCGAGAGGAGTTGATGAGAAATTGCTGAAGGAGTGGAAGAAGAAAACCTGATGTGCCAACCCCGTCTAGAGCGGGATAAGAACAGGTAAAAGAACTATTCGATTTTTAATTTTAACATTAAATAAATGTTAGAAAAATTAGTACAAAGATTTTGGTAGTTAGAAAAAGAATTTCGAAAAATTATGATCTTGAGGCGGGAATCGAACCCCCGTCCGCTGCTATCCGGGCAGGTGCCTGACCGCTCGGCCACCCAAGAAGTGTGTCAAAAAAGGAAATATTTAAAAAATATGAAGGCTGTGCTGATATTTAAACACCGTCATGAACTCAAAGTTTTATCTGTTCTCCTTTATGCAACTAGACTTACGGCACACTCGCAATGGGAAACGTGAAAAAGCAACATTGTCCAAGAGTTCTGCAAACAGGTAAACCCACGATTTGCGGAAACGCAAACATTTACGTCGCATCTACAGTCTGTTGTTGGATTTTCGACCTTAAATGCAGTCAGTGAGAGGTAGACGTTTGTTTCTTAAGCTAGGAGACATACGTTCTATGATTGAATCAGACTGCGACTAGTTTTGCAGAAAAACTGTTTATGTCATGTCGGCTTTATATCCTTTCGCTCGTAAACGAGGTACAGTCTTTGCGAAAAATTTTAGATACCTTTGATTGTTCTGTAATATTGACTCAAACTGAAAACTAAAATGTTGCGAAAACGGTGGAAAAATATTCACTTTTTAAAGTTTCCATTGCTCTGTGGTTGGTGAAGGTCGATTACATCTTCGGCCTTTACCGTCACTTTCTATCAGGTGAGAGCGAGAACTTCCCTGTTTAGCATAAAAAAAATCTACGTTATTTATTCGCTGCCAAACCAGCATGGAAGACGTACTTATGTATTACATACATAAATCATGCCTATATATCCGAAGGTGTAGGCAGTGGTGAATTAGCACCCTCGTTTCGCCAATTATGCCAAGTCCCAAGTAATTTAGGTGGCGAGCCTATTGCCATTTATTGGGCATAAAAGTCGCATTACATTGCTAGGTGGTATAGAGGAACGCAGCTGCCCATTCCTCGTCACTGTTTTCTCCTTATTTATTTACATACATACATAGATAAATCACGCCTATATCCCCGAAGGGGTAGGCAGAGGTAAACTAGCACCCACGTTTCGCCAATTATGTTAGGTCCCATGTAATAGGTGGCGAGCCTATTGCCATATATCGGGCACAAAATTCGCAGTACTTTGCTATTGCTAGGTGGTATTAGAGGAACGCTGCTGCCCATTCCTCATCATTGATTTATCCTTAGTCGCCTTGTACGACACCCACGGGAGAGATTTGGGGTGGTGACAATTGTATTCTACTCTGCACCACACGGCTTATTTATTTAATGTACCTTAAAGCCAGCAAAACCCTGAATAAAAATCGAATTCCAAACAAAAACAGATAACCGATCCTGTTTAAACCAGACAGATACATGGGGCCACACGAAGCGCACTAGGTATTATTTTAATCCGGCACCGGCTTTGCCTAGGTATAGGGGCGGCTGGAATTAGGCAAATGCAATTCGGTTTAGCCAGCCAAATCTGTGCGATGCAGCTGCGCTCGCTATCTATGGACAGGTGGGATTAAGCCGGCTTATCTGTTGTACTAAATACGCACGATATGCCGCTGGCGAATAAAGAACTTAGAAATTAAAATACGGTTTATTCGTTAACATTTTCATTCTCATTTGAACATTTTAATATAATTTAGAATAATTAGTGGTACTTACTTGCAAATAAAATTTGGTTAGAAAAAGTTATTATACCACTATAATAGGGTGGCCACCTATTACATGGGACCCAACATAATTGGCAATTTTTTATTTTTATTTGCCTTAATCTAGTGCTTAGTAGATCAAATTTATTTTTAACCCACGTAAGAAATAGCGAGGCATGGTTTGGCCAAGAGGTAGGTATAGGTAGCCGCCCGGATTGCGAAGGCCGCGGGTTCGATTTCCGCATTAGTACAATAATTTTTCCAAAATGTTCTGATCTTTGTTATCTAGTCGAACACTGCCCCCCTTATTATATAAAACATGGACTGAAGGAAGTCATGGTTTAAAATTGATGCTAACTCTGTCTTTCTTTCAGCAAATTAAAGAGACAGCATCACATTTAAACTATGACTGACTTTGTCCAAGTTTTATAATAAGGGTGTGTAAGTTTAACTTTTTATATCGGTCACTCGTCCCACTCCGACCACAGCCAAAATCCCTTCCCAAAGCAACACAGTAAAAAAATCCTTAACTTTAACGAGTTCAAATAGGTGTAAGACATAAATTTTACTCCCCTAAGGGCTACGAGGGAGGGAATCTTAGGGGAATCTTTTTTGAAACGAAAAGTTTCGGCACAATGGCATCGCGTGTGACGCAAAAAAGTTGACAGAATATTTCTTAAGCGGCATCCCCGGGGGATAAATGTTTGTTATCTGTGCTTATGAGCCACCAGAGAACTTTTTTCATTACATATTTTTTATACCGCTAACAACGGAAGACAAGTTGAAACATGCTCACGGGATAATAGGCAACAAGTCAGACTGTAATATACATAAATAAATTAAATAAATAGTAAATATTTTAACACTGATACCTATCATCTAGCCCAAAGCACATACCAAAGTAAGCAGCCTTAGCACTTGTGTTATGGATACTAGATACCGGACTTATTTTTAATATCATATTAATTATGTATATAAGGGCCTGTTTCACAATCGACGGGTAAGTTCCGAATAGCTAACTTTGCAGTTAAATTGACAAATATTTCATATTACAAACTGTCAAATGATCTGCCAAGTAAAATATCCAGTACTTACCCGTTGATTGTGAAACAAGTCCTAAATGTTGAAAATGTTGAGTTGAATGAAAAGTTGTAATAGGTTTATGTAGTATACTACATAAACCTATTACACAACCATGACTCGGAAACAAATATTTGTGTTCATCATAAAATTTGCCCCTACCAGGATTCGAACCCGAGACCTCTAGAAAACATTTCATTTCATGGGTGTTAGTGTAATTTTTATTTTATTTTACCTCTCCCTCTCACATTTATATTTCGTTATGTCTCTCTTCTCTTACAGAGCTGTATTTGTTATGCAAAGCATTCAACGATTGACCTTAGCAACTTTAATTGGCTCTCAGATCTCTGGAAGCCTCCAGAATATAAACCCTTAGATTCCGCGGTCTGTACTCTAAGAATCACTGACCTGTAAATACGTAAGAGGGCACCGCTAGAGAAAAATGTAAAACATTGCTTTAGATTTTTTACTGAAGTGAAGACACTTCAAAATATTCCAGCATTTTATATCGACGTCTTACCTATCTTACATATCTGTGCCTCGTGGTGATGTCAGGCAGAATACGATTGCCACCTGCTCTAATCTCTGTCGCGGTCGTACAAGGCGACAAAGGGTCAAGACAGCGATTAGTAATGGGCAGCAGCGTTCCTCTTATATCACCCAGTAATATACTGCCATTTACGTTCCTGATACATGGCAATAGCAGTAGTCTCACCCCCTATTACATGAGACCTGATATAATTAGCGAAACGTGGGTGTAACCCTTCGGGGTTATTAAATTGGCGTGATTTATGTATGTCTTATCTGCCGCACTCAGAGACGTCAAATAACGTTAATGAGTACTTAACGTCAAAAAATGACGATTCAAAGCTAGTCGCTATTCTTGCCGGGTCTATGGTCTAGATTTGAATGAACATTTTTGACATTAAATACTCATTAAAGTTAATTGACGTCTTTGAGTGCGGCAGTTATATCTGTGTTGGGTGGTGACGCCAGACAGAATACCTTCCTAGACAGCTGTGTTCCGCGCTCCATTTGCTGATGATAAATGTTATTGGCTGGTTCCAAGCCGGCAGAGCAGAATACGAAAACTTCCTCCGTAGTCTAATGGATCGCCAACCGGAATTAAAATCCAGAGGTCCCTGGTTTGATTACCAGAGGGGTACAAATTTGTACGCGGTTTGTTTGGTGGTAGGACTTCTTTCAAGTCCGCCTGGCTAGCTATCACCAACTTATCAAAATCCGTCGCCATACTAATAATGTTAATAGCATTATTAAGTTCCGACAATTGCGATTATATAGCCAGCCCCTCTGAGGTTCAGGGTTTTCACCTAGAAGCTCGATTCCTTCTTCGGCCCTCATCGTCACTTAATATCAGGTGAGATGAAAGGCAAGAACTTCCCTGTCTAGCATACAAAAATACGATTGTCAGCTTCTCAATCTCTCTCAAGACAGTCGTACAGTCAGCCACCTGACTGACATGGGTATCATCGAGTATTGTGAATTATAAATATATGTTAGTATAATTAGAGTCTGTTTCACAATCTACGAGTAAGTTCTGGATAGCTTACTTGGCAGTTCAATTGACACATATTTCATAGTCACAACTGTGAAGTGAACTGCCAAGTCAGCTACTCGGAACTTATCCATATCCCTTAGTGCCTGTTTCACAATCGTAAGTATTATATTTTGGAGTCTGAAAGTACTATGCAGGAGGTGGGAAGCAAATTAAGACAAAAGATGGCGCAATCCGCACAAAATAACATGCCGCCAAGCAAACTCGGGGAAACTTGGCCAACTCCGATTTACCTATTGTTCTGGGAGACAATATCTCGGCCTAGGGTGGCGCAAATTCAGCGCTAATTTCGGACAACATCACATGTTTTACATATATATTTTTTTTATTGGAAAATTATAATATAATTACGCCCTTATTCATAATAACAAATCGGTTTCTAAACACTGATTTAACTAAATGACTGATCCCTCTTTCTTTTCATCACAGCGTAAACAGTTTGACAAAAAGAGACAGATCAGTGATTTTATTGAAACAAGGTTTAATATGTTATAACAATTATTACAATGAATGTGGTGGTGAGAGTAAAAAAAAGTAAGTAAAACTTCGAAAAATTATTGTCTTGTGCGGAATCAAATCCGCGTCCACTGGAATCCGGGCGGAAAAATTATTATCACGCAAAAGAGGTCGGAAGAACTTCTTGTAATCAATTATATGATTCATCTTATTGAGAGATTATAGTTCTCCCTATATTATTTTATCCTTAGGGTGGGGGTCCCCAGCAGTGGGGACATTAAAGAGCTGGTGATGATGATTATAATTATAGTAACTTTCGTTTCGACTTGGCTTTCACTTTAGACATTTTAATAAGCACTTCTCACACACATTTATTATGACATTTATTATGTTCATTACTTAAAAAAAAAAACATAATACATATACAGCCATCCCACCCATCAGTGGTGCGTAATAAGGGGAAATGGAAGTAGAGCAGATGTCAAATGGATCCTATTAGCCGGTTATATTGAAGTTTTTCCCTTGACCGAAAGGGTCAGTCAGTTAACTGAAGCGATAAATAAAGGTTTTTCTCTTTAGTTAGATCTAAGCATCTTACATTACTCGCCAGGATGGGATATATGCCGAAACTTCAGATAAAACGGCACTTCTTTATTTGAATATTATATCTTTACTATATCACGAATAGAGAGGTGTACTCATATTTAAAGAAGTTATTCATGCCATCAAACTGAACAACTTTCACTAAGGGACCAAAAATGAAATATCAGAAAAAAAATCACTTCCCAATCTAAACTGAGAACCAGCTGACATCAGTTCGTATGGGGGAGTGTTTATTTTTTCTGAAATTACGATTTTGGTCCCTTGGCGAAAGTTTTTAAATTTGATGGCCTAAATAACCCCTTAAATATGACTACACCTCTCTGTTACACCTTGTATAAAATTGATTTCCCATGAGTTTGTTTCGCTAAAACTCGAGAGCGACTGGGCCGACTTAGCTGATTTTGGCTTTGAAATGATTATCTTGGGCAAGGCATGAAAACTGAGAAAATATGGAAGAATTGCGAGGAAATTAGTAAAAACAACAATTTCATTTTCCCATATAAACTGCTTTCCCGTCAAACATTTTGCGTAACCATGGCAACCAAATCGTAACCATGGCTACGGGATAGTTACATACATACATACATAAATCACGCCTATATCCCCGAAGGGGTAGGCAGAGGTGAACTAGCACCCACGTTTCGCCAATTATGTCAGGTCCCATGTAATAGGTGGCGAGCCTATTGCCATTTATCGGGCACAGAAGTCGCAGTATATTGCTAGGTGGTAGGTATAAGAGGAACGCTGCTGCCCATTCCTCATCACTGTTTTATCCTTAGTCGCCTTGTACGACACCCACGGGAGAGATTTGGGGTGGTGACAATTGTATTCTACTCTGCCGTCACCACACGGCGGGATAACGGCGGGACGCACGGGATAATTTATATAGCACAACAACGTACGCCGGATCAGCTAGTATATTATATTTTTAGTAGAGATGAGAATGTTGAGATGAATGTACGGAATGACAATAATAGAGAGAACGATGGTTGAATAAGTGGCCGTGTAGTGACGGCAGTGCAGAATACAATCTTCACCACCTCAAATCTCTCCCGCGGGTGTCGCACAAAGCGACTAAAGGTTGAAATGTGCCCGATAAATGGCAGTAGGCTCGCCACTACTGCTGGGCCTCGCTATGTATATGTAAATATTTCTAACAACAAATACGTTATAGCCCTAGCTAAACAAATTAAGCACTCGTTCTATTGAAACTAGATGATGGACTTAGACGAACATTGAAAATCCTCTTCATTACCATTATTAACGACCATGATTCGGGAACTGATGTACGTGATCAGCACACAAATATTGGCTCCTACTATGAGTCTTTCCCAGCCTACCTAGCATGATCACCGAAATACGATATGATATAACCATTTATCGCGTTGAACTGTCAAAACTCCATAGATTTTTGACAGTTCAAAGCGATAAATGGCTGTATCATGATATATCGTGTTTCGGTGGTCATGCTAGCTGAGCAGGACCTCTTGCTCAGTAGCCAGTGTGCAAAGCGGGAATTAAAGCGTGTAACGTAAGAGGGCGTAAATTTAGCAATATGTATTCATCTAGGTTCGTCATTGAATAGGCAATCACAAATACATAATTATTATTTCTTATGCGCTTCAAAAGACACGTTAAAAGCCATTGGTCCCGGCATTTTTTACAATGGTTAATAATATTCTTCAACTCGCACTTGGCTACCCTGGCCATTATTTCTTAAATCTAATAAGCAATGGAATGGAAAGGAACGAAAAGGACGACAGGAATGAAAAGTTCGAAAAATTCAAGACTATAATTTTTCGAACTTTTTCTAACTACAAATTTCTTAAAATAAAAACCAAAACAATAAAATATAATTTTCTTCACAAAATAATTTATCTACGTCAAAATCTTAAAAGTCCTCAAAATTGTTTTATTTTGCTCACCCCATCGTCTGATAAAGTACCGCCACCTTGTAAACACGAATACCGCTATTATGAAACTCGTCGACGATAATAATTCTTTGTGAATCGTTTGTTTTCACTACTCAGCTTGGTGAGAGAATTGTATAATTTTATTTCAACAACTGAAACTTTGTGCATCAATGCTCCTACTGAAACTTAATTGTGGCTACACAACATTCTGAAACGATATTCTTGCAGGATGTTGCAATAAAATAAAAATAAAAACTAGAGCATGTACTTTATAATGTCATAATTATCAGCAGCCCTTTATTGTCCCCACTGCTGGGGTACAGGCCTTCCCTATGCCTATATCATTAAAAACTGAGGCATACTGCTCACTCCCTCATCCTCCCTTGTGGACACATCACATGTCTAGGTGTCTAGACGATTCATATGTGTATTGTAATCATACCAGATTATGAATAAACGAATTTTGACTTTGACTATGGATGGAAGAATAGGAGAATGTGTCACCCAACCCGCTGGCTAAGTGCGGATTGGTGCAACCAACTTGACCAATTTTTGTTCACCCATCCAAAGCGGCCTTAGCAATCATTGCTCGGTTTGCGCATTCGCAGGCCAAGCGCGCTAAGCCACTACACTATCGAGCTCCTCAATAGGCAATAGATTTGCCGCTTATTTTTATGGGACGGATGAGACCTAAGCATATTTGGCGAAATGTAGGTATTTGTGTAGGTGTACGTGGGTATTAAATACACCTCCTCTGCCTACTTTTGGGTATAAATAGGCGAGATTTACTTGACATTTAATGTTGTCTGAGAAACAACGAAGACTTACCCAAATCAAACGGCAGGCTTAAAACTGAACCGAAAGCCAGCAAAGCACTCGACTTTTATCTCCGGGAAACACGGAACAATGTCATAATCCTGTTTGTATACATGACTAGTGGAACGTTCCCCGAAAAGCATTAATATAATTTGATCTCATGAATAACGCCAGCCGAACGGCATGCCGTGAGCATCACTAAAATTCATTAGCAGATTGGAAGACCACTCGTATAAATATTTAGAGACGTACTCTAATACATTAGGAGGCCACTAGACAGACGTGAACTTGAATTATGTATTAATGTGTGGCTCAAGACGTAAGCGGCTCGGGCGCTATGGAAAACTATCTCGAATTGCTCAGCTCACGATGACTAATGGCATTTTGTTTCTAAGGGACTACAATATTCTGAGACAGCTAGAAAGGTCCATAATTTGTAAGTGCCTAAACTTATCGGTACTAATATTATAAAGCCGAAGAGTTTGTTTGTTTGTTTTTTTTAACATTATAAAGCTTTGTATAAATATTATATTATATATAATTATAAAGGTCTTCTATGCTGGCCTGGGAGCGAACAAATAACGTAGAATAGGCCAGCCCCGACTCATCCCATTGGTGTCGTAAAAGTCGACTAAGGGTAATTGCCCAGTGTAGACCAATAAGCACCTTGGGGCACCCGAATGGTGGACGGCAAACCACCAACAACAGCATACCCAAAGGGGGTTGGTGTCAGGCAGGCGGCAGATTTGAGCAGTACGGATTGGAATGTCGTCATTCCAATCACTCTCTTCGTTCATCGATCTTTCGACATGGTCCCTTCTGTCTCTTTTCTATACATTCATTCATCACTAGCACCTTTACGGTGTGATTGATGATATGAATCAAAAGGGAGTGGATGGTTTGATGACGTCTGACCGATATAAATGGAAGAGGAAACATACTGCGCCGACCCCAGATAGACTAGGAACAGGGCAGGGAGAAAATAAAGCTTTGTATAATATATAATATTATAAAACTGTTTGTTTAGTAGAACGCGCTAATCTCCAACTACCGACTCAAATTTAAAAATTATTTTTGTGTTGTATAGTCTATCTATCGAGGAAGGCTATAGGATATAAAATAACTGACATTAACGCGAGCGAAGCCGCGGGCGACCACTAGTCTTTACTAATATTATAACGCTGAAGAGTTTATTTGTTTTGTTGAACACGTTAACCTCAACTCAAAAAAAGTCAGCGATGAGGAATGGGCAGCAGCGTTCCTCTTATACCACCTAGCAATAGTACTGCGACTTTTGTGCCCGATTAATGGCAATAGGCTCGCCACCTATTACATGGGATCTAACATAATTGGCGAAACGTGGGTGCTATAGGCGTGATTTATGTATGTATGTTAACCTCAACTACGGATTCAAATTGAAAAATTGTTTTTGTGTTGAATAGTCCATTTATTGAGGAATGTTATAGGCATCCAATGGATATCGAATGGATATTCTTACATACATACATACATAAATCACACCTATATCCCCGAAGGGGTAGGCAGAGGTGAACTAGCACCCACGTTTCGCCAGTTATGATAGGTCCCATGTAATAGGTGGCGAGCCTATTGCCATTTATCGGGTACAAAAGTCGCAGTAGGTACATTGCTAGGTGGTATAAGAGGAACGCTGCTGCCCATTCCTCATGACTGATTTATCCTTAGTCGCCTTGTACGACACCCACGGCAAAGATTTGGGGTGGTGACAATTGTATTCTACTCTGCCGTCACCACGCGGCTGATATTCTTGCAATGTAGAAATATATTTTTAACATTCCACAGCAGATATTTTTACAAATACCATGCGTGCAGAGGATGCGGTTTTGATTCCCGCATCAAGATATTATTAATTCTTTGGCCTTTTTCTAATCACAACATTTTTTATATAGAAAAATTTCTAACATTTTTAATAATATTATAAAGTTCAAATTAAAGTCAAAATTATAATAAATTAAAAATCTACCATTTCCCCTATCACTTGTACCACACATCACACAATCATCTTATTTTGTACACTCTCACTTTTACATACAATGAATAACATAACCGAGTTCTGAGGTGAACAAAGAGGGAAAACGGGTAATTGTGATTGATTGAGCTTAGCCATTGGAATGGACGTGGTTATTGCTTTCCCCTTTGAGCAAACAGCGAGATTTAATTAATGGATTCTAGTTAAGCATGGTAGATTTGCTTTGAGCATAACGCGGGCGCGGCGGCTTGCGATTGAGTAAGCCTTAGCGATCATTGCTTGATCGCTAAGGCTGGTTTTTGGATGGTTAAAAAAATATTTTGTGTCGAGTTTAATAACCACTTTTCCGCACTGGAGAGTGGTGGTTTAGGGTCCATTCAAATTCCGAATATCAAGGAGTTTTTATTTTGCCGTGTGGTGGCGGCAGAGCAAAATATTATTTTCATCACCACCTCCGATATCTCACGCGGTTGTCATACAAAGCGAATAAGGGTTTAGATGAGTAATTAGCGTTTCTCTTATAACACCTAGCCAATTAACAAAAGGTGACGGCAGAGTAGAATACAATTGTCACCACCCCCAAATCTCTCACGTGGGTGTCGTACAAGGCGACTAAGGATAAATCAGTGATGAGAAATGGGCAGCAGCGTTCCTCTTATACCACCTAGCAATAGTAATGCAACTTTTGTGCCCGATAAATGGCAATAGGCTCGCCACCTGGGACCTAACATAATTGGCGAAGCGTGGGTGCTAGTTCACCTCTGCCTACCCCTTCGGGGATATAGGCGTGATTTATGTATGTATGTAATTTCCCATCTGCGATTGACGTGCCCGATTCACCCTTTCCACCTATTAACATGGCGCCACCTATAACATAATTGGAGAAACGTGGGTAGACGTGTGACATACACCTCTGCCTACTCCTTCGGGGATAAATGGTTATGATTTATGTTTCTATGTTACAGTAAATAATTTATTTGAATAAATATATTAAGGTTGTCATTATGTACAATATATTGATATACATTCAGGAATAAAAACGCAAAAAGCGGCGCTCCCCTCAGACGAGTCATTTTTTATGTAATCCCACACCCAGATATTGGCTAAATAACCCGAATTTTTACGAGGTCAGATCTCAAGGAGACTGACGACAATACAGCTCCCGGCGCTATTTCTCCGTCTAAATTGTTATCGGAAGCGCAATCAGTGGCAAAGCTCGACTTTCTCGGAAATAATTCCGCGAATATGTCAGCCTGTGACAGTGGTATATCTGCAGACACTTTTACACGTCAAGAATTGGAGATTGACTTGTCGGAAGTCGTATATTTTCATAAGAAGTGCCACATTCTAACGAGTACAGTGTTTTTGTGGCTTTGTAGCGTTGATGGTGTGCAATATGTGACATGTGCTCTTTGCTTCAATTACGTAACATCTTGTAAAACACAATTTTGGACTTGTCCCGTTATTGAAGGTTAGAATAACGTATAATAGTCACACACTTTAGTACATCTTTGTGCAAAATTTACAATTGGCCATAACTCGCCGACATTTATGAGTTATTACAGCCTACTTGTGTCCTGTTTTACTAGTGACGCATAGGACACTGAAGAGCATGACGTACCTTTGACATTGAATGTGTCGGGGTCAGTGCTCTGCTTAGTGGCAGGCAGAGATCATTTTTTTCTACTTGCTACAATGCTTACATACTTCTTTCGCTTCATCCAATCTCACTAATGTCCCTATGGTATGCCGGTTGGTTTCGGGAATTCTTGACCTGGCTCTCTTTATACTAACAATTTAGCTACGAAAGATCCGCCGAGGCCTTCCCCTGCCATTTTCTCCATTTGCTTCCGACATATCTTTTTCAAATTGGCGATAGCTCAAATCATACCCATTAATAAATACCCTCAAGAAGAATTTTTCGATTAAGCGACTCGCAGACGTAAAAATTAATAAGCGAGCCGTTATTGCTCGACTGCAAAAGCTGAAGCTAAATCTTATCCGGACCGTTAATATCCGATGTCCGTCCCTATGTCCGGATAGCTGGTAACATCTGTCAATCGGTACCCTTGACGACTTAAGTCGAGATTGCCCGAAACGCCTCCGGCCCAAGCCTTGATAAGGGTAACGCTGATATCTTTAGTCCGATTGTCATAGCTGTATGTGACTGCGTATCTGTAGTCACTTTATAGTCGACAGTAGAGTCAACAGCAAAAGCAAAAATGGCCTGCCTAAGAATGATGTTCTGCCGCACTCAGAGACGTTCATCAACGTTAATGAGTCTTCTTTTTCTCCCTGCCCTGTTCCCAGGCGGCGCAGTATGTTTCCTCTTCCATTCATATCGGTCAGACGTCATCAAGCCATTCACTCCCATTTGATTCATATCATCCATCACACCGTAAAAGTACTAGTGATGAATGAATGTATAAAAAAGAAACGGAACGGACCATGTCGAGAGACCGATGAACGGAGAGAGTGACTGGAATGACAACATTCAAATCCATACTGCTCAAAGTTTTGGCGTAGGTTTTACAGCTGGCCGCCTACTTGTCACCAACCCTCTTTGGGTATGCTGTTGTTGGTGGTTTGCCCTCCACCATTCTGATGCTTAATGGTCTACACCGGGCAATTTCACAGTCGACTTTTACGACACCCATGGGATGAGACGGGGCTACCACATTCTACCATTTTTTTACTCCGCCGCCTGTGTTAGTTACGATTTAAGGCGAGCATATTGCCATCTACCCGGTTCATTAATCGCAGAAATGATGCTTAGTACCAACAACGTTGTGACCGTTGTTTAGACGTTATTAAACATTATGTAACGAATGTAACGTCTATAGACGTTCGCGTCCGAGTATGCAAATTCGCTTTGAAAAAATATTATATAACGCAAGCAATTTTCCCATCACTCCAAACCTTTTTACGTATCTTAGCATTTTAGTGCAAAAATCATTTATTTTGTTTTTGCTGACCCTGATTTCGGACATGTGTCAGCCCTACTCTCACGGCTTAGTCAGATAGCGTGTTGGAGGCGTTATATTTATAAATGTTGCTATTTTAGGAAGCAATTTGGCGAAACTACTATTATACTGAGAGATCTAGATGAAAAATTAATATTTCCCTCTCAATCGCTCCCCGTAATGTCAAAACTTAAGAAGTCAAATGGATTTTGACTTCTATTTTTAGATCCTTAGACAAGCTTTGTCAAAATTCCCAATTTCGAACAGCATTTTCTATTGGATGTCTGAACTCGAAAGAAAATGAGCTGTCCATTGAAGTCGACTTGGACGAAAAATCAAATAGGTGGATTACAATATGTTACGGTGGTGTCTGGTAGACCAAAATGCTGTAACCATCTGTGAAGGATAGCACACCTTTTCTAAGTATTTATGTTTTTATACTTTTTTTGTTACTGCTACTGTTCTGCCTATGACATATGGTTACTTAGAATTATTATACTGTCACACCGAGTCTAGTATTTTTCTTTCTCTCTATTTTCCTATATTCCTCCTGCATCCTCCTAATAATTTACAGTCCTACCCGTTACACTATCCCTTACCTCAGTAAAAAATGAAAATGATCATAGGAAATAGTAGAAAACAAAAGTTCTTAAAGTTTTCTGGACCTGCGCATATCATCGTGACTCCTATTATGCAGTATTCAAGCCACAACAGCCATGATAGATAACTTTAGTCTGATTTTCATAGATGTCTGTTCTACTCTATCACTTCCACGCTATATTCTATCTCTTCTACCTCCTTCTTCAGTGTACTCTTCCTTTTCTTCTCCTTTTTGCTATCAAATTCTCATACTATTTCTTTCTAGATACACCGTGCCTGTAATGTTAAATAATTATTGTGATTTTTATTTGCACACAATTTTTTATGTATGTATTTGATCACAATTTTTTCATCCTGTTTTATGTTTGTGACAATCCCTTTCGTCGAGAAAATAAGTTTGACTCTAATTACTACCCTCACGTTTGTACACAAACTTTTGAAAGCCCGCATCTATCTTTCATCTCGTACAGAATTCCAAAGCTTTTATGACCTTCTGTTATATAGCTTAGTAAACTTTTTGATATGATAATTGGGAGACATCCTCGGTTGGGATGTGGAAGCTCTATTGAAAGCCTAAAAGGGTGGTTTATAATGCTTTGTATAGCTTTCATTACAAAATAAGTTCAGGACATCATTTAGATATACATACATACATAATTCACGCCTATATCCCCGAAGGGGTGGGCAGAGGTGAACTAGCACCCACGTCTCGCCAATTATGCTAGGTCCCATGTAATAGGTGGCGAGCCTATTGCCATTTATCGGGCACAAAAGTCGCAGTACATTGCAAGGTACATTGCACTCTTATACCAAGAGGATCGCTGCTGCCCATTCCTCATCACTGATTTATCCTTAGTCGCCTTGTACGACACCCACGGGAGAGATTTGGTGTGGTGACAATTGTATTCTACTCTGCCGTCACCACACGGCTTGGATATATGTATGTCGGAGAATGACAATTATCCCAGTTCTGATGGCGGAGTATGCGGGCATCGCCATAGTGATTTTCCAAAACGTTGGGTTCCATTCTCATAAATAAGGCGCACAATAACTACAATGATGGCCTTTTATTCAAGTAAATCATCAGTCAGTCGCTGTCACTCGCTAGTGGATAACGCGTACACGCACTCAAAACCAGTGTAATTAGACCTGTTTCTTACGGAAATAGCGTACGATATTCGTGTCTCGAGTCGCTGGATACTGCGCGTGAGGGGGACAACCACCTTGGTTGATCTTTGTCTTGCGACCGATAACAAGTGCTATCGGTGTCTCGCTCAACTGGTCCGTGCATCCGCGCTGGCCGAGCCGATTTCATTCCAATCAAGTTGTGGTTCTCAAACTTTAACGACAAAAATGGTTAAGTGTGATAGATGTGGTGATGCAGCTTCAGACACCATACAGTGTAGTCTGTGTAGGAAGCATTTTGACTACCCTTGCTCTGGAATTACCGAAGCGGGCTACCGAAAACTGGGTGACCGTCAGGCCTTATGGAAGTGCCCGTCTTGCAAGTCGCTAAAACAAGCCGCGGTTGGATCTCCTAAGCCGCCATCACTTGATCTGATTATGCAGGAATTGGCCGATCTTAAAATGTCATTGGCGCCCCTATCTGACCTCGCAGCGGACATCAAGATTTTAAAGCAAGAAATGGGGAATATTAGGAATAGCTTCGCCCAGTTTTCCGAAAAAATGAACAAGTTTGAAGATAGGCTTAAGATTGTCGAAGCGTCCCAAAACGACGTTGTCTTATTAAAGGACCGTATCACGTCCATAGAAGAAGACCTTAATGCTAGGGACCAATGGATGCGATCGAATAATGTGGAAATAAAAGGTGTTCCTATGAAGGATCGGGAAAATCTTCTAGACATAGTCTCCAGTATTGGCTCCAAAATTATGTACCCAATAACTAAGACTGGCATTAACTTCGTCACCAGAGTTCCAACCCGTGACTCGAACAACTCAAAAACGAAACCCATTATTTTGTCGTTCCTAAATCGATACGCAAAGGATGACTTTATTGCTGCAGCACGCTCTTTTAAGACCCTACGCCCTATAGACATTGGCCTGGACGGGACGAGCCGTATCTTTGTGAATGACCATCTTACTGTGCAAAATAAACTCCTCTTATCTAAAGTGAAAGCCTTAGCTGCAGACAACGGGTTTGATTTCGTATGGGTAAAAAACGCAAAAATTTTTGTGAGGAGGAATCCGCAATCACCTGTTGTTTGTATAAGGGGAGACAGAGATTTATCCAAAGTGCATTAATCACAACAAATTTCTTTACTGTCTTTTTGCAACATTCTATACATGTATTGCTATTACTCTCTTGGTTTGTATACAACGGTGATAAAAGTATTTACGCAACTATACTTTACCCAGTGATTGTGTCACTACTCGTAATAATATTAGTGTTTTGTTATGGCAGAAGTTTGAGAACCAAATGTATTTCTAGAACTCGCAATTGTTTGTGCTATTCGTACTCAAATTATTTTATTACTACCTACATGATGATCGACTCACAATTTAGTTATATATTTTTTTGTTTTTATTTATTTTATTTAAAGTTTTACTGTGATTTTCCTAAGTCGTATTCCTATAGAATGTTTGCTATTGTTGAACTGTTTGGTGTGTGCAATTTTTATTGTTTAGTGATATCAGAGCTTTACGTGCGTCCTGCCTACATTATCACGATTGTCTCTCATCATGTACGTATTATAAATCTCTACTTCATATATTTAATAGCGGCTTCCGTAGTTTGCCTGTGGTTATTATATTACTATGTAACATTCAGTGTGAAACCGAGATACGGTTTTTATTATTCGGCAGTATCAACTATTAGTAGACATTTAGTTTTGCGTTTGCTGTTTAGGTTACTTTGGTTAGCAGTAAAGGGAATGCGAACCATATTAGGTTGTATGTTTAAATTATTTGAGTGTCTATTTATTTACTGTAAACGGCAGAAAAGGTACTAATCTTTTAATATACCATCAAAATGTTCGGGGGCTACGGACAAAAACAGATACTTTTTATCGTAATTTGCAGATGAATAACTATCACGTTATAACACTAACAGAGACATGGTTATTAGACAGTATCTCGGATAGCGAATTATTTGATGGCAGGTATCTCGTGTGGCGTCGTGATCGAGATTATAAAATTACAGGTCAGACGTTGGGGGGTGGTGTTGCGATAGCGGTGCGTCGTGACTTATTGGCGACCTCGAATTCTAACTGGTGTTCTAGCGCTGAAGACCTGTGGGTGACTGTAACCATGCATGACTCACGTAATAGAAATTCTTGTAGGCTGCATATATGTACACTTTACCTTTGTGATCAAAAAAACGGTAATAGTTTTAGCGTTCAATTAGAAAACTTCTTACATAATGTCAAAAATTTATCACACACGTTCGATTCGGATAAGTTTCTTATTGTCGGAGATTTTAATATGAGCAATATTATTTGGTTAGATTCTTACAACAGTTTGTGCCCGTCAAACATAATAGGAGATAGCCAGGACAACTTTATAGACTCACTCTACGAGTGTAATTTGCAACAGTTTAATATTGTCAAGAATGGCTTTGATAGTATTTTAGACTTGGTGTTGTGCAATGATTCTGTTGATGTCTCTCCGTGCTCCGACCCTTTGGTGAAAGAAGATCCATACCACAAAACATTAATAATTCAACCTACATTTTTAGAATTACACGCTTTGGAAATCCCCGAACGTATTGTTTTTTCATACGAACGAGGTAATTATGACGAGATTAGACGCTGCCTCTCTATTACTGACTGGACTGCATTGTTCAGTCAGGGCAGTGTTGAAGAAGTAGTTAATAGTTTTTACAGTGTTGTCTCTGATCTTAGGGATCAGTTCATACCGACTCGTAAGATTCGTACATCTAAATATCCACCATGGTATGCACCGTCTTTAATTAAGATGATTAAGGAAAAATTCAAGTTTTTTAAACGGCTTAAGGTTTATGGTAATAAGTCTGACGAACATGCGTACCTGCTGCTTCGGGACAGAGTTAAATATGCTGAGTGTCAATGTTATAGGGATTATGTGAATAATATGGAAGACGCAATTCAAAGTAACCCTAAACGATTCTGGTCGTATACAAAGTCGAAGCGACAAGGTGGATCTTATCCTGCAAGTATGAGCTTCGGAGGAAAGTCTAGTGATACCGGAATCGGTATCTGTGAACTTTTCTCCTCATATTTTTATTCCAACTTTTTGGAGACGGATCCGAATTTATTGTGTGTTACTGCGACTGCGACTACAGCGTGTGTACCAGACATATCTTCTGTCGGGATTGCGCCCGCAGATGTACTTAGGCTGCTCAAATCACTGGACCTCACTAAATCTGCTGGTCCTGATGCGCTGCCAGCCATATTCTTGGTCAATTGTGCTGAGGAACTTTCTGGTCCAGTCAGTATATTATTCACTAGATCATTAAGTGAAGGAACAATGCCTTCTATATGGAAAAAGGCTCTTGTTACTCCTATCCACAAAAAAGGCTCCAAAACCAAAGTAGAGAATTACAGGCCAATTTCTAAATTGTGTTTACTGGCCAAAGTATTTGAGCGCCTTGTATATGACCAAGTCTACGGTTGCTTGAAAGGGAGCTTCATTGAGCAGCAGCATGGGTTTCTGAAGGGTCGATCTACAGCGTCTAATCTGATCGTATTCAATGATTTTGTTTCACACAATATGGATATAGGTAACCAAGTAGATGTAATCTACACAGATTATAGTAAGGCATTCGATCGAATTGACCATATTGTTCTCCTGCGTAAGCTGCAGTCGCTCGGTATCCGTGGCAACCTGTTCCGCTGGTTTACTTCTTATGTTAGAAATAGATCTCAGTCTATAGTGGTTGATGGTTTTTCGTCTTCCTGGGTAAATGTTCCTTCGGGCGTACCACAGGGATCTTTATTAGGTCCGCTTTTATTTGTGATTTTTATCAACGATATTAATAGATGCTTTCTAAATTCTAGATTCCTTCTTTTCGCTGACGATATGAAGATTTTTAAAGTTGTTAATAATAGTTCTGAATCTCTTCAATTACAGGAGGACTTAATTCGCTTGGACAAGTACTGTAATGAAAATAAACTTGATCTTAATGTCGCGAAATGTTTCTGTATCAAATTTACACGTAAACGTAATAATTTATTGTTCGATTACAAGATAAAAGATGAAAACCTCATTACAAACCCGAATGCTAAGGATCTAGGTGTTATTCACGACAGTAAACTGTTATTTGACAAACATATACAACATGTCGTCGATAGGGCCAATAAAGCATTGGGTTTTGTAATTAGATCATCGAAGGTTTTTAGGAGGATGAAAACCATCAAAATTTTATACTGTGCCTACGTCCGAAGTCATCTCGAGTACATGTCACAGGTCTGGAATCCTCGATATGATAAATATATCCACGAAATTGAGAAGATCCAAAAGAAGTTCACACGTTTTCTTTATAATCGGTTTGGATTGCCTTGTCGTGAATATGAGCAGCGCTGTTCCGCACTTCACCTTTTGCCGTTGCATCTACGAAGAAATATTTCTGATATTTGCTTTCTCTCCAAGATAGCTCAGAATAAGGTTGATTGTCCGGAGCTCCTAAACAAAATTGAATTATCAGTACCTAGTAATATACTGCGGCACAGAGGAATACTGCTTCGCGTTCCCTTTACTCGAACCAACTTTAGGAGAAATAGTTTTTTGCCTAGATCCTGCCTTTATTTTAATAATAAGGTTCGTGAGGATAGTCGCCTGGATCTCTTCCATAGTACCATAGACCAAATAAAGTGTCTGTGTGCTGAGGGATGGTCCCGAGTGACTACTGCCAAGTAATGTCTAATTTATTAATTTTATTTTATTAGTTATGAGTTTAATGTAAAAGTGTAGTGTTGTTGGCCTAGCTGAGTTGCAGAGTTTTTGCTGTTTTATTCTGCCAATCATATGTGGAAGCTTGTAATTGGCCTTTGACAACCTAAACTTTGTAATTACCATTTAGTAATGTGCCGTAAGCTTTCCGAAGAAAATAAAATAAAATAAAAATAAAATAAATCAACTTTAACACACACAAAAGGGAAATGATGGCTCAGATACGTTAAGATTTTAAACGCGGCGATCCCAAGATGGCGTAACACGTTCTTTCCAGCTCGACATGCCACGTCAGCCCCCGTTCGGTACTAATCGTGCTCTGCACCACTCTGCTCCACCGGCCAACTCGCCCGTCAACCACACACTATCCTCCTCTAGAGAAACCTCCCTCCAATCACTCCAATTCAAACGAACATTCCCAACTACCGCGCCAATTACGCCATCTATGATTTCGCCCAGGCAACACTAGCCTGACGTTTAAAACATTAACGCTTTTAATTATACAAAGTGCCATTCTTAATAACTGATAAACAATGATACAATAGTACATTATGCTACGAGTATGCTACGTATACTACTCAGCTTTCTTACCGCGCTCGCCTGCGGCTCGCGCTTGCAATAATGCCTCGTATGTAATGACCAATGCATACGAGTTGCATAAGACGTTTTTCAGCACAATTGCGAGGAAAAAACAAACTTATATTGTTATTAACTTTACCAAATAATTACGGAAAATGGCGCCTACAAGTTTGGTTTCTGTTTTTTTATTAATTCTTCTTATTACTAGGGACGGCAAAGGAAACCAGCACATACACCCTCATCTGATGTAGTAGTATTAATCGCATTAAAACGCGGATGTATCACGTTTTAATACATTTTGGGAGAGTTTGGCGGCAAATTTACACTAACAGCCTATTGATGGAGACTGACGGGGTACATCGACCACGCTAATCGCCTTTCTCATCAAATGCACTTTTATTTCACTAAATCTTTATATTGTTCATCGCCGTAGACACTTATTACATAAAACTACACATTTTTTTAACAGTAAACATCACTCTGACACTAATTTAATAAAACAAATATGGCAACTTTCAAAAGGCACAGAAAAACCGTCTGTGCATCCGAAGCAGCAGCAAAATAAAAAAAATATTTTATTTTTTAATAGTTTTTCTAAATACAATAGTTAATTTGTGTTTGTAAACATGGAATAAAATGTTTTTTTATCATCTTAACTCTAAAATAATTTAGTATTCGTAAAAATATTCAATGTCCATAGACAAATTCAATAAGGATAAACTTTGGAGTGTTTGGCGCGTTTCAATGGTGACAGTCAGATATTTTAATTAATTCAAAAATTGTTTCAGAGTGGACTTTGTGCAATTTTGATGCTTAAGGATCAGTGTTGACGTTCAATTATGAGGAATTATTGAAAATAATCCCACTTTATTAACTTCATTTTTATTCATTTCACACGCATGAAAACAGACTAAATATACTAAAGACATGGCTGCACGGGCTAGACCCTATGCTTCCCTAAAAATATAGGGAGAATTGAACAAAAAAAAAAGAATTAAAAATTTACGATTACGCACTAGTACGTAGTATATTATGCACGAGTGCATAATATGCTGCATTATGGACCTTAAAACGGTGTTATAAGAGTCAATTTACGAGTAATTGTGTTGAAAAGAGTATTTAACACTGCGTTTTCATTGACACTCCGACATGTATTATAATTATACCATGCACATTCAATTACCACAAGCTACAAGAATTAATTCTCCCAGTATTCGTCAATTAATGGCGAAGATCTCCTCTACCTACCCCTTCGGGGATACATAGACGTGATTTATGTATTTATTAAAATTATATTAATAACTTAAGTGCAAACTCAATGAAAGTGTTCTTTTGTTTCAGATGATACAAGTTCACCACAAAAGTCTACACTGCCTCATCGCAAAGAGACGTAAGTATGGCAATTAATTCTTCTCTTCTTCTTATTAATTATTTTTTAATATGGTTAACTTGAAACTTTTAAAAATATTAATTGATTTTTTTTATGTTTTAGAACAATCCTTACCACCCTTAGAATAAGACCTAAAATAATAGATCCCAGGATGAGTCTCACCAACAAAAAAAATCAGCTCGCTACGTCGCAATCAGCTAATGTACTATAGCGGTGGCACGGTAATTTGAACCGTATCGCAGTAATGACGAGCGGGAACTATTGTTGACGTGTCCATACGGCGTGTGTCCATGCGATTAAGGACTAGATTCGCACAAAGCGCACACCAGAGCGTATGCACGCCTGCGGCATGCAATATCCTAGAGTGGCACGGTTACCCTCGGCGCCTTGGGGATGTGGCTTGAGTGATAGCGGAAAATATTTTTATTATTATTTCAAACTCGCGGTCAAATCTCATTTTATTCTCTCGAGGATATGTCGCAGCCAATTAGCTTAATTAACCGTCCAATGAACAGCCTAGCTTCTTACTAAACAGTGCTGTTCAACTAGCGGCCTAAATGATATACAGCAGCCAGCCAGGCAAAATTCTTACTATTTACCGACATGGGTTAGTATGTTGATTAGGTTAGGTTAATATGAACCAACGAACAGTAATTTGTGCTATTATAGAATTAGTAAAGAGGCTAGCTCGCTAGCGCAGTGGCACAGCGCGATTGCGTAAACTAAGCAATTTCGCTGCGGCCGATCATTGGATGGGTGACCTAAAATTTATTATCACGAGCTCCTCCGTGCTTCGGAAGGCACGTTAAGCCGTTGGTCCCGGCTGCAGCTGCAGTCGATAATACCCACCAACCCGCACTAGGCCAGCGTGGTGGGTTATGGCCTAATCTCCCTATATTCTTCCATCCATTGGGAAGGCCCGTGCCCCAGCAGTAGTAACATTAAAAGGGCTGGTGATGATAAAAGAGGCTAGGCTGTTGATTGAACGGATTAGTTGGCAGCGACAGATATCCGGCAATGGTTATAAATATGACGAAGAATGCGCAGCATACTTACTGATTATTCTGCGAATAATACGCTGGGTAGATGGTGTGATGGTGTTAACACACCTCCGTCTACAGACGTACTGTGTATTAGGAATAAATTCTTGTTATTGTTATAAAATTTATCTTTTTTATTATTATAAGTCCTACTTCATCCTATGTGGTAAAACAGATCTTTACAGATACATACATAAATGACGCATGTGTCCCCGAAGATACTAAGCGCCTATTTCACCGCAGAATTAAATGCGTTCAGTTGAAGTTGAACTCGGTTTATGCTGTAAACTGAGTTTCGCTATATAGTTTGCATTAATCAAAACCAAGTATTATTAAACTCAGTTTCTATGAGAGACGGTGAAATCAGCCCTTAGTGAGTTATAAAGATTCAATCGCGTTTGCATCACTGCAAAAAGTTTCAGTGTATAAAGGCCCTTAATTATCTATTATACTACCTGCCGTAAAGTGTATATTTTATGTTTTAAATCAAGGTATTACAAGATTGGATAAGGAACGCTGCTGAGCATTGCTCTACGCGTTGCTATAGCCCCAGAATCACACAGCGAAAGATATATACATATATATATATTTATTTTTATTAAAAATGTTGGTAAAAAAAACGCTATATCTCAAACCGCAGCTCTACACCGAATCATGTAAGTGTACAGAAAGCTTATTTGTTCTTACGTACATTAGAATGGGAAGGCAGCACTGTATTGAATATTTTTAATAACAGATTCTGCCTACAATATATGATCGCAATATACTCGTACGTTACTAAGGCATTCGTATGGGTATGCAATATCGTATCATAATATAAGGCAAATAAAATTTGTTTGCCATCGGAAGTAATCTTGTAAGGGGTATATTGTACAAATAGGAAATGGATAATATTATTCAATAAAGTTAGTGATCTCTGTACATACTTAAATTACGCCTATGTTTTTTTTCTTTATTTGGCTTACATGACTGGGTACAATAAAGTAGCATACCTAAGCTACCCCGATGGCCTAGGCAGAGGTGAATTAACATCCACTTTTCCACAATTGCCATCTATAGGGTACGGTCAGGATCATAAGTCGTTTACCACTTTAGCCCTCTGTCATACCAAAGACAGCGAACGCGCAGTAATAATTTTAACTACCTCCGTGGTCTAGTGGTTCATCCAACGGAATGAAGATCCAGAGGTCCCGGGTTCGATCCCCAGCGGGGTACAAATTTGTGCTCGGTTTGGTTGGTGGTAGGACTTCTTTGAAGTCCGCCTGGCTAGCTACCACTATCTTATCAAAATGTGTCGCCATAATAAATGTTAACAGCATTATTGTGTTCCGACAATGTGGGATAAGATAGCCAGCCCCTAGAGGGTTCCAGGTTAAGCTCGATTCCATCTTCAGCCCTTATCGTCACTTACCACCAAGTGAGATGAAGGGCAAGAGCTTCCCTGTCTAACATAAAACAAAATTGCTACCAATTTGTACGAACAACTATTATGACAAGGTATGAAAGTGTTTAATCTACTTATGATGCTGTAATTATTTATGAAGGTCAAGAAAACTTCTTAAAAGGACGCCCCGGAAACATGAGGCGATTTCCAAGATATTTCCTCAATCCCAAATCTGAATAGAAAATGAGGAATCCAGAAAAAGGATTTTTTCCATCTTCGTCATTCCCTTACCTTCGATAACCTTGGCGAATACCGGGGATTCCAATTTCATCAGTACAGGTAAGTGTACGAATCCTTATACTTACACTGTTAGCAAATAGGTATGTTAGCGACGTCCCTCAATTTTTATTCCTCGTAAAATACTTTTATGAAGAGCGATCCGCGGTTCGCTAAACTTTCCTCGTGTTTAAATACGGGTCTGAGATCGTGCTAAAAATACCTTCTTAAGATTTGGTAGGAGTATTTATACATAAAAGAGGATTGGTGTCAGGCAGGCGGCCGGCTGTGAAACCTAAGCAGAAATTTTGGACAGTATGGATTTAAATGTGTTCACTCTCTCCGTTCATCGGTCCCTCGACATGGTCCGTTCCGTCTCTTTAACATTCATTCATCACTAACACCAGTGAGATGGATGTTATGAATCAAAAGGGAGTGGATGGCTTGATGACCTCTGACCAATATGAATGGAAGAGGAAACATACTAGGCTGACCGAAGATAGACTGGGAGCCGGGGAAGGCAGGACAGCAGCGAGAAGGAGAAAAAGATTTATATACAGAAAAGACCTTAATAAATCAAGCGTATTTATCCCCGAGGGGGTAGGCAGAAGTAAAAACAACTAACACCTACGTTTCGCCAATCATGTTAGGTCCTGTGCAGGATAGCACACCTTTTCTAATATTTATGTTTTTATACTTTTTTATTACTGGCTGTCTACCTTGACACATGTCACTTGATCTATATATTATATCGTCACACTGAACCACTGCATTTTCCTTTCTCTCTTTTTTCCTAGATTCCTCCAATTCACAGTCCTATCCCTTACAGGTCCCATGTAAGAGGGGGCGATCCTATTGCCATTTACTGGGAATTTTATTCGCAGTAATTCGCCAGATGATGCATCAAGAACCCTGTTGCACATTTCTCGTTATGTTACAACTCTTACTGCCGCACTCAGAGACGTCAAATAACTTTAATGAGTACTTAATGTCAAAAAATTTCATTTAAATTTAGACCAGACAGAGACTAGTTTTGAATTGTCATTTTTTGACGTTCAGTACTCATTATCGTTAATTGACGGCTCTGAGTGAGGCAGTTAGTCGCTAGAATATAACACACATGAGAGAGGCGAGGGATGGTGACAATTGTATTCTTCTCTGCCGTCACCAAACAGCTTTTTTAATCAAGTACCTAGGTACTCGTTAAAAAGTAGTTACTTGTTAAATATAACAATCAATGAGACTCCTGTAATTAAAGGAACATAAGATCAGCTTCCCTTAAGCCAAGAGACAATGACAATAGACATTATTTAATTAATAAAGTAAAATTAGTCACATACCGTTGAACAAACAAAGCTAATGAAATCTAAACACAATAAAGAAAGCTCTGGTAATTAGTTGTTATTACACTATCTTTCTCTGTTTATACAGATCAAGGTGCGTGCACATCGGAAAGAATGTCACGAACATTTAAAATGAAACTTTATTACAAAGATTTTGGTGGTTTGAAAAAGAATTTTGAAAAATTATGGTCTTGATGCGGGAATCGAACCCGCGTCCGCTGCTATCCGGGCAGGTGCCTGACCGCTCGGCCAACTAAGACAATAAGTAACTTGTCGAAATTCTTCTAACCTTTACACTTCACGTTGTACCCTCACAATGTAGAAATAAATTTCAAACATTCCAAAGCAGATATTTTTACAAATACCGTGCGTTCGGTTAAGCTTGGGTTTGCTTTTTAAACTATTCGATTTTAATTTTAACATTATATAAATGTTAGAAAAATTAATACAAAGATTTTGGTGGTTAGAAAAAGATTTTTCTTACATTTATATAATGTTAAAATTAAAATCGAATAGCTTATGAAACTTTATATTTATGGGACCGATTATACTGCAGTTGGTGGGCAATACCATCAATCCGCAATGGTCTCGCCACATGCAGTGGATGGTAACACCTTCTGTCTTTTGTCGTCATGGTTTAAAATTGATGCAACCCTGTCTTTCATTCAGCAATGAAAGTGACAGCATTACTTTTAAACTATGACTAACTTTAGTCCGTGTTTTATAATAAGGGGGTGAGTGTCTAATTATAGGAAAGGCTATTGTGTCCTTATAATAGGACATTAATTATGATTTATGATAGGTACTCATTTATTTATAATATCGCCGTGTGGTGAAGGTAGATCAGACAGAATACATTAGGCAGCAAAATTCGCTGTAATATACTGTAATTATCTATCTAGTAATATAATGCGATTTATGTGCACGATAAATGGCAATAGACTCGTACTCCAATACATGAAACCCAACAAAATTGGCAAATCGGTGAAAATATAGGCGTGATATATATAATTTATGATCATCATAATCAGTCCTTTAATGTCCCCACTGCTGGGGCACGCGCCTTCCCTATGCCTGGAAGAATATAGGGAGAATGGGCCATAACTACCATTCTGGCACGTTCGCTGTGTGTATGATACTCATTATATGATCATTATATGAGTATGATAGGAATTATCTATACTGAGGGCCTGTTTCTTAATCGACGAGTAAGTTCGAAATAGCTTACTTTGCAGTTCAATTGACATAAATTAGTTTGTTTGGTTGGTTAATCGCGCAAATCTCAGATACTACTGGTTCAAATTGATAAATTCTTTTGTGTTGGATAGTCCATTTATTGAGGAGGGCTATAGGCTATATAACTAGTTTCGTTATACAGATGTTCACAAAGAGCATTCTAAGTAGATCTCGCCCAACGTGGTCGCGCAACATAGACAAATGTGTCAGCACCTTAACAAGAGTTTCATTTAATTCCTACTCACGTGCATAACGCTGCAACACGAAACACCACTTTAGCCTGGTCGCGAACATAATATTATGAAATGTTGAAAATTACTCCACCTTACTTCCATTTGCCAAATGCAGAGCGTAAGCAGGATTTATTGGAGCTAGAACTTTATACTTCTACTAGTGGCCGCCCGCGGCTTCGCTCGCGTTAAAGTCGGTTGTTGTATAGCCTATAATAACCTTCTTCGATAAATGGACTATCCTACACAACAAGATTTTTTCAATTTGTGCCAGTATTTCCTGAGATTAGCGCGTTCAACCATCCAAACAAACAAACAAACTCTTCAGATTTATAATATAGTATATGCTGATTCCCAGTTTCCCCCGTATCCCCCTGATCGGCGGAAACTTTCGCCATACTGATTTCCGTCATCATCATCATCACCAGCCCTTTAATGTCCCCACTGCTGGGGCACGGGCCTTCCCTATGGATGGAAGAATACAGGGAGATTGGGCCATAACCCACCACGCTGGCCCAGTGCGGGTTGGTGGGTGCTAACGACTGCAGATGCAGCCGGGACCAACGGCTTAACGTGCCTTCCGAAGCACAGAGGAACTCGAGATAATAAATTTTTGGTCACCCATCCAATGACCGGCCTTAGCGAAATTGCTTAGTTTACGCAATCGCAGGCCAAGCGCGCTGTGCCACTGCGCTAGCGAGCTCCTCTGACTACTGATTTCCGTGTTCTATTATAAATCTTACGTAATGAATGAAAACAGTGTTTGATATACTTTCAAGAGAATTTTGTTTACCCTAGCTCTGCCCAGGCAGCATTCTCAACGGAACGTATTTAGTAAATCTTGTTCCTATATTGTTTCAGGGACGCCGTCGGCAGATTCAAATCGCGTAAGTATTGCAGCAGAATTGAAATGTATTGTTTAATCTTAAGTAAATTAACAATCTTCTTTAAGTATTTATCTTTAAGATTGAATTTCCTATGACTGGTTCCGTTGTTTCAAGGCTCCATTAATTGTTGTATTTCATAAACAGTATTCAGTCTCACTTTGATATCCACTAAGCTACCGAGCTCCTCAAAGACGAAATTATATAGGTCATATAAAACAGGTCGAAGTCCTAAGACCATCAGTTTTTCAGAGAAACCTTGATTGTTTAAACACAAGTTGGTCTAAAAGTTAGACTGAGGGTAGTTTGAGAGTACGTTTCAACTAAAGCGACATCATGCGGCAGAAACTTGAGACTTGAGCAAAGTTCGCTTAAACTGTCGTGTACGTGAAATCCAACTGCTGTGGATCATAACTGTAGGTTAATGAATACGAGTAATAAAATAATGATCCATCACCAACACCAGCCCTTTAATCTTCTATGGATGGACATACATAGCATACGAGGGTGGATTAAAAAGTTCTCGGCCTATTCAACAGAACAAAGTACAATGCATGCAAAATTATTTATATTTTTCGACGTCATGTCCATATAACCTTGTAATACGTCACTCCTTTCTCCCACAGGGGTAGACACTAGGAGGAGATTACTTCTTTCCAATTGCTAAGATCCTTACATAATGGATGGAAATTGGCTATAACCACCACACTGGCCCAGTACGGACTGGTGGTAGCTTAACGTGTATTCCGAAGCACGGAGGAACTCGGGATGATACATTTTTGATCCTATGACCGCCCTTAGTGAACATTGCTTAGTTTACGCAATCGAAAGCCGAGCGTGTAAACTGCGCAATTGCGCACGGAAATATCGACGTCACTAATACTTGCTGTGAAAGAACTATTTTGAGCTTAAGGAGCTAAATAAAGTTCGGACGGAACTGCTGGGGGCGTACACACAGTGATCGCGAGAAAACTTTAATTAAGAGTTGTATCTTGAATCTGTGCAAGTTTTATTTTTCAAGAGAGTAAATATCTAATACTTTTGTGGACTTCTGTCTCAACGTAGACGGGTTGTGTTCCATACGAAAGGTCTTCTTTACGTCACATCACCCACCTTTTGATATCCTGCTGGGATACAGTCTTCCTCATAGATGAAATAAAGTGGGCAGAATGGGCTAGTATCGATTTGTGGGTCTAATGATTCCCCCAAACTAGGTTAGAGGTGTTAGTTGATCTTAAATATTAAAATTATAATTCATATCTCTTAAACCACTAAGAGATCGCTAGGGCAGTGGCATAGCACGATTGGCCTTCAACTAAGGGTAAACTAAACAACGCTAAGGGCGGTCATTGGATAGGCGACTAAAAATTTGCTGTTGGTCCCGGCTGCATCTGCAGTCCTTAATACCCACCAACCCGCACTGGGCCAGCGTGGTGGTTCATGGCCCAATCTCCCTATATTCTTCCATCCATAGGGAAGGCCGTGCCCCAGCAGTGGGGACATTAAAGAGCTGGTGATGATAACGATGAAACACGTTAATTTCACTCCTAAAAAAAATCGTTTTTGTATTTACAAGTAAAAAGTTTGTGGAAATACGAACTTTTTTGACCGTGTTGTTCCAATCCAATCTAACTACAGACAACTGTGATAGTTTACCCGTAGCAATATCCGAAGATTGGCAAGTCAAAAAATAGCGTTTTCCGATTGCTGTACTCCGCCATGTGTACTTACTTCCCCCTCTTCAAAACTTGTTTAAAAGAAAACTTCTGGGAGTGCTGTTTAGTTTCGGTTTAATGCACTTGGAGTTTAAGAACTCGAGACTATTCACAACTCGATAGCACACTTAACTCTTTGGATGTCGGTGAAAATAGACGAAGGGTTGTTTGGTTTGCTTCCCTTTTTTATGTTAGACAAGGAAGCTCTTTGCCTTCATCTCACCTGGGGGCCTACCGCCAAAGTCGATTGCTGATGATAGCTATATTGCAATGCACTGCTTACGGCTATAGCAGCCATCCTGAATTTTTAGGCGGCGCGGATTTTGTGCCAAATTCATACAAAATCATTTGGTGATCATTCGTTCAAAGCTATCGCTAATAGCTTAGGTACATTTTGGCCGAAATGACAGCATGACGTCATAAACTATAGCTTTTGCTTTAGCAATCGAGTTAGGCGGTAGGCCCCCTGATGATAAAAGACGATAAGGGCCGAGAACGGAATCGAGCTTCACCTGGAACCCTCAACCACAAAAGGCTGGCTATCTTATCACATATTGCCCGAACACAATTAATGCTGTTAACGTTATTATTATGGCGACAGATTTTGATAAGATGGTGGTAGCTTGCGAGGCGGACTTCAAAGAAGTCCACCAACCAAACCGAGTACAAATTTTTACTCTCCCTTAGGATCGAACCCGGGACCTCTAGATTATCTTAATTCCGGTGGGTGAGCCACTAGACCACGGATTCGGGTAAAGATGTCGCCGAGATCTGGATGATCATTATCTAGCAGACAGAACTCTTGGTAGTAAAATTTGTCAGCAGGTTTGGTCAAATGGTCAGAGACGACCGGCTTCGACCAATGGTCAAATCGCTAGATAAGAGGTATCGGATTCGAATCCTGGTAGGGGCAATGTTTATGATTGATGACCACAGACATTTTGCCATTTATCGGACACAGAAACCGCAGTATAAGAACTCTGTTGCCGATTACTCATTACTGTTTAGAAAGAAGAATGGTCTTATGAATAGTCTTCGCGTTTCTGTAATACATACATACATACATAAATCACGCCTATATCCCTAAGGGGCAGGCAGAGGTGAATTAACACCCACTTATCGCCGTTTTAGCTAGGTCCCATGTAATAGGGGGCGAGCCTATTGCTATCTGTCGGGCACATAAATCCCATTATATTGCTAGATGGTACAAGAGGAATGCTGCTGCCCATTACTCATTGCTGTCTTTATCCTTAGTCGCCTTGTACGACGCCCACGGCAGAGATGTCACCACCCCGGTGACAATTGTATTCTACTCTGCCGTCACCACACGTTCTGTAATACAATGTACCCTTAGGGCCTCGCCCACGGCGACTTTTGGTAATGGCCTAAGGGGCTAAAGGGGCCTAAGCCTTTTCCCTTACCTTTGTTGTCCAAAAAGCAAAACAATAATATCCATGGATTTTGCAAATTCCGAAACCGCTCGTGGCATACTTCACGTTTGGCCATGTCACGGCTCCAGACCCTTTGATCGGGTAGAGGGCGCATGCCGCGGGAATTCCCCGAATTCTTTGCCCGATAGCCGGAATATCTGCTGACTTGCCAGGTGAAAATTTTGGAGCGTTAACCTAGCTTGAGGCTAACTCCCGAATACAGAAACGCTACTCAAAGATTGAGTCCTGCTTAACATTGAAGTAATGTCAAAAATTTACTTTTTTTCCATACAAACTCTGAAAGGTATTATCTACGCACTTAACTTTATAAGCAGCGCTCAAAATTTGAGCTGAGTTTCAGTATTCGGGGTAATAGTAGCAATGGCTTAACGCTCGGCCTGCGATTGCGTAAACTAAGCAATGTTCGCTAAGGCCGGTCATTGGATGGATGACCAAAAATTTTTATCTCGAGTTCATCCGTGCTTCGGAAGGCACGTTGAGCCATTGCTCTCGGCTGCATCTGCAGTCCTTAAGACCCACCAACCCGCACTGGACCAGGCCCAATCTCCCATTATTCTTTCATCCATAGGAAGGGCCTGTGTACGGGAGATATTGGAGGGTGGTGACGATTGTGTTCTGCTCTGCGGTCACCATAAAAGATTTAAAAGATTGACTTTTTTAATTCTGGATGTGTCGTTAAATTAAGCCATTAGAATGACACATCCAGAATCGATCCTTGTGTTATGGAAGTATTGAGTGTTTCTAAATATTGTATGACAACAGATACCTACACTAGCTCTTGAACCTTCACCCGGGATAAATGGGGGGTCAATTGAACAAAAATTGTCACAACAAACTTCTCCCGGAGCTATTCTGTATTTCGTAAGTCAATTTGATGGCTCCAACTTAGTCTCTTTCCCGCGGGACCCCATAGTGAAAGTAAACACAAAAAGGTTGCGCTGTTCCCGAACTCAATTTTATTTGTTCTAAATCGTAACTGAGTTTCAGCAGCCCCCGTAGCACGGGACGTGGAGAAAATCTCCTCGGGGAGAAGTGAAAAATTGGTCACTTTCGCATAATGTCACTTTCGCAGAGCGACATTTTCGCACAATGTCATTTCACACACCGCCATTTTCGCAGGTCGTCACTTTCACAAAACGTCACTTTCGCAGGATGTCACCTCAGGATTGTGTCTGTCATATGTAGGTAATTGGTATTACAATTATTATGCTGAGCTGATTTTTTTTATATTTAATTCATTACTTACCCGATATTAAGTAGATCGCCCCTAAGAAAAAAAAAATAGCTGGAGTGACATTCTGCAAAAGTGACGGATTACGAAAGTGAGGTCTTGCGAAAATGTCGTTTTGCAAAAGTGACCTTACACGATGAAATTTTAGCAATCTGCCGTTCCGCGTCAAGACCAAACAACCTCCATATCCGAAGCGATCAAAGTCCAATTTACTGTAAAATATTTGTCCCTGCCAACGGCTTTAATTTAGAAAGGTCCGGTAATTATTTTGTGATTACACGCCTTGTTTCTAACGCCGTATGTTTCTAATGGGCAAGATAAGTTTCATGCACAGGTGCAAGGATGAAAATGTACATACATATACATACATAATTCACGCCAATATCTCCGAAGGGGTAGGCAGAGGTGAACTAGCACCCACGCTTCGCCAATTAGGCTAGGTCCCATGTAATAGGTGGCGAGCCTATTGCTATTTATGGGGCACAAAAGTCGCAGTACTTTGCTAGTTGGTAGGTATAAGAGGAATGCTGCTGCCCATTCCTCATCACTGATTTATCCTTAGTCGCCTTCTACGACACCCACGTGAGAGGTTTGGGGTGGTGACAATTAGTAAATATTTATTTTACTTACACCTATCATCTATAATTAATTAATTACAAGTAACTTTTCCACCGGAATTAAGATCCAGAGGTCCCGGGTTCGATCGCCAGGGTATTACAAATTTGTACTCAGTTTATTTCGTGGTAGGACTTTTTTCAAGTCCGCCTACCATCCCATGCTAGCTACCATCCCATCTTATCCAAAAGCTGCCACCATATGTTAACAGCATTATTGTACATACATACATACATACATAAATCACGTCTATATCCCCGAAGGGGTAGGCAGAGGTGAACTAGCACCCACGTTTCGCCAACTATGTCAGGTCCCATGTAATAGGTGGCGAGCCTATTGCCATTTATCGAGCACAAAAGTCGCAGTACATAGCTAGGTGGTATAAGAGGAACGCTGCTGCCCATTCCTCATCATTGATATATCCTTAGTCGCCTTGTACGACACCCACGGGAGAGATTTGGGGTGGTGACAATTGTATTCTACTCTGCCATCACCACACGGCATTATTGTGTTCCGACAAATTGTAATATGACAACCAGCCTTTCTGTGGTTGAGGGTTCCAGGTGAAGCTCGATTGCATCTTCTGTTCTTATTATCACTTACCGTCAGGTGAGAAGACTATGAGCTTCCCTTTCTAGCAAAAAAAAAATGAAACTACTTTTCCTTAAATCTTGCACACAGAAGCGAATAGCTTCTGCCAGAGCTCCCTTGAGATATTCTGGTTTTAAATTTTAACATTATATAAATGTTAGAAAAATTAGTACAAAGATTTTGGTGGTTAGAAAAAGATTTTCGAAAAATTATGATCTTGAGGCGGGAATCGAACCCGCGTCCGCTGCTATCCGGGCAGGTGCCTGACCGCTCGGCCACCCAAGACACTTATTAACTTGCCGAAATTCTTCTTACCTTTTCACTTCACGTTGTAAGCCAACACCCGTTGGCTCTTTGTAAACCCTCGCAATGTAGAAATAAAATGAATCATAAATAAATCATAATTTTTCGAAATTCTTTTTCTAACCACCAAAATCATTGTACCATTGAGATATGTCTATTCTGATACCAAGCTTGTTGTATTAAATCGCTAAGCAATATCGGCGCCAGCTGTCAGTAATGCAACCCATCATTAGGGGTCCCGAGTTGTACTCGTACTTCCATAAATACGCAAGTAAGTACGTGTAACATTTCCCTGAGCGAGCAGACACATTGTAATTAACGGGCGGCAGTGACCAGGTCTTAATTAGCAAAGTTTTGACCCGGAGAAGGGTTCGCAACTCATTTGCTGGTCCATATCACGTTTAACCGGGCCTGCTTGCATGCCTAATGCGTTACGTGAAGGTACAGCGTTACCTATTGGTTTATGCTAATGAATCCTGAGCATAAATCACGACCATTTATCACCTAAATTAAAATAAACTACACAGTATATACAGCGTGACATTAACGCTTTCTTCTACAGGGGTAGTCAGAGATCACTTCTCTCCACTTGCTACGATCCTAACATAGTTCTTTCGCTTCATCCAATCTCATTTATGTCTTTATGCATGCCCACTGTTTCGAGTGCTCTTGACCTTAGACTTTGACAAAAGGATTAATAATAAATAAAATTATATTCAGAAAATGTATAAATATATTGTATAGAAAACATCATACAGATAGACATCATCATATAGACCCTTAACACATAAAACCCATAACCAACTTGGGGCACTCTGATGGCGGAGGACAAACCACAAACACCAGGATATCAGAAGTCTTAGGCAAGCGACTAGCTGTAAAACTTTAGTCAAAACCTTGCCCAACAAAGATGAAGATGCCTTTTTCTTCCTCCCCTTATCCCGCTCTAGGCGGGGTGGGTACCACATGTCTTCTTCCTCTCCTTTCTATCATTCACCAATTAATCATTCACACCTCACGCTATCATATCCCCCTTTACACAATCCATTCATATCTTCTTTGATCTTCCTCTCCTTTTATGCAGCATTCTAAGATCTTCTCTCTGCCGGATAGCTGGTAACATCTGTCAATCGGTACCCTTGACGACTTAAGTCGAGATTGCCCGAAACGCCTGCGGCCCAAGCCTTGATAAGGGTAACGCTGATATCTTTAGTCCGATTGTCATAGCTGTATGTGACTGCGTATCTGAGGTCACTTTAGAGTCGACAGTAGAGTCAACAGCAAAAGCAAAAATGGCCTGCCTAAGAATGATGTTCTGCCGCACTCAGAGACGTTCATCAACGTTAATGAGTCTTCTTTTTCTCCATGCCCTGTTCCCAGTCTATCTGGGGTCGGCGCAGTATGTTTCCTCTTCTATTCATATCGGTCAGACGTCATCAAGCCACCCGTTCCCTTTTGATTCATATCATCTATCATACCGTAAAGGTGCTAGTGATGAATGAGCATAGAGAGTGATTGGAATGACAGCCTGCCTGACACCTACTCTCTTTGGGTAAGAATGATTTCTAAGATGACTCTAAGATGGACTCTAAGATGACTGCAGCAGTCAAATTCATCTTCCCGCTGTGCTGTAGCAGCTACAACTCTGTCATATGTATTGAGAATATAGAGTTTGTCATAGCAACTAGGCTCTGCTACGGTGTATGCGACACGCAATGACAAGGCCCCGTATCCATGATCGGACAATCCGCATAATCTTCGCCTTTGTTGAATGTATAATGCGATGCTGTATCACGCTTACGCAGCATAAAGGAGACTAATTGGACCCTGGTAACAGAAACGTCGCCTGTTAACGCATGACATATTGTTTGATTCTGGTATTATTACGAACTAGTGGTCGCCCGCGGCTTCGCTCGCGTTAATGTTGGTTGTTATATAGCCTTCCTTGATAAATGGACTATCGAACATAAAAAGAATGTTTCAATTTGAACCAGTAGTTTCTGAGATTTGCGCGTTTAACCAACCAAACAAACACACTCTTCAGCTTAGTTATATTAGTATAGATTTATTACCATAATTACCATACCATAACCATAATTATTACTTGAGGTTAAAGTTATTGAATATTTGTTAATTCTATGTAACTAAGGGAGGAAAATACCCGACTGAGTTTCTTGCCCGTTCTTCTCAGAACAGGGCCTCCCGGTGGCTTACGAACGGATGGCGTAGATTTTTCGCTAGATATTGAAAACTTGTGTGTCCGTATAGGTAGGTTTGGGGGTTGGGGGGTTGCTTGGTAGTGCGCGGCATGTTAGGGTTTATGTGATTGGCGAGTTGTGGGATTGTATCGGTACATAATTTACAATGTACCTGCAATGTCAGAACTCGTTGACAATGGTGGGTTTCTCTACAGTCTTCTTGCGTGTCGTTCTGCTAGCGGAGTGTTGGGCTCTGGTGCGTTTAGTATCATGTTGGTATTAAACGCGTCAGGGGCGGCGCTTCGTTGCGGATCGGAACGTACGCCGGTTTTGGAGACCTATCATTACAGACTGAGGCATGCTGCGCACTCCCCTATTTTTTTTCTTGGACACACGGGTTTTCGGTATCTAGCGTCTTGACGATTCATAAGTGTATTGTTATCATACCAGATATGAATAAATAAATGTCTTTGAATACCAGAATCAAATAATATGTTATTAGCATTTCATCATCATCATCATCACCAGCCCTTTAATGTTTGCGGGAGCATAGGCCTTCCCTATAGATGGAAACAAATAGACAGAATGAGCCATTACCCACCAGGCTGGCCCCGTTATCAACGACTTATCTGCGCTATTGAGCTCCTCATTAGTAATAGGGGTTAAAGTATTAAATTGCCGATGTTCCCTCATTATTTAGTAGTAGTGTATAATTCCTATAAAACAATAGTTATGTCCATTATTCTTTTTTTCTTTTTCTTTTTAAACTTCATTTCAAGGACTTATATTTATGTATAAAATTTTATCTTATTTTTATTTCTTTCACTAACAAAAAATCTTCAAAAACAGCTCGTCCTAAGTACCACTTAGATCCACGGACACGGAAACCAGTCCGTCTCCGTTATAAAAAAAATAGAGATTTTTTTTAATAACTAGGATACCTAGAGAGGTAGGTCCTAGGTATCCTATAGCTTAATGTTGTCTAAATATACCCACAAAATTATATAAAATATAGATTTGTGGTTCCTTAAAAAATCGCATTGTCGTTATAAATGAATTTTCGCAAAACTCTCCATACAAAACGGCATTTGATACTTAAACCCCTAATATTTGGTAGGAAATCATTTATTATTGTTTTTCTTTGAAGAAGTGAAACGATTAGCTTAACTTTGATTTCTTTGCGAATTCTAGTAGTTCCAAAACAAAACACGCTACCCAGTGACACATTTGATACAACGAAAAACCAAATGCACCGTCTTTTTTTTCCAAAACAAAAGCGTCTATCGTGGCTGTCCTTAAGAACACCAACCAAACAAACAAACTCTTCACTTTGAGAATATCATAGTTCGCATGTATTTATTATTATAATTCTAAGTATATGTTTTATTATATGTATATATTTTAAAGTAATTACTTATTTTTGTAAGGTAAAATATAAAATAAAAAATCTTTGTATGGTAGCTTTGTTTTAAGATCATTTATTTACATCCCAGTATTCAGTTTCTGCACCGCCAACTAATATTTCTGTACCCAGCTTTCCGGTTGACTGGAAGAGAAAGCCTAATGGCATTAAGTCCGCCAATTGTAACTTCTGTGTACAACAAAGTTTAAATAAATAAATAATATTAGTATAGATTGTGATATTAGCTTAGCTTGATTTCTTTGCAAATTCTAGAAAGTGGGAACTTTCTAAAATTTGCTAAGAAACAAAACCCAGTGTTGACACAACGAAAAATCAAATGCACCAGTCTTTTTTTTTTTCAAAAACAAAAGCGTCAATCGTGTCTGTCATTATGAACGCTCTGTGCGCTAATGAACGCGACTGATCCTCGATTGTTTCACGGCTCCTAATGAGATCCTGCACCACGCATGCTATATGCCTGCACGGAGTCAGCGTTTTTGATGAGAAAGAACTGTTTTTATACGCCAAAATATTCTTATGTGCTAAGGGGAGTTAGCCAAAATCATATAAGATCTTGAAAATTAATTCCATTTACAAAGGAACTGTATTTTTAGTCGCCAAAAAATTTTTT
Organism: Cataclysta lemnata; assembly: GCA_963931975.1. Lineage (NCBI taxonomy): Eukaryota > Metazoa > Arthropoda > Insecta > Lepidoptera > Crambidae > Cataclysta > Cataclysta lemnata. Next base: position 2,235,897 of record OZ008362.1, on the reverse strand, counting down.
CCAAATAAAAAACCACAATTTCCACTCCCACAAGAGAGCAGAGAATTGCCCTGGCAGTAGATTTTTTTTATTCAGTGAATATAAAAATTCATTTTTAAATAGCCACTGTAGAACTGTAATAACTACTGTAGAACTGTACAGTAGAACTGTAATTGTAACTGTACTTTTGGACCATAATTGCAATTGAAAGGCTCACGTTTCAAATGTGTGTGGTAAAGTTAATAGGCTTGTGTATGTTTTAAATAGATTGCGTAAAATTTCAAATACTCCAACAGTGCTTTCCGCGTATCATGGATACATTGCCTCAATTCTTCGATATGTTCTACTATTGTGGGGAAATAATCCTGACATTATTAGGGCATTTATTTCCCAAAAAAAATGTATTCGCGCAATATGTGGTGTAGGTTTTTATGAGTCATGTAAGCCACTTTTTGTCGCACTAAAAATATTGACACTGCCCTCAATGTATATATTGCAAGTAGCAACTTTTGTCAAAACTAATCCTAATTATTTCACTAGGGCTTCTGATATATATCCTAGAAATACTGAGAAAAGGGGAAAGATTAGTGCTTGAACTAATTTAAAATTATAGCATGTCAAAATAATTGCTATGGTATGTGTATAAGGATTTTTAACAAAATACCTGAAGAAATTAAAAAGTTACCCCTAAAACATTTCAAAATTAAATTATATCTACTTGACAATAGATTTTATGACTTAAATGATTTTTAAATATAAATTTTAATGTATGACATGGTAAATATTTAAATTAAATTGACCTATGTAATGACATAATAATTTTAATATTAGGTACTTAAATGATAAAATTAATTAATGATGGTAATGAATGTTAAAAACATATAATTAATTTTAACATAGATCATGTTAATGCATTGCATGCTTTGATAGCAGATCACAGTAGGATCAATTTATTAATGTAACATCAATGTAACCTGTGTATCGCAATAAAGAAATTTGAAATTTGAATTTGAATTTTTGAATTTGTATTACTGTTATGGGCTGCCAAGAATCGGAATCGAACCTGCGTCTCGGTATGCCGAGTGACCAGGTATAGGCGGTACGATCCCGGCATCAAGATTATAATTTTTCTAACGTTTCCTAACCACGATTTGCATTGTTTACTTACTTTATTAATTAAACCAACTCGTTAAAAGCAGGGGTAGTTAATCAGAGGGGTGGGATTAATAAATCTCTATGGATATTCCTACGCTTAACTTGGACACCTCTGGCGACTTAATAATTGCTAAAGTTTAATACCGCTTCGTCCGATGGTGGGTTTAGACTCAGTGTAGGCTAGGAGACAGACTGCACAAAGCCTAACGCCTGACCGAAGAAGAAAAAGTAAATCAATATAGAAGATTACTATATTATACAATATATTATAATACAGAAAATCACAGAAAACATTATAAAATATAGCAAGTACTATGTAAATGAGCTCGAGAATATCATCTTCTTCTTTATGACCTGTTTCCTCTTCAATTAATTTCGCTCTGACGTCATTAACTCCCTTTTGATTAATTTCATCCATCATACCAGAAAGGCGCTTGTGATGAATGTATCTATAGAAAAGAGTCGAAAAGGACCATGACGAGAGACCGATGAACGGAGAGAGTGATTGGGATGAGAACATTAATTCAATTCAATCCATACATAATATACTTATTTAAATATTTTGACTTTTGTAAATTACAATATTGATTATTCATCTCTGACATATTTAAACACCAGAACAATAGTAGTAAGAAAATAGAAGTAATCCTTATTGGAAACGTTGAATATTCGCAAGGTAGTGCATTAATTAAAGCCGTGTGGTGACGGCAGAGTAGAATACAATTGTCACCACCCCAAATCTCTCCCGTGGGTGTCGTACAAGGCGACTAAGGATAAATCAGTGACGAGGTATGGGCAGCAGCGTTCCTCTTATACCATCTAGCTATGTACCTACTGCTACTTTTGTGCCCGATAAATGGCAATAGGCTCGCCACCTATTACATGGGACCTGACATAACTGACGAGGCGTGGGTGCTGGTTCACCTCTGCCTACCCCTTCGGGGATATAGGCGTGATTTATGTATTTAGTGCATTAATAAATACTTTATGATGATTTTTATGCTAAACAGGGAAGCCCTTGCCCTTTATCTCACCTGATGGTAACTAACGACAAGGGCCGGAGATGAAATCGAGCTTCACCTGGAACCCTCAACCACAGAGGGGTTGGCTATATTATCACACATTGTCGGAACACAATAATGCTGTTAACATTATTATTATGGCGACAGATTTTGATAAGATGGTGGTAGTTAGCCAGGTGGATTTGAAAGCAGTCTTACCAACAACCAACAATGATGATGATATCAGCTACATGGACCTTTTTCCTCACCTAACCATACATTGCGGTAAAGTTTATGTTTGTTAGTTTGTGACCGAGAGTTTGTTACCGAGCTCCTTGACTATGTGTAATCCTTCATGACGCCAGTAATTAAACATTTCGGTGAGCGCCCGCTGATATTGCACGTGCTAAGCGACAGGTTAATGAAGGCGCCAAATTTTATTTCGTAATAAACACACACACACACACAAAATTGGCTCGGGATCGCTCGAGATGGAGGGCTGCGGGGGAGGCCTTTGCCCAGCAGTGGGATCTTATAGGTTAATAAAAAATAAATAAAATAAAAAAAATAATAAACACGCGTAATCTGTTATTATTTTAACTATAAAATCCTTATTCGCAAGTCTTCTACGATGGTCTGGGAACGAAAAAATAGCGTGGAATGTGCCAACCCTACCAGGGGGTTTGTAGTAGGAAGAAGAAGATAAACCACGCCCATTTATCACGCACTTTTTTAGGCAGAGGTGAATTTTCAGCCACGTTTCGCCACCTATACTGTCGCACTAATGAAAAACGCATTATGTAGGTACCTACGATTTTTAACGAAATTGAGTTATGTACATATTTGAAATCAGGAAAACAAGCTCTATAACTTCCCCATAGAGACCATTTCAATATACTGAATATTCAAATTTTTACATTAATAACTAGCTCAGCTCCGGTCATACAAACGTACTAAAAAAAAAAATTAAACGCATTTTTGTCAGAAGTTGTAAAAAGGTAGATAATGTATTTTTCGTAAGTGCAGCAATTATATTAGGAATTAGGATGGGGGCGAGCCTATTGCCATCTATCGAAAAACCCGCGTGAGAGATCGGGGTTAGCAATCATATTCTGCGCCGTCTACCCACGGCGAACCTAGTAATTTCACAATCACCAGAGAAGTGCGTTTGCTGATTGCGGATTTTAATTATCAGCCGCGAAAATGGCTTTTATGCTGTTTGTTTTAAGCAGCTTATTGCTTGACTTCTGCAAAGTTTTGGATGATATTCCCCAACACATACTTCGCATAAAGGCTAGGTAGGTACTCTAAAATGCAGAAACTATCGTATTCCGTAGTTCGTTTGAAACATTCCTGTTTTAAACTTTCACACGGCATAAAGTGACAACAGAATACGTTGCGAGCACATTTTTGAATTCACATCGAGCATGAATATAAAAGGTTGGTGGAATAATATTTTGTCATGAGAGCACTGTTTTTGTTGAATCTGTTAAGTTAGTTTCGTGTGTCTGATGGATAATTTACACAGCAATACAAACTGGGAAATATTAATTATGTTTTATTAACAATAGAATACTGAATAGAAATCACTTTCAAAATACATTTGATAAAACCAAAGAGTATATAATACACTACGTTTAGATAAAACCGTAGTATATTCTCTAGACAAAGTCATATATCTGCTTGTCACTATTATTTTTCAAATATCATAGAGAATTCTGTGGCCAGTGTACAACCTCTTTATTATGGTTGTATGTACAACAGAGGCTGTCCTCTTAACAGAATGCGAAACTAAAAAATGTTGTGTGGTGACGGCAGACCAGAATACAATTGTCACCACCCCCTTTCTCTACTGCGGCCGTCGTACAAGGCGCAGTAGCTTTCCTCTAAATATAACAGGTATCCAATATACTACGATTTACGTGCTCGATAGATGCCAATAGGCTAGCCTGCCTACTTGCGCCAATAGTTGACAAAACGTGCGTTGGTGTTAATTCACCTGTGCCATAAAATAGGTGTGATCAATATATCTGTATTGTGTATGTATGTCGTGGTATCATCACTTTAGTTCATCAGAAAACATGACTTGTAGTAAGTAATACACAACTACCTTCCGATAGATGGCAAAAGGATCGCCCCAATTCTAATAATATTGTTGGTGAAACTTGGATGTTAATTCACCTGTGTCAGAAATACGCATGATCAATATGTGTATGCATGTCGTGGTATCAACACTTACCTTCATCAGAAAACAGGACTTGTAGTAATGAATACAGAACTAACTTTAACGTCTTCTAACTCCAGAGGTGTGAAACCTTCGAAATAAGTTTCCGCACCAATATTTCAGGAAAAATGTTGGGCTTATCTGCTTTTCGGCGGGCACTTTTTTACGGCAGAATAGTCGTGAGGCAGCTAGTATTATGTAATCGAATTCCCGCAAAAATATTCCACACTAACGCACGAGTTGTTCCGATAACTTTGCTTCGACTGTCAGGGTCATCGACCTGAAATACCTACGACAGATAGCATGGACCGTTAACGATATATCTCTATCAGAATATAAGTGGAGTCTTTGAAGAGGATCTCAGCGTAGTGCAGTGCAGTAAACTAAGCAATGTTCGCTAAGGTCGGCTATTTGATGGGTGACCAAAAATATACTATCCTGATGATGAGGAATGGGCAGCAGCGTTCCTCTTGTACCACCTAGCAATATACTGCGACTTTTGTGCCCGATAAATGGCAATAGGCTCGCCACCTATTACATGGGACCTAACATAATTAGCGAAATGTGGGTGCTAGTTCACCTCTGCCTGCCCCTTCGGGGATATAGGCGTGATTTATGTATGTATGTATGATGTCCTCCGCTCATCGGTAGGCACGTTAAGTCATTGTTCCTGGGTGTATTTGCAGTGGTTTACGTACATCATTTTTGTATGTTGCAGAAATGAAACGACTTGACAGATTTTTATGAAATTTTGTTAAATTAAAATTAAAAAATACAGTTGAATTGAGTACCTCCTCATCTTATCAAAATGAGGATCATCAAAATAAAATGGATCATAAATACTTAATAAAACAAAAATAAAATAATTGTACATAGGAAGAAGTGAATCAAAGCCAATTTTTAAGTATCTATCCCTATCCCTCGAATACAGAAACGCAAATTAAAGTTGGAGTCTTGCTTCATCATTCAGCCGAGAGACGCCCACTGTTGGGCATAGGCCTCCCCCAAGGATCTCCAAACCGGTCGGTCCTGCGCTGCCCGCATCCAGCGGCTTCCCGCGACCTTCACCAGATCGTCGGTCCAACTCGTGGGGGGCCTGTACCAACGCCATTCTCGGACCTTTCCGCCCCAACGGCCGTCAGTCCTCCTCGCAATGTGCCCTGCCCACTGCCACTTAAGGTCCGCAATTCTTCGAGCTATGTAGGTGACCTTAGTTCTCCTGCGGATCTCATCATTTCTGATATGATCACGCAGAGAAACACCGAGCAAAGCCTATAGTCTGGAGTCTTGCTTAACATTTAAATATTGTCAAATTTGACGTTTTTATATACAAATTCTGACAGGTAATGTCCACTTAAGTTAAGCTGTATTCGGGGGTATGACACCCCATGTACAGCAACAGAACATCGAATTATACAAAGCTGTTTTGTTTACTCAACAAATTTATCAAATTAATTGTCAACCTTAACGCTTCCGGAACAAAGCACAAAGTGGGCTTTTACATAGCTTGCTAACTTGATGGGCTACTTTTGACGCCGACATTACAACACGTATACAATTCAAAACTTTACGAGCAATTGTTCTGTTTCGCATAACGCCAGCCTGTTCATTGTCAAGTCTATATGGTCCTCTGCATTTTGTATGTAAATTCAGGTGTCGTAACTTTTGAATAACGCGGTCCATAAAGCTCTTCATAGCGACATACGAAGCGTTCCAAAACTCTCACTACCTACGCTTGCTTAGTGGTTATGTACAGTCAACAGCACATCAGGTTACTACAATCTATCAAATTTCTCCAATAAAATTTCAACCTTAACATCCATTATAAAGTTCAAAATTGATTGACCTGACCTGATGTGGTGTTGACTGTACTAATACATTAAAGCACTGTATTGGCGGCAGAACAGAATACAATTATAAATTACACACAAGTGGTCGCCCGCGGCTTCGCTCGCGTTAATGTCGGTTGTTATATAGCCTTCCTAAGGATAAATCAGTGATGAGAAATGGGCAGCAGCGTTCCTCTTATACCACCACGTATCAACCTAGCAATATACAGCGACTTTTGAGCCCGATAAATGGCAAAAGGCTCGCCACCTACACATAGCTATTATGTTAGGTCACATGTAGCTACATAGCTACATGGGACCTAACATAATTAGCGAAACGTGGGTGCTAGTTCACCTCTGCCTACCCCTTGGGGGATATGGGCGTGATTTATGTATGTATGTATGTATAGCCTTCCTCGATAAATGGACTATCCAACAGAAAAAGACTTTTTCAATTTGAGTCAGTAGCTACTGAGATTAGCGCGTTTAACCAACCGAACAAACTGTTTAGCTTTATGTTTTATAATAATATTAGTATAGATACATACAATACATAAATTACGCCTATATCCTCGAAGGGGTAAGCAGAGGCGAACCATCTACCACTTTTCACCAACTAAGCTAGGTCCCATGTAACAGGTGACGAGCTGATTGCCTTATATCGAGCACATAAAAATTTTAATTTATCTATTTTCTAAAAACACTTGTTAGCTTACAGACATACTTCCAACACGCCCACAAGGTCAAGTAGCACAATTTAAATTAAAAATAATAAACCATAAGCAAAATTAACTATACACGCATAATCAGATCAAAACACAACAAAAACATATCTAGCATTAATAAGTCAAACAGATATTTGTGACATCTTAATAATTAATAAAAATAGAATAATTATACAATCAATGTCCAATTAGAAAATTGTTATATATAAATCGTAGTATATCGCGAGGAAGGTGTTATGAGAGGAATGCCACTGCCCATTACCCATCGCTGTCTTTACTTTACCCTTAGTCGCCTTGCACGATACCCACGGGAGAGACGGGGGTGGTGACAATTGTATTCTGCTCTGCCGTCACCACACAGTTAATAAATCATAATGTTTAAATTAAAATAACAATAATAACTGATTTCCGGACCCGAGAACAGATTCTTGTCACTGCTCTGAAACCTCATCTGAAGGGACCAGGGGGCCTAGACAAAGTAACATACCGTCAAAGATAACGAAGTTCGATAACCAAAATGTATGGGATTTGACGTAAGTCGTCGTGAAATCACGTGACCAAAATCGTCTTCGTAAGTTCCTAGTTATGTTGGTAGCGCAAGCTAAGACGATGTAGATACCAAAGTAATATGGCCGATCGTGACGAACTTCGACACATTATCGTTATGAAACGGGCCCAGACCCCGCGTATTACGTAAGCCGATTTCAGTTGCTTTCGTCTACCTGTCTCTCTCACTTATTTATACTTATATTATAAAGCCAAAGAGTTAGTTTGTTTGGACGGTTGAACGCGCTAGTTTCAGAAACTACCGACTCAAATTGATAAATTCTTTTTGGGTTGGGTAGTCCATCTATTGAGGACGGCTATAGGCGATATAACAACCGTCATTAACGCGAGCGAAGCCGCGGGCGACTATTAGTTTTTTTATATAATGTTTAAATTAAAATCAAAATTAATAACAATAACTAATTTCCGGACACGCGAACAGATTCTAATCACTGCTCTGAAACTTCATCTGACGGGACGAGATTTCGATTTCCTCTGCACGTTTATTAGCATGCGATTTATTATGGAGAGAAAAAAAACTGCGCCGTCAGTCCACCGCGTATGGAGCCGTATTCAATTTCCCTCGTTTCCGTCCCTTTGTTCTGTGTTTAGCGCGAGTGTCGGATACGAGGAAGCGTCAGAGTGGAACGAGAAAAATTACGCGTGAATTCAGTAGGTCTTGACTTGAGTTGACGTAGAACGTCGCTTCCGCAAAATGTTAGCGTGAAAAGTTTGGTCGCTTTCACAGGACGTCACCTTCGCACAGCGACATTTTTGCACAATGTCACTCGTTTTACGGAAATGACATTGTGCGAGAATGACGTTCTGCAAGAGTATGCAGAAATGACCAAATTTCAAACGGTGACATTTTTCGTCAAGAACAATTCCACTACACTAGCTTTTTAGGCCCTATATCGACATTGATTTCTAAGTGTGGCAATACGACAGCTTAGTACGAGTACATATACACAAAATATATTACATAATTCAGGCCTATATCCCCGAAGGAGTAGACAGAGGTGGATTAAACACCCTTGTTTCGCCAATTATGTCTCGACATAGTGCGTTCCGTCTGTGTTCTATAAATTCATTCATCACTAGCACCTTTCCGGTGTGATGGATGATATGAATCAAAAGGGAGCGGATAGCTTGATGACGTCTGACCTATTTAAATGGAAAAGGAAACATACTGCGCCGACCCCAGACAGAAGTTTTTCCAATTATGTTAGCCTATTGCCATCTAATGGGCACTTATAAGTATATCTAGGTAGTGTAACAGGAACGCTGTAGTAACTAAAGGAAATGGAAGGGAATGTCAAATGTTTCGCTCTTGAGTTAAACAAATATCATATTCTTAAGCAAACATTTGTAAGTCGCGTAAGTAGGTTGCAATTAGCGACGTTTACCTACCTCTCGGGCCATGAGAATGGCGCTTTCAAACGCTTTTAGCCAGGGACTTCAGACATGAGAAAATCTTCTTCTTCTTCTCCCTGTCCTGTTTCCAGTTTCTTCTTCTCTTCTTATTTTTTTCTCTTCCATTCATTATGGTCACAATATTTTTTTTTAATTTGGTATAGTTGTTTAAATAATTGTCAATCTTGTAACTTTGTTCCTACGTTTTCAGAGTACCTAGGCGTTGTCTTCCATTCATACCAATCAGACGCCATCGAGCCATCCACTGTTTTAATACATACCTTTTTTTACCAGGGCTAAACTGCAGTTACTCATTCCTTCGCAGCGGCAGGAACTCCGCCTTGAAGGATATGTGGGACTCGAGGGAAGAGGTTCCCTCCATACGCCACTAAACATCCCCTGGGTGTTACACCTCAACGCGTTGATGGGGGCCTAGGACATGGCTAGGAGTCTCCCATCCATCGATCCATACATTTTAATACATACCTATCCTATCATCGATCACACCGGAAAAGTGTTAGTGATGAGCGAATATTTAGAACATTTTGAGACTTGTTTTTGTCGTAAACAAGATAGAGTATTTTATTTATTTATTCCGGCGATAAACGGTATTGAATAATCAATGAAATCCCAAGATACATCTACAATTAATATGAAAACTCTAGTGAAAGCAGAATTTAGTGCAACTGTTCCCAAAAAAGGATTTAGGTGGGAATTACCATTTCTTACGCCCGTAAGCAGTAGCGAGGCCAATTTCTATAAATTGTAACGGCCGCGTTACCTTTGTAACCCTCGCTGTAATCTCACTTAGAAGGGAACCCGTTTGTACCCTTTTTTTCCTAGTTTTCCCGTCGGTTTAGTGGCTCCCACATTCGGCGCTCGCAGCAAATTGTCACTTACGCATGTATACCTTAACAAGACGGTACACTGGCTTGCAAATAAATTGGACGACAGAAAGTACCTAATGTCTGATCGTCAAGAATGTTGAGGGCGGAAGAAAATGTGAGTCTGCATAGATAATCCTACCCATAATATAACATTGTACAATGAGAGTTGTAAATGTAGCAAGAATAAGGGCCTGTTTCACAATCGACAAGTAAGTTCTAAGTAGCTTACTTCGCAGATCATTTGACAGTTGTAATATGAATTATATGTCAATTGAACTGGGAAGTAAGCTACTTCGAACTTACTTGTCGATTGTGAAACAGGCCCTAAGTAACTTAAATCTTATATAAGTATTTCCATACATCTTATAGTTAAAAGAAATACTTCGATTTTAACTGTTTTTAAACTAACTGCCGAACTCTGAGACGTCAATTAACGTTAATGAGTACTTAACGTCAAAAAATGACAATTCAAAAATAGTCCCTATTCTTGCCGGGTCTATGGTCTAGATTTGAATGAAAATTTTTGACATTAAATATTCATTAAAGTTAATTGACGTCTCTGAGTGCGGCAGTAAGGGACATAAAACTAACTTAATTCAATAGAAACATCCACAGTAGGAATGTTGTCATCCCAATCACTCGCACTATTCCATTCATCGGTCTTTAGTAAAAGATATTTTCTTCATTCAAGATATTTCTTTCTTTCATTTTCTATACATTCGCACCTATCCGTTTAGATGGATGATATGAATTAAAGGGGAGTGGATGGCTGGATGATGGCTGCCTGATGAACTGGGTACAAGGCAGGAAGATGATAATGATGAGCACTGGAAGACGGTGCACAGCTGGTATAACCCCTATGCATTTGCCAATGGTTGGCCCATCAACATTCGGATGCCCCAAGATGCTGATTGGTATACCTCGGGTAACCTCTCATACACTCGATATTTTACGACAACTCTGTGGTGATTACAGAACTGGCACATTATAAGATTTTTATTTCACTCCTAGGTCTGCTAGGTAAATACTCTCACTGAATATGCCTCAATTAAATACAAACTCTACACAAGCCTAATAAGGCAGTTTATTGAGTGATAAAGGGTAAAGGCAGCGATGAGTAATGGGCAGCAGCATTTCTCTCATACCAACTAGCAATATACTGCGATTTGTGTGCCCGATATACGGCAATAGGCTTGCCACCTTGTCACGTAACGGAAGGTTACGGGCATGAGACTCAGTGACAGCAATAAAGCTATTTAAAAGGTAAATGTGTCGATTACATTATTTAATAGCTAGGACACATTACACGTACAATAGGCACACATAGTATAAAATTAGGCAGCATTGGAGCACTCTGAGGGCGCAATACTACAACCCATTACATGGGACCTAATCTAAATGGCAAAACGTGGGTGTTAGTTCACCTCTGCCTACCCTTTCGGGGATATAGGCGTGATTTATGCATGTATGTATTGAGTGATGTGAGATAATTGAGTTGGTGGCTCTAAAGTATCTGTTTGTTCTCTAACTCTCACTGTATATCAAGTAAAAGAGCAAGTTTAAAGTTTTCGGCAAGTTTTCGCGGTTAAATAACTTGGATCTAGTTAGTCTTGCAGTTAACCACAGGATGGGAACTTTAACTTGCTCTGGAAGCGTTGATTTAATTAACGCCTCTCTTCGTGGTTTCAACTGTTATTGTGGAAAGACGTCAGTCAAAATGACTGCGGCTTATCAACTAACTAAAAACGTAACCATATGTTGAAACAGAACTAACAACTAAAATGGTTTGATAGATGTTTTAGAAAAGGCTTTACATCACATACAATATATATAAACACATAATACAACTATGTGTTATGTGCAGTCCTGAGAGCGAAAAAATTAATTTAAATATGCCAGCCTCGACTCACCTTGGTCACCAGGCCCAATGCTAGGCCACAGTCCTTCCCTACATACATACATAAATCACGCCTAAATCCCCGAAGGGGTAGGCAGAGGTGAACTAGCACCCGCGTTTCGCCAATTATGTTAAATCCCATGTAATATGTGGCGAGCCTATTGCCATTTATCGGGCACAAAAGTCGCAGTACATTGCTAGGTGGTACAAGAGGAACGCTGCTGCCCATTCCTCATCACTGATTTATCCTTAGTCGCCTTGTACGACACCCACGGAAGAGATTTGGGATGGTGACAATTGTATTCTACTCTACCGTCACCACGCGGCTTATGCTTTCCTATGGATAGAATAATATGGGAAAATTGGAACACACTCTCTGTGCTGAATGGAGGTAATGAACAACTGGAGATCCGTCTGCATCAACGGCTCAACTTGCCTTTCGAAACACAGGGCAAGTCGAAATAATATATTTTGTGCACCCATTCAATGATCGGCCTTAGCGAACATTTTTGCATTGCTCGAACTCTAACCGTCTTATTAATAAACTGGTAGTAAACATGGTATAGCTATTCCGCGTTTTGTCTTCGTCTCACAAACATGATTTCGAACTAGAGGAAAAGAGATAAAATACTGAGTAATAAGTCTATACTTAAACAGTGTTTAAAAATAAGGCCGTAAGACATTACGCAAGAAGAGTTGGTAGTTGGCCGGCTGTAAAACCTAAGCAAAAGCCTTAATCAGTATTGATTGGTATGCCGTCAATCCAAGCACTGTCTCCGTTGATCGATATCCCGATATTGTCCCATTCCATCACTTTTAAGAAGAGACAACATACTCCGCCGACCCCAGGGAGCAGCCAAGCAACAAACTTGGAGCCTTGTTCGAAAAAGTGAGTTGATCCCGAAATCTCGCCACAAATTCCACACCGCACCCGGACGAAACAATTGCAAAATCCGAGCAATCGATCATAACTTTAGCACTGAGCCTCCCCGTAGTGCGAAAACGAAGTTAATTATGGCCGAAAGTATCCTTTGAGGAAAGGAATATTCCGGTGTAATAGATCAAAAATAATTACAACCCGCCACGGTTGTAGCGGTGCGATTTAATGAAATAAAACTGAAAATGAATAGCCGCTGACGAGAGCCCTCGGCGCGTTCTATTGTTCTTAAGATTTATTAATTGCTTTTTGAGAATTTTGGCGTATTGTGCGCCCTAAATACAGTGTCATATCTCTCTCTATTTGGTGAGGGCTTATTTTTATTCCTTGCAATTTCACAAATGAAATCTTCTTCGTCCCGTCCTGTTCCCAGTTTATCTGGGGTCGGCGCAGTATGTTTCCTCTTACATTTATATTTGTCAAAATTCGTCGCACTGGAAAGGTGCTAGTGACAAATGTATAGAAAAGAGACGGAAAGACCCATGTCTAGAGACCGATGAACGGAAAAAATGATTGGGATGACAACATTCCAATTCATACTGCTCAAGGTTTTGGCTTAGGTTTTACAGCCGGCCGCGTGCCAGTCACCAACACTCTTCGGGTATGCTGTTGTTGGTGGTTTGCTCTCCACCATTCGGGTGCCCCAAGGTGCTTATTGTTCTTCACCTGGCAATCTCCCTTAGTCGACTTTTACGGGGTGAATCGGGAGTGGTACGTTCTACGTTATTTTTTCGCTCGCAGGCCAGCATGGAAGACAAAATTCTGAAAGGAAATCAAATAATTAAAATTTATCTCAGACATGTAATAAGTGACAAGTAATCATAATCTCGTGTATCGAGTAATCGAAAACGAATACATAATTCTCAAAACAAAAAAAAAATCAAAAAAAAAATTTTTTCGTGAGTCCAATTTATTTGAACTCCACTATACTCGGCTCGTTACCCAGAGTCGAGTAAACGGAAATGCTTCTGTTTTTCTCCGCAGACGCTCAATTTAGACAGACCAACCCTTGAATTCTGTGTATGTAGTTCAATTTCTTACTTGCAATTTTGAAGTAAGACCTGAGACAGTCCGCTCAGGTGAAATCTACAGAATAAAATATTCCTTTATACAAACGCCGCCGTGGTCTAGTGGTCCGCCCACCGGAATTAAGAACTCGGGGTCGCGGGTTCGATCCCCAGGGGGTTACAAATTTGTACTCGGTATGGTTGGTGGTGACTTCTTTCAAGACTTCTTTCAAGTCCGCCTGGCTAGCTACAGCCTTCTTACCAAAATCTGCCCCTCTGTGGTTGAGGATTCCAGATGAGTCAAGTTGGCTCAATTCCATCTTCAGCCGTCATCGTCACTTACTATCAGTTGAGATGAACACCAAGGGCTGCTGTGTAGCTCGGAACGCTTTGGCAGTCTTCGGGATACCGAGAGATACCGCGACAAGACAAAACCTAATAACGCCTCGGTATGCATAAGGTCGCCTCGCAACGCTTGCGAGTATTTCCGAGCCATGTAGGCATCGCCGGTGTAACCCCGGAAAGCCGAATAGCCGTCTTTGCGCCATAGTGCAGTCGACCCAGCATGAATTTTAATCTAATACCTCTAATACGGATAAAATTAAATGCGTCATATTTAATTTTATCCTAATTGTAAAATTGTATATACGTATAAAATTGTAGTTTAATATTATTATCACACTAGCTATGCCGCTAGTGTGCGCTTACATGTATGCCGAAGGATCCCTTGCCCTGCCGTGCCGCCAATGTGCGCCGGAGCTAGGGCTCCTATCATCTGACCCATCTTAGGTGAGAAATGTTGTCCCTGATTAATCAGTTCGCAGTTTTATCTTACCACAGCCGTTGCCTGTTAGTGTCTTATAGTTATCTGATAGTAATCAGATTTGGTTCTCGAACAAATTCACATTACGTACTCTAAGACTAGACTAAGCGACACGTAATTAAAACAAAACTCAATAGGCTATTTCCTGTGTGGTGACGGCAGAGCAGAATACATTTGTAGCGGCTACGACAGAGCGCTACATAAACAAAGTGTCGAGTAACCGAGAAATGGTTGATCAGCAAAAAGTACGACAGCTCACGATAACAATGGAGTCAAACCAAATGTAGACTTAATGACTGTTGTATTAAGGCAGAACGAGAATAGCAAGTCCTGAATCACGACTACAAAGTTTCTGGAGGAACTCAGAATATATACAAGATCCGACGAAGTACAGTCGGACCGCGGTCCCCGAGTGCACACCAGGGCCTATAGACAAAGTAACATACCGACAAAGATAACGAAGTTCGATAAAGCAAAATGTATTGGATTTGACGTAAGTCGTCGTGAAATCACGTGACCAAAATCGTCTTCGTAAGTTCCTAGTTATGTTGGTACCGCAAGCTAAGACGCTGTAGATACCAAAGTAATATGGCCGATCGTGACGAACTTCGACACATTATCGTTATGAAACGATTGCCACTTGTCTACGGGCCCTGGTTCGGAGGAAGTTCTTCCCTTTTTCGCTGAGTATGCGGCGACTTTACCGCATACCCACACATTTATTAACACCCCCATCCCTCTCGCGAGTGTCGTACAAGGCGACTTACGGTAAAGAGAGCGATGAGTAATGGGCTGCAAAGTTCCTCTTATACCACCTAGCAATATACTGCGACTTATTTATCCGAAAGATGGCAATAGGCTCGCCACCTATTACATGGGGTCTAACGTAATTAGTGAAACGTGTGTGTTTAATTCACCTATCCACCTTAGTTACGTGTCTAACTGCCGCACTCAGAGACGTCAATTAACTTTAATGAGTATTTAATGTCAAAAAATTTCATTCAAATCTAGACCATAGACCCGGCAAGAATAGCGACTAGTTTTGAATTGTCATTTTTTGACCTTAAGTGCTCATTAACGTTATTTGATTTCTCTGAGTGCGGCAGTTAATGTCAAAAAACTAACTATTCAAAACCTGCCGGATCTATGAAATGAGTTAAGTACTCATTTCATAGATCATTTTCATAGATAATTTAGTTACTTGTCGTCTCAGTGCGGCAGTAAGTACCTACAGCAATATTACGTGAAATGCATTACATTTCATGGCAACATTAATAAAACAGTGAGGTAATTCGGAAACCATTAAAAGCCTAATCATTTCACTAATGAAAACGACTTCACCCGTATAATGGCAATCGACTCCGCCGGGCAAATGTATCCCTTAGGAGCGTATGAATGGTAAACATTAATCCTGTTCCTTTATAGCCCGGCCATGGGATGTTGATGGCTGAACTTTTGATGCGGTTACTGAAGTACACTTCATAGAATGTATACAAACCTCAGCCCTACTAGCATGACCACCGAAACACGATATGATAAAGCCGTTTAGGGCTTAGAACTGTCAAAAGTCCATTGTATATTGGCAGTTCAAAGCGATAAATGGCTTTACCATATCGTGTTTCAATGGTCATGCTAGCCGGTGTGCAGCAATACCTCGACAGTTCAGATGCAGAGGGGAAAACTATCAACAGGTCCAAGATTAGTGCCCTCAGGAACCCCGCAGTTATGCTTATCAGAAAGTATGGTTGCGACTTCGCTCGCATTAATGTCGGTTGTTATATAGCCTTCCTTAATAAATGTTCATCAATAATGACTATCCAACACAATAGTTATTTGTTGTACATGAGTGCAAAGTTGTTTTTTAACCGCGTGCTCAATTTTGATGACCGAGCTAGCGAAGGATTCTAAAATTGAATCACGAGCGTAGCGAGTGATTCAAAAATGAGAATCCTGAGCGATAGCGAGGGAATCAAAAGAGCACAAGGTGAAAAATCTTTGCACTCGAGTGCAACATGTAACTTTTCATCCCCCCCAACGAGGAAATTACAAAAAAAAAATACAATCACAACAGTTTCTGTTTTCACCCTGAAACTTCCACAACACCCTCCCATTAACCCAAACACACTCTCAACACCCACCCAGAAACACCCACAACATTCACACCCGCAATACACACCCATCCACTCAGACACACCCAAAAAACACCCATTCACCCAGAAACACCCACAAAACACCCATTCACCCAGAAAAACCCACAAAACACCCATTCACCCAGAAACACCCATAAAACACCCATTTACCCAGAAACACCCAAAAAACACCCATTCACCCAGAAACACACACAAAACATCCATTCACCCAGAAACACCCATTCACTCAGAATCACCCACAAAACACCCATTCACCCAGAAACACCCACAAAACACCCATTCACCGAGAAACACCCACAAATCACCGATAAACCCAGAAACACCCAAAAAAACACCCATTCACCCAGAAACACCTACAAAACACCCAATCACACCCAAAAACCACTCAATCACCCAGAAACACCCACAATTCTCACCCATCCATTCAGACACCCACAAAAACCCATTCACCCAGACACACCCACAAAACACCCATTCACCTAGACACACCCTCAAAACACCCATTCACCTAGACACACCTCCAACAGCCACCCATCCACCCAGCCACACCCGCAACATTCATCCAGACACACCTGTAAGTACCTAATAAAAATTACTCCGAGACGGTCAATCAGCTTGAGTCAAGCATGTTGATTTTCTGTATGTTTTTGTTCCGTTGCTAGCGTAAACAAGTCAAACAGACCTAAAAAGCTTTTAAATGCTTGACTCAAGCATCAAGCAAGCGTTGTAGACGATCAAAATGTTTAAAGCAAGATTGACGCCAAGCTGATTGACCGTCACGGAACTCCTAGGTTTTAACAAATTTATGACGTGAAAAGAAAATGGCGCGCGCAAAGCAAATTACAAAAAAAGTACACCAAGAAGGTTCCGAGTCAAGTTTTTAACAAATTAAAATAGGTTGCATGACAATTTCGGCACCATGGAGGTAGAAATAAATATGTTTAATGATGTTTTGAATTCACAAACTCATTGCACACGATGTTCTAAATTCAAATTTACTTTAACCTCTAGAGGATAAAAACGGCTTTTGCACTCAGATATCGAAGAGCAAAAACGCCTTTTCCGAGATGGTGGGATGAAAAAATAATTTTTCAATTTGAACCAATAGTTTCTGAGATTAGCGCGTTCAACCAACTCTTCAATTTTATAATATGAGTATAGATTGAAGGAGCTGGCACATTCTACGTTATTTTTTCGCTCCCAGGCCAGCATAGAAGACTGATTCTTATTCTAAAACAGACAATGTATTTCTTTAAAAAATTACGTAACAATGACGAAGCTCCTTGTCGGCGTAAATAAATTTCCGGACACGTGACGCGTGTCGCGTGTCAAAATTAATAACCTCAAGCCCTCCACGTGTGAGAGACGAGAGACACTCTAGCCAACCCAAAAATATCGGGTAGGTACGCTTTTTAATTACAAACCGGTAGATATCAGGCGTCCGCGAACATTGAGTTAGGTGGTAAACTAGAGATGCTATCCCCCGAATACAGAAACGCTATTCAAAGTTTGAGTCCCGCTTAAAATTTAGGTATTGTCAAAATTGACGTTTTTCCATACAAATTCTGACACTTCTACGATTCTAGTGTCCACTTAACTTTTTAAGCAGTCCCCTCAATTTGAGTAGCGTTTCTGTATTCGGGGGTATGCCAAACAAAAATATTCTCCCAACTCGAAGCTTTGAGCACAGTTTTCTCGCGACCAAAACATCGTAAGCGCCGCCGATTTCATGGCGCTTACGCGTTTCTTTCAAGCAAGCAGACGCTTCGTGCGTAAATGACTAAATGAGTTGTTGATCTGCACCGCAACGCACGGACTACAATTCTTGTTTGCGGTGTCGCTTCTATACGCTAGTAATAGTAGTTCAATGCTAGCCAACCCAAAAATATCGGGTACGCTTTTTAATTACACGCCGATAGGAATCAGGCGTCCGCCATCGGAAGTTGTCGAAATTTCAATGGCACCGAACAACAGAGGGTTCGAAGTGACCGTGTTCTGTTTGACCTAGTTATATAGTAACATATAAACTAATATTATAAAGCTGAAGAGTTTGTTTGTTTGTTTGTTTGGTTGGTTACTCCAGGCGGGGTCGGCACAACATGTCGTCTTCTTCCACTCCTTTCGATCCTTCACCAATTTCTCATCCACTCCTCTTGCTATCATGTCCTCCTTTACACAGTCCATCCATCTCTTCTTTGGTCTTCCTCTCCTTTTACGTCCTTCCACGTTCATGCCTAACATTCTTCTGCCAACATAGCTTTCATCTCTTCGCATAACATGACCAAACCATCCCAGTCTATTACTCCGCAGTCTCTCTGTCACTGGCGCTACTTTCAAACTTCCCCTGATATACTCATTTCTTATCTTATCTCTCCGTGTCACACCACACATCCATCTTAACATACGCATCTCTGTTACATGCACTCTTCTTTCATCAGTCTTCTTCATAGCCCAACACTCTGATCCATATACGACAACAGGTCTAATGTCCGCCTTATAGATTTTCCCCTTTAGCTTAAGGGGCATCCATGGGTCACATATCGTTGATGAGACCTGTCGCCACTTCATCCATCCTACATTCGCTCTATTCCTTATATCCACTTATAGAAACTATTAGTCCAAATTGAAAAAATATTTTTGGGTTGGATAGTACATTTATTGAGGAACAACCGACCGATATAACAACCGACATTAACGCGAGCGAAGCCGCGGGCGACCACTAGTACACCCACTTTTCGCTAAATAGTCTAGGTCCCATGTACGAGCCTATTGCCATTTATCGGGTACATAAATCGCAGTGCATTGCTAGGTGGTATAAGAGGAATGCTGCTGCCTTACTCATCGTTTTCTTCACCTTAGTCGCCTTGTACGACACCCATGGGAGAGATGGGAGTGGTGACAATAATAATTGTGTGCTTCTCATCACCGTGGATGTAGAAAACAATTTTATAATAGCTTTAGGCAGCATGCCAGCTTTGGGCCGCGTTCCCCTACCCTCGCAAGTCACATTTCACGAGATACCCTCACGAAAAACCTCACGTTACAAATTCATTTCCCAATCCCATTTACCTCCGGCCAAGCACGCTCAGTCCCAACTCTTGAATCCAATAATGAGGTAAACATGCGGGGCTGACCACAAACATTTTGACATTTACAAATTAAAGGATAGCCCCTCCAATAGACCTTTATTACAAAAGTGGGGTTTGCGGATTTAATTACATGCGAGCGTGAAACGTCAACTGGGCGGTAGGTATCTCGACAAATCTGGCATTGGGGCGTAAATACATACATAGGTACATTCACAAGGATATTTTATGTACAGTCGACGGCACATCAGGTTACTACGAACTGTCAAATATTTCCAATCAATTTTGAACTTTATATTAGGGATGTTAAGGTTCAAAATTTATTGGAGAATTTTTACAGATTGTAGTAACCCGATGTGCCGTTGACTGTACATGTCGCAGTCAACTAGCTTACTTACTGCCGCACTCAGAGACGCCAATTAACTTTAATGAATATTTAATGACAAAAATTTTCATTTAAATCTAGACCATAGACCCGGCAAGAATAGCGACTAGTTTTGAATTGTCATTTTTAACGTTAAGTACTCATTATCGTTATTTGACGTCTCTGAGTGCGGCAGTTAGTGTTCAATCACAATATGCTTAATTTACAGTATGCTTAAATACAATTGTTCTCAGTTTAAATTGAAATTATATAATTAATTATAACAATGTTGCTATTAATAATTGTTTAGTAACTATCTTTAAATTGTATAGTTTTGTGTTTTTTATATGTTTAGTACTTATCGCATAATTTAAGTATTGTTATTTTTATTCAAGTTGCGATACCCTAACAGGGTTCATGTTAGGCTCTGACAATTTTTATAATTACACCTCTGTATACCACATGAATGCAATAAACACATTTGATTTTATTTGATTTGAATCAACATCCTAGCCTCTTTACCAATTCTATACTAGCACAAATTAAATTGCATAGAAATCGTCAGTATTTTTAGAATAATCTCCGAAACAACATCAAATCAATAAAATATCCTTGGGTAAAGTTGATGACTGTACATACAATACATCACGCCTTTCACAGAGGTAGCCGGAGATCACTGCTTTCCAGTTGATACTATACTGCTTAACAATTTTGGCGGTCCAATAAGTTATATGTAGATATATGGCTCACGAAGGGGATTGAAATAAGTTCAGGAGTCACATGTGACTCATTTCTACGGCGATTTCGACTGATTTTTTGATGTGAACGAGACGGTCTATTCCCAGTTTCCCCCGAAAGTCGCACGTTTTGTGTATGTCGCACGACATACACAAAACGTGTTGTATGCAGACAGGGAAGTTGTTAAGGCGCTACATCGCGAATAGAATTTTTTTTTCATTCTCCCATATTGGCAGGAAAATATATTTTGACACCCACTATTCGCCAGATTATTACAGGTCCTATTTAACAAGGATATCATGATGATAACATTTGGGTTTCAAAAATTAAAAATATAGGGAAAGAAAGGTTTTCAGTTATTTGTTCCTGACAAGCTCCGGTGGTTCTGTGTCAAATTTAGTAGGTATCCAAAAGACCCTTAAAACTGTCGCCAGAGTTTTATGAATAATACAGTTTTAATTCGGCCTGTTGATACGGGAAACTTTGGCCGCAGCAGCCGTGGGCACTTAAGCCCGAACCACAGTATACTCAGAACAGTAGGTAATACGTCTTCATACAAACTGGCCGCTGCCCATTAGAACGTTTGCTTTAGTACTCGGCGTCGTATAGGCACGCACTGTCCAGAGGACCTAGCCAAGTGGCTTTTCCATTCGAACGCATATAAAACAAAAGTATGAAACTGACATTATGTTTGTTCTGTAATACGTCAGTTTCATACAATTTTGTTTTCTATGCGTTCGAATAGCTTAGCCAATTGGCTAGGGCCCCAGGCAATATCACGCGGGCAAACGACGCGACAATCGCGTGAACGCATAAAAACACGGCCGCTTCGCGCGATTGTCAGCTATGACACTTCGAGTTCAATAGTTTTGATCGCGCGTTCGTACGAGTAAAATTCGCGCGAACTGGCGATGATTGCGCAATCGCGTTCTATTAGGACAACGTCTTAGAATGTCATTGTTGTCAAACATACCCCCGAATACAGAAATGCTACTCAAATTTGGGACACTGCTTAAAAAGTTAAATGGACATTACCTGTCAGAATTTGTATGGAAAAACGTCAATTTTGACAACATTTAAATGTTAAGCAGGACTCAAACTTTGATTAGCGTTTATGTATTCGGGGGTTAATCTGCTGTGTGCAAAAAAACATTTGAGATATTGACAATGTTCAAGCCGCTGTACATAACATATTTTAATAAGAGGTCCGTAGTCCGGCAAACATTGCTCATAGGCACATAGCAGTTTTTTCATACGATATATAGGGCAGTGATCTAACCCCCGCTAAGGTCAAAATGGAATCTTTAAAAAGTACACATAGCAGATTTCGGTTTGACAACGACGATGTCTGCTTTCGTACTCGGCGCCGTGTGGGCACGCACTGTGACGCATACGCACACATTGACATAAAATACGGGGGCTTAAGGGTTCGGTGTGATCGCGCGTGTACAAGGTGATTGTACGTTCGCTCGCTGCTCGTACCCGTCCAGCATATTCGCGATCTCAGCCGCCGCTTTAGTTACAACGCTAGCGTCAACGCAAGAGGAGGCTAATAACTCGCCGATAGGCCGCAGATAAACTATAGTCTGTACCATCCAACTTGTCTTATTTGGTAAACAATCTTGGCACAACTTTTAAAAAAAATCACCCATTTAAAAATAAAATAATAACAAAGACAATAATCTATTACAATAAATCGTTATATTTATTTATTTATTTATGGTTATGATACACCATCGACAATATCAATAAACATTAATAATAAATAGAGTTATACATTATAAGACTAAAGATAGATATAGATATACTATAGATAGACAGAAACTTATTGATCTATCTAGTTATCAGTTGATTTTTAATGCTGCATTTTAAATAAAAAGGTGTGCCAAGATTGTGTACCAAATAAGACAAGTTAGATGGCACAGACTTTACTGTTCTGCGTATACTGTGCGCGAATCGAGGAGAGCGGGCATTTTTTTCTCGGGCGTAAATTCAATTTGTTCGGCTCACTGGCCGTATTTTCAGCGGCAGTTGACTTTGCCAGTGATATTTTCTTGCTTGGCATCTCGTTAGAAACTTTGATAAGTATGAAACAGGGGGGGGGGAGGGAATGAATCTAGTGGCATATTATAGGCCGTGTAGTGACGGCAGAGCCTATTCGCTAACTTTATTTGACAGTTGAAAGTGAAGATCACCGAACTAGTTACTAATACATTTCTGTTTTTACAGAACAAGTGTCACAATAGCATTATAGTAAAGTAGTAATGGATAAGTAAATGGTTCGGTGATCATCACTTTCAACTGTCAAAAAAATTAGGGAATAGGCCTACAGAACACAATTGTCACCTCCCCATCTGCCAACCATGGGTGTTGTACAAGGCGACTTAGGGTAAAGATAGCAATGAGTAATTGGCAGCAGAATTCCTCTTAAACCACCTAGCAATATACTGCGATTTACGTGCCCGATACATGGCAATAGGCTCGCCACCTATTACATGGGACATAATATTTGGCGAAACGTGGGTGTTATTTCACCTCTGCCTGGGTCTTCAGGGATATAGGCGTGTATGTATGTATATTACTATATTATCCGCCGTTAACATACGGCGTCGTCAGTTTTGGAAGGATCGCAGTTGTAATATGCCGAAGGTAAAATGACAACTTAGGTGCATATTAGGTTAGGATTATGTAGACTTGCTTACTATGGAGGCTTACCTGAACCAACGTTGCATTCTGCTTACAGTCACCACATGGCCAATTTATTCTTATACATAAATCTGTTTTCTATTTACAGGTACAGAAAATGTTGAGTCTCCACAGGAAATTTACGGGTGTGTATAACTTTAGTCCCCTACTAATACGACGAAAATAATTTCTTCTTCTTGTCACAATAATTATTTGTTGGCAATGGTGACAGCTGTTGTAGCTCTAACATTCATATAAATTTTATTCATCATCACCAGCCCTTTTAATGTTCCCACTGCTGGGGCACGGGCCTTCCCTATGGATCGAAGAATATAGGGAGAAATGGGCCATAACCCACCACGGTGGCCCAGTGAGGCTTGATGGATATTAACGACTGCAGATTCAGTCGGGAACAACCGCTTAACGTGCCTTCCGAAGAATGGAGGAGCTCAAGATAATACATTTTAGGTCACCCAAACAAAGACCGGCCGTAGCGAACATTGCTTAATTTACGCAATCACAGGCCGAGCGCGCTATGCCACTGCGCTAGCGAGCTCTTCATAACAATATAAATTACTATTTTAATAATTATACAAATTATTAATCATATTTTCGCTTTGAACAAAAAACCAAACACATATTTCCGTAATCATTTCGGTGAATCAATCAAATACATTGAATTTATTTAACTCGGTCGGGATCGAACTCCATTTCCACTTGGTTACTCGCGAAGATTAATTTAAATTAAATTACACGTATATATTTCGATCAAATAGAACATTTTATGAGAGAATTTTAATTGGAACGCCGATGTTAATCGAATGTTACGCTGGGAGAGATCGAGTACGTTTCTAGGAAAATGCTCTTTGTGCGATTGCGAATAGCGATTTTGTGATTGATCACCGAATAAATTAGTTTTTGCTTACTCTTTTATTGTCTTTTTGATTTTTATTCGAACATTGTATAAATTTTGTACAATGGTCAAATTAAAATGTTATACCTACTGCCGCACTCAGAGACGTCAAATAACGTTAATGAGTACTTAACGTCAAAAAATGACAATTCAAAACTAGTCGCTATTCTTGCCGGGTCTATGGTCTTGATTTGAATGAAAAATTTTGACATTAAATACTCATTAAAGTTAATTGACGTCTCTGAGTGCGGCAGTTAGGTACTGGAAAATGATAGACAAAATATTGGCTGGGACATTCTTACATTCAAATCTTGGATCACGTAGAAAAATTCCGTTCGAAAAAAATTTGTAGTGATACGAGTTTCCGCATCAAATATCTTTAAATCCTTCCGGTTTCCGATCTCTTTTTCTTGCTCTTCTTCTTCTTCCTGTCAACGCAGCATGTTTTATACATACATAAATCATTCCTAAATCCCCGAAAGGGTAAAGCAACACCCACGTTTCGCCAATTAGGTTAGGTCCCATGCCATAGACGGCGAGCCTATTGCCATTTATCGAGCATGGAAATTGCAGTATAATGCTATGTGGTCCAAGAGGAATTCTGCGGCCCATTACTCATTGCTGTTTTAACCCAGTCGCCTTGTACGACACCCGCGGGAGAATGAGGGTAGGGACAAATGTATTCTGCTCTGCCGTCACCAAACGGCTCTCATGGTGTCGCCTGTAAAACCTAAGCCGAAAGATTGAGTAGTATGGATTGGAATGTCGGCATCCCAATCACTCTCACAGTTCAGCATTCCAAAAAAACATCACATTTATTTTATATATCTATTTAATTTATAGTCTTTGTGCAAGATTAAGTGTTTCGCTTCGAAGCTTTGATGTCAAGTGTTTTACCACCGAAACATTATACAGCTATTTGCTATAAATTATGATTTGACAGCCGACAACTTACCGGTGTTCAAGATCCAACCACTAAGAATATCTTTGAAAACTTGCCAACTGTAGGGCGTCCACGCGTCGGGATAAATTAGGATTTTTATTTATTTAAAATAATTTATTATAATAATCTTCATTTCTCATCACAAACTGTAGTTAACTTAATAGCTCACACAGTAATAGTATAGCAACAACACGAATTTATATTAGGTATCTTTATGTCTTGGTTGGCCGAGCGGTCAGGCACCTGCCCGGATAGCAGCGGATCCGGACGCGGGTTCGATTCCCGCATCAAGACCATAATTTTTCGAAACTCTTTTTCTAACCACCAAAATCTTTGTACAAATTTTTCTAACATTTATATAATGTTAAAATTAAAATCGAATAGGTATCTTTAAACATATATTATAAAGATGTAAGCGTTTGTGAGCTTAGATTATAAAATCGTATCTCAGTAAAGCCGTGTGGTGACGGCAGAGTAAAATACAATAATTCTTATTGTCGTCTCTAACTTCACGTTGCAAACCAACGGAATACCCTCGCAATGTACAAAGAAAATTGCAAAGGTCGCGGGTTCGATGCCCGCATCGAGACTATAATTTTTCGAACTTTTCTCAACCACAATTTTCATTGTAAGAAATATAAATATAATGAGTAAGTAAACAATCCAGCTGTATGGACATTCGGATGCTGGTCATGATTATGATGACTTGGACATCAAAAAGCATACATACATACATAAATCACGCCTGTATCCCCAAAGGGGTAGGCAGAGGTGAATTAACACCCACTTTTCGCTTTTTAAGTTAGGTCCCATGTAATAGGTGGAGAGCCTATTGCCATATATCGGGCACATAAATCGCAGTATCGTACAAGGCGACTAAGGGTAAAAGGTGGTGATAATTGTATTTTGCTCTGACGACACGGCCACACGGCACAAAAGGCAAATGAAGCTGTTATTTACTGAAATAAGGCACAAACCCACGTTAATTTACGCCACGAATCACAATTCCTCTTTAGACGTCAACAATTTTTGTAGAGAAGCCGTTTCGGATCCAGTTTAATTTGCATTAACCACTGCTCACTGAACCTTTATTGCTGAGCGCTATAAATAATAATGGTATCAGCCAAAAGCTAGTGGCGAATCATAATATTCATTGGACGAGATAAACACACAGAATAAATTAAGATTACTCTGAATTATGCGGGAATGGGTCGTTAGGATATTTTGTCTCAGCCCCTGTCTAGAAACTGGCGCGAAACTAACGCCTTTGGTCATCCATCGCTCGTTAATAAGGGACTTTAGTGCAAAGGTGTGTCAGTCTACAAGCAATGGACTAGGAACGCAAAAAAATCCCTCTTACTAGACAAGCTCTTAGACAATGTTAAGTATTACCGCTAAATCGCTGAACAGGACTGAATAGTCTTTCTTCAATTCAATTGCGTATTCGGTAGAGAATAAAATCTAACAAAAAGGGCCAGGTCAAGAGTACCCGAGCCCGTCGGGCATGCATGAGGAGAATAATACGATTGGATGAAGCGAAATAAGCATGTAAGGATCGTAGCAAGTGGAAAGAAGTGGTCTCTATCTACCCCTGTGGGACAAAGAGGTGACATTATGTATGTATGTACATACATACATACATACATACATAAATCACGCCCATATCCCCGAAAGGGTAGGCAGAGGTGAATTCTCACCTGCGTTTCGCCAATTATGTTAAGTCCCATGTAATAGGTGGCGAGCCTATTGCCATTTATCGGGCACAAAAGTCGCAGTACATTGTCAGGACGGTAGTATAAGAGGAACGCTGCTGTCCATTCCTCATCACTGATTTATCCTTAGTCGCCTTGTACGACACCCACGGGAGAGATTTGGGATGGTGTCAATTGTATTCTACTCTGCCGTCACCACACGGCTAATGTATGTATATAAAATTATATCGTCTTGAGTTTCTCCATGCCTCGAAAAGCATGTTAAGCTGTAGATCCCAGCTGCACCTGCAGTTGTTTAAACCACCAATCTAGATTGTGACAGCGTGGTGGGATATTGTCCATTCTCCCTATATCCAAAGAAAAGTATCCTGTAGGACTCTGTCTTACAAAGGAAGCATCTTCATCTCCATGCCCTGTTCTCAGTCTATCTCGGCTGACGATAGAGTATGTTTCTTCTTCCATTCATATCGGTCAGACGTCATCAAACAATCCACTTTATTTTTTTGATTCATATCATCCATCACAACGGAAAGGTGATGTGTTAACGAACCATGTCGAGAAACGAACGGAGAGTGATTGGGGTGACTACATTGCAATACATACCATGCTCAAGGTTTTGGCTTAGGTTTTACAACCGGCTGCCTGCCTGACACGAAACCTCTTTGAGTAAGCTGTTGTTAGTGGTTTGCTTATTGGCTATATCGGGCAATCTTCCTAAGACGACTTTTACGACACCCCAAGGATGAGTCAGGGCTGGCCATTCTACGTTACTTTTTCGCCCCCAGGCCCGCATGGAAGTCTCATGTAAGTCTCATAAAAATAACACGGTGTGAATAGCACAAAGCAGCAAGTAAAAAATTAATTTGCCTTGAAACTTTTAAAAAGTTCACGCCCCAATAAATTCGTGTGTTCCCAATTCGCCCGCTCCCACTCCAATATTAATCTAGGGCTGACGTATCGGGACATGTCTCGACCAATTCGTAGGCAGCCTACACGGTGAGGGGAGGCACTTTAGCAGATTGCAAGCCTGACCTCAGAACGTGAAGATTTAGTTTCACTGGAAGCGTCGCCGGAAATGTTGAAGAGTGCTTTTGAATTATTTATTCTGTATGCTTTTAAGATTATATGCACATATTATATGTGTGTGAATATGACAGAGTAAGTTGACTTAGTTACGCAAAAATAACCCAACACAAATAGTTTTGCAATTGCCTCACCAAAGACTCGAAAACACGAAAAATATTCAGTCATTCGATTGCCTAGACGCAAATTGTCCAATACTGGGCAGTATAGTAGTAGGCTAACATGACCACCAAAACACAATATGCCGTTTATTAATGCATCCTGATAAGTGGTCATACTAGCCGAGCTGGCCCTATTATTTATTTATTTATTTGTTAATGATTTAATAATTGTACAATAACATCACCACCTCTTCCAGTCCCACAGGTGTCGTACAAGAGGACCAATCGTGTGCGTGGGTTTTTGTTTCACTGCTGGGTCACTGGGGCTTCCTTATGGATGGAAAAATATAAGGACGTACGAAGAACCCTTAGTAACACATCCAATTACCCGCACATTACTTTAATCGCCTCTAAAAAGAGCTTCTCTGAAAGAAAACTCAGAAAATCACTCTCCCAGTAAATTCTTAAAAAATAATTAAATTCCTAATTTGAATGTTGGTCGTGAGCCACTCTCAATCATGTTTGCTTTCATTATTAAACACAAACATTCCAGCAACCCACAAATTAGAGAACTAGATTCCTGTTGCTATTTAGGATTTATTGAAATTTCTGTTAAATAATTATATTGATTTATATTTGAACAATGTTACAAAGAAAATATCCAGCATGAATATCATAATTTTTACTGACCTGTTTTGCTTTGGCCTACTTCACTCACGACCATCATTAATTTATCTGTACGCCAAGCCTACTTAAATAGTGTCTTATTGGAATACAGTTCGCATTGCTCCTTGGCTCTCTTTCCCTTGCATGCTGTTTCGTGCCTATGATTAATAAGCTGTTGCGATGTTTTAATAAAATAAAAATATGGTTTATTCATATAGAGTATTACAAACACTAATGAATCATCAAAGAAATACGGTAAACATTGGAAACATGTGTGTCAAAGTCAAAAGGTTTCCAATATTTAACGTGATAATACATATTGCTATTGATAGTAAGAACGGATGGCGTATCCGTTCGTAAACTACCAGGAGGCCTTGTTCTGAGAAGAACGGACAAGAAATTCAGCCCCTCATTCAGTTATTATAAAACTTGGCCTAAAGTTAGGCATGGTTTAAAATTTATACTAACTCTGTCTTTCGTTCAGCAAATAAAAGTGACAGTTTTAAACTATGACTAACTTTAGTCCATGTTTTATATTATGGGAGAGCAAGTTTTGTTCCTCCCTTACACGAATTAGTTGCCGCTTCCAGTCTCACTACATCCAACCAATCCCCAGCGTATTTACGACAGGTGTTCTCCACCGGATCTCCTAAGTAGGTGCTGAAAAATTCAAACACGTAAGTGGCCCTGAAATTTTAAAATGCACGCTTAAAAATTGGCCAATTAGTTCCGTACCCCTGGTTGCGTCAGAGGGTTGTGAGTTTTTATGGGGAGATGTCATTTCTGGCTTTATACTTCGTGTCGTTATTCTTGGGAAATGTTCGGTTGTTCATACAAAATAATTTAAAGTAAACAAAATAACCTTGAAGTTTTGAAGGTGTTTTATAGCTTACGACGGGACTAGCACATTCTACGTTAAATGGATGTCCCGTCGTAAAAGTCGACTGAGGAAGATTGCCCGGTGAAGAACAAATATATCTCATCTTTTCTGTATGTCTAGCCTCTCTACTAATGCTATAACACAAATCGTTGTTTCAAATACTAACCTAACCGACTTACAAACCCATGCCGGTAAATATTATAATACGATTTTTGCCTGACTGGTTGCTGCATATCATTCAGGCCGCTTGTTGAATTGAACGGCGCTGTTTAGTAAAGAGGCTAGGCTGTTGATTGAACGGCTAATTAGTGAAGGCCCTCCATATTCCTAACGCAAACCTTTAAATCAATCACAGTATAACGGACGCCACAAGTAAAAGAAATCGAAGTTAATAGTGATACTTGTTTTACACACCGTACAGGAGCGTCGACGTGACTACATCAGGGCCACACGTCTACAGATATTTCAATCGGATAGTCATCATCATCATCATCACCAGCCCTTTAATGTCCCCACTGCAGGGGCACGGGCCTTCCTTATGGATGGAAGAATATAGGGAGATTGGGCCACAACCCACCACGCTGGCCCAGTGCGGGTTGGTGGGTACTAACGACTGCAGGTGCAGCCGGGACCAATGGCTTAACGTGCCTTACGAAGCACGGAGGAACTCGAGATAATAAATTGTTGGTCACCCATCCAATGACCGGCCTTAGCGAAATTGCTTAGTTTACGCAATCGCAGGCCAAGCGCTCTGTGCCACTGCGCTAACGAGCTCCTCCTGTGCCTGTAATCGGGTAGTACATACCACTAAATGCAAATTTCACTGCCATGTCCCTTATTCCAAACTCCACTTGTTTTAAATTTTTGTTTCGGCTACAAATGTGGGGACTCTTCCGAACGCTCTTCAAAATTAGGAACCAATAAAAGTTGTACTTTGCTCAGTAAAGCAAGATTCCAGTTCAGCCAACACTTGCTAAATTGTTGATGTTGAATTAAAAAGTAATCTAAAATTGCAGGCGTCACTTGGTTTCCACCCGGGGGCATAGGGGTGAGAAATTAAAAATTTCATCAATGTGACAGCGCCGGGAGGCAAAAGTAATAATTATGTTTTTGGGCGGACACAGAGTTTTTTAATCTGTTGTGTATCGACTTTATTGTGTGTGTGAGTGTGTTTGTTTATCGTTTTTGTTATAATAATTCTTCTTTTACCTTTTCCCCGCTCAATGACGATGAGTTTATTTGGTAGTATGATTTACGATTTATATCCTCTATGATTTACGATCAATCGATATCAATATATCCATCCAATCTGTCACAACAAATGAAAAAAGTGATAAAAAGCACCAACAGAGAACTGTGGAAATCGTAAAAAAATTTTAATAAATTTAACACTGTATCGAATTCTAATACAGTTCTGTTTTCTAGTTAAAACGAAAGAAATGCCAAATGCTTCATCACCAGCCCTTCCTCACTGCTGCAGCACAGGCCTTCCCTATACATACATAAATCACGCCTATATTCCCGTAAGGGTAGGACAGAGGTGAATTAACACCCACTTTTCGCCAATTGTGTTAAGTCCCGTGTAATAGGTGGCGAGACTATTGCCTTCCACCGGGTACATAAATCGCAGTATATTGTTAGGTGGTACAAGAGGAATGCTGCTGCCCATTACTCATCGCTGTTACCCTCAGTCGCCTTGAAGGAAACTTACGGGAGAGACAATCTCAATTGTACTCTACTATGCCGTTTTTGTTGTTTTTGTTTCGAAAAATCGGAAACGGTTTGCGGAAGACTCAGGTTCGATACCCACAGCAGAACAATAATTTTTAAATTTTTTCCGACTTAATTTTCTTTGTTTCTAATAATGCGTTTCGCGGTGTAACTTATCAATCATCTCATATTATGTTACCGAGCAATGTTTCATCTCTATAGACATTATAGGTTCTCGAACCTGATACTTCAGACGTTCAATCCCGTGGGAAACTACCTGGGTAAACTATTATAACTTATTCAAAGGAGAAAATCCATTAGGACCAATACTTGAGATGAATCCTGCACTTAGAAACTGTTGAAAAATGGTGTACTGGTGTCATTGATTTATATGTAAACATTAAATAGATATTAAAAGAACTATTATAAAGTAAACGAGTAAGAAAGGAATAATCGTTTATTGAGACAACACACACAACAAAACCAACATAAATATCAAACATGCTGATAGGGGTCTTACCACCAGCTCTAAACGCGACTCAATTTTCATTGTTAAAGTGAGACAACGCTATAAGCCGAGTAGAGCGGCGTCCCGTTTTGTCACTTGCGTTTGGATCGCACTAATACTCCATGCCTTGTACGACACCCACGGGAGAGATGGGGGTTGTGACCATTGTATTCTGCTCTGCCGTCACCCCGCGGCATTTTTGACCAATCGCTGAAATTAACTTTACATTAGGTTGTGGCAAACTGGGACGTTTTACTTACATAATAAACGTCATTATTAAAATATCTCGCTAGTGATAACTCAACCGAAATCTGTTACCAAAAGCTTGTATAGTTTAAAGGAAATAAGGTGCTACTTTCTTACAGGCTGTCTTCAACCTTAACAGTGGGCAATAAAGGTCACAATTAGTTCGCTTAATCATAAACCTCAGAGGAGTTTGGTCGAAATAAAACGAAATTTAAACCTCATTTTACACACCGTCTGTTATTATCGATCTTTGTCATATTGCTTTGATTCCATGACAGAGAATTCTCGCAAATGAATTCATGGCACAAGTAACTTAGTGTTCAGTAGGATATCTTTATCGAGAAGTCTTTATTTATCTAGAAAATGTAAAGCGCGGTGATCGCAGAGCAGGGCTCAGTTTAAGCCATCCCATAACATGTACGGTCAGCTTCATAAGTCGATTAGCACTTTTGCCCTCTGTCATACCAAAGACAGTGAATGCAACTAATTTGTACGAAAAACTATTGTGACAAGGAATTAAAGTGTTAATCAACTTATGATGATGACGTACCAGGGTGCTTGCAAAAGGTGATTGGTGAAGTTTTCTGGGCATGTTTGGTAAACGTCACTTTACACTACCCTAAACTGTCAAAGTCTGTCAGATTTCTTCAATCGGTTGTCCATAAATATGTAAAATTTCGTAATAAACGAAAATAAATCAATGACAATTCTGCTGAATAAAGAAAGTGAAGCTGCTACAAAATCTGGCGGGGCAGATTCAATCCATACAAAGTTATTAAAATTAACCGCCTCCGTGGTCCAGTGGTTCACCCACCGATATTAAGATCCCGAGATCCAGGTTTCCATCCCCAGGGGAGTACAAGTTTGTACTCGATTTGGTTGGTAGGTAGGACTTTTTTCGAGTCCGCCTGGCTAGTTACCACCATCTTGTTATAATCTATCGCCATAATAATAATGTTAACAGCATTATTGTGTTTAGACAATTTGTGATAAGATAGCCAGCCCCTCTGCGGTTGAGGGTTGCAGGGGAAGCTCGATTCCATCTTTGGCCCTTATCTTCACTTACCACCAGGTGGGATAAAGGCCAAGAGCTTCCCTGTCTAGCATAAAAAAAACACGTCGACTCAATCTTCTCCTACTGCCCGCCTCTGTTCTGTGCCGCAGCCGTGTTTGACAATTTCCCGCTTCACTGGCCAGCGTAATGTTATTTATCTACTCAAATGACACGATCCGATATAAATAAGTAAACCATTTCGCATACCGCGAAATAGGTTCTTGGGTGACTGAACTTGAGATCTATGCTGATCTTATTGAATTATTAGAGCCTGAGTCGACAGATGGATTGTCAATTTTTCCCAATCGACTTTGTGCTTTACCTCAAACAAGTTGAGGTGGACAATCGATTGAAGGAATTTGACAGTTTTGGGTTGTCTGAAGTGCCGTTGATTGTACTTGAAAAAGATTTGTTGTAGAGGCGTGGTGTTACTTTGGCTTCCAATCCGTGACGAACAGAGAAATAGATCCGAATAAAATCCAAAACAAGGGAAAGAGAAAGCGATAATTAAAACAAATTTTGACCTCTTTTGTTTGTGGTTAAATGTGGCCACGATTCGCTAAGGTCGGTCATCGGATGTGTGATCAAAAATGTATTATCTGGAGTTCCTCCGTGCTTCGGAAGGCAAGTTAAGCCGGTGGTCCCGGCTGCATCTGCAGTCGTTAATACCCACCAACCCGCACTGGGCCAGCGTAGTGGGTTATGGCCCAATCTTCCTATATTCTTCTATCCATAGGGAAGGCCCGTTCCCCAGCAGTGGGGGCATTAAAGGGCTGGGGATGATGGTGATGAAGGTTTTATTGAATAAGTCAATGACCAAGTATGCCTCTTCAATATCGTCGCGGAAGTCACTGTTTGATTGTGTACATTCGTCCACATAGTCACTGTTTAATTGTGTACAGTGTACATTTGTCACATAACAATGCAGTCGCCCTTCTAAAGCCGCAATGATTAACGAAAAAACCGACATCCGAATACGTCGAGCCAGTCTAACGTAACATAAGCTCATTTGATTGATGAGTCCACCCGAATGGTAATTGCTTAACCGATAAATAGTCTTTATCGACTCTCACAGAATATATTTATTGTTGTCAGCATCCTTTTAACATCCTTTCCATCCGGGCTATTTTTCAGGCACAATATTTTTCGGCGCAGTATGTTTTTTTTTTAATGCTAGACAGAGAGAAGAGAAGCTCTTGCCCTTTATCTCACCTGGGGGCCTAGACAAAGTAACATACCGACAAAGATAAGGAAGTTCGATGAAGCAAAATGTATGGGATTTGACGTAAGTCGTCGTGAAATCACGTGACCAAAATCGTCTTCGTAAGTTCCCAGTTATGTTGGTAGCGCAAGCTAGACGCTGTAGATACCAAAGTTATATGGCCGATCGTGACGAACTTCGACAGGTTGTCGCTATGAAACGATTGCCACTTGGCTACAGGCCCTGTTGGTCTGATGGTGAGTGACGATAAGGAAAGAAAATGGAATCGAGCTTCACCTGGAACCACAGAGGGGCTGGCTATCTTATCACAATTGTCGGAACATAAATGCTGTTAACATGGTGGTAGCTGGCCAGGCGGACTTGAAAGTAGTCCTACTACCAACCAATGATTTAAGGTTTAATTAAATACGCCATTAATGCTTGTCGCTCCGTTTGATTTCTAACACATTCCACCAACAAGTGATTCACATCTTCGATCACCCCGCATGTGTCACTATTAAGAGAATCCTTCTTCTTCATCAGATGTGCCTTTTACTCCTAAATCTACATGAACCTCGCCCAATCAACATACTCTGAGAAATTACTTTACATTGTCCACTGTGATATGTTGCACACTGTACGCAGCCCGTCTGATAGTGCCCGCTTAATATTTAAAGTCCATTCGCCAACAGAATGGAAGATGAGCCGAAAGGTAGTGAGCTAGCGACAATAGGCGGCGCTGTTACACAAATTACTTTTCAAATAATAAAAGAGGTTTGCTGAGTCCGACTAGAATGAGCCAAACGGCGTAAGTACCTACTCAAAAGTCATTCTTACTACATAGCGTTAAGTCGCATAATGCCATCATGATCATTGAAGCACAGAATCCATAGTAGTTTCTTTAAAATTACTATCCTCTATCATAGTTTTATTACGGGAGACCCCAAACCTAAAGATACTCAGTAATATTATGTTTTCTTAATAGACTTACTATTGCAGGGACGCAATTTAGAGTTTCATCTCTTTTGTAGGGGACGTGGGTGTTAATTCACTTCTATCTACCTCATTTATGTATAATAAATAATAATAAATAAATAAATATTGTTTACACTCACACCTATCATCTAGCCCAAAGTAAGTAGCCTAAGCACTTGTGTTATGGATACTAGATGACGGACATATTTTTAATATAATTATGTATATAAATGTTGAAAATATACCACATAAACATAAACACAACCATGACTCGGGAACAAACATTTGTGGTCATCACAAAGTTTTCCCCTACCAGGATTCGAACCCGGGACCCCTTGGCCAATACCCAGCGATCTGAGCATTCGACCAAGGTGGCCGTCATGTATGTATGTATGAAGCGATATATTACATACATGCATAGATTAGTCTATTTCGAATGGGATAGAAAGAGGTGTCTGAACACCCACAACTCACTACTTAGGTCCCATGTGATAGGGGCGAGCAATAACCGTAGTAAAGTGCACTGGGAACGCTGCTACCCATTCCTCGTTATTAACTAGTAATTGCCTTGTACGACACCCACGAGGGAGGCAGACGTGATGACAATATGTATTCTTCTCTGCTGAAGTATCTTGAGTTGTGCTATTCTTTATCCAGATGTGCAATATTGTGCCAGCCTGATTATGCTAGTCACTGTACGCAGAAAGAGCTTGTTTATACTTTTAAACTGTTTTGCTATTTCCAAAGCTCTCTTTTACCGCAAAAAAATATCGAATGCACGCAAGTGTAAGAATTTGTCTGACAGGTCGGCGAGATGGAATGGGTATTCGACTAGAAATAGACATCGCAATACTGTTTGCCTTTATTTTAATATAAAATCTATCAGACAATGGGGTGAGGCTTAATTTACATTCATACATAAATCCAGACAATGGAGAGCGTGTCTATTTTCATACATACATACATAAATCACGCATTTATCCCCGAAGGGTTTGGCGGAGGTGAATAAAACACCCTCTTTTTGCCAATTAAGTTAAGTCCCTAACATAATTGGCGAAACGTGGATGTTAATTCACGTCTGCTTACCATTTCGTGGATATGTATGGGTGTAATTTATGTATGTATGCACATTCAACTGCATGTTAGACTGTATAAACCTGGAAAATATCTCTAATTGATTGTCAATCTTAACATTTCCCGCGGGTTTGCTGGTATGGCTGTTGGCCAAGGGATCCCAGATTTGAATCCTGGTAGGGGCAAATGTGATGGATGCGTACATTTTTATTTCGAGTCATGTTTGGCTATAAGTATGTTATTTAAATTTGTCTGTCATCAAGTATACATAACAATATGCTACTGCTATTTACTGAGTAATGGGCAGCAGCATTTCTGTCATACCACCTAGCAATATAAATTTGTACTGCGATTTATGTGCTCGATTTATGGCATTAGGCTCGCCACCTGTTACATATAATTGGCGAAAAGTGGGTGTTAATTCACCTCTGCCTGCCCCTTCGGGGATGTAGGCGTAATTTATGTATGTATGTATGATGTATTTACTTTGGGCTAGATGATAGGGGTGAGTGTCAGATATTATTTATTATAATTTATAATATTGTTTCACAATTTTCAGGATCCCGCATAACATCAGCAAGTAGTAACACCATTACTAAGGCCTTGTAATTTTTGAGAATCAAGTGAAAATTTAATAAAGATTTTTTTTAAATTTTCTATTTTTTTTATTCCCACCTCTGGTTGGTGAATCACCTCAACATACACAACATGCATAATACCAATCACTGTGGTTTGGTAATGTAATAAAAGTACTTATAAACAAGACAACATATAAAAGAATCGGTAAGACAAAACAAAGCCGAGGTAATTCCTTTGACAGTAAATAAACTTGCTTTTTTCACCAATGAAATATCGGCGGGACTCGACATCGTTGTGACGGAGACGGCTGCCCGTAAATACACATTGAAGTAGACGAATAAAGTCTGCAAGGACGCCTTACATAGGGCCGTGTTATAAAAAAGAGCTACGCTACGAGTCGTAGCGAGTTGTACCCAGAGTACACGAAAACTGAGCTATGATTCGTAGCTACGCTACCCTAAGCTTTGTAGCGAGTTTGCACGAAACCTAAGCTACGACGCGTAGCTATGCTAGTCGTACCGAGTTGTGCCAAGAGTACACGAAACCTAAGCTACGACGCGTAGCTATGCTAGTCGTAACGAGTTGTGCCAAGAGTACACGAATCCTAAGCTACGACGCGTAGCTATGCTAGTCGTAGCGAGTTGTGCGAAGAGTACACGAAACCTGAGCTACGACTCGTAGCGCCCTGTGAGGCTCTCTGCGGCAGTATATGCCTGCTGTGGAGAAATCCTCTCAGGCAGTGCTAGAATGCAAGGCTTGAGGATAAGATGTTCGACTTAAAAAAAAGTACCCGAAACCGACAGTCATGCATAAGAACATTAATGAGATTGAGTGAATGAGAGATAGGCGTGACGCATGTTCTTCTTCTTCCTGCCCTGTTCCCAGTCAATCTGGGGTCGGCGCAGTATTTTTCCTCTTCCATTCATATGTCAGACGTCATCAAGCCATCCACTCCCTTTTGATTCATATCATCCATCCCACCGTAAAGGTGCTAGTGATGAATGAATGTATAGAAAAGAGACGGAACGGACCATGTCGAGAGACCTATGAACGGAGAGAGTGATTAGAATGACAACATTCAAAACTATACTGCTCAAGGTTTGGGCTTAGGTTTTACAGCCGGCCGCCTGCCTGACACCAACCCTCTTTGGGTATGCTGTTGTTGGTGGTATGCCCTCCACCATTCGGGTGCCCCAAGGTGCTTATTGGTCTGCACCGGGCAATCTCCCTTAGTCGACTTTTACGACACCCATGGGATGGGTTGGGGCTGGCCTATTCTACGTTATTTGTTCGCTCCCAGGCCAGCATATAGCCGTGACGCATGTATGTTATTTAAATGTTAATAATCATGAATCAATCAATGAGTTAACAGCAATCATCTGGATTGTAAGGGACGGAGAGGGATTTTATTTGCTTTCTGTCTTCAATTGAAATTTTATTTTCACGAGATCAACCTCAAACATGTTTGTAAATTGCATTATAAAGGACATCATAGTCCCTATAAAGGATATAGGACACTATAAAGGACATCATAGTCTTGATCTGTTCCCTTGTAAGACAGAGTCCCAAAATATGGTACCTCTTGCATATGGACAGGCGTCATCGGGCCATTAACTCCCTTTTCATTTATATTCTTGATCGCGATTCGATTTTAGATGTGAGAAAAGGTACTGCTATTGTTGAATTAATGTATCTAAATCACGCCTGCATTTATACCAGATGGGAGGTGAATTAACACCCAAGTTCCGCCAATTATGCGCTGCTCCTGACTCCTTTCTCTGCCACACTATGCACCCGGCACCATCACGGTGAATCCACGGAATGCACTGATTTAAAATTTTATTTTATTGGAAAAATATATGCAGTGACAGTTGATAAATTACTACTTACAGACTATACACCATTTACACTTTTTCGTATAATAAGACCTTATGTGTTACACTCAGTTGGTAATAAATTATTTGAATTGGCTTAGAGCTTTCGTCTCATACATATCATCCTCATAGTTCGACGGCTCAGTGTAAGGCGACCATGACTGTTAGAACTGGCTTATATAAGAAATCCTTTTATTTATAGAGCAAACTGACGACGTAACGTAATAATCTAACGTTACTTTTCACGCGCCGTGAGACAATATTGGTCGATCACATAAAACAAAAGACAGTTATAAATGCTTCGCAGTGATAAGGTTAGTCGTTCAATGTATTTGTGCTGTAAACTGTAAGGCTAAAACAAAATAAGTCCGCCTTTGCAAACTATTTTTATTTTATTGTATTTGATGTATTATAATAATTGTTATAAAGATTCATAATTATTTATATCGCTACCATTCTAGACAAATGTCTTTTAAGATTTACAGATTTCAAAACCTAGTCTGTTTTATTAAATTCTAGAAGTTGTCTAATAATTTTGTAATAGAAAGAAGAACATATTTCTTACGATCTATTAAAAACATTTCAACATTGCTTTGTCCTCGAAAAGGAATGGAAACATACCAAATACACTAATCAACTTTATCTAAGGATATTTTATTAACTTAACTATATGTTGTTTCGGCGATCATTCTAAATATACTGAGGATTTCAATGCAATTTATTCAATGTTATGACGGATGGCCATAATTAAGTAAGTCATTGAAAAACTGCAAAGAATATGTCAGTATTATCAGAATGGAGGTTGATAGAACATGAAGTAGGTGTACGTAAAATATCCTTAGACAATGTTGATAAGTGTATTCCTCCATCCATAGGGAAGACCTGAACCCCGATTATGTAAGCCTCTTTCAATCGCTTTCATCTACCTGTCACTCTCAGACTTCGCGATTATTCTCAATGAGTGAGAGTGACATGTAGACGAAAGCGATTGAAAGAGGCTTACATAATAACCCCGCTGTACCCCAGCAGTGAAAACATTAAAGGGCTGGGAAAACATTAAAGGGCTGGCCATGATGAGAGCGGGATACACTGCAGTATATCGCTCGCACACATAAAAAGCTCTAGATTTTAAAAAATTGCTATTGGACAATAAATTCTATGTGCTTCAACCATTTTTGTTTCGTCAATTCGCCGTAACAGTGACACAATTTTAATTAAATTCCGGTCAGTCGCGTTTCTGGTGTCTGACGTGATGCGAAGCGAGCTTTTGCGTGGAAACGACTGCGACTTTCGACCTTATTGCCATGGGACCGGGCTCCCTTTTGGCGTGACCTGGGAAATTTCTGGGGCAAAAGGCTTGTCCGATTTTAATTGAAATCAAAGAAATGTCAGCTTTAAGGGTCCGGGCGTAGGGATATTTTGGTGCCTGGGGGAGAGGCTGGTGAATTGCCGTGAGGCAGATCTCAGACTTTCACCGCTTAAAGGGCTAGGAGGAACACCGGAGTGGTTTACTGAGTATTGCTGGCGTTTCGTGCGCTAGGCGAGTCCCACACACGCCAGTCGCCTAGCTAGCGGCTGGTATGGTGCGTAAATGCATTCCACTCCGCCAAAAATGGGGTATTTTGGTGTACCATCCACGAAAAATCTTGTAGTCGTAATAAAATAATGTCATTATCTTCATCATCTTCTTCGTCATTATTCTCAGTTTAAAAGAGGTTGGTGCAGGGTGTGCCCTCTTCCTCTTTTCATATGTCAGCCGTTATATAGCCATTTACTCCCTTTTAACTTATATCATCCATCACCTGGAAAGGCTCATCATCATGATTTGATGAACACTTTAGTACCCTGACAGAAATAAGATTATTACATCCGGCCGCTGATGTATAACCTAAGCCAAAACCTTTAGCAATATGAATGAGAAAGTTGGCATCCCTATCACTCTTTCCGTTCATCGGTCTCCCCATCTATTTTCTAAACATTCGTTCATCACTAGCACGTTCATGGTGTGTTGTATATGAATTCAAACGAAGTCTGGCTTTATGCCATCTGACCGATATGAATGGAAGAAGAAACATGCTGTGCCAACCTCAGACCAATTGAGAACAAGCCAGAGAGATGATGATTATAATACCTACTATGGTACTCAAGATTTATATTGAGATAAATTTTTACTGTCTTATGCTGTGAAGGTGAAAGGGAGAGGAATACCAGCTAAATCCCTATGTACATTACAAAAAGAATTTTCGTATTTCTACACTGGACCGTGTAGAATTTTATCAAATATATCTGCAGACAGAGAAGTCGGGTGTGGCGTGTTGTAAAGAGGCCCTGTAAACATACACTTGGGTCAGAAGCACCAAGCGCTGCTCCTGATTTTCCTCTCTGTATCATAATCGCAGAGTGAACCCAGTTGTCGGCTCTAAGAAATTTGTTTGAAAAATGAAATTTTAATAATGCGGTAACCAAAAAACTAATAACCTCACAAGTAGGACAGCCAGCCTCACAAACAGAGCCGCTTGGAAACGCAGAATATTTTTCTCCATTTCATAAGAGGGTGATGAGGGTTCACGGTTAGCCGGTTCCTAAGCATACTTCAGAGGCCAAAGGACAAATTATGAAAATACTCAGATCTCCCGCCGCTCTGAAATCCAGACAGAAAATGAATATTTCATTATGCACGGAAGATGTTTCTGCAGGCACGCGATGTTTGAGAGCCCTATTTTGGGATCGCTCGATTTTAACGTTGGCATTCGCGTATGACTTTAGTCTTAATTGACTGACAGTGCCAAGGTTCTTATCATTTATTTATTGACACCGTCTGATTATATTAGACCAGTTCCAGTCATTACTCAAAGGAGTTCAATGAGGTAGCTCGCGCTCTCAGACTACTTAAGCGTAAGTTAAACAATGTTGGCGAAGGCCGGCCAATGGACCGGGACAGGAGATATGGTTTACTGTCACCCTTAGTCCCGGCGCTACGCTAGATGGAGACGCAAGAGGGGTTTTTAGTGGGTAGTCACGGTGCTCTCGACACACCGCGGAGTCCCACAGACCCCTGTACCGACTGTCCCGCGGTACAGGACATGCAAGAAGCATTTCCCCCTCAAAAAAAGGCCGGCCAATGGTTAGTTGACAAAAAATCCTGCGATTTGGTATGCGTACTGGTTTTCGTTCTGGCTGCATCTGCAATATTTACTACCCAGTCATGTTTCTATAGGGAAGGCTTGTGCCCCAGCAGTGGGAACATTAGGGTGTTAACGCACCAATCGATCGAACATAGGTCGATACTTTAATTCGACGTCGATCGATTGGTAAGGGTCAGAATTGTTAAAGTAATAGATATCGATCGACGTCGACTATTACAAGCGGGATATAACACTAAGAGAAACCAGTAGACATACATACATACATAATTCACGCCAATATCCCCGAAGGGGTAGGCAGAGGTGAACTAGCACCCACGCTTCGCCAATTAGGCTAGGTCCCATATAGGTGTCATTTATCGGGCACAAAAGTCGCACTACTTTGCTAGGCGGTAGGTATAAGAGGAATGCTGTTGCCCATTCCTCATCACTGATTTATCCTTAGTCGCCTTCTACGACACCCATGGGAGAGGTTTGGGGTGGTGACAATTGTATTCTACTCTGCCGTCACCACGCGGCCAGAAACCAGTAGAGCGATTCCGAAATAAAGCTCCCAGAGTGCACAATATTAACGTCTCGGTTTAAATAGTTGCAGGCTCCTTTATGATGTTGAAGAACAATGGAGTCAGTTAAATAACGAACAAGGATATTGTTTCTTGGAAACGTTTGCGCAATTTCAATTTGTATTTATTAACATACATATATACAATACTTCTGCGAGAGGTAAACAGATCTCTTGAATTAATCGCGTTGTTTCCAGTTGAATGCTAGAGTTCACCAACACTAAGGCCCGAGTTCACAAAAGCATTAAACATGTGATATGAAAATAACCGTAAGTTTTTGAGTTCTTCCATACGATAAAATGTCAAAATACGACGGTTAAATAATAATCGACTGTTTAAGTGTTGGTGCACTCAGGCCAACCGGGAGTGCAACAACACTTAAACATGCGATTAAAAGATAACCGTCAGTTTTTGACATGTTATCGTATGGAAGAACTGTCAAAAACTTACGGCTATTTTCTAATCACTAACCGTCAGTTTTTGACATTTTAAGCTGGAGTTCATCAAAACTTAGACAGTCGATTATTATTTAACTGTCGCTTTTTGACATTTTACCGTATTGAAGAACTGACAAAAAAAGACGGTTATCTTTTAATCGCTTGTTTAACGTGTTGGTGGACTCCAGCCTAAAATGGTTACCACGGTAAAGTTTATTACTGCATGTATCTCTGATTGCCAAATCCTGATTATCAGCCCGTATTTATGCACTGCAAGGTTAATATTAAATAAATTAATAGCGTGTCCCATGCGTCGACCGGCTCACCGAGAGATTGCAATGCACGTAAATTTCTTAAAATCGAGTCGATTAATTGTCGAATAAGTAAAGGTGACTCTTTCGTTACTGTAGGGGCTGAAAATAATGATCTCACATGATTGTACACAAGCAGGCGATTATTATGGAACCTATTTTCAAGAAGATCCCATGCATGTGTGTAGTTAGAGGCTGTAAACTCCAAAAGGTCTATCTGTAAAGTATGAACGTGGATGAACGTAGAAGGAGAGGAAGATCAAATTAGAAAAGGATGGATTGTGTAAAGGAGATATGATTATTCGATTATTGTACTTGTCGGAGAAGATGCATCCGAGGTACAAAGCAGGCTGGGAAAATGGCAGAAGAGATTGGAAAGCGTTGGGCTTAAGATCAGTCGGATCAAAAACCGAACACATGTTCTGTGACTTTGGTGGCCCCTCCAGTTTCTCCCGAATTGCATTAAGTGGTGTATTCCTACCAGTTTGCTCGGATTTCCGGTACCTTGGATCGCTCTTCCAAAGCGACGGTGATATTGACCGGGATATAAGGAATAGAGCGAACGTAGGATGGATGAAGTGGCGACAGGTCACAGCAACAATATGTGACCCACGGATGCCCCTTAAGCTTAAGGGGAAAATCTGTATGGCGGTCATTAGACCTGTTGTCATTTATAGATCAGACAGAGTGTTGGGCTATGAAAAAGACTAATGAAAGAAGAGTGCATGTAACAGAGATGCGTAGGTTAAGGTGGATGTGTGGTGTGACACGGAGAGACATGATAAGGAATAAGTATATAAGGGGAAGTTTGAAAGTAGCGCCAGTGACTGAGAGGCTGCGGAGTGATAGATTTGGATGGTTTGGTCATGTCATGCGAAGAGATGAAAGCTATATTGGCAGAAGAATGTTAAGTATGAACGTGGAAGGACGTTGGAGGAGAGGAAGACCAAAGAAAAGATGGATGGATTGTGTAAAGGAGGATATGATAGCGAGGGGGGTGGATGAGAAATTAGTGAAGGAAGTGGAAGAATAGAACATGTTCTGTCAACCCCACCTAGAGCGAGTTAAGGGCAGAAAGGCGAAGAAAATCAGTCTATCTTACTGCCGCACTC
The DNA here is from genome assembly GCA_963931975.1 of Cataclysta lemnata. NCBI lineage: Eukaryota > Metazoa > Arthropoda > Insecta > Lepidoptera > Crambidae > Cataclysta > Cataclysta lemnata. The sequence goes on along the minus strand of OZ008362.1, from coordinate 2,191,366 downwards.
AGAGACGTCAATTAACTTTAATGAGTATTTAATGTCAAAAATTTTCATTATATTTTAGATTTGAATGAAAATTTTTGAAAGAAAATTCATAGACCCGGCAAGAATAGCGACTAGTTTTGCATTGTCATATGGACCTACTGGTGAGGAAACAATATATAAAAAACTCAAGGTATACTAAGTATACAAAAAACTCATCTAGGTCTAACACGGCAGCACAGCAGCACACGGTCTGACTATCTGAAATCTTTTTGAGTCGCCGTATGGTGACGGCAGAGCAGAATACAATTGTCACCACCCCCGTCTCTTCCACGGGTGTCGTACAAGGCGACGAAGAGATAAGACATCAATGAGTGGGCAGCAGCGTTCCTCTTATGTCACCTAGCAATGTAGGTACTGCGATTTCCTTGCCAGATAAATTGCAAAAAGCTCGCCACCTGTTACATGGGACCTAATTTAATTGGCGAAACGTGGGTGTTAATTCACCTCTGCCTACCCCTTCAGGTCCTCATAGGTCCTCACAGTATAACATATGTAGATTAAAACATTGTTTACAACATATATTTTTAAAACAAAGAGTTTCGTCTGGGACTAAACATAGCACACGCCCTGACACTATCATGAAACCTTTCTGAGTCTACTAGAACACGTGAATACTATGTTAATATAGATAGTCAGACGAAGACCGTACCTGCCAGTTATCGGCTCGCTGATCCGGAAAACTATCTCGGCGCCGCTACTTTGAATGCCATCTAGAGATTTTGATGAGCACGTCAAAGAATCTGTATCGTACACAGAACACAGAGAAATATCTGTCGGCGGGATACAAAGGGAATTCCATAATTCCCTTTGTGTCCCGCCGACAGATAGGGGAGGGCCATTGAACTACTATTACTAGCGTGTAGAAGCGACACCGCAAACAAGAATTGTAGTCCGTGCGTTGTGCAGATCAACAACTCATTTAGTCATTTACGCACGAAGCGTCTGCTTGCTTGAAAGAAACGCGTAAAAAAATTAAAATCGAATAGATACTTTGCATTCATATTTCCAACCTTTTGTTATCCATCCGCCGTGTTTCGACAGCTCGGTGACCCGAATCCTTCGTGTAGAATATTTCACGAGCTCCAATGAACTATAAATGTGTGTGTGTGTGTCAACACTTGAGTTTTGAATAACGTTTTAATTGTAGCACAATTTATTTTCAGCCGTGTGGTGACGGCAGAGCAGAATACAATTGTCACCAACCCTATCTGTAATCTAATCGTCGTACAAGACTTAGATTCGAGTTCACCAAAACGTGAAACAACTGAATAAAAAATAACCGCCAGTTTTTGAATTCTTCCGTACACCAGCCTTAGACTGGAGTTCACCAACACTTGAACAGGCGATTATTATTTAACCGTAAGTTCTTAACATTTTATCGTATGGAAGAAGTGTCAAAAAATAACGGTTATCGTTTTAATCGCTTGTTTTGTGTGTTGGTAAACTCGAGCCTAAGGCCGCTTGTAAACACACAGTTTTTCGCCGTCAAAATCGACGATTTATCCGCCGTGTTAATTAATTTTTATCAGTGTTGAATGGCAAATTGGAAATCTATGGCCTCTTGTCCACGTCACGGTGGTTCAACCGTACGGCTAACACGCCGTACACTTAAACAACCCTGACGTGGACAAGAGGCCTAAGGATTGATTGACCTATACTATAATAATTATTATTCATTGAAAAACCAATTTTTAAGTAATTAATAAAGAATGTAAATAACGCTCTTTTCTCTTGTTTCAGAATCAATGCAACAGACGTCAGTCGTCAAATCTCGTCCTCTCAAACCAAAAGTGAGTATAATACAGAGTGGAAAGTTCATCACTCAAAAAATTGGGAAAGGTCTCCTAAGACCATTTTCACGTGACCATGACCGTAAGGGATCTGGTAGCTGCCCTTAATGCCCCATCTCAACTTTCTATATTCTATATATTTATAAATAAGCAATATTTTCATAAATTAGCATCATAATCTATCTGATCGAGGCGTTCAAAGTTGAGAACAGCAAGCCGAAACCACCGAGGGTTCTCTCGTAAAAATTACCGGAGGTCAGTTGTGCACACTCTCCCTGACAGATACTAAGAACAAAGGCTCTTCTGCAAATGGATCTGACTGTCACACCTACGCGAATTGGATTCTCATGGGTCAGAAAGTTCTTTGAGCACGTACGGTGACGATCTGGCTCAAAGGAACAAATATATGTCACTATGTCACATTATACATACATAAATCGATCCTTGTTGAAGCAGAAGCAGATATGAAAATAACACCCACATTCGCAAATTATGTCCCATGTTTGTTCTGAGCAGAGGAGGGAGCTGTGAAATGCCATAATACCATGACGGGGACTTCTATGCTGCCCTGGGAGCGAACAAATAACGTAGAATAGACCAGCCCCGACTCGTCCCATGGGTGCCGTAATAGTCGACTAAGGGAGATATCCCTGTGTAGCAGTGGCGGAGCGTCCATATAACCCGATTCCCAACAGCCGTACCAAACGAGCGAGCATAAAAAAATCATTACCATAATTCAAGTACAATACCATTTTATAAGCAAATAATAAAAATCCATCAATATAATCTTATCATAACAGTATTAAACGCGCGCGAAACAATATGCAACACAGGTACATACAATTCGCTCCCGCTCTCTAGATTCCTTCAACTAACTCGCTAAATATCGAGTTATGGACCCCTGCTATACAGCGCCTGCACGCACACAGACAAGCGTAGTCTTGTCAGGCGCACGCAACGCGAAATAGTACCTAAAGTTTGCCTACAAGCCGGCATCAAGCCGGCATTTCGGCAGCCTACGCGCTTATGCATCGATACACTACGACACACGCACACATTAGTAATAAACTCCCACGAAAACAAGTTCCGTCGAAAGTAAATATTTTAGATCTTATTGCAATAGACATAAAAGCGGAATTTCTTTTGTGAACTGCACTCAATATCGCGGTCGTGCGCCGCTCCTGCAAGCCGCTCCGGACCGGGTTGAATCGTCCTTCCCTTATCTGGCTGTATAAAACAAAGCACAGCACGCAAAAGTGGCAACGTAGTTCTCCGCTTCGTCACTAGATGGCGTTGAACAGTTGTAGCCGTGTCCTAGCAGGCGGTGTTAAAAGTTAATGCTTAAACCATAAGAGGCTTCATATAGTTGCGGCTTGCCTAACTTGTTTTTTCACGCCACGCCACTGCTGTGTAGACCAATAAGCACCTTGGGTCACCCGAACGGTGGAGGGCAAACTACCAACAACAACATACCCAAAGAGGTTTGGTGTCAGGCAGCCTGGCAGGTGTATGTGTCGTGGCCAAATCGTAGAATTGATAACTTCATGATGTGGGCGACCATTTTATGAAATGGTGGCATTTCATGATATGGCCAACTAGAACTGACCATATCAAGATAATGGCCAGATCAATGAAAAAACAACGTTTAATGATATGAACAGCTAAACGCATGGCTATTTCATGATATGGCCAAACATTATTAATCATATCGTAAAATAGTTACATCAACCACCGTTAGAGGCGCTTATTTCGATTTGTTTTTGTGATTCATCATGGTGGTGGTCAATATTATCCTTATAAACAACCTATTATTAATGTTGTAATGGAAGATAAAAGAGAAGTGAAATGTCGTTACGATATCAAATTACTAGAATTTTACGTTTTAAGTCACTCAAAAAACGAGCGCAACGTTAAAATACTAAACATTTACTACATTAATGATATGGCCAAACGTGAATGGAAATATCATCAAACGTTGACATTTCAACGATATGGTCAGTTTTAGCTGGCCACTTCATGAAATGCAACCATTTCATGAATTGGTCGGCCACATCATGAAGTGATCAATTCTACGATTTGCCCACGACACAGACACCTATTGGCTGCCTGACACCAACCCTCTTTGGGTATGTTGTTGGTAGTTTGCCCTCCACCGTTCGGGTGCCCCAAGGTGCTTATTGCTCTACACAGGGATATCTCTCTTAGTCGACTATAACGGCACCCATTGGACGAGTCGGGGCTGGTCTATTCTACGATATTTGTTCGCTCCCATGGCAGCATAGAAGTCCCCGTCATGGTATAGTACTGTATTGTGGGCAAATACCTTAACAGAACGGTGTGACAGGCGGCCCCAGTGTAAACTAGAGGCCACTCCACACGGCCGGTGTCAGGCACAGATTATTTATCGCCATTATTTATCTGTGGAATCGAGTGGGCGCGCGAAACGCCGCCATATGTAATGTGTAGGTGCGGGAATATTCTGACGTCTCTTTTTTCTATTAATCAAGCTAACGCGGCGTGCGTGTGACGCGTTGGTTGATGTAAGGTTGGCAGACTCAAGAGCAATGTTTTCGGGGATTCGTGTGAGTGCGTGGCAGTAGGGGAAGGGGGCATAAAGCGGGCATGGTGCTTGAAGCTGATACCGTCAACATCAGGTCAAACTACCACAAAATTTAAATTTTTCTCTGGAAGATACATTTTGTTTCATTCGTTTGTATCTTTCCCGTAAAATACAATATGTAATTTTCGAAAAATACCAATTTAAGGCTGACCTGAAAAATTTAATCTTACACGTTTAATACGGTGTATTTTTCATATTTAACAACCAAACGGTGAAGTTTAGAAAAGAAGCTATTTATTTTCCTATGAAATTATAAATTTCATTTAAATCTACTAGCTAGCTTTGAATTGTCCTTTTTTAATATTAAGTAGGTACTCATTAACGTTAATTAAAGTAAAGTCAATAAAATATCCTTAGATAAAGTTGATGAGTGTAGTTTACAAACTATATTCTCTGCCCTTCGCCGCCTTGTACGACACCCTCGTAAGAGATTGGGGGTGGTATCAACTGTGTTCTGCTCCGCCGTCACCGCTCAGCACAGCAGTTAATTACATACATACATAAATCACGCCTATATCCCCGAAGGGGTAGGCAGAGGCGAACCAGCACCCAAGTTTCGCCAATTATATTAGGTCCCATATAATAGGTGGCGAGCCTATTGCCATTTATCGGGCGCAAAAGTCGCAGTACATTGCTGGGTGGTATAAGAGGAACGCTGCTGCCCGTTCCTCATCAATGATTTATCCTTAGTCGCCTTGTACGACACCCACGGGAGAGTTTTGGGGTGGTGACAATTGTATTCTACTCTGCCGTCACCGCTCAGCACAGCAGTTAATTGGCTAACCAATATTCCATTCGCTTCGCTGTCAGCCTTTGTTCCCGTTCAAACAACCCTCTAAACCATTCTTCCTGCCCCTATCTATGAAATCTGCCTCGGTCTATGAAATCTTAATTTATACTGGAGTGAAGTGTAATTAGAAGACAAATTATTTCGCAACGACATAGTTACACCTTGTTAACGCGGCTATCAGAGTACCAATTAGATGCTTTGATTGGTGTTCGAGTGGATAACTCCTTCAGACGAAATTGATGGTAGCCGCTTCGAGTAATTATACAACACAATTAATATCTACATAGCCAGATGAGATTTCGTTGGTATAGTTATTGTAGCAATTTAGGGCCTGTTTCACAATCGACAAGTAAGTTCGAAATAGCTTACTTGGCAGTTCAATTGACATGTAGTTATGGACATGTAGGTATCTATTTCATATTACAACTGTCAAATGATCTGCGAAGTAAGCTACTTAGAAGTTCCTTGTTGATTGATGAAACGGCCCTTATTATTTTATACATAAATCGCGCTTATATCTCTTAAGTAGGCAGAAGTGAATTAACACTCACTTTTCTACAATGAAGAAAAAGAAGGTCCTATGTAATAGGTGGCGAGCATATTGCCATGTATCGGGTACGAAATTCGCAGAACATTCTCAATATAAGTAAGAACGGGAATTAACACGATTAGGTAGGTATTTACCTTTTTAATGCCTGACGTTTCGACCGGGTTGCACCGGCAAACTGGGGAACAGCGATCTCTTCACTCCGTCTGTGAGGTAGATTCATCTTCATCTACCGATCATCTATCTTCATATGTCGCAGAACATTGCTGTTTAGTACATTGCAGTGGATTAATACGAAGGCTATACTATTGCCCATGCCTCATCACTGTTTTAAACCGTTCTTAGTTGTCATGAACGACACCCGCGGGAGAGATGGGGGTGGTGACTATAATTATAATACCACATTGCGTCACTTTGTTTCCTTTTTCACAAATTTGTTTCCAATTTTTTTAAATATAAATAAATCAATGTTTATTGTTTACTTAAACTCCTGAGAGGAGCTCAACAGCGCAGTGGCTTGGTGCGCTTGGCCTGAGATTCGTAAACTAAGCAAAGTTCGTTAAGGCCTGTCATAGGATGGGTGACAAAACATTTTATGCCACTGGAACTAAACTAATCATGTGACCCATTGGTACTAACGGCTGCAGAAGCCATTGGGACAATCGGCTTGAAAGAAGTCCTACCACCAACCAAACTCAGTACAAAATAGTACAATCTGTACTCAGTTTGGTTTGAACCCGGGACCTCCGGATCTAAACGAACGACTAGACCACGGAGGTACTCGAAAATTTTTTACTTCGTGGTAAAAATTTTGGTCACCCATCCAATGACTGGCCCCAGCGAATATTGCTTAGTGTACGCAATAGCAGGCCGTGCGCGGTAATCACTGCGCCCGCGAGCTCCTCATTTAGTGCGTAATCTTAAATCGATTAGGGCCACACACACGTCAAATGGTGCAATATTCATCAAAAAACAGTTACCGCTGTGACATGCGATATTCATTGGAGATTCGCCCCGTTCTGCGGGGAAATTTGACACAGTAACAGTTAAGGTCTCTACATACGCAACGGGAAGATAACCCGGACGGAACGTGTACGGGTCGGGGACTGCGGAAACATCGTTTCATACAAAATGTACCATGAAGGGCATAGGTATGTCACGGATTCACGAACGGGATGTGCACGGGGCGTTTTGAACGAGAGAGGCCCCGTCCACGTCCCGTCCGGGGTATTTTCCCGAAAAATCACTCTTTCAGTTCATCGGTCTCTCGACATGTTCAGATCCGTCTCTTTTTTATACATTTCCGGTGCGACAGGTGATATGAAACAAAAGGACCTGGATAGCTTGATGACGTCTGACCGATATATGAATGGAAGAGGAAACATTCAGCGCCGACACCAGATAGACTGGGAACATAGCAGGGAGAAGACATACATTATTTACGTGTACCTACAAACATATGTCACGCTTTTCTCCCACAGGGGTAGGCAGAGATCACTTCTTTCAGAAGAAGAAGCTTCCTTTCTATGACAGGATCCTACAGGATACTTTTCTTTGGATACAGGGAGAATGGACAATTCCCACCACGCTGGTACAATGTAGATTGGTGGGTTTTAACAACTGTAGGTGCAGCTGGGACCTACAGCTTAACATGCTTTTCGAAGCATGGAGAAACTCAAGACGATATAATTTTATATACATACACACATGTGTGGTGACGGCAGAGTAGAATACAATTGTCACCACCCCAAATCTCTCCCGTGGGTGTCGTACAAGGCGACTAAGGATAAATCAGTGATGAGGAATGGGCAGCAGCGTTCCTCTTATACCACCTAGCAATGTACTGCGACACTTTTGTGCCCGATAAATGGCAATAGGCTCGCCACCTATTACATGGGACCTAACAAAATTGGCGAAACGTGGGTGCTAGTTCACCTCTGCCTACCCATTCGGGGATATGGGCGTGATTTATTCCTCTTTATCCCACAGGAGTAGGCAGAGATCACTTCTTTCGACTTGCTACGATCCTTACATACTACTTTTGCTTCATCCAATCTCATCAATCTCTTCATGCATGCCCGTCGGTTTCAGGTACTCTTGACCTGGCCCTTCTTTGATAGACTTTCAACTTGATTAAAAGAAAGATCCGCCTAGGCCTTCCCGTCCCATTTCTGCATTCACTTCCGCCATATATAATAAACAATCTAACGGTATCTACATCTTCACAGTGACATCTATACTTATATTATAAAGCTGAAGAGTTGTTTGTTTGGTTGGTTGGTTAAACGCGCTAAGCTCAGAAACTACTGGTTCAAATTGAAAAATTATTTTTATGTTGGATAGTCCTTATTTATCGAGGAAGGCTATAGACTATAAAATAACCGACTAGTAATAACTAGTAATATATTAATAACCACTAGTAATATATTACATAAATGACTATTCGCAGCATTTCCATCGGAGATCAGTTGGACGCGCAATTTGCGACTAGCGCGTAATTACATTGGAACCGTCCGTCCACCCCACTCCGTCGGACGGACACTAATAATTTGTGGCTAATAGTACGTTTCATTTAGCAGATAGATTGGCAGCAATTTGTTTTTTTCTGTTGGATGTTTTGTTTATGTTAGACAGGGAAGCTCTTGCCCTTCATCTCACCTGCTGGTAAGTGACGATAAGGGCTGAAGATGGAATCGAGCTTCACCTGGAACCCTCAACCACAGAGGGGCTGGCTATGTTATCACACATTGTCGGAACACAAAAATGCTGTTAAGATTATTATTATGGCGACAGATTTTGATAAGATGGTGGTAGCTTGCCAGGCGGACTTCAAAGAAGTCCTACCACTAACCAAACCGAGCACAAAGTTGTACCCCCCTGGGGATCGAACCCGGGACCTCTGGATCTTCATTCCGGTGGGCGAACCACAACCACTAGACCACGGAGGCGGTTGAGTTGAATGTGTTTGAAGTAAGACACGCCGTTACTTGACAATATTTTTACGGTTGATTTTGGTGGTTAGAAAAATAATTTCGAAAAATTATGGTCTTGGTGCGGGAATCGAACCCACGTCCGCTGCTATCCGGGCAGGTGCCTGACCGCTCGGCCAACCAAGACACTAATTAACTTGCCGAAATTCTTCTAATCTTTCACTTCACGTTGTAAGCCCGGATAGCAGCGGTCGCGGGTTCAATTCCCGCATCAAGACCATAATTTTTCGAAATTCTTTTTCTAACCACCAAAATCTTTGTAATAATTTTTCTAATATTTATATAATGTTGAAATTGAAATTTAATATTTTTACCGTTTTTCGCTTAGAACTGTTAGTAAGGTTGGAATTTATTATGTTACATACATAAATCACGCCTATATCCCCGGAGGGGCAGGCCGAGGCGAACCAGCACCCACGTTTCGCCAAATATGTCAAGTCCCATGTAATAGGCGGCGAGCCCATTGCCATCTATCGTACTCACTTACTGCACAAAAGTCGCAGTACATTGCTAGCGAAGGTGGTATAAGAGGAACGCTGCTGCCTATTCCTAATTATATTCAGATTTATCCTTAGTCGCCTTGTACGACACCCACGACAAAAATTTGGGGTTTTTTTATGGTACTGATTGGTACATACATACATACATAAATCACGCCTATATACCCGAAGGGGTAGGCAGAGGTTAACTAGCACCCACGTTTCGCCAATTATGTTAGGTCCCATGTAATAGGTGGCGAGCCTATTGCCATATATCGGGCACAAAATTCGCAGTACTTTGCTATTGCTAGGTGGTATTAGAGGAACGCTGCTGCTGCCCATTCCTCATCATTGATTTATCCTTAGTCGCCTTGTACGACACCCACGGGAGAGATTTGGGGTGGTGACAATTGTATTCTACTCTGCCGTCACCACACGGCCTTTACTGATTGGTACTATATGGTAATTCAATGTTGTCTTCAATGCGAGCCTGCTACTGAAAAATAACTTAAATTGTGCCAGCGCCTCTTTTACACTTTCTCTTTTTTTTCTCTCATACAAATTCGGACAGGAATATTGCTAGGTGGTTTAAGAGGAACGCTGCTGCCCATTACTCATTGCTGACGATACCCTTGGTCACCTTGTACTACGCTTTCGGGAGAGACGGGGTGGTGACAATTGTATTCTGCTCTGCCGTCATCACACGGCACAACATTTTATTATTCCTTACAAAAAAAATGGTCAGGATTTTTATAAATGCCTAAAGCAATTTGAATCCTTTCCATGCGGATATGTCGGTTATTAAAGCTCAAAGTCCCTTGACACTAATATTGTTGATGGCACTTACCCCCGAATACAGAAACGCTGCTCAAAGTTTGAGTCCTGCTTAACATTTAAGTATCGTCAAAATTGACGTTTTTAATTACAAATTTCCACTTAACTTTTTAAGCAGTGCTCAATATTTGAGTAGTGATAATGTCCACTGAACTATGGTCAACTTTTTAAACAGTGGTCAATATTTGAGTAACGTTTCAGTAGTCGGAGGTTAATGAGTCTCATAAAATAAAATAAATCTTTATTTGAAAATATAGCATGGGCAAGTTTAATATCACAAAAGGGATAGATCAGCTACAAAAGGTTTCTAGCCTTACCCTTATACGAACTAAAGACAAACAGATTTAATTAAACAATGACAAATATTTAGTCATTAGCACGCGTAGGCTAACACTAATTAATATCACAGAATAGCCTCCACAACTGCGTATACACCTGGAGTTAAGCAAGACAAATTATAGACGTTACTAACTCTACTAAATCACACCCTAACACCTGCACAGAAGTGCTAAAATTGTTTGCGCCATCAACAATATTAGTGTCAAGGGACTTTGAGCTTTAATAGGCGACATGTCCGAATGGAAAGGATTCAAATTGCTTTGTGCATTTATACACATCCTAACCTTTTTTTGTAAGGAACATTAAAATGTCGTGTAATGACGGCAGATCAGAATTGTCACCACCCTATCTCTGCTGCGGGTGCCGTACAAGGTGACTAACCCCCGAATACAGAAACGCTACTCAAAGTTTGAGTCCTACTTAACATTTTAGTATTGTCAATTGACCTTTTTCACACAAATTCTGACAGGTATTGTCCACTTAACTTTGTAAGCCATGCTCAAAATTTTAGTAGCGTTTCTGTATTCATGGGTAAGAGTAAAGACAGCAATGAGTACCCAATGGGCAGTAACGTTCCTCTTACATCACTTTGCATGCAATTTACGTGCCCGATATATGGCAATAGGCTCATCACCTATTACATAACCTAATTGGCGAAAGGAGAGTGTTAATTCACCTCTGTCTACCCGTACAGGGATATAGGAGTGATTTATATTCTTCTCCTTCTCCCTGCCCTGTTCCCAGTCTATCTGGGGTCGGTATTTATATTATTATAAAATAAATCTAAAACTAAATAAAAAAATAGACAAACGAATAATAACTGTGAAAAATCAGGGCTTTCTGATAATCCTCTTTTTTCCAGGCCTCGACAGGAGAAGAGACGAGAGAAGTCTGTCGGAAAATCGAGTCGTAATCACTCAGCACTTCACGGAGAGGACAGTAACGCCGGGTGGAGATGTAAGTATTCTTACTCATACTATGAATATATAAGATTAGGCTTGAAAACAGCTCCTGTGATAGAAAACTGAAAGGTAGCGGAGTAACTGATTCTTCACTAGCACCTTTCCAGTGTGCTGGATGATATGAATCTAAGGAATTAATGGATTGATGACGACTGTCCGGCTTTAATGACAGGGGAGACATGCTGCACTGACTTCATTTTTTCATCTTCAATATCACCATCACGCTATTGATTCAACTGCACTAAAAGTCTTTCCTAGATGAAAGAGAACCTTAAGAACGAAGGGTGAAGGTGGAGAAGAGTTTTTTTAAATAACTTTTAACCGCCTCCGGGGTCCAGTGGTTCGCCCACCCAAATTACGATCCCGATGACGAGGTTCGATCTTCAGGGGAGTACAAATTTGTACTCAGTTTGGTTGGTGGCAGGACTTTCCTCAAGTCTGTAAAGCCTGGCTAGCTACCACCATCTTATAAAAATCCGACATCATAATAATAATGTTAACAGCACTATTGTGTTCCATCAATGTAATAAGAAAGCCAGCCCTTGTATGGTGGAGGGTTCCAGGTTAAGCTCGATTCCATGTACAGCCCTTATCGTCACTTACCATCAGGTGAAATGAAGGCCAAGAGCTTACCTGTCTAGCATTAAAAAAAATATATATATAATAAGTTTATTGCTTCTGATATTCTTTAATTGGTGTGCCGCGTGGTGACGGCAGAGTAAAATACAAAATATGTCACCCCAAATCTCTCCCGCGGGTGTCGTACAAGGCGACTAAGGATAAAACAGTGATGAGGAATGGGCACATGGGACTTGACATAGTTGGCGAAACGTGGGTGCTAGTTCACCTCTGCCTACCCCTTCGAGGATATAGACGTGAATTATGTATGTATGTATGATAAAGACAGCGATGAGTAATTGGCAGCAGCGTTCCTCTTATACAACCTAGCAATGAACTGCGACTTTTGTGCCCGATAAATGGCAATAGGCTCGCCACCTATTACACGGCTTCAGGGATATAGGCTTGATTTATATATGTTTATATACCAGTAGACTTTTTGGTCACTACAAAAATTTTTGGATTTCGTTCAGACCATCCAACTGAACAAATTTCACTATGGGAGCAACTCCAAATTCACGAAAAAAATAACAGCTGTTTCATACATTTGGGTCAAGTAGGTATTATCATTTTGTATGAAACAGCCGATATTTTTTTGTGAATTTGGATTTGCTCCCATGGTGAAATTTGTTCAGTTTGATGGTCTGAACGAATTTCAAAAATTTTTGCAGAGACCAAAAAATCTCCTGGTATGTATGATATTCTTTCCATCTTTAGACAATGAATTTACCCTGTCTTTTAGATCAGCATGCAGTGCTCTGCCAGTGGAGATCGACCACCCCAGTTCGTTTGGGAGAGGGATGGCATCGTCATTTCAAGCAATACGGAACATAGGTAAATTTAAAATCAAATTCAACAAAATCGTATTGGTAGCTACCCGAGTTCTCCAGCCCGAGTTCTCAAGCCCGAGTTCTCCAACACTTAAACAAGCGATCATTATTTAACCTGCGGTTTTTTTATTATTTATCGTATGAAAGAACTGTAAAAAATGGGCGGTTATCTTTTAATCGTTTGTTATACATGTTGGTGAACTCAAGTCTGAGCATTTCAATTTTAGCGTGAACTGCGAGAAATTAAAAGAAAGTGCGATTCGCAACTCTGGTACTTTATCGCCCGAATACAGAAACGCTGCTCATATTTTGAGAACTTCTTAAAAAAGTTAAATGGACATTACCTGTCAGAATTTGTAAGGAAAAATGTCAATATTGACTATACTTAAAAAATTATTAAGCAGGATTCAAACTTTTCTGTATTCGGGGATATAGCTCTCAGTTGACATAGCTTCGTGAACAATATAATATTTTATTCATAAGAAACAGAATCAGAAAAGAACTTTGACATGGCAGCACTATGCTGCAATGAGGTGCCTAATTAAGAGGTACGTGCCTTGAAAAGTCATGGCAGTTTTCTCAATTTTTCCAAGGTCATGGTTACTTTACAAGTCAACCAATCTGCTGATACAGCACAGCAGTTAAGGCGAAGTACAAAAAGTAGGTAATCAATAAGTAATTTCTAATGTAAAAAGTTTAATATTTAGGGATATTATTTTTTTTACCTTTAATTCAAGCGCTGCTTCTGACTTTCTTTTTTACTATTATGGATCCGACACGGTGGATCTATGGAATGCGAAGGAGAACTAGATAAAACGGCCATGACTTTAAGAGGTGTGCCTCGCCTTGAAGTCTTGGCAGTTTTTCGAATATTTCCAAGGTCATAGTTACTTTTAAGTCGGCCAATGTGCTGTTATAGTTTAGCAGTTAATCAAAGTTTCTAAGAACGATATCTGCTCCTTTTACTACTGCTTTCACACAGTAACGTAAAAAGGGCTAATAAATGGAGCTCGTCTACGTTTGAATATTTAAATTTATGAAGAAATTCCGTACCTACTGATAACAGAAAAGGAATAACTGTTACTTTGAAGCATCTTTATGGCTGACCTAGAATTTAAAAGCTTCGCTCGGCAAATTTCCGTTTTTATTGCAATAAAATTGTAATACTGTAAAAATCCTAACGTATTTGTTAATGGTACAAATATTTTTACTAGATATGGAATTTGAAACGAGCCAGAAAGTATAATTTTACTTACAGACCTAATAACTGCATATTAATATAAAAGTTTACAACAACAAAATATATTTATAAAAAGTTCATTAAGCTTGACGACAAATTTTAATAATCTTGACGTAGCTACATTAATTAATGATGGTTAAGATACATAAGCGTCTAAATAAACGAATACCTAAACTTGAATCCTCAATCACATTACATCTATATATTTATTTCACTAACCAATCCAGTATGTTAGAGACAAGCTACTACTAATATCATGATTATCATCAATGAGACGCCTTAGTATTTCTCAATAACACAAATTGAAAGGTTTTAGCGACAACACTTCCATTATTTCGATGTTCTCAGAACTGCAACCTATTTATATTAAATAAATTTTAATAAACGAACCGTTTATTTCATTATTTTCGTTGGTCTTCCAAGAATCTGAATTATTTCTCCACAAATTTCACATCCAACCTTTCTGGGAATTACGGGAACCATAAAAAATCATCTACATAAATGTAATTTGTGAAGTCACTTTTAAGGTTTTACGCTTCTAATTTTATCCTGCTTGTGTTTCGATTCCTTTCAGATACGCGCTAGGTCAAGTGATGACGTCAGACAACTCCGTGGTTTCACAGCTGAATATAACAAGAGTAAGAGTGGAAGATGGGGGCTTGTATACTTGCATAGCAAGAGAAGGAGAACACGTTGCTAGTCACGAGAACAGACTGGACGTTTATGGTATATATTGCATTCTATTTTACACCTTAATTATATTGAAACAAGCCATTCTTTCTAAGACGACCAAAGTTCGAGAAGTTAGGTTTTCTTGTAAGATTAAGGTATACAGAAACTTTCTAAGACATCTTTTTTAGTGAAAGATCTCGTTGTATTTCTATATTCATTGTTCTTATTTGTGCATTGTTTCCAGGTCCACCATACATTAGGTCTCTGCCCCCTATAAAGGTCCAGAGTGGCGAATCTATGATTTTAAGATGTCCTTTTTATGGGTACCCTATAAGGTTGGTAGTATTTATCATTGAAGATGCTGCCATTGACTTTAGTTAGATCCTTCTATTTTTTTAATAAGCTTTTAATAAGCTTAATGACCAATCAAGTTTTTACTAAATCAACAAGTGTAGTTGGTCTAACATATAGAATAGAATTTAAAAATCATGTGGAATTAGTAGTTACTAAAAATACTTTTTATTAGTTCTAGTATTGACACATTCCAATCAGTATTTATTTATCTATCCAGCATTTTGATCTTTAACTATTTTGATCTAGTTTCATTTGAAACATTATCACACAGTAACTCATGACGACTTTGACGTTAAAACTCTTAATTTCAGTTTAGTAAGTAATTACCGTCTTTGAAAGTAAGAAAGCCATATTTTATAATGTTGCGTAGAAATTATCAAAGAGTAATTGTCAGCTGTAAAATATTTATTTAGGAATGGTTTCTTATAAATCACTCCATCAAAGCATGATGGATGTGTTCGGCCAGCGTCAGAATTTGCGTTAAACGATAACGTGATATATTTCCTGTGATCAATTCTCCGCAACTTATAAAAGATAATATTAACCTTTAAGACATATTATTTGTCGAAATTGTCATAATTCTGCAATTTTATAAAGTTAACTGCATGACAGAATACATAAATCTTTCTAATGTCTGGTTTGAATATTGGTGAAAATAGTATTTTTTCAACCTTGTCTCATAAATTACCAAAACATAAACTGTAACAAACGCTTGCGATAAATTTCAATGTCGTTTGCAGCAAAATTGATTGGGAGTTCAAAGGCAAAACTCTAAGCACAAACAACCTCTTTCAAAGATACAAACGCTCTTACAAGCGAAAGCAAAGAAGAAACGCCCTTGTCAACATGAGCGGTATACTCACTATCAACGAAGTCAACAAGGAAAATAATGGGGATGTGTACACATGCATTGTCACAAGCCCTTCTGGTGAAATGGCTAGAAGAGCGTTTGAGGTTCAAGTTATTGAAGCCCCGGTACTTGAGGATTTGCTATTGGGGAACAATCTTCAAGAAGGACAAATTGTGAACATCTATTGTAACGTGCGCAGTGGAGATTTGCCGATACACTTCGAGTGGCTGAAAGACGGGAAGCGGATACCCAGTGGATTAAAAGTAAAAGCCCTTCATATATTATATTTTTATATGTATATTTTACACTCACACCTATCATCTAGCCCATAGTAAGTAGCCTAAGCACTTGTGTTTTGGATATTGGATGACGGACATATTTTTAATATAATTATGTATATACATGTTGAAAATATACTACGTAAGCATATACACAACCATGATTCGGGAACAAATATTTGAGTTTATCACAAAATTTGCCCCTACCAGGATTCGAACCCGGGACCTCTTGGCCAATACTCAGCAATCTGAGCATTCGACCAAGCCGGTCGTCACATTGTATATTGTATCGACACCTACATTATTATTTCTTTATCTGAATGCTGCTTAATAAAATCTGTGTTGAGCCCATTTCTGTCAAATGTAGAAACTAACCGTTAAACTGTCACCAAAAATATAACAGTTTCGTAATGTGGTGTCACTTTTATATATAAAAAAAATAAATTCTTGAATGAAAGAGATCAGTTTCATAAGGTAGGTATTAATTATTATTGGTGAAGTGGTACCGAAATACCAGTCAAAAAGACTTTGTTTATCGATTAGATTAGATTAAACCAATGACAGATCATTGTATGGGTGATCAATTATAGATATATCTCGAATTCCCCTGAATTTCGGCAGGCACATTAAGCTATTCATTGTAATGAAACGTAATTAATGTCTGTTTGTTATCTCAACAGTATACAAAATATATTCAAAAAATAAACATACACAAATAAATAAATCACGCCTCTATCTCCGACGGGGTAGGCAAAGGTGAAATAACACCCACGTTTCGCCAATTAGGTCAAGTGCCATGTAATAGGTGACGAGCCTATTGCCATTTATCGGGCACGGAAATTGCAGTACATTGCTAGGTGGTGTAAGAGGAATGATGCAGCCCATTGCTCATTGCTGTTCTAACCCTTAGTCGCCTTGTACGACACCCATGGGAGAGATGGGGGTGGTGACAATTGTATTCTTCTCTGCCGTCACCTCATAGCTTAAAATGTAGTATACTGTAAATATTAACAATTGTAGTTGTTATGTATGTCTCTCATTTATAAGCTGTTTCCTGTGTGTAAATATAAGAAATTTTAATATTTTTTGTTGTTTTTTTTTATTTTTTGGTACAAGCTACAACTGCTTCTGATTCTCTCATTGCCTTGCACAGGTTGTTGAGAGAAGCTCGGAACTGTTCAGTGCTCTCGTCATCAAGAAAGTTTCCCTTGAACATTGCGGAACCTACATGTGCGTCGCCTCTAACCACGTCGCTAAAGTCAACAGGTCCACTGAACTTTATATCAAAGGTAATAAATATTATATTGCAATAACTCGCAGTTACTATCGAGTCTGGTTTGAGAATGCTTATTTGTTTGAGGAATACATTGTAACTTGAAGTTCGTTAATAATAGAGTTCATAATTAATAATGGCTCTGTCTCTTGTTGATGATCAATGAGTATTATTTCCTGCTTGGTTACTATTCAATTAATAGATTTTATATTTTTTCATTAACACCTTCATACCACTTATACCTTACCTTAGTCTCCATAACTAGCAATGGTTTTTGAAGAAATTTGGTTTATCTATCACAGATTTATCTAAAGAATTTTGTTGTTAAAGTTGCACCCAAATGGCTGGAAGAACCGTCGAATTCATCGCTGCTCCTCGGCAGAAAGGGAGCTGTATCATGCAGCGCCAATGGCTATCCACAGCCTCAGGTGCATTGGATGAAGAAAGATGGTGAGTGAAATAGTTGTACTTAGCTGCTAAATATGGAAAAACAGCTAATTCTCCAACGAAACCAAATGAAGATCACTCCAATTTTAGTTTGTTCTTATATTATTATACCAATCAATCTGAAACAAACTATAAAGGCAATACAATGTAAAAAAGATGAGTAACGTGATTGATTTTTGAGGAACAGTATCCACAAATTAATACAGTATTTCCTGAGATATATAAGCTGCTTTTAGCTATTATATATGAGATATATAAGTGATACGTGATCGATACTGCTGCAGACAATGTACTGATAGAATTCTGTGAGACATCCATGCTATTTACCCCTAATCTACGGAATAGATTTGGCCTCTGCTCTTGGTTTCGGACACAGTCCATTAGAAAATGATGGATGATTTTCCTTAATTACTCCACATGTATCACAATTCGGATATTCAATCCAGTCAATTTAACATCTTCCAGCTATACTCGGAACCTGGCAACCA
Source organism: Cataclysta lemnata (assembly GCA_963931975.1). Taxonomy (NCBI): domain Eukaryota; kingdom Metazoa; phylum Arthropoda; class Insecta; order Lepidoptera; family Crambidae; genus Cataclysta; species Cataclysta lemnata. The sequence continues at coordinate 2,172,926 of OZ008362.1, read as the reverse complement.
GTTCTGGAGCTGGCTGGTGGTGGAATCCTAAGCTTGCCCAATGGAACGCTGGTCATCGACGAAGTATCCTTATCTGATGAAGGATTGTACTCTTGCAATGTCGAGAACGGTGTCGGCTCCCCCCTAAGCAAGACTGTTTGGATGAGCGTCAACAGTAAGTCATTTTTCAATATTATAGAACCAAGTAGAGCAGAATACAATGGGCAGGGTTGTTGATTTAGCACCAGCCTCTATTATGTAATCTCTATATTATGTCTCTATTATGAAAGTAGATTTTAGTTGCTTTGGTCTACCCGTCACACTCACACTTTGCTATTATTCTCAATGAGTGAGAGAGACAGGTACACTCTCTGGTCATTTGTTTTCGATTGACTGAACTCTTCGGCAGGCAACTTTTCCATCAAAGGCTCGTAATTTTTATCCAGAAGATTAATATGACGACGTGGTTTTTTAGAATAGAGTGGGTTTTTTGTGGGTCTACCACGATTACTCCCCGACGTTCCAGGTACATGCATTCTTCACCACTTCGCTACCAATCTATTCCCATGCGACTTACGGCCTTATTAATAGTCACGGTGTAAGTATGGATAAGTTACTCAGTGTTTTGTCTTTTTTCCTCGCTTCAAATTCATGTTTGTGATTTTCAAATTATAAATCTAAATCATAATCAAATTCATAAGACAAAACGCGGAATACCTATTCCATGTTTACTACCAGTTTATTAATAAGACGGTAAAAGTTGAAGACAGCGATGAGTAATGGGCAGCAGCGTTCCTCTTATACTACCTAGCCATAAACTGCGATTACCGTGGCCGTTAGATGGTAATATGCTCACCCGTCGTGCTTTAACCATTGTTCAAATATACATCCATCCACTGTGTCATTAGTTATCAGTTGGTAAAATCTTTTCCAGAACCAGTACACTTCGAGTCTTCCTCGAGTAATGTGACGTCACGTCTAGGTCACCCAGTCAATCTGGAATGCCGTCCACTGGGCGACGATCCGATACGAGTGACTTGGACACACGATGGCAACAGCGTGGAGTTTCAAACTCAGAGGTAACAACATCTGCTTCTTTCTGTTTCCTGCCCTTATCAGCTCTAGGTGGGGTCGTGACAACCTATTTTCTTCTTCCACTCCTCTCTATCCTTCACCAATTTCTTTGATTTAGTTATAAATTTTATCCGCCTTCGTGGTCAGGTAGTACAAATTTGTACTCGGTTTGGTTGGTGGCAGGACTTGTTTCAAGTCCGCCTGGCTAGCTACCACCATCTTATCAAAATCTGTCGCCATAATAATAATGTTAACAGCATTATTGTGTTCCGACAATTGTAATAAGATAGCCAGCCCCTGTGTAGTTGAGGGTTTCAGGTGAAGCTCGATCCCATCGTCACTTACCATCTGGTGAGATGAAGGGCAAGGGCAAGAGCGTCTACAATAAAATAAAATAAAACTAATCGTGGTTTAGGGCCTGTTTCACAATCGATAAGTAAGTTTCAGATAGCTTACTTGGAAGTTCAATTGACATACATTTATCAATTGTCAAATGATCTTCCAAATAAGCTACCCAGAACTAACCTGTCGATTATGAAACAGGCCCTTACTCTTATTGCTTTCAATGACAACCCTTTCACCTTTCCAGGATCAAGCTGTCAGAATCCAAGATTCCTCTGGGGATCACCAGCGTGATGAGCTTCCAGTATTCGGAGACGTCAGACGCTGGCCTGTACCAGTGCAGAGCGAGCAACCCGTACGGAGGGGCCAGCTATAGCGTGCAGTTGACAATTTTAGGTTAGTTCTTTGACAAACCAAAAAAAACTCTAATTACCTACTTATTATGGTCCGTTTAGGACCACGTCTAGAGATCGATGAACGCACAGAGTTATTAGAATGACAACATTCCAATCCATACAGCTCAAGGTTTTGGCTTAGTTTTTACAGACGGCCGCCTGCCTGACACCAACCCTCATTGGGTATGCTGTAGTTGGCGGTTTGCCCTACACCATTCGGATGCCTCAAGGTGGTTATTAATCTACACCGAGGAATCTCCTTTAGGGCCGGTTTATTGATGCATACCTAGTTAACCCAACCAATTGTTACTAATGTTGAAATATCAGACTGATATTTAACCATTAGTAACAATATCAGACTTTTAATATACATATAACTGTTAGTGACTAAAATTGTTACTATTATATTGTTTAATAACCATAAAAAAACCGGCCCTTAGTCGACTTTTGCGACACGAATGGGATGAGTCGCGTGTCGGGACTGACCATATTAACGTAGAATTATACTACGTTAATTTTTCGCTCCCAGGCCAGTATGGAAGACAAGTATATGACAAGAAGAAGGTATGTATCATCTTTAATCATGCTTGACCTTTGCAGAGCCACCAACACCGCCGTCGGACGTCCGCGTGGAGTCAGTGAGGTCACGCTCAGCCACGGTGTCCTGGAGGGACACCCTGAGGGCTCACGCGCGGCACTACACGCTGCAGTACGCGGTGGCGCAGCACGGGGACAGCGTGTGGGAGCATGCCACCAGCATCAACGTTAGCAGGTACAAAATAATAGTGATACCTACTCGGCTAGTATGACCACCGAAACACGATATAGTATGGCCACTTCTCGCATTGAACTGTTGAAAATCATTGGATTTTTGACTGTTCAAAACGATGGCTTAGTCTTTGATGATATAGACTAATAGCCTTTAAAATATCGCTTTGAACTGTTTAAAGCGATAAATATCGTGTTTCGGTAGTCATGCTAGCCGAGCAGGGAGAATTAGTGATACCTGGTAGAAATAGTGATACCGGGTAGAAATAGTGATACCATGTTCAAATGATACTAGGTATGGATGGTGATTATTTGCTGCAGTGATGCCGTATACAATTATCACCACCAATCGCACCCGCGGGTGTTGTACAAGGTGTAGAGTAATGGGCAGGAGCTTTCTTCTCATACCACCTAGCAATATACTGTGATTTTTGTGCCCCATAAATGGCAATAGGCTCGTTACCTAATCCATTTGACTTAACTTAATTGGCGAAATAGAGGTATTGACACAGAGGGCTGGCTGATCGGGAATAATCAACCTTGATATAGGAATCGCACCCCTAAACTTGTTTTTCAGGAAAGACTCCGAAGTGCGACAGTCCCTTGAGCTGCAGACCCTCCGACCGGCGACTGCCTATGGAGTCAGAGTGGCGACGGGCAATCAAGTCGGCACCAGCTTGTACACGGCACCGGTGCACTTCACAACACACGAAGAAGGTACTCTAAGTTCTAGGGGGCAGCGTCGCTTTTGGCTTATTCAAATGTTTTGACATTGTACCTTTTTCTCTACTTGTCGAGAATTGTCTCAAAGGACCAAAAACAAAATGGTAGTTTATTTATAATTACTATGAAGAAGTAATTATATCAAGTAGAAGTAGATATAATTAAATCTTATAGGATAGTCCTATTAGATTTTAATTTCCACATTATATAAATGTTAGAAAAATTAGTACAAAGATTTTAGTGGTTGGAAAAAGTTCGAAAAATTATGGATTTTAGTCGCCGAGCGGTAAGGCACCTGCCCGGATTGCAGGGGACGCGGGTTCGATTCCTACATCAAGACCATAATTTTTCGCACTTTTTCTAACCACCAAAATCCATAATTTTTCGAACTTTGTCTACTAACAACTACTGACTAACAAAATCTTTGTATTTAGACTATCTGAACTTTTATATTAATATTAAACTGTTGACTCAGCAAACGTTATTTTGCCCTCACCTAGGGGTATTAAAAATAACTTACTCATATCTGGGTCTAATATGGGGGAAAGCCTAGGTGGATATTTTATCGATCCGGTCAAGAGTACCCGAAACCGACGGGCATGCATGAACACATTGATGAGATGAAGCGAAAGAAGTATGTAAGAATCGTAGCAAGTGGAAAGAAGTGATCTCTGCCTACCCCTGTGGGAAAAAGACGTGACATTAAGTCATCATCGTCACCAGCCTTTTAATGTCCCCCACTGCTGGGGCACAGGTCTTCCCTATGCATGAAAGAATTGAGGGAGAATGGGCCACAACCCACCACTGCTCGCTGCAGATACAGCTGCATTGACGTGCCTTCCGAAGCAAGGAGGAGCTCGAGATAGTAAATTTTTGGCCACCCTTCTAAAGGCCGGCGTTACGTATTTTGCTTAATTTACGCAAGCGCGCCAAGGCACTGCGCGAGCTCCTCCATTACATAATATGTACTGTAGTGTTTATTGAACTCAAATAAATTTCATCACATTTCAATTATCTTCCTTCCTCCTATTTCAGCTCCTTCATCACCACCGATCAATGTTCAAGTGGAACAGACAGAGAATCCTGGAGAACTTTACGTGACCTGGTTGCCGCCTTTAAAGGAGTCCCACAACGGGGTCATAATGGGATACCACGTTCGGGCTGTCCCTCAGAATAGTGGATCAGGTATGAGATGAGAACTTGATCAAATACCAAATAACCTCCAATAACCCCCATATACACAAACTCCCATGTATTTCAGGAGGAAGTTAAATGCTGCATCAACGAAATTCAGCCACATTTATTTATGCAAAATACTCATGGAAACTATTGGATTTTAATTTCAACATTATAATATTTAAAAATATTAGTACAAAGTGTCTTAGCTGACTGAGCGGTTTAGGCACCTGCCCGGATTGCAGTGGACGCCGGTTTGATTCCCGCATCAAGACCATAATTTTTCGAACTTTTTCTAACCTCCAAAAATCTTTGTACTCATGGAGAATTTCGATAAAACAGTGCGTATGTGCCAACAATGTCGCGAAGGCTAGTTGCCCCGGTGTTATTATCCCATAAAAATAACTCTTTTTTATGTATTTCATGATTCGATAATAATATCACAATCTGAAGACTAAAAACTTTATTTTCTATTTAATTCAAATCTTGCGTTAATTTTGAAACACCCTTTACTTCATCGTCAACCCTTTAATGTCCCCACTGCTGGGGCACAGCCCTTCCCTATGTATGGTAGAAGATAGGGAGGATGAGCCATAACCACAGGGCCAGCCTGTGCGGATTGGTGGTTATTAACGACTGCAGCCGAGACCAACAAATTAAAGTGCCTTGCGAAACACGGAGGAACTCGAGCTAATATAATGTTGGTCACTCTCCCAACGACTGGTCTTAGCTAACCAGTGCTTTGTATACGCAATCGCAGGCCCTATCACTTAATTGTTTATTATTTGAACGCTATACACATGTGGTGACGGCAGAGTAGAATACAATTGTCACCACCCCAAATCTCTCCCGTGGGTGTCGTACAAGGCGACTAAGGATAAATCAGTGATGAGGAATGGGCAGCAGCGTTCCTCTTATACCTACCACCTAGCAAAGTACTGCGACTTTTGTGCCCGATAAATGGCAATAGGCTCGCCACCTATTACATGGGACCTAACATAATTGGCGAAACGCGGGTGCTTGTTCACCTCTGCCTACCCCTTCGGGGATATAGGCGTGATTTATGTATGTATGTATGTATACACATGTCAGAAAAAATATTCGTACAAAGAAAAAGAAGCATTAAGAAGAAGAAATAGACAAATTACTAACTTATTGTCCTGGTTGGTATAGGCATCTGGATTCCGGAATGAAAAGTTATTATTTTTCGCCACAATATCGGTTGATCAGACTTCTGGATGAAAGTATTTTTAACGCCATCGATATATATTTAAAGTACACAACACAATTGATATTCCCATATGCTTAGTACTCAATGAAACATTTATTTTTCAGACTCCACAGATACGAGAACCATAAAAGTGGTCCAGCAATCCGGCAAACAGGATACATTGCTAAGCGGACTTCTAAAGAACACTAGGTAAACTATTCGATTTTAATTTTAACATTATATAAATGTTGCGATTCCCGCCCCAAATATAATAAACCCATAATTTTTCGAAATTCTTTTTCTAATCACCAAAATCTTTAACACTAGGTATAGTTAATATCACTCTGCCCCCTGCACGGGACGTGGACACATCTCCTTCGGGGGAAAGAAAATCTTTTCCTCACGCTCCAACTCCACGTCCCTATGCTAGGCCCGCTGTAAGCTTGTGGCTTTGCGACGAAGAGGTACTTGCCATTTATATCAGTACCTATGTTACATTTTTCAGGTATGCGGTTTCCGTATCAGCTTTCAACAACGCTGGGTCTGGCCTATTTTCTTTGCCTGTCCTGCAAGATACAAGGGAAGGAGGTAAGAAAGAAAAAGTCAATGAAATACTAAGCAGTTAAGATAAAAACTGAACAGAATGAATTGACTCGCATAGCAGTTGGGAAGCCGCTGAATGCGGGCAAGGCAAATCGATCAGTTTCTATATCCTATACTGAGGAGACTATACCCAACAGTATAGGCCTCAGGTACGGCGGTATGGATATGTGACAAGCAACAAAGAAATGCATGTAAGAGGAAGACAACAGAAGACAGGGAAAGATTGCGTGTGAAATTACATGAAAGAAATGGAGATGATAGCCTCCGAGGTAGGGGAGTCAGGGGAGTACAAAAATGTACTCGATTTGGTTGGTAGTAGGTCTTTTATCAATACTACCTGGCTAACCATCTCATTAAAATCTGTCACCATAATAATAATGTTAACAGCTTTATTGTGTTCCGACAATTTGTGGTAAGATAGCCAGCCCCTCTGTAGTCGAGGGTTCGAGCTTTCAGGTGAAGCTCTATTTTTCGGTCCTTATCGTCACTTACCATCAGATGAGATGAAGCCCAAAAGGTTCCCTGTCTAGCATTACAAAAAATATCTCTTGATATTCCAGCGCCGGAGGTCGCACCACCATCGGTAGAATGTACAGCGGTATCATCCACTTCGTTGAGGGTAGGCTGGCAGCCAATATCCCAAGCTGGGCAAGGTAGCTCCCTCATGGGGTATTCCGTTCTATACGCTACTGAAGGTAAGTAGAACTAGAACGTTAAGTTGTTTTTTATTTATTTTAGAATGAATTTTGAGTCAGATAACCGTTGAATTGAAACTAATAAATTAAAACAACCTAACTTTGCGATTTATTTGTAAACAAACTTACAAATAAATCGCAAAGTTACCGAAAAATTTAATAATTGAACTACCAGAGTTCGGCGAGAAATCAGTGTTGCTATTACAAATAACATTAGATCTTTCTTTCACCGCAGCAAACTCTTTTTTGCCAAGCTGTACATATGTCACGCCTATATCCCCGAAGGGGTAGGCAAAAGTGAATAAACACCCACGTTTCGTCGTTTCATAGGTCTCATGTAATAGGTGGCGAGCCTATTGCCATATATCGGGCACGGACATCGCAGTACATTGATAGGTGGCATAAGAGGAACGCTGCTGCCCATTCCTCATCACTGTCTTAACCCTTAATCGCCTTGTACGACACCCAAGGGTGAGATTTGGGGTGGTGACAATTATATTCTACTCTGCCATCACCGCCTGGCCAATTTTAGAATAATTATCCTATATAAAGCACTTTATGTAGCTCCTTCCTTCCCGCTACGAGGTTTGCCCATACTAGGTGATTTGCCTTAGGGCAACGCCTGGCTATGTGACTTAAGCCTTGTACCAGACGACGAAGGGGGAGGAAATTAATCGGGGGGGGATTAAACCCTGCTTTATCCAAGAGGGTGGGAATTTAACCTAGGACCAGAGCTAGAAAATCCCTGTCAATCATATCCGTTTTCAGAGGGTGCCTGGCAGAATCAGACGTCCCTCCACACCGAGCTGTACCTTCAAGGGCTGATGAAGTTCACCAACTACACCGTGAAGGTGGCTGGGTTCTCCAACTATGGCCTCGGGCCGTACTCCTATCCTATAGTCTGCGCGACATTGCAAGACGGTGAGTTTTCAGAAGTACAACTTACAGAATTGCGTGTTTGAGGCTGGAGTTCACTAACAAATAAAAAGGCGATTATTATTTAAATGTCGGATTTTGAAATTCTATCGTATGGAAGAACCTTCAAAAACTGGCGGTTATCATTTAATCGCTTGTTTTACGTGTTGGTTATAAGGGCGTAAAGGTTATAAGGGCTGGTTTTTTGATGCAAAGTTAACTTAATCAATTGTTACTACTACTACTAATGGTTGAATATCAGTCTGATATTTAGCCATTTTAACAATTGGTTGAGTTAACTATGCATCAGAAAACCAGCGATTATCATTGTTAAAAATTGTCATCAAAAACCGGCCCTAACTCCCGCACTCAGAGACGTCAAATTACGTTAATAAGTACTTAACATCAAAAAATGACAATTCAAAACTAGTCGCTATTCTTGCCAGGTCTATGGTCTAGATTTGAATGAAAATTTTAGACATTAAATAGTCATTAAAGTTAATTGACGTCTCTTAAAAAAAATAAACTTGAATGCTCGGTTTTAAAATTGAATTTCCAATGTTTCGCAGTGCCCGGACCGCCTGCCGATGTAAAGGTGCTGGTGCTATCATCCAGTTCTCTGCTCGTCAGCTGGAAGAGACCGGACCATCCCAACGGCGAACTGCTTTACTACACGGTTTACGTCAAACCTACTTCCAGGTGAAAAAATACTTTACCTAATATATAAAACTTCACCACGCTAGCCCAATGCGGTTGGTGCTATAAACGACCGTAGATGCAGCTGGGACCAAGGGCTTGACGTGCCTTCCGAAGCATGGAGGAACTCGAGAAAATACATATTCGGTCACCCAACCAATGACCGGCCTTAGCGAACATTGCTTAATTTACGCAATCGCAGGCCGAGCGCGACTCACTTCTGTTCTTTTTCTCACTCCCAAATCTCCGGTTCTGTATGCTGCCTGAGGCAATCTTTGCAGATAGACCTTGGTATTAAGTGGCTTGCCAGATTTAGCTTTCTTAACTCTTTTGACACCGCATGTTAAGCAACTGAACACATTTCGGGGGAATAACCTTAACTACTTTTGCTACTTATTTTATTATGAACTAGTGGTCGTCCGCGGCTTCGCTCGCGTTAATGTCGGTTGTTATTTAAACTTCCCCAATAAATGGACTATCCAAGACAAAAATAATTTTTCAATTTTAACCAGTAGTTTCTGAGATTAGCGCGTTTGACCAACCAAACAAAAAAACTCTTCAGCTTTTTAGTGTTAGTACAGATACCGACATGTCAAAGAAACTATTACAAATAAAAAGAGGTCGGAAATATTGCGAAAAATTATTGCTATTGTGCGGGAATCACCGAGCGTGATTAGGTCGGTGGCGCTGAACAGCTTGCGATTGCGTAAACTAAGCAATGTTCGCCAAGGCCGCTCATTGGATGGATGACTAATATTATCTCGAGTTCCTCCGTGTTTCGGGAGGCACGTTAAGCCGTTGGTCCCAGCTGCATCTGCAGTCGTTAATGCCCACCAAACTGCACTGGGCCAGCGTGGTGGCCTATGGCCTATTCTCCCTATATCCTTCCATCCATAGAGAAGGCTTGTGCCCCAGCAGTAGGGATATTAAAGGGCTGGTGATGATGATGGTGAATAATTACATGTTATATCTATTGGATGCCGTGTGGTGACGGCAGAGCAGAAAACATGTCACCACCCCAAATCTCTCACGTGGACAAGGCGACTAAGGATAAATCAATGATGAGGAAAGGGCAGCAGCGTTCCTCTTATACCACCTAGCAATAGCAATGTACTGCGACTTTTGTGCCTGATAAATGGCAATAGGCTCGCCACCTGTTACATGGGACCTAACATAATTGGCGAAACGTGGTTTGCTAGTTCACCTCTGCCTACCCCTTCGGGGATATAGGTGTGATTGATGTATGTAAATCTATTGAATAATTATATTTGTTCCAGCAGTGGTTCACCTCAAACGGTGCGAGTGGAGGCCGAAGGAAGAAGCTCTGTGGAGCTGAAAGATTTGATCAGTGGCAGAACATACGAAACATGGCTCACAGCCAGCACAGCGGCTGGGGAAGGTGCTTCCACAAGAAGAGTCTCTCATACTCCCACGCACAGAGGTAAGAGAAGGACAGTTGGACGAGTTAAGCAGATAGGATCCAAAGAAAATTCCTCTTCTTCTCCCTGCCATGTTCCCGGTCTATCTGGGGTTGGCGCAGTATGTTTCCTCTTCCATTCATGGTCCCGTCGTTATCTGCGGACGTCATCAAGCTATCCACTCCCTTTTGATTCATATCATCCATTACACCGTAAAGGTGCTAGTGATCGAATGAATGTATAGAAAAGAGACAGAACGGACCATGTCGAGAGACCGATGAACGGAGAGGGTAATTGGAATAACAACATTCAAATCGATACTGCTCAAGGATTTGGCTTAGGTTTTACAGGCGGCCGCCTGTCTGACACCCAACCCTGTTTGGGTATGCTGTTGTTGGTGGTTTGCTCTCCACCATTCGGGTGCCCCATTGGTCTACACCGGGCAATCTCCCTTAGTGGACTTTTACGACACCCATGGGATGAGACAGGGCTGGCCTATTCTACGTTATTTGTTCGGTCCCAGGCCAGCATAGAAGTTATGCTTACCAATTCTTCTATATCATTTGATTAAAGTGCTCGTTTCAATTCCTCTTACACTTATTTTATTTATGTTTCAGTGGTAGCTGGTGTGGCGTCCCTCGGCGGCACCATATCAGTGGGGGTAGGCAGCTCTCTGCTCCTGGTCTGCCAGTGCGTGGGGGTACCACCACCACGGACGGTGTGGTACCACAAGCACAACATCATCACCCACCACCCGCGATTCACCAGGAACCATGACGACAGTCTTCTTATAAACAGTGAGACATTTCTATTTTATATCTGTATTATATTAAGCCGTGTGGTGACGGCAGAGTAGAATACAATTGTCACCACCCCAAAACTCTCCCGTGGGTGTCGTACGAGGCGACTAAGGATAAAACATTGATGAGGAACGGGCAGCAGCGTTCCTCTTATACCACCCAGCAATGTACTGCGACTTTTGTGCCCGATAAATGGCAATAGGCTCGCCACCTATTACATGGGACCTGACATATTTGGCGAAACGTGGGTGCTAGTTCACCTCTGCCTACCCCTTCGGGGATATAGGCGAGATTTATGTATGTATTATATTAACTAAGGCATGGCACATATTGGCAGCACGGCAAGGGTATCTTCGGCATCCCTGCATGTAAGCGCTCACTGGTGGTAACTATGCCACGGTATCCTTAAGCATGCCGAAACGTCCTTAGGCATACTGAGACGTTCTTAAGTCTTGTCTTATCGCGCGGTATCTCGCGGTATCCCGAAGACTGCCAAAGCATACCACGGGATGCCGAGGCGTTAAGGCTGCCCACACCTAAGCATGATGATGAAGCATCATGATGCCTAAGCATCCCACGGCATTGTTTTTGTACCTTCAACATTGAACTCCCAACTTTATTTTCATACTCTGTAGTTGAATTTTTATTCGTCGCCTAAAAATACCTTGCCATGCCGTGCGCCAATGGGCGCCGGCCTTAAATCTTTATTTCCTGAGGAAAATTTTACAGCAATGTCATAGTATTGTGTCATAAAATAGGGGGAAGACTTGTTAATTCAGGGTTTGCGTTATTTCTATTACATGTTGTATATAGGAGAATTTATTTACTTTACAAAGGTCAGAGGCAGGCAAGTGTATATTACGTATGTATACTCTGGGGATGCCAATCCGAATCAATAATAATATTTTCGTATAAAATATCCGATCAGGGTGTACTAAAAGAAAAACACAAGGCGACTCTACACTACACTTATTATAGGAATGAGCCTCCAAACTCCGGTATCGAAAATTAAATTATTTAACTCTCATTAGTAGGGTGACCATCAGAAACAATTTTAGCGGACTTACTTGATTTTTTATCAGTTAAAATAAATTTGAATTCGGAATTCCAAAATTTCGGAATAATGTCCCGTGTAATGTAGAGGCAAGTTTATTGTAAATTTATTTGAAATTATACTTTTTTTTTAAATATACTTACTCAAGTATTTTCTGACTTCTGTTTCTCTGTAATATATTACCAGGAATTTAATTGTTTTCAATTTTCTCCCTCCACAGACATAGACCAGTCATTAAGTGGAAACTACACGTGCCTTGCGAAGAACTTGTACGGTTCCGATTCTGTGGAATACCAGGTGATCGTGCTGCCTCTACCCGAGGCACCTGTTCTGAGGGCCACGCCTTACAAGGACTCCATATTGGTGGAGTGGGAACAACCTTACTTTCTGATTATGAATCGGACTGTTGGTCAGAAGATTTGTAAGTACATGTTTTTTTAAGATCTATACTAATATAATAAAGCTAAAGAGTTTGTTTGTTTGGTTGCTTGGTTGAACACGCTATTCTCTAGACTACTGACTCAAATTGAAAAAATATTTTTGTGTTGGATAGTCCATTGATCGAGGAAAGCTATAAGCTATATAATAACCGACATTAACGCGAGCGAAGCCGCGGGCAACCAATAATACTGCTTAATACTGCCTTCACAAGTTTATATGCGGTATCTCAATAAAAGGAACTTAATAAAAGTATTTTTTTTAATGAATTTAATTAAACATAAGGGTAATGTTTAATTAAATTCATTAAAAAATCGAGTAAATTATTCTTAACAAAATCTTAATTAGTTTTTAAGATACGGCTTTTTTCTTATAAAAAACAATACTCTTAACCGCTTATCGCATGTAATTCATGCGCTTAGCGGTTAAGGGCCTGTTTCAAATCGACGGGTAAGTTCTGAATAATACTTTATAGTGCAATTGGCATATATTTCATATTAAAACTACCAACTAAGCTATTCACAACATACCCGTCGATTGTGAAACAGGTCCTAAGAGTATTGAAGATGAAATAATAAATATATGTTATTAAAAACTGTTTATTTAGCCTTACATAATTATAACGGTTAAGGTATAAAATAACGATGAACTTATACACACAGCATAACAATTCTGTACATTAAATAAGATCTTTTGTACTAATTACAGATTTTTTAAATACTGCGTTTTTCTTTAAGCTAAATAAAGTCACAAATTCTTGTACCCACGCATGGCTTAGTATGTGCTCAGAGGTTAACTTATACACAGCACATTCTTTAGTTAACATTTTTGAACTATCCTCCCAGATGATCCTCCCATTGTCTGAATAATACCTTTGACATATAAGTCTCATGATCATCACCACCATTGATTTAAACATACCTACTTGGTTTGAAATACCTCTATGAAATACTCTAACCGCGTTTAACCGCAATAAAGGTTACTAATAATGTAAATGTCAAATTATATTACAATGTATATTTTTTACTTATTTCTTTTTCCGTGACATTGGTTACATTGCCGCGACATGTAACTATGATTCATTCTGGGCATCCATTAATTTTTAAATTAAAACAATGCCACAATAGAATGCCAGTTTAATTGTTGAAACACAGCTGTGAGCAAGATGTTCACGGAATCTTTGAAAGTAACTAATCAGACGGTGTGATTCATTTAATAAAAATCCATAAGAATATAAGAAAAACATCTGACCCGAATGACCCGATCTTCTGTCACCGTTGTATTTTAATGATCCTACTTGGTGATTCTGATTAGTGTTAGTAGGATATAGGGTACACTTTAGCACATGGTTTAAAAAATTCTACTTTATGTTGTGATTTGTTATCTACCTAAGAATTAAATGTTTTCTGACCCATTTTTCTTTTGAGTATGTATGTAATAGTATGTATCAAACACAGTGACCAAACATATCGCTACAAAGTATTACGTCTATTTATCGCCGGCATAATAGGCAGAGGTGACATAATCGCTAACTATCATAAATTCCATAGAATAAAGGGCGATCCTTGGTCACCAACCTCCCAAAAAATAGTTAAATTTTATTCCAAAAAGAAACCATTATTCTTAAAGCTTACAGTCTCACTTGGAAGGAGTCAAACGGACCTTGGCAGGAGGCATGGTCGTCGAACAAGCTGCCGAACTTGTCCGGTGTGCAGAAGTACGTCCTAACAGGCCTCAAGTGCGGCACCAAGTACTCCTTGAGGATCACGGCAACGAATCGCGTTGGAACTTCGCAACCGGCTTATTTGGATGTCAGCACTTCGGGTGGATGTAAGAATATAAGACAAAATTACAGTAGTATTTTTTTTAAACCTGCAAAGGCAAATACAATATAATCATTTAACTGAGCATCTAAAAAATTCGTGACATCTTTCATTTGTTTGCTGTTGAGAATCTTTTTAGATTTGTGATGAAAAATATGGATTTTATTAATCCTATATAATAATTTCCTTCGTAATCCGTAAAATATGTTGTAGTTAAAAATTGTAGTGCTCCTGCAAAATATAAGAGAACGCCGCAACTTAATTTATCATAAATTTCCAGTACCAATCCCACCTACTACCAACGAATGGCTGTGGAGCAACAGCTCCCACATACAGGTCCAGACTGCTGGCTGGGATGACGGAGGCTGCGATCTGAGTGCGTGGGATCTGGAATACCGGCTTTTAGCTTCCAGGACTTGGACCAAAGCTCACAATGCTCTGGTAAGTTAAAAAACAAGATAAAATTGATCAAATAACCCGCTATATCTGAGGGATGCATGGAGTGCTTATTTAAAATGTATTTCTTGAAAAAAGTCCGTTTAAAGTGTTCATCGTAGTCACCGTACTCACAAAAGAAGGTGGTCTTTATTGTTTTTGCCCTATCGTCATCATCGTAACTAGCTTTCATAACCAGTTAGGAAAATGGTATTTTTCTTCTTTGTTTCATAACCAGTTATTAAATTAGAATAATTAGACCATTTTCGTAATCGTCTTTTGTAACCAGCTCCGAAAATTGATTTTTTCTTTTTTTTTTCATTACTAGTTACTGAATAAGAAATTTCTTTTGTCGGGGGGGGGGGGGAAGTTGTATGTAATCGATCTATTAAACATCGAACTATCGATCGATTTATGCATGTTACCTTTAAAGAGAGACCTTCCTCCAGCCCTACAGCAACCTCCACGCTTGGTCGATGCCAGGCCTCTACCACTCGAAGTCGCCATATCGCACCAGCTCCTTCGCCATCGGAGACCTGGCACCCGGCACCTGGTATCAGGTCCGGGTGACAGCCACCAATGAGGCTGGCAGCGTCTCCACTGTGTACGGCTACGCGACGAAGAACGAGGACGGAAGTAAGATTATGTTTATTATGTGTTATTATGTTTATTATGATGACACATAGACACCGAACAATCCGGCGTCGCGTCGGATGTTCATAGTGTGATTCTGGTCATAGAAAATCAATATATTCGATTTGACTCAACACGCATCCCCTTACATCGTCGCGTCGTGGCTTAAAAATATGTTTCTACTTGAACGATTTCTATTTGAACGTTCCAATGTTAGAATGATAATCGCAAAGAAAATTGTGATTACAAAAAAATTATAAATAATTATAAATGGTTTATTCAATAAACCATTAATGCAATAAACATATCTTTTTACAATGTTGGAGTTTGATTTTCTCCTTTTAAGTGTAAAAACGCTTGTGCCAAGAGAAAATCGCTCTCGCTCCACAGTAACAGTAATGAATGATAAATTTAAAAAAAAAGAAATGTTATTTTATTTTTACAAACGTGATGTATTTGTATGTGTGGTGTATGTGTGTGTGTATGCGTGTATGTGTATCTTTGAAAATTGGACTGAATGGAAATAACACATACTGCGCCGACCCCAAATGAAATGGGATGAGGGCAAGATGATGATGATGATTAATTTTTCAGGTGAAGTCGGACCCCCGTCGGAGCTGTTCGATCTGAACATGGTCGTCATCGTCTGCAGTTCCATCCTCCTCGCCATATGCCTCGTGAGCTGCATTTACATCCTGGTCAAGAGGCAACGGTAACAGTTTTAGCTAGTATTCAGACTAAACTGTCAGCCACCGAAAGTCAGCGTGCGTTGGGCTAAATGCCAGCAGCGGACTCTAATCAGTCAAGAACTTCACCTGTTTTTCGACTGTTTTCTAACAGACGAAAAAACGGAGGAGGCTATGTTCACACCGTTGGACTTTTAGCGTATTCACAGTATGCTGACACATAATGTGAACGAAAAATACTGTTTCTTTTCACGTTTACACTGGGACTCGCTGTGAGCCTGCTCACATTCGGGCTGACTATTACGTTTGATTTGAACACGGCCTGAGTGCGATTACGCACTACATCCGATCCGAATCCGAGAAAAAATATTGGTCTAGAAAACTCGGACAGAGATCGGATGTAGTGCGTCAGTTGCCATAGAAATAGTTCTACGGCTACAACGGACCGTCAAAATCTCGGATTCGGATTCGGATCGGATATAGTGCGTAAGCGCTGTAAGTCTGTCCGTTGCTCAACACGTAGATAAGGATGGCGGTAGACGAACATGAAAACTGGGGCTATTGACTTAAAATTTTGTAATTACCTCAGGGGGTAAAAAAAAAAGCCTCAGTGTCTCTACCATGAGTTGCTGTCGAAAAGTGACATTACGTTACTACAGTAGCTAACGTAATAACGCGCATCGAATAGTTTTCTTTTGAACTCGTACCATGAGTAACATTTACGTTTACAATACTCGCTAGCGTTAGCTCGATAGTCGGCTTACAGATCGCATATTAAACCTTCGGGCGTCAAATACTATCTGAGACTATCTTCGTTTTACCGCCCTATCTAATAAATGTCCTATTTTGTTAACCAAGTTCCGTATTCCAGGGGCGGTAACTTGACAGAATACAGGGACTCCATCACTGTGGACAATAAGTCGGAGAGCGGCAACCTGACAGCCAACACATCGCACACAAACCTTGCCAACGTAAAAGAAAACGCCATAAACGCCCAAAACAGAATATACAGCGCGCCGATCCACATGAGGAATAACAGTAAACATGGTAAGACTCATCACCAATCATCACCACCACTCATCATCACTCATCACCAACCCTTTAATATACCTACTGCTGGGGCACGGGCCTTCCCTATGGATGAAGAATATAGGGAGATTGGGTCATAACCCACCACGCCGGCCCAGTGCGCGTTGGTGGTAATTAACGACTGCAGATGCAGCCGGGACCAACGGCTTAACTTGCCTTCCGAAGCACGGAGGAACTCGATATAATAACATTTTTGGTCACCAATCCAATGACTTTGCCAAGAACGCTATGCCACTGCGCTAGCGAGCTCTTGCTTGGCGAGCGAGAGCCCGATTGTAAGAATATTATTAACAAAACAAGAGCAAATGCTATGGAGGGAACCATTTTAAGGTCTCTGCATACGTAACGAGATAATTCCTCAGACGGGATGTGAACGAGACGGGGACGTGAACGTGACCGGGACGTGAACGTGACGGGGACGTGAACTGCCTTCAAAACGCCATGTGACGTCCCGTTCTCGATATTTCTAAAACTTCCCGTCCCGTCCCGTTCATATAAAAACGTGTGGGTCATAACGCTGCCCAGTACTGAATGGTGGGTATTAATGACTGTGAAGCATGAATGAACTTGAAGGAGTATATTTTTGCCATTCATTCATTGACCATACATAAATCACGCCTATATCCGCGAAAGGGTAGGCAAAGGTGAATTAAACACCCACTTTTCGCCAATTAAGTTAGGCCAATAGGTGGCGAAGCCTATTGCCATCTATCGGGCACATAAATCGCAGTATAATTTGCTACGTGACATAAGAGAAACCCTTAGTCTCCTTGTGCGACACCCACATTGTATTCTGCTCTGCCGTCACCACAGAGCTCCATCCATTGACCAGTCTTAGATAATTATACCATTCTCTATTCTATTACATTATGTACGCGAACAATGGAGACTTTGATGATAATATAGTGAACCTTATCATATATATTTCTCATTGCTTAGGCAAACTTAAAAAGTGCATATATAATAGGTAAGTGTATTACTATGTTTGAGCATATGGTGTTTTTTCCGTGAGTAATGTAACCGCCAATCATGACTAATTGGCGTTTAACAGTGAGTCAACGTAAGGTTTGATTTTTTACCTTAATTTTGAGAAAGGTCATAGGTATATTGTTCTAAGGATGCCAATATTTATTATCATTCCTCTTGGTGGTGCTATTTTATTATGTAACGTAAAGATTTTCATGTGAAGCTCGATTCCATCTTCGGATAAAAAATAATGTGAATTCTTTATCTGTTGATGGTCTGTCTTTATATATACATTTGCTGTAATACAGTAATTCTTGTTGTCTTCAACAACACCGTAAGAAATAAAGAGGTTTAAACCCTTTATTTCCTATATAAAATAAAATTAAAATAATCTTTGTGCTTTGCCGTGTGGTGACGGCCGAGCAGAATACAATTGTCTCCACCCGAAATCTCTCCCGTTGGTGTCGTCTAAGGATATATCTGTGGATAAAACAGTGATGAGAAATGGGCAGCAGCGTTCCTCTTATACCACCTAGCAATGTACTGCGTGGGACCTAACTTAGTTGGCGAAAAGTGGGTGTTAATTCACCTCTGCCTACCCCTTCGTGGATATAGGCGTGATTTATGTATGTATGTCAAAACATGAATCTAATTATAGAACTGTACGAGATCAGTCCATACGCTCAATTCGCCGTCGGCTTTCGCACGTTCGGGCACGTTGACAACCAAGACTTGCCCAGTCGACACAGCAAGCACAACAGATACGACACTGGTAAGATTTTTAACTTCTTCTTCTTCTTCTTTTTCTTCTTCTTCAGCGTCAATTAACGATAATGAGTACTTAGTGTCAAAAAATGAGAACTCAAAACTATTCTCTTATATTTACACGAGCACTACCATTTGAAATAAAACATCTTTTACGGATTAGACACGCGTATATTTAAGTGTTTGGCATTATTATTTAACCGGACGTTCAAAACTATTCGCTATTCTTGAGAGGTATTATATCTATGGTCTAGATTTTAAGGATTTTTTTTGTCATTAAGTACTCATTAAAATTGGTTGCGGCAGTCAGTAAGGCGTGAATATATTTTCAAAAGAATTACTTTTTTGAGATAACACTTTTAAGCTTACGAAGCCAGCTGAATTATTATAGTTGTAACCGCTTTTAGTAATTCTGCTCTATATTATTATTTCAGAAACTAGTTTTCAGGCGTGTTCAGAGTCAGAAGATAGTGACAGTATTTCTAAATCTACCCTCAAAAGTGTTCCAAGAAGTAAGTGGTTTTGAAAAGTTATTTTTTTTAATTCAGTGCCCCAGTTCACTTGGACACGCAGCCCCCGTAGCACGGGACGTGGACACATCTCTTTCGGGGGATAGAAAATCTTTTCCTCTCGCTCTAACTCCCACTAATTGCCGAGACAAAACACTGCCAAGTGGTGGAGAGAGACTTGTCCACGTCCCCGTGCTAGGCCCGCAGCTGACATCGGGGAAAGACAACCAAAGTAGGCATAACAAAGTAAAATAAGACTGAAATATTACCTAAATGTTTTGAAAATAAAATTTTGATTTTTTTACTACCATTTTTATGGTTACCCTATTGTTATTTAATACTTCATAGTAATGCTCTTGTAGAGTCCATACAACATTTTATTGCTTCGTTTGGATTTGTAAAAATATATATGGCTTCTTAAATACAAAAGGGGACGTAACTTAAAAACGTAAATGAAAGTAAGCATTATTAATAACATAAATTTAAACAAAAAAAAATTTGATTCTTTTTGAAATTGTGCATTTTTTAATTTAAAAGAGCGATATGTAACTAGACATAATACAGTCAACATCACGTTAGGCTACTACGAATGTCAGAGGAGATGTTCCAAAATGGCCCATGTATATGTACACTATATCAAAAAATTTAGAAAAAAATTGGTGATTCTGGGAAAATTGCAAATAAATATAAACAATGTATAGTTTGTACAAAGATTTTCTAACATTTATATAATGTTAAAATTAAAATCAAATAGTTTATAAAGCAAACCCAAGCTTAACCGAACGCACGGTATTTGTAAAAATATCTGCTTTGGAATGTTTGTAATTTATTTCTACATTGCGAGGGTACCCGTTGGCTTACAACGTGAAGTCTAAAGGTTAGAAGAATTTCGGCAAGTTAATTAGTATCTTGGGTGGCCGAGCGGTCAGGCACCTGCCCGGATAGCAGCGGACGCGGGTTCGATTCCCGCCTCAAGATCATAATTTTTCGAAATTCTTTTTCTAACCACTAAAATCTTTGTACAAATTTTTCTAACATTTATATAATGTTAAAATTAAAATCAAATAATGTATAGTTTTTTGGCTGAAAAATATTTTAAAACCATTAAAATGACTTACGTGTACTGTAGATACCCATCTAATGTCAAAATTAAATAAAATCGTATATATCTATCTATCTTCTTGTATGAATGGCCTCTGTCAAATCTGACAATTCTGCCAATGTCGAGTTTGGAGAAAACACGTTTAGTAATGGGGCTAAAATCAGTTTAAATAAAGTTTTAAGTTCAAATAAAATCGTACGTCAAAATCGTAAGCCTAAAACAGAGCTTAAAAGTAGGAATTCAACATATAAGAACAGTTTTATATATGATTGCCTACATTTTGAATAACTGTACAAATTATATGGGCCAGAGTCCATACATTTTCGAATATCTCCAAATCATTCGACTTTGTGCTTTACTGTAAACAATTTAAGGTTGACAAAGGAATTGACAGTTTTGGATTATCGTTGTAAAAGTGCCGTTAACAGTTTGGTGAAATTTGAAGTTGGAAATTAAGTCTTAGGGCCTGTTTCACAATCGACAAGTAAGTTCTAAGTAGCTTACTTTGCAGTTCAATTGACATATATTTCATATGACAACTGTCAAATGATCTGCAAAGTAAGCTACTTCGAACTTACTTTTCGATTGTGAAACAGGCCCTTAATATCATAAACTTAAAACCGACTTAGGTACCATTTTAAAGCTTTTTTTGTGCATTTTTAACCGAAGTAAGTTTTAAACTAAGAAACTTGAACTAAGTTGATTTTTGTTTTTCAGAAGTCTGCCGAACACCTCACCATAGATAACTAAACCCTACTCCTCGCTACATGTCAAAGTGAACAAACCCCATACGTTAAAATATCGCTCCTTAAAAGCAAAAGAGACACAACTAAAAAATAACATTCCTGGAACATTAGCTCTTATTGTCACAAATTTAGAACACACAATGTTCCTAAGTGTTTTATTAGTTGCGTCTATGTTGTTTTTAATGAAATGAGCGACAATATAAAATTTGATATGTGAGCGTTTATTTATATTTAAAAAAAAACACTTAACATCTAGTCTGATCGAATTAATAATCTTCTGTAACACTGTGTTCTAATTAAGTATACCTTTGAACATCTTTATGTTATGTCGCGGTAACATCGACAAATTGGGCATTTTATAAAACGTCCCCATTACGCGAACCTGAACTAGCTTTGGGTTAGCAGTTATTTTACTAGTTCTTTCAAGATATGACCGGAATGTTTGAAATAGAAATTTCAATTTCAGAATTTATTGCTTTAATATTTATATTCCGCGTGGGAAAAATATGTGGATAAAAATTAAATACCTAAATATGTTTTTGCTCTACCATTTTCGAATAGTTTCAATGTCAGAAATATAGGAGATTAACAAAAAGAAGAAATGTAGAAAGAAACACTAAACGGCTTTTGTAAATTTCAACAATTACACTATGCCGTGTGGTGACGGCAGAGTAGAATACATTTGTCACCACCCCCATCTCTCCCGTGGGTGTCGTACAAGATGACTAAGGGTAAATACAGCAATGAGTAATGGGCAGCAGCATTCCCCTTGTACGATCTAGCAATATACTGCGATTGATGTGCCCGATAGATGGCAATAGGCTCGCCACCTATTACATGGGACCTAGCTAAATTGGCGATAAGTGGGTGTTAATTCACCTCTGCCTACCCCTTAGGGATATAGGCGTGATTTATTTATGTATAAATTACACAGGATTATCTTTTATTAGGATGATCACGTTTCGCCAATTATGCTAGATCCTATGTTTTGTTTTTTTTCGCCTTATACGACAACCGCTGGAGAAATAGGGGTCATCTTTATAATCTGTTCTGCCGTCACCTCGCGACTTTATCAGATGTTGGTATGAATTTGAAAATAAACTATTAAACTTATAAAAATCTCGTGTCACAGAGAAACCCCTTTCGTTATCGTAAACGTAACCCCTCCGAAACGGTTTGACCAAAGTTTAAGTTTTTTTTGTGTAGGTATATTCGGTAGGTCTGAACAAACTTTCACACACTAAGTTATTTAGCAAAAAAGAATCCTTTTTAATATTTTTTTTCTCGTACAACGAGTTTGATACCCGGCTCAACCATGTAATTATTTAAAAATTTATGAATGCAGTTAAAAAAAATTTAAAAATTAAAATAATGTCTTCTTTCATCAAAATGTTCCATCTACAATATTCAAGGGACTTTCCCTCCATGTGACATAGCCGTGGGATGCCCTGTATACCTACATTTATACATTAAACATGCCTGGCTATACAGTGTGAAAAGAAAGAGTGGGCACTGGAGGAAAAGTACCTAAAATCTCTAAAATAGCTCTATTTATTGAAAGGAAACATGCCTTTATTCTTAAAAAGAAACCTAACTGCATTCACAGAATACTCAAACCGCTTACATGAACCAGGAAACGAACCAAGTAAAAAATCAATTAAAGTAACACTCGCCATTCTATTTTGTTTACTCAATGCAGTCAAAGTTAACGACAATTACCTTATCGATACAAAATACTATGAAATGTAATTAAAAATAAAGGAATGATTCCTTTCAGTAAATTGAGCTATTTTAAAGATTTAAGGTACTTTCCCTCCAGGGATAATTATTTATTTCCACACTGTAGGTATATCCCCGGCGAGGAGTCAGATGTGTATTTATCAACACTTAAATTACACAATCGACTTTTGAAAATTGCTATTTTATAAGTCGACTGAAGTCAAAATTTAGCGACGTGGGAAAGCTATTCGGGGGACCCCATAGCCTTAACGAGGTCATCGAATGAATTCGAATGGCTCAAAAGCAAACGGTTCTTTTCATGGGTTCTTTCCCGTGCTTTCAACTAATACATTCCGAATTCTCAACCTTGAAAGAACGTGTTGAAATCGAATTATGTAATTATAGCTTACAACTCTCTAAAGCTCCAGCAAGGACTGTTTTTTTAAATTATAATTGAACTGTTTTTTTTAATTACATACTTAATCAAAACAGTATTTCAGTGGGAATTTTCAGTGGGTGGCAACTGTATCCTGCTCTGCCGTCACAAAGCAGCCACCGTATTTATAGATAACTGATTATAATCTAAAAACGTGTTCAGTAAGGGTCAGTAAGGGCGAGAATAGGTGGAATATATGGAGCAACTAGAAGCAATATTCCCGAGACAATTGCCGCAATTGCTCCAAATTGCTCCGGATTGATCCATTACAGGTGCCAAGCAATTATTGCCAAAAAAGATTGCCCATGTTAGAGCACCTTAAGACCTTTGTTAAATTGTATTGTGTTAACTGTGTTCAAATATTTAAATTGCATTTTTTTTATATCTGTACCTGTTTAAAACATTATCTACTTTTAACGTTGATTTTGAAATTTCTATAGTCTCTGTTAATGTTTATTGAAACTACTTTATATAGGAAGTGTATGTACACTGGACAGCACTTCAGCTATGGACGTTCCCAGTCGATTTTGAGCTTTACATTAAACAAATTAATGTTGACTATCGATTGGAGATATTTGACAGTTTTGTTTAGGCTGGCGTGCTGTTGACAGTACTTATTGTAATATAACCCTATTGCATTTATTCATTGTGTAACAACGAGGGAAATATAAAGCAACCATTACTCATGAAAGCCTTCTTGTAAACTGCTGATAAGTTTCTTCGCGTTTTATATGAAAACTCTTTTTTGAATTCGATTTTTTCTTCTAACTTTATTTAAATTTTATTTGAATTACAAATTTGTTCGAAGATTTTCTGCCATCTTGTAGGTAGAGACAGTCGTGATCCCGTTGCTATAAAAATGTTGGACTTCTAATAAATGACGATAATAATATGCTATTTTGAGAACTAGTCATTTTACTACTCACCTTATTAATCTCTTGACGCATTAAAGTTCTGAGTTCGGTTGCGAGGCGGTCAAGCAGCTTGGCGTCAAGCACGTTGATTTTCTGTGTACTTCCGTTGATCGGTCAAACAAATAAAACAACAGACAAACACGCAAAAATCTCTTAAATGTTTGACTCAAGCAAACGTTGTAGACGGTCAAAATGCAAGCTGTAATCTTGCTTGCTTGACACCAAGCTGCTTGACCGTCTCGGAGCCCCTTCATCAGCTAGCATCTTGCTGTTACAGTTGCTAACCAATCGTATCGGACTTTTGTACGACATGATTGGACATTACAATTTTCTGTTACGTGATTGATCGATAGGCCTGACATCGCTACCAAGTTTATGACCCTATCTCGTTCAAAACTGTTTCTCTTGCCTTCGATTATCCTCAAGTTTTTTTTGTTACAAGTTTGCATTTTATTACAAGGCGGTTTAATGGTTACTTTTTTCTTGTAGGATTTATTACAATTTCCAGGTTAAGATGTATGTGAATCGAAGAGTTTTGTAAATAGTCTCTATAATAATAATTAAATATATTATCTAGTCTCGTGTAAAATTTGAGTATAGCCTATTTTGTAAGATCGTGAAGCGAGAAAATGCTAAAAAAATATCTACCAGAAGACTGAATATTCATCTTAATGATTGTTGTTTAATTTCTATACAATTTTGATCCAGGATTGAAATAAAATAAATGTTAGATAAAATGCAGTGTTTTATTGTGACGCCATTATTTACAATATACAAAACACACACTCTCTCTTTAATACTCAGACAGAGTAACTCTCCTTTCTCAAATTGTCCACGTACCGTCAAATCTGACCAAATGCGATACACACAAGAAGGTATAAAGAACTATAAAATAAAATATTCTCTTTTTGTACTTAGGTGTTACTTAGTCCTTAGTCGTATCACCTAGCTAGAGCATGCACAATCTGGGTGCTACCCATGATTGCATAGCCATCTCAGCGATCGCAATCAAACGCAAACAGAAATATAAGTCAGTCTGTTTCCAACAGTTTTCTTTACAAAATGGGATTCACCCCAAGTGTGCCCTCACGCTTGCAGATATCTAGCATCAGGTTGTTCCCAAGACCTTGTGGATCCAAGACAGGTGCTCCCTGACGCTTGTGTAGATGCCCGGAGCCCCTTCCCTGCCGCAGGAGCTAGATCCAGAGGCGATCACACCGAACAACTCGATGTGCCTTCGCTTCGCCGTCAAGGGCCCTCCGGAATCTCCCCGGCATGTGTCCACTCCCTTTTCTCCTCCCGCGCAAATTGAGAGCCTAGGAATCGCGTCGTGCCTGTAAACGTGTCGGCAGTCGTGGGGAAAAGTCAAAAGGGTGACGGATTTCTTGACGTCGGTGTACCGGCCGGTGTCGACACTCTCCCCCCAGCCGGCTGCGTTGAAAACTAGATTGGGGTCCGCTGAGCCGGTTGGTAAGCAGGCAGGTCTGATGAAATCTGCAGAGGTAGAAAATGGACGTCGGTAAACAACGTTGTAAAGTCACCAGCCTGACGGGGACCTAAGTTCATCATCATCACTCATCATCACTACCCCTTTAATGTCCCCGCTGCTGGGGCACGGACCTTCCCTATGGATGGAAGATTGGGCCATAACCCACCGCGCTGACCCAGTGCGGGTTGGTGGGTATTAACTACTGCAGGTGCAGCCGGGAACAACGGCTTAACGTGCCTGCCGAAGCACGAAGTAGCTCCAGTCAAATAATTTTTTTTGGTCACTCATCCAATGACCGGCCTTAACGAAGATTGCTTAGTTTACGCAATCGCAGACCATGCGCACTATGCCACTGTACTGATAAAGGTGTACTGGAATTTCCTAAATACAAAAACGATTAGCCTACCCCTTCGGTGATAGAGGCGTGATTTATGTATGTATTACTGATTTCAAATATGTATACTATAAAATCAATTTCGCTAAAAATCGTACATAATGCGTTTTTCGTAAGTGCGGTAGTATGTTTTTTTTTTAACTTGTTCTAACCACCATATACTTTGTATGTAATGATGAACTTACCGGTATAAGCGACAGGCTCGTCAAACTTCAAGATGGCGATATCATGCTCCCTTAGATCGTAGCCAGGGTGGATAAACACATCCGACACGACGCGGGTGACAAAGGGATCCGCGCACACGCCGTCGACGCAGTCTGTTTCCTTAGACAGGTCGTAATCACCAAGTCGGATTTTCAAGCTGTAACAAGCGATATTACAGTCAAAAGTAGGTCTTCTATTATTCGATTTTAATATAAAATATTTTTTTCATATAAATGTTAGAAAAATTAGTACAAAGATTTTGGTGGTTAGAAAAAGTTCGAAAAATTATTATTGGTTGGCCGAGTAGTTAGGCACCTGCTCGGATTACAGCGGACGCTGGTTCGATTCCCGCATCAAGACCATAATATTTCGAACTTTTTCTAACCATCAAAATCATTGAAGGTCTTCTATGCTGGCCTGGGAGCTAACAAATAACGTAGAATAGGCCAGCCGCGACAGCCCATGGGTGTCGTAAAAGGCGACCAAGGGAGATTGCCCGTGTAGACCAATAAGCACCTTGGGGCACCCGAATGGTGGAGGGCACACCACCAACAGCATATCAAAAGAGGGTTGGTGTCAGGCAGGCGACCGGCTGTAAAACCTAAGCCAAAACCTTAAGCAGTATGTATTGGAATGTTGTTATTCCAATCACTCACTCCGTTCATCGGTCTCCCGATATGGTGCGTTCCGTATCTTTTCTATATAATTGGCGAAACGTATGTAGACATTGGATGTATGGTAACTGAAACCTCAGAGTCAAAGTCAAAGTCAAAATTCGTTTATTCATATCTAGTATAACAATACACTTATGAATCGTCAAGACGCTAGACCGAAAACTCGTGTGTCCAAGAAAACATAGGGGAGTGCGTAGCATGCCTCAGTCTGTAATGAGGCATGCTGCGCACTACCCCTGTCTCCCAAACCCGCCCACCCACGCCCGGATCCGCAACGAAGCGCCTACCCTGACGCGTTCACTACTAAGATGATACTAAACGAACCAGAGCCCAACGCTCCGCTAGCAGAACGGCACGAAAGTAGGCTGTAGAAATACCCACCATTGTCAACGAATTATGACATTGCAAGTACTTTGTAAGAGAGGAGAAAGAGAGAGAGAAAAACAACTCACAGATGATGCTTCAATCTCGTGACGCAGTGAGCAGCCGTGACCACATGGCGGCTGTCGATCAGCGTACCACCACACCGGAACTCTGCGAGAAGACCACGGTGGTAGAACTCGAGGAGGACAGCCCACGGGTTGTGGTGGAGAGGGTTCGGGCTGGCCTCCACTCCGCATTGGGGTTCTGGAAAAGAAACGAAAATTGTTTAGTGACATTTTGGTGCCTACATATGGTAGCTATAGAGCTACTAAAATCTGGGTGGCGAAGGTAAGTTGTGAGGAACGTTGAGAAGGGTCTTGGCGATTTATAAGTCTATTATAATCATACCAGATATGAATAAACGAACTTTGACTTTGACATCCTTAAACCTACAAGGCTTTCCTATACCCAAAGAGGGTTGGTGTCAGGCAGGCGGCCGGCTGTAAAACCTAAGGCAAAACCTTGAGTGGTATGGATTGGAATGTTGTCATTCCAAACAACAAGTTAAGTTTGACAAGCGATAGAATAAATTTCACAGTTTTGGGTAGTCTCAAGTTTCGATGACCGTAGGTACATTAAAATTATGTACAATATCTATCTTAATATGACTGGCCTTTTCAGAATGCGTTGGTATCACCAAAGCGGCACAGGCGGTTGCAGCCAGAGATGTAAGAGATCTAAACATCAAAATAATCTCAGACTGTGCTTTCGTTCTTCAAGCCCTACAAAGAAACACCATAACGTCTGTCCTGATACTGGAGTGTCATAATGCACTCCAATCCATTGCGAGTACGAACTCTTCAATGGATCAAAGGACACAGCAACTCATTGGGAAATGACGCAGCACACCAAAAAGGGATCGAAAGTATTTGGACCGGAACCATTACTGCCCATACCTCAGGCCCAAATAAAAACATGGCTGCTCACCAAAACTTTTACGTACTTAGCCCAGTCAGGGTCTTAAGTGCGGAAAAGGCGCAGTAAACTAAACTAAACTATGACCGGCCTTTGTCAGCGTAGCTTAATTATTAGCAGCGCAGTTTCCACAATCGCAAAGCAAAATTACTACATTACTGACGCAACAAGCCGTGTGGTGACGGCAGAGTAGAATACAACTGTCACCACCCCAAATCTCTCCCGTGGGTGTCGTACAAGGCGACTAAGGATAAATCAATGATGAGGAATGGGCAGCAGCGTTCCTCTTATACCACCTAGCAATAGCAATGTACTGCGATTTTGCCCGATAAATGGCAATAGGCTCGCCACCTATTACATGGGACCTAACATAATTGGCGAAACGTGGGTGCTAGTTCACCTCTGCCTACCCCTTCGGGGATATAGGCGTGATTTATGTATGTATGTATGTATGTACTGACGCAACATACCGTATTTATTTATTTTACCAAAGATGATAAAGATGATCACAGAAAAATAAATATTATGTAAAATAAATTTGGCTGCTGCTGCAAAATCTTGCTGTTAAATAATATGATAGTATTCATCTATCTTTATATAAAATATAGTTGAATATAACGGAAAAAACTTTCACAGGGCCAAATTCCTTTTGATATTTCCGGGAAATTTTGGCGGAACAGGTCGAAATGTCGTAATAAGCAACAACTCTTGTAACCCACATCCACGCTGTACTGCGATTTTGGACTCTATGCCACAGCGTATACAGTGCTCTTCTTGAAGCCGATACGTCATCAGCAGTCGTCATACAACCTTGAGATTTAGTTCAGTGAACCGTCGCGTCGCTGCTGTGACGTTACCGCGGGTGTGTCTAGTTTATGAACTCGGTGGACCTTGGCGTTTGGTAATACGAGTCATATTCGGCCGGATGCGATTGGCAATTATTGCACTTTCTTCCTGCATTGATAATATAGTTCTCGTCTCATCTGTGGTATTTTAGAAGCATCATTTTCATTAAATACTTCGATCTTACATAACTATTTCATTGACTTGCAGCCGATAAACGCTGGATGCGACACAGCTAGCTTGCGAATTCGATTTATAAATTGCATCATATTTGACTGCCTTATTAGGAATTGTACCTATATCATCATCACCTACATTTTTAGACGACCGGTTTGGTCGAATGAGTTCTGTTACGGGCAAATTTTGTGATGAACAGAGACATTTTGTTCCCAAGTCATGGATGTTTTTAAATGTTATGTAGTATTTATAAATGTTTATATTACTTTCTATGTATTCTGTTTCACAATCGACAACTAAGTTGTGAGTAGCTTACTTAGCAGATCATTTGACTGTTGTAATATAAAGTAAATGTCAATTGAACTACCAAGTAAGCTACTCAAAACTTACTTGTCGATTGTGAAACAGGCCCTAAGTATATTAAAATGTGTCCATCATCCAGTATCCACAACACAAGTGTTAATGCTACTTACTTTGGGCTAGATGATAGATGTGAAATAAATAAATTTTCCTTACACACGTAAGGAAAATTTATTTATTTTTCTTAGGTCCTGTTTCACAATCGACAAGTAAGTTCGAAGTAGCTTACTTTGCAGATCATTTGACAGTTGTAATATGAAATATATGTCAATTGAACTGCAAAGTAACTTACTTCGAACTTACTTGTCGGTTGTGAAACAGGCCCTTACTGTAGGTATTTGAAGACTGTTACATGCCAGATGAATCGATCATAACTTTTTGGGTTATAATGAAATTATTCATTAGAAAGAAGTATGTAAGGATCGTAGCAAGTGGAAAGATCTCTGCCTACCCCTGTGGGAGTAAGGCGTGACATATGTATGTATGAGTGTGTAATGCGGTTTCCTGATAGTAGATAGGCCGTATAGATTCGGCTGAGTGGGCAGATAAAATATTTCGGATGAGTTTTGCGAATGAATTAATTCCTGCCTTGTTCTCAGGTATTATTTGGTGTTGGCGCGGTATCACAGATTACTATAAATGTTTACTGCACGATGTAGCCTGTTCCATTCATATCGCTCAGAAGTCATCAAACTATCTACTTCTTTTTGATTGACACCACCCATCACATCGGAATGGTGCTATTCATGTAAAAAATTAGAAAAGCGATGGAAATGACCATGACGATATACTACCAAAATATCTCAAAGTTTACGCTAAGGTTTTACAGCCGGACCAACTATATATCAGTACTATTGTTGGTGGTCCTATGATAAGAACAATGCTTGTTTGACACAAAATAGACACATGCCTATGGAATCCAGTGTCCTAGCACGAAAATGACTATTTTTACAAAGCAGTTTTATACAATGATAAATCCACATACTTGCAAAACTTCATAATATTATAACGACGAATAGTTTAAAAAGCGTTAGAATTAATCACTACGCAACTGCCGATCGCTTTAAGGCCGAGAGGGGTTTCCCGCGCACTGACCTACCTTGAAAAACGTGTGCTGACTGTGTTTGTGCGGCGTCAATGGCGCCTGCGCAATGTGTCACACAATCTCGTAAGTTTAATGACCGGATTTTTTTTACTAACCGACAGAAAACTATATACCTAGGTATTTTTATGTAATGACTACACAATATATGTAATTGTATTTTTTTGGATATTTTAAAATTTTAGTTCCGTATATAAACACACGTATAAAACTAGCCTATCTCTTTAAACTACAGTGGAACAAACTTTAAAATGATTGGAAATTATGAGACTTTCTGTTATAATTAAAATCGAGGCAATTTTTTTGAGGATAACATTACCGCTACGCACTGTTGTTTCAATTCAACATTGATTGAAAAGTTTTATGTCAAAAAATTAGTCATAAGTTTCGATTCAAGGTAGGTTGTTCCGGCTTTCAAATAAAATGTATTTTTCTTATTCCCCTTATCCATTGACGTTCGTATTTTATTTGACATTAGATGAGTACCTATACAGATATTACAGACAGGCTAGCTCATCATTTCCAATAATTTCAAAGTCTGTTCCATTGTAATTGATCATTTTATCATTAAGTTTAGTTATTATTTCACACGTGGTGGCGTGGGTCTGAAAAAATTTGAAACTACTACTACTAATTTTGTTAAACATGTTCTCTGCTGATAATATTAAGCTTAAGCATACCTCCCCAGTTTCAAGTTTACTAAGTTTTTAATCATATTTTCTTCCGATAAAATTAGCATAAGTGCCTGCCCAGTGTTTAATTTTTCCACATTACGAAGAATCTCACTCTATACTGCGAGTTAGGTAGGTACCCGATATGGCAATAAATTCGCCACGTATTACATGGTATGTTAATTATGTTATAATTAACGAAACGTAGTTGTTATACATCTCTGCCTAAGTGCCTACCCCTTCGGGAATAAAAAAGAACTCACCAGCATTACCACCATTCGCTGACGAAACCACCAAGCAGCATAATATGAGAAATCCCAGCAATTTAACTACTAACGCCATCATCGGAATCACTTTTATCCACTTCTAATTTAAACTCCTTTCTTGGTATCAATTAATCAGATCAAAACACCGAACAACGTAAAAACAATTAAATACAGCTTTTTTTAGACACACATCTCAGTGGCACGACCGCACGGTTTCAAATCGAAACTGATACTGGAATAGGTAGGAAAGGAATATAGTCACTGAGCACAGCTTGTCCAACCATTCATATTTTTTTCCTCTCCCTCTAGCTCAATGAAGATTCCTGATTTGAAAGATATGCTGCGCCGACCCCAAATAGGATGAGTTAAGACAAAGATGATGATGACGATGATGATACGGATTACGGCCGCCTTGGTCGAATGCTCAGATCGCTGGGTATTGGCCAAGAGGTCCCGGGTTCGAACACCGGTAGGTGCAAATTTTGTGATGAACACAATTAATATTTGTCCCCGAGTCATGGTTGTACGTTTAAGTTTATGTAGTATGTTTTCAACATTTATAGAAGGTGTAACAGAGAGGTGTAGTCATATTTAAAGGGGTTATTCAGGTCTTTAAACTGAACAACTTTCGCTAAGGGACCAAAATCGAAATCGAGTTCTCGGTTCAGTATGGGGAAGTGATTTTAATGTTTATATGTTTATTTTAATTCATAGGTAAATGGTAAGATTTTCCGAATTAATGGTGGTAAAAGTTCGAAATTAACGATAATCACAGAACTATTCGGACATTTACCACTAAGAGTTGGTAAATGTTAGGTTTTACCGGATTATCTCAGGATTTACCGTGGTTAGGGGTTTTACAGTAACATATAATTATAGTCACCACATGGCATTAAAGACTCGTGCGGTGTGTTAGACCCCGTTCAGATGAACGCGCATTTGAGACGCGTTTCGTTCTACATTGCTCGCTATTAAACAGCATTAGTAGCTTTTACTGCTTAATAATTATAGGAACTCGGTTGCGCAGTGGCACAACGCGCTTGGCCTGTCATTGCGTAAACTAACCAATTTCGCTGAGGCCGGTCATTGGATGGGTTACCGAAAATGCCTCCGTGCTTCGGAAGGCACGTTAAGCCGTTGGTCCAGGCTGCATCTGCAGTCGTTAATACCCACCAACCCGCACTGGGTCAGCGTGGTGGGTTATGACCCAATCTCCCTATATTCTTCCATCCATAGGGAAGGCCCGTGCCCCAGCAGTGGGGACATTAAAGGGCTGGTGATGAAATGAAATGATGACTGCCTAATAGCGAGCAATGTATAACGAAACTTTAAGATTGTCAACGTAACACGCCACCTTCTTACGAGCACGCGACTCAATGGAGATTTCAAATACGTCAGGGTTCCGTTTAACCACTTACAATGATATCCAATTTGCATAATGATTCATAATAATGCATGCATTCGTCACTATAGCGATATCCCACACACGTATGTATGACCTATGACACAAATCTAGGGAGCGAACGGCTGCCTAAAGCGCGTGGACTTGAAAATTTAAATAGGGACCGTAACTTTCGGCGTTAATAACTTTGGAAATACTGCATCGATTTTAATGAAACAAATACTTTTGAAATGTATATAGCCATAGCTCTTATTTAATGTGTGTTTTATTGTAATTTTCAAACCTGTCGGTCACATAAATTGTCTACAAGGCTACATTTATAGTTAAAATCGTTACGGATCCTCATTGGGAATCAAGGAAGCAGCTGAAGCTGAGTACCTAGCAAAAAGTGATGTAGCAAAGGATATATATAAACACTTTAGTATAGCTGTATTTATTTTAATGACAAACAGAGTGCATATAAGTTATTGTTGACCAAAGAATATTCCCATAAGCAAACTAAACTAAAGATTTCAGATATCATTTTGTGAAAGATTTGCTTTGTAAAGATATTCTTACTGGTAAAGTCATTGCGCGGCAATTTGAAATTAGTATGATATGTCCATATATTCTATATTCTACATACATACATAAATCACGCCTATATCCCCGAAGGGGTAGGCAGAGGTGAACTAGCACCCACGTTTCGCCAATTAAGTCAGGTCCCATGTAATAGGTGGCGAGCCTATTGCCGTTTATCGGGCACAAAAGTCGCAGTACATTGCAAGGTGGTATAAGAGGAACGCTGCTGCCCATTCCTCATCATTGATATATCCAATATAATATCTATGACAAAAACTGTTTTTGGCCGTGTGGTGACGGCAGAGTAGAATACAATTGTCACCACCCCAAATCTCTCCCGTGGGTGTCGTACGAGGCGACTCAGGATAAATCAGTGATGAGGAATGGGCAGCAGCGTTCCTCTTATACCACCTAGCAATGTACTGCGACACTTTTGTGCCCGATATATGGCTATAGGCTCGCCACCTATTCCATGGGACCTAACATAATTGGCGAAACGTGGGTGGTAGTTCACCTCTGCCTACCTCTTCGGGGATATAGGCGTGATTTATGTATGTATGTATGTAAAAACTGTTTTTGCATGACTGAAAATTTATAAAGCTATCCCACTTAGTATACGAGAGTTGCCAATAAAATTGTTCCTAAAGAGACTACGTATATGATTGAATGACAAATGTTAATACGATTTAAATTAATATTTTCATGATAACAAGGTAATATGATCCTTTAAATGATTTGTGATTACATTGACATTAGAGTGATAAAGATTGACATAGGTGCTATATATATTTAATAACTTTCTGTTGTGTATTGTCTGACATTTTATTGTAATTATTATAAATTTCATTGACATTTTAACTTTAATTTGATTTTTACAAAAAAATTGCATGCATGGTGCTCTATAATTAAGAAACTATTGTAACATCTGATCCTAAACCATGTTTTATGCAAATAAACTATTTAAACTATTTGAATTTATTAAATTCTGTGTGAAAGAAGTGGCCCTAAACTGACACCTCTATTTTCAATAGTCAGCGGCCGTCTATTTTCATATGATTTTCAGACGGCCGCGAATCAGATTTGTTTTGTTATCATGTTTTAGTTTGCGGCCACATTATCGTGTAAATCCGTGTAAAATTATATTTCGACGGCCGTGAACCAACTATAGCATTTAAACCAACCCAACAATAAAAAAAATGTTGCACAAAATGAATCTTTATTTACATTAATAATAAGAAAGAAAGCAAACCTATTTGGGCGTATACCAACTTTACTAAAAAATAATTGTGTTGGTTGGCGGCCACCAAATTAAATTAATATTTAAGTAATTGACTCCAAAAATCAAAGCAAAATTAAGTGGATCAAACAACTATGATCGCTCAAAAACAATCGTATAGTAAAAAGTAATCATAAACTTGAAATACTTACATTTTAAGCGGGACCGAGGGGCTACTCTTTGAATTAATTGGAATCTGTTTTGTGTTGCCATCTCTCTCAAACGTTGCCATCATACCTAATGGGTGAGAGTGGCTGGTAGACATACTGCCGCACTCAGAGACGTCAAATGAGTACTTAACGTCAAAAAATGAAATTATGTGCCACAACACGTTGGAAAGATTGAGATAATTCCTATTTTCGCAATATTCACGCGGTTGGTCCTCTAAAAGGCCGCGAAATAAGGCAGGGCCGCGAAATAAGGCAGAGCCGCGATCCCGCGATCCAATTGACCCTATTAAAATCGTGATCTAAAGTTTTTAATTTCTATACTTACAAAGTGTCTGATAACCAGCATGTTATAGACAGGTACTATTAACTTAAAAATGGGCTTATATGTATATCTTACTTTATATGTTTTATGTGACATTCGATTTAAATATAAAATTTAAATATTTGTAGGTAACAGGATTAGTTTTATTCGGGTAAGTTTTATTTCGAGATTTGATAATTAGCCATAATAAGCACTATAAGTTCAGTGAACAAGGAGGCTTACCACCATCTCTTAACGCGATCAAGTTTAGGACCTAAACTCAGTAGAATCGCTAATTCGTACTACGACGCTATCTACGTGACACTGTTTTGACGTCCGCTTTTGACAGCGATTGAGCTTAGAGTTGAATCGTAAACTCTATATCATTCGTTCAATTTATATGGAGAATTCATACCATGACCTTCGTAAATAGCATAACCTGACACGCTGATCTGTCATTCTAAGCAATCGAATAAAAGTGACATTTCTGGAACCTAAAAATGTCTTCTACAAGGAATGTGTAGGTAAAACGTGCAATTTGAAGTGAATTTTGATGTTTTTATTGAATTAATTATGTTGAGGCTTATTAAGTATTAATTAAACATCTTTATATTAACAATTATCAGTGTTTGAGAAGTGAAAAAATAATGTGAAGAGTTTTCGAAGGGAAACAATCCAGTATCACCAGTATGTAACCCTACAAGATGTTTGGTATGTTCCAGCTATAAACCAAGAATCTCTTTTCGGTTCTCGCACTCCACGATGAAGCTCCTAGTAGCGTTTTCTCTTCCACATTCAAAGAATGCACAGTTTTTGGTAATGGAGAAGACTATTTGAAAGGAAAACGACATAAGCACGGCGGTTTATTCAGCCTCCAAGTCGAAAACATACTGCCTGAGAAACTCCCAGAAGTCTATGCGACGTATAAGGCTCGTTTGGTCACTGCTGGTAATGAATCAGTTTCACCTAGACATCGAAAAATGTCAGATAAATTGAAACCCGAGGGAGACACTGTCGATAGTCCGGGCAGGCGTACCCGGATCGTAAGGAACGTACTTTCGAGGGAGGAATGTAATACTAAATTACGATCATGATGATCTAGAAGAAGCAGATGATGGTGAAGAGTTTCATGGCGCTGAATGCCTGCTACCTAGTCGTTATAATTTTCATGATCGCAGACAGATCTAAAGCCCAAAGAAATATAATGATGATGATGTTTGCCTTTCCAAAACATACCCATCGAAGTTCTCTGATGCCGTGAGACGAAATGGTCGCGAATAATGGCGAAAGGTCATCGTTTGGATACCCCGGAAGTTGCCAAAAGGCAAACCGCACAAGTGCAGGTAGTGGTGCAGCGTTTTAACCACGCTTTAAGTCACTGTGATAAGTGGCTTAGGATTAGGTCTCAAATACAGTGTAGATAGTGAGTTAGTGAATAATAGTTATTATTGTGAGTGATTTATTTATTAGTTCGTTTCGTAAATATATTATTTTATTGTGTACAAAGCCTCGTGTTCTGAATTTCCGAATTGCCTGGAGCACTACACTGAAAAAATTATTTCTACAGATTGTGTTAACATACATACACAAATCACGCCTATATCCCCGAAGGGGTAGGCAGAGGTGAACTAGCACCCACGTTTCGCTAATTATGTTTAGGTCCCATGTAATAGGTCGCGAGCGTATTGCTATTTATCGGGCACAAAATTCGCAGTACATTGCTTGATGGTATAAGAGATATATAGGATGGCCATTCCTCATCACTGATTTATACTTAGTCGCCTTGTACGACACCCGCGGGACAGATTTGGGGTGGTGGCTATTGTATTCTACTCTGCCATCACCACGCGGCTTTTTGTCAGAATGTGTTTCATTTCATACAGACATACATAAATCACGCCTATATCCCCGAAGGGGTAGGCAGAGGTGAATTAACACCCACTTTTCGCCAATTATGTTCGGTCCCATGTAACAGGTGGCGAGCCTATTGCCATATATCGGGCACATAAATCGCAGTACAAATTTTTCATCTATTTTATTAAATGATTAAATTGGTGATAAGATTTCCTACTACAAGAATAAATTCCTTAATTAGGTACATTTAGGTATTCTCAGATACATATAGCCGTGTGGTGACGGCAGAGCAGCACACAATTGTCACCACCCCCATCTCTCCCGTGGGTGTCGTACAATACGATTGTTCAGAACCATTAAAATACATAATAATATGATAATTTACATTTTTCTCCAAAAGAATATTATTGGTTTTAAATAGTTGCTTTTGCATAATTGCTGTTGAGTTTAGGTAGGGGATTAGCTTAAGAATAAACTAATTGAATTAGTAATTGTTCACATGTGTGGGGGTGACCTCACATATTATGTCCGCCCTTTTCTTTGTACCATTCATTCACTTTTCTAATACCATATGACACGCACGATAGTCATTAAATTACTAGTTTTTTATTTGCATCTTCAGAATCTCAATTCCTGTACAGCGACTAAGGGTAGGTAAAGACAGCTATGAGTAATGAATTGTCACCACCCCAAATCTGTCCTGTGGGTGTCGTACAAGGCGACTAAGGATAAATCAGCGATGAGGAATGGGCAGCAGCATTCCTCTTTTACCATCTAGCAATATACTGCGATTTATGTGCCCGATATATGGCAATATGCTAGCCACCTATTACATGGGACCTAACTTATTTGGCGAAAAGTGTGTGGTAATTCACCTCTGCCTACCCCGGGGATATAGGCGTGATTTATGTATGTATGTATGAAAATACATATAATAAAAAGCCTTTTAGGTAGAATCGAGTTTTTATTTCAACAATTTTACAGGAATAAAAAATGTTTTCTTCAAAGTAATTAACTTTTAATAATCAATCAACCTCAAGGAAGAAGTTGTTATGTCAAAACTTACTTGAGGTGTTCTCTCCTAAGGCCGAGTGGAGGAAATCTGGAAGAACCGACTATATAGACTATATGTCTCTCCATCATTGTTCTTATAGATCAGTCATTTAATAATCACAGTTACAATGTTTATATAAATAAAGGCAGGGTTATATTTTTTTATCACCATATGGGACACCCTTAATGTTTGTCTATACTAAAATGGGCCAGTTACCCTAAAAATATTACTTAATGCTAAATTTCTATAAAATAGTTTTGTTATAGTAATGGCTTGACATTGATATTTTTCATTTTAATTATAAATTCACTTAACATATTTAACAGATTCCGCTCCGGTTTTCCGACGGCCGGTTCATCATTGGACTGTTCGCCGACAGGACGATTTACCTTTTTATGTTTGACCAACAGTCTTTTTCACCTATGGACATTTCGCAGCCAAAAGTTTTCATCTACGTCACTTCCAACCAACACAAGTTGTTAAATCAAAGCACTTATTGGTTTGATAGCGTGGTCTTTGGGGATGTTCGTTCTCCATGATACGGTCAGTTCGACTGGAAGTACACGCTTGAGTAGTCTCGAGTAAAGTACCTAATATATCCGGTCTAGATCTTGAAACCGCTACTACGTCATTTGGTATTTTGTAGTGTTTTTCATACGAGTCCATCAGAAGAGTCCAGTCCGGAGCCGAACCTGAAATTGAGTACGGTTTGTGATTCGATTTCGATGTTGAGCCATCATCATCATAAACAGCCTTTTAATGTCCCCATTACTAGGGCACGGGCCTTCCCTATGGATGGGAAAATATAGTGAGATTGGGCTATATTTTCCCATCCATAGGGAACCCTGAACCCACCACGCTGGCCAAGTGCGGGTTGGTGGGTATTAACGACTGCATATGCAGCCGGGGCCAACGGCTTAACGTGTCTTTCGAAGCCTGAAAGAACTCGAGATAATAAATTTTTGGTCACCCATCTAATGACTGGCCTTAGCGACATTGCTTTTACGAAATCGCAGGCCAAGCGCGCTATGCCACTGCGCTAGCGAGCTCCCTAATGTTGATCCTTGGTTGGTGAAATTTACGAAGCTTTTGTTGGTTGTAAGTTTCCTTTGTGCTCTCGCAACCGTTATAAAATAGTAATACAATACTATTTTATTACGGTTATACAGAGCTCGCTAGCGAACTCTGGCGAAACTCAATGTAACACTTACTGCCGCACTCAGAGACGTCAAAAAACTTTAAGGAATACCTAATGTCAAAAAATTTCAAAGAAATCTAGACCCTAAACCCGGCAAGAATAGCGACTAGTTTGAATTGTCATTTTTTGACATTCAGTACTCATCATCGTTGATTGCCGTCTCTGAGTGCGGCAGTTAGTACTTTACTTGCCTTGCACTAACCTTTCGAGTCTTTGGAAGCCCCATCGTATGCATCTAATTTCTCTCTAATGTTACTCCACATCCTTTTCGAAAACTCTATCGCTTGCGAGGTTTTGTTATACCCGTCGGGAGTGATCTACATATTTTGATCTCAGTGCTTCCAAAGTGCTTCTTACTGGGTATAACTGACTCTGCGACGAGGCCTCAAACTAAAAATGGTATAAATAGAAAGACCACTTGAAAGAAAACTTCTTATTTGTCATGGCTTACATAAATATTTTATAGCATAATTTAAGCAATTATTAGATTTAAGCCTAAGAATAATATGATAAATATCTTATAACTTACGACATTTTGTCCGGTTTATTTTGATTTAGTTGAAAAACTTAAAAATCTAATTTTGAACACCGCGGGTCTCACTCGACTCAATTTCATGTGCCAACGGTGTCAACACATAAAAATGACAACGTCAAACAAGATAAACATTTGGTGTGAACATCTTACAAAGTCACTATTCCGTATTCAATTTATTTTATCAAAAATAAAATATATTGAAATAATAATATATTTTTATATATTTTTGTTATTACATGATACATAATATATATTTTACTTAATTTCCACACAAAAAAAGTATATTTTTTAAATGTTTAAATGACTCTTCAAGAAATACGGTTTTTACCGGTAAGAAAATACGCAAAAGTTTTTGAACGCACTTCGGCATCAGTAAACTGAGACAGCTATATGTCATTTTTATATAGCGCTGTTTCTTTCACTCTATAACAGACCAAATGCAGACCAGCGGCATCTTTCGTTCATTCAAACGATTTTTTAAGCGACACGTTTTAAGAAGATGATGGTACGAATTAAAACGATGCAGTTTAGGAACCTACACTCAAAGGACAGGAATAACAATCGCTTTTAAAAAGATGGTGGTAAGCCTCCAGCTTACATTCAGAACACATTACATTCATGAACTCAAGTAAAAGAGATTGGAAGAAAACAAAATTGTTCAATCAATACCTTTTTTTTTTATTTTGCTGCCCCCTTCATCTTTAGC
Organism: Cataclysta lemnata; assembly: GCA_963931975.1. Classification (NCBI taxonomy): domain Eukaryota; kingdom Metazoa; phylum Arthropoda; class Insecta; order Lepidoptera; family Crambidae; genus Cataclysta; species Cataclysta lemnata. The sequence continues at coordinate 2,132,242 of OZ008362.1, read as the reverse complement.
TTATAAAATACAATAACATTTAATACTGGTTGAGGTACACACATTACAGTTTTGAAAATTCACAAATCAATAGTATCTAATGTTCCTTCAAGTTTAATCTTTGACTAAAATACAAACAATCTTATCAAGTATCAATTTGGTTATATATTATAATAAAAAGTCTTATTAGATAGGTAACCAAATTGTCAAATGTTTCAATAATAGGCGGAGACAATTATATTCTACTGTACTTTTTTTTCTTTCATTCACCACATGCCAAAAGCGGATTCTTTGGTCTTCGGGCACACAGTGCATAGACGAAGTCTTCTATGCTGGCCTGGGAGCGAACAAATAACGTAGAATGTGCCAGCCCCGACTCATCCGGTGTCGTAAAAGTCGACTAAGGGAGATTGCCCGCTGTAGACCAATAAGCACTTTGGGGCACCCGAATGGTGGAGGACAAACTACCCCTACTAACGGCATACCCAAAGAGGGCTGGTGTCAGGCAGGCGGCCGGTTGTAAAACCTAAGCCAAAACCTTGAGCAGTATGGAATGTTGTCATTAAAATCACTCTCTCCGTTCATCGGTCTCTCGACATGGTCCGTTCCGTCTCTTTTCTATACATTCATTCATCACTAGCACCTTTACGGTGTGATGGATGATATGAATGACAGGGGCAGGAAGAAGAAGAGTGCGCACGATCCTCAGACACGAGGGACCGACCAGCGAGAGAATAGTCTTTCTGTTTCCTACAAGCGCAATGATCCTCGGAGACGGTCAAGCGGTTTCGCGTCAAACACGTAGGTTGTGCTTGTTAAACAGTGTTTCAATCACGCCTGTCAAAAGGCTTGGCCATATACTTTACACACATATAAAATCGCATCAAGCGCGTATCAAGCTCATAAATTTGACTCAAGCTTCAAGCGAGCGTTGTAGATCAAAATGATTCAAGCATGCTAAAATCTACGTGATTGACGCGAAGCCTCTTGACCGTCTCCGAGGCCCATAACAAAGAACATGGTAAAGGTCCTCTAGGTACAATATTGACATTACCTACAGTCCGTTCACAGTTATTTTTCCTCAAACACTTCTCATCATCGTGCTCTAACACATGGAAATGTCATATTAGTATCCTTCTCTCACATGAAACGTAAATGGAAACGTCAGAGGTAAAATAACTGCGGACGCACTGTACTTCTGCGTCTGAAATGTCTCTTTGTTTGTACCAAGTAACAAATTGGCTGTTGGATACGCCTTTATTTCAGCTCCTTTGGCAGTTCGATGCATAGAATTTTGAGGTTAGAAAAAAGTCGAAAATAATTTTTCGGTCTTGATGCTGGAATCGAACCCGCGTCCTCTGCAATCCGGGCAGGTGCCTAAACCGCTCGGCCGACCAAGACACTTTTTCTAACCACCAAATTCTTTGTACTAATGTTTCCAACATTTATATAACATTTTTCTAAAATTTTTGAAATGTTGAAATTAAAATCGAATAGTTCGATACATCCGAAGAACCTACCCATTTGAAATGATCCGTCAAATACTTATAAATAAAGCAGGCTTCCAAGCTGTAGGTACTGCTCGATTAAAGTGGAAGAAACTGGACCCGTTTGCAAATAAACAGTTCCATTTTAATGGCACTATTCCCTTCTGGGACCTTCAAGCGTCATTTGCTTCTGACCACCTCCCGAATCCAGTCCAGATTGTCCAGAACACTCGTGTATATGCCCGGTGTACCCTTAGTGCCGCACACCACATTCCCCGTGCTGGTGACTCCGTACAACTCTTCTTTGGAGCCTTTTCTCCACACCAGGGGTCCCCCCGAATCCCCCCTGCACGTATCCACTCCCTGCACTCCCCCAGCACATACTATGTCGTTCGGCAGCTCCAAGTATTTGTAGGCCGTCTTACAATCGTCTCTGGACCAGTACTCCAAGTCCAGGTGTTTCTTGACGTTTGAGTAGACGCCTCGGCTGATATTCTCTCCCCAACCCGAGGCTGAGAACACCACGTCCTCCCCGATATCCCCTGAAGGCAAGCAGACTGGCCTTATTGTGTCTGTGAAGAAGTAATACTAGTATAAAGCCAATCCTTCAAAATTACCACTGATCAGTCACCATAAAGCCTATATTTTCAAAAAAATCCTAATATTCTCGTCAAAATTGGCGAAAAGTCTTCACCTTACGGGTAGTCAATGGCCAAAGTCAGATTGTTCAAGCTCTTGAAGAGCTCGCTAGCGCAGTAGCATAGCCCGCTCGGCCTGCGATTGCGTTAACTAAGCAGTGTTCGCTAAGGCCAGTCATTGGATTAGTGATCGAAAATGTATAATCTCGAGCTCCTCCGTGCTTCGGAAGGCACGTTAAGCCGTTGGTCCGGCTGCATCTGCAGTTGTTAATACCCAGCAACCCGCACTGGGCCAGCGTGGTGGGTTGTGGCCCAATCTCCCTATATTCTTCCATCCATAGGGAAGGCCCGTGCCCCAACAGTTGGTACATTAAAGGGCCATCAAAGGATGGTGATGACATTCTATCTATTTTGATAACTCACCAGTATAAGGTGCGTCATACGAAAGAGTCAAGACTGCAATATCGTGCCTCTTTCCGTCGTAATCTGGATGCACGGTGACTTTAGCCACCTTCAGTTGCACAGGAAGGTGGACACAGACGCCGTCTACGCAATCCACCTCCTCAGACAGATCATACTCTCCCAGACGAGCCGTGATTCTAGAACGAAAAGGAGAAATTGGTTAGGTGTTTTACAAAAAATACAAATCACGCCTCTATCCCCGAAAGGGTAGGCAGAGGTGAATAAACCCACGTTTCGCCAATGTTAGGCCCTTAGGTGGCGAGCCTGTTCCCATTTATCGGGCACGAAAGTCGCAGTACATTGCTAGATGGTACCTACAAGAAGAATGTAGCGCCCATTACTCATTCGACTCACAATGTAGAGCTAACATACATTTTTACAAATACCGTGCGTTCGGTTAAGCTTGGGTTTATTTTGATTTTAATTTGAACATTATATTATTATGAATGTTAGAAATAATTAGTAGGTATTGTGGTTAGAAAAAGTTCGGAAAATTAAAGTATAACATTAAAGTAAAACATACACATACAAAAATCACGCCGATATCCCCGAAGGGGTAGGCAGAGGTGAATTAACACCCATCAAGATTGACATTATCCATACCCAAAGAGGGTTAGTGTCAGGCAGGCGGGCGGCTGTAAAACCTAAGCCAAAAATTTGAGCAGTATGGATTGGAATGTTGTCATACCAATCACTCTCTCCGTTCATCGGTCTCTCGACATGGTCCGTTCAGTCTCTTTTTTTACACATTCATTCATCATTAATGAAAGTGTAAAAAAAGACAGCCGCGTGATGACGGCAGAGTAGAATACAAATATTGTCACCACCCCAAATCTCTCCCGTGGGTGTCGTACAAGGCGCTAAAGATAAATCAGTGATGAGGAATGGGCAGCAGCGTTCCTCTTATAACACCTAGCAATAGTACTGCGTCTTTTGTGCCCGATTAATGGCAATAGGCTCGCCACCTATTCCATGGGACCTAAAATAATTGGCGAAACGTGGGTGCTAGTTCACCTCTGCCTACCCCTTCGGGGATATAGGCGTGATTTATGTATGTATGTGTATGCATTCATCATTAACAACTTTACGGTGTGATGGGTGATATGAATCAAAAGGGCGTGTACCTATGGCTTGATGTCGTCTGACCGATATAAATGGAAGAGGAAACATACTGCGCCGACCCCAGATAGACTGGGAACAGGACAAGGAGAAGAAGAAGATAGACATCACCAACTGACCTGCCGTTCTTCGTGATGGAGCCCTTGACGCAGTGCGCTGCGGTGACGACGTGTCTTTTGGTGACCAGCGATCCCCCACACCGTCTGTCGAACTTCACTCCTCGCCTGTAGAACTCCAAGTAGACCAGCCACGGGTGTTGGTGCAGCGGGTTGGAGCTGGCCACCGCGCCGCATTCGAACTCTGGCTCTGGAAGAATTTCAAAACCGTCATGATTCTGTTTTTATTATTGAATATTTTAAAAATGTCAGATAAAACTGGCCGTAAAACCTAAGTCAAAACAAAGATTTTGGATAGAATGCGCGCCAGATAAGTCTGCGCGCGATGGGTGGCGCAGCCCACTCACTTTGACACTCCTAGAAATAGCAGGCGGAATTTTAGTTCTAATTTTGACCACGCGCAGACTTATCTGGCGCGCATTCTATCACCAAAATCTTAATACTACTTAGTACTAATTTTTCTAAAATTTATATAATATTGAAATTAAAAATGCGCCTTGTGGTGACGGCAGAGTAGAATTCAATTATCACCATCCCAAATCCCTCCCGTGGGTGTCGTTTAAGGCGACTAAGGATAAACAGTGAGGAATGGGCAGCAGCGGTCCTCTTAAAAGCCACCTAGCAGTGTACTGCGACTTTACTCGCCACCTATTACATGGGACCTAACATATTTGACGAATCGTGGGTGCTAGTTCACCTCTGCCTAACCAGCACCTACCAGCACAACACAACCCCACGATTCTTCGGAGATACAGGCGTAATTTATGTATGTAATAATATTTTAAAAATGTCAGAAAAAACTGGCCGTAAAGCCTAAGTCAAAACCTTGAACAGTGTGGAATTTCTAGCACCTTTCCGGTGTGGATGGTTGATACTATGAGACGTGATTGATTCTGATGTGGCGTTAAAGCTGCAGGTGGAAGGATTCAGGGTTGTGGGTTTTGGGAACTGATTTGAGATATAGTCCAAAAAATAGACACGGCAATTTTACATAAATACATAAAACACGCCTATATCCCCGAAGGGGTAGACAGAGCAGCGGAGAATTAACATCCACTTTGCGCCAATTATGTTCGGCCCTATGTTATTGTTGGCGAGACATATATCGGGCACATTAAACGCAGTAGGTACAATTTATATTGCTAGGTGGTATGAGAGAAATGCAGCTACCCATTACTCATCGCTGTCTTTACCCTTAGTCGCCTTGTACGACACCCGCGGGAGGGATGGGGGTGGTGACAATTGTATTCTGCTCTGCCGTCACCACACGGCTAATTTTATATACATATTATCTATTATTACCGTGGCATAGATACTGTTAAATAAATCTACGCTTTTAAATCAAGCAATGTTATCTCTCAGAAAATTTGCTAATATAAATTGTAAGGCACATCCCAACAGCGCTCGAGATTGTCTCTTGGAATTAATGAAAAATTGAGAAATTGTGCTCTAGCAGACACACAAAACAATGGAGTGGGCATATACCAGTTACGAAAATAATCATTATGGAATAAGGAGTATTTTACTACGTTTTGGACTTTTGGTGTCATAAAGGTCGCGGAAAAGCGGCGCAAAGCGATATGTTTGGGGGAGGCCTATGCCCAACAATGGGCATTTTTTGGCTGATATTATCATTTGATTTAGCACTTCGCATTTAGGAGTTTGTAAGCTGATTGATAAAATTTTAGTTTCCGTGCCCAATAAATAAGCTTGCCATCTATATTACATGGGCCCTTCGGGGATAAAGCGTGATTTATATAGGTACCTATGTATGTATAAATTATTATGTGAATTTTAGTTTCGTTTGTTGAATGAAATATGATTAACAAGCTCACATGAGTCATAATCATGCCAGAGATGTAATAATTCCTTACGTTATTATTTAACGAGCATTACATATAACATTTTACCTTGTTTTGAGAGATAATTTATTTTGTCATTCATATAGGTACCGATAGCGCGTGTATGACAGCAATTAAAGGCATGAATGGATGTAAGTGATATGATATACAAATATTTATTTACCTACTACAAAAGTATATTTTCTGTCTTCAAATTATCAGTTAGGTATATTGTCTCTTTGGTTAATTCATTTGCAATGCAATACTTCTTAAGTTGCTTAGTAACTTTAGATAGAACTGATAAACTTACTATATTTTAGTGGACTTTCTAGTTAACCTATGATGCGGGTAAAATCTAAAAGTCTCATATAATAAAACGTATGTAAGGCAATGAGAGAAGAAATGATTATATACGACAACAATAACAAGGCAAACAATAGGACATAGGGGATATAAATAGAAAAATGTCTAAAATTTATTTTTAATACAAAAACCGCAATAATTTAACCGATATAAAACATAAGAGTAATCAAACACAGTCATAAAATATGAATATCGTTTGAAGCCCTTGTATGTTTATTAGGTACCTACCTATTTGTTATTTAAAAATAATAAAAAATATTTTTGTTGTAAAATGCTGAATATGTATATAAATCGCCATTGAACTCAATGTAAATTACGCCAATATCCCCGAAGGGGTAGGCTGGAATCAACACCCACGTCAAAATGCTGAATGAAAATTTTAATATATAAACTAATAGATACACTACATAAACATCTAAACAACCATAAGTCGATAAAAAAGTTGCCCCTAATAGAATTCGATCCCGGGACATTACTCACCTCTTCATCGTTTTTATCAAAGAGTGAAAAACGAACGCACATGATATTTAGCGGGGAACTCACTACACGGACATCCTGCAGACAGCCCGCCGGACCTCGCTTCTATTAGATTTCTGCAATGTTTGCCTAGTGTAGGACCGTCACAGTTAGGCCCGGTTCAGATGAACGCGCGTTTGAGACGCGTTTCGCTTTACATTGCTCGCTATTAAGCAGTAAAAGCTACTAATGCTGTTTAATAGCGAGCAATGCAGAACGAAAAGCATCTCAAACGCGCGTTCATCTGAACGCGGCCTTAGTCTGACGGGCATGTCCGTGTAGTGAATTCCCCGCTTTAGCTAGATATTCGTCTAATTACCTCTTAGTCGGCCAGCAGTTAGAATCCGGGCCACTGCCACTTCACAAACACACATCACAATGAACAGCTTCATGATTTCCCTTTCTTCGATTATAAAGCGGTTGTATTTCGGAAAACTTTTTCTGTGTAAATTGTTTCCACGAGTGGAATTAAAAAATTTTGAAATCCTAACCTTTAAAGGTTTTCAGGATGGTGGAAAGTTGTCGGAACAACAAGCAAGGCACTGCCTTGTATAATGTTGTCCGTACAACCCGACGAGCGGACTGGATCTGAGTGTAGCATTAGCAGGAAACATTATTTATATAATAATTACTTATTATTTCCCATCCGATGTAATGAATGAAACCAATCCACATTGTTGTAACAATGCGTAATAGCTAGGTACCTAATTGTTTTGGGAGTATCCCTCATCATCCTTTGGCCCTTATCCATGGATAAAGCATTTATACGGTCTAGATGTAGAAATTGCTACGTCATTTGGAGTAGCCGTGTGGTGACGGCAGAGTAGAATACAATTGTCACCATCCCAAATCTCTCCCGTGGGTGTCGTACAAGGCGACTAAGGATAAATCAGTGATGAGGAATGGGCAGCAGCGTTCCTCTTATACTACCGTCCTGACAATGTACTGCGACTTTTGTGCCCGATAAATGGCAATAGGCTCGCCACCTATTACATGGGACTTGACATAATTGGCGAAACGCGGGTGAGAATTCACCTCTGCCTACCCCTTCGGGGATATGGGTGTGATTTATGTATGTATGTATTTGGAGTTGAATCTTTGAATTTTAAATTGTAAGTAAGCTATGAGAAAAAAACTCTTGGTATTCCATAGATTCACCGTGCGGGTGCCGGGTCCATGGCCTATTCGCTAACTTTTTTTGACAGTTGAAAGTGATGATCACCGAACTATTTTCTTATCCATTACTGTTTTCACAGGACAAGTGTTACAATAGCGTTATAGTAAAGTAGTAATGGATCAGTAAATAGTTCTGTGATTATCACTCAAAAGTGTCAAAAAAAGTTAGCGAATAGGCCTACAGGAGCAGCGCTTGGGACTTGAGACCCAAGTAAAGGTTTACGGGGTCTCCCTTTACAACGTGTCAACACTCACCTTCGCCTATATTTGATATGATTTTAGAACTATTTTAGAGCCAGCCATATTTTAGAACTTACGAAGTTCCAGCCAAGGTATTTCAGTATGGGATTTAGCTGACAGAAGTTATGAATTTTTTGACAGGCCAAGGTCCTTTAGTCACGTATAAAGGGTTTTAGACGATATACCCCTCGTTTCCACCTCAATAGCATACAAAACCAACAGAGTAGCTATATTTGTTAGTTGGTTTGAGTCAAAGTTTTACCGCTACGTCATTTGGTTTTGAAGATTTGGATTTTAATCTGAAAGTGCTGCAGCTTTAAGAAAAAAAAATGACGGAAAATATTATGTTGTATCATCATCATTTTTCGGCGCTGTATCTGTATCTGTCCGGATAGCAGACGACGCGGGTTCGATTCCCACATCAAGACTATAATTTTTCGAACTTTTCCTAAACACAATTTTCTTTGTAACAATTTCTGTCCAACAATTATAATTAATGATATACCTTCAAATCAAAATTATGTTAACCTAATTTCTTCGCCCATAGTACCCTTCATATTGCGGGCTTCAATTTGACACGACAAAAGGCCATGACGATCCCCGTGACGTAAATCGTCAACCACCCATGTAACGTGATTATGTCACAAGCGAAACACGATATTAATTAAAATGTTTCCTGGTTCAAACTGTTCACAACATCCTGCTTTTAAGATTCTTACTTAAGACCGATGAAATAACAGAATTTGGATTTAATTGAAATAAGTTGTGTAGTAAAAGAAATTTATGATTAGAAAAAGTTCGAAAAATTTAGTCTTGATGCGGGAATCGAACCCGCGTTCTCTGCATTCCGGGCCGATGCTGTAAGACTATATAACCAAGTTAGTTAACTTGCCGAAATTTCTCTAACCTTAAAGTATTGTAGTGAAGTGTGAGAAATGAGAGCATTGAGAAAGCAAATACTGACTCTGCATTTACATCTAATGACTGCCTATCCACCAATCTGCACTGGGCTAGCGTGGTCGGTTATGGCCCATTTTTATATTTTTTCATGCATAGAGTAGTCCTGTGTCCCAGCAGTAGAAACATTAAAGAGCTGGTGATAATGATGAATAAATGAAATGGAAGGGTGACCAAATCAAACCACACTTAGGGACATAATAATCATTTATTTTCACCAAATATCAATTACATACGATACCTCTGTTACATACTAAATTAATAACGACATACAGTTTCGGAGTCACTATACACTGACAGCTGTGTTGGAAATTAAATTATTTTATTTCAACTAGTGACAGTAACAATTATCTTTCTTGCACAAAATGCAAAAGAAAAGAAAGAAATTAGTACTTTTAATTAGTAAACGTTACAAATTTTAGTCAAATAACAAACCGATAGTTAGATAAAGCAATTATCTCCGTTACAACTAGCAAGGTTCACATGTATAAGTATAAAGAGTTAGCGACATTGGACGTTCAGTGCGATACAAATATTACAGATATGTGTAGAACGCCTTACAAACCAGGAGACACGCTTAATTCTATATTAGTTTAGACTATCAGTACCGCTCGTACAAAAGAAACTTTAAATCCTCAAACATAAAGTCGAAATCGCTGATACAAGTTTTCAAGAAAAACCTTCCGGCCCATAGAGCTAGATACAAAAAATACATAGACAGGACAAACATGCAAAATTATACTGTTGTTTATTATACAGGAACGAGCATTGCTATACATTAACGAATATATTATTACTTTAACGTCTACGTTACATTAGCTGCTGAATAAAAAAATATTTAAAATTAAATTTAAGCCTCAATTTTTATATTACCTACATAATATTAGGATCTACTCACACTTATTAAAATAATGATTAACTTTAAAACACTATACGTAGGCAGATTGTCTAATAAAAACTGAATGCGACACAGACAGAAAAATTCAATCTACATTAACACAAAAACCTCCACATTCGATTTAAAACTCTAAATCATCTTAGTTAAAATCGAAAATCATCAAGAATAGTTTTGGAGTTTTATACAGCATGACTTTTTATTGACAACCAATAGAAAGGCATAATTAGTTCTCGATTAGACAATCTTTACGCAAAATTTTCAATATACACATCCTTATAAAAACATTTGACGATATCGTTATTAAAATGTACATTTATGACAAACCTTTATTGTTGAACAAGCTTGATGAGCATGATAGATATGTTACGGTCAAAGTGATAAATTGTTTTTGGTGTGAAACTGCCTGGATTTACTTATTACACTTATATATTCTTATGACCAATTTATGATAAAAGCGTACAGGTGCTACAAACATCATGCCTTCCAAATCCCTTAGTAGCATGATATAATACATTGATCACCTACCCTACGATTGGCCTTTCCGGAAGTGGCTTTGCTTACTGAAACATACGCCGAGCGCGTTATTACTCCGCCGTTGGGCTTATGAATCTCCGATATACAAAGTTCATGGTATCAAACGAATTAACAACAAAACACACAAATTTTGCAAACATAAAAGTTGCAAAGAAAGTTAATATCAAAAAAAATTCGAAATACGTCCTGATTGGGAGACATACTTCTATAAATCTATTTCTTTGTTAATTATTTTCTAAAATTGTAAAATCAGAAACACAAAAAAGGCACAATGTTGAATTTTTTTTCGTGAATTCCAATGCTTTTGTATAGCTGACCCTAAACTTATATCTGATACCATGAGACACCATCGGCCACTAACAATCCTAAATTCATCACAATGACCGTATCGCGTACATAGAACAACGTTCACACGCGCAGGGAAAGTACTGTAAATATTTGAAAGACATTGTTCATTCAAAATTAAATGTCAATGAAAATTAAATAAGATATTAAATATCAAAAGTATATGGTTGGAAATGGGTAACGTTTCTAACTTTTTTGGCGATACCAATTAAGAATCATTATTAAATAATCATTGCATCATAATTAGTAATAAAATATATGCTCATTAACTTTGTTTGATCGGGACTATATTTGTTCATAAAAAGACGTCTACATCATCTCCTTAACTTAAAAAATATTGAATTAAATAAATAAAATCAAATATTCGTTTTAAAACATACCAATGGTACGAAATATTTGGCATATTACTAAAAATCAAGTAGTTATAAAATACAATGTTGCGTGCGTGGCACCAGAACAGAAAAAGTCCCAATTTTGTTATTGCTTTTTTTCTTTTAATTTTACTATTCCAAATTATAAAATAGTACTACTACTAGTAATAATAAAATAATAAAAGTACTAGTAATAATATATGTAAGCCTAAATGCTTACTATGAATCAACCAAAGTTTTAATATTTGCAGTAATTTCCCCCGAAGAACCGTTTGCGTTGTTTCAAAAACTAGTAACAATATATATATTTGTCTACGTCGAATGATTAACATTTCAAAATATTTGTCACATAATTAGTCTATAATTGCCTCAAAAAAATCTGATACAGCTCTTGGAAGATATGTTTTCTGATATATCCATATGATATTATAAGTCGTCATACAAAGTTTGTACAAAAGAAAATATAAACGTTCATGACAGATAGTTTTAAAGATTCTGATCTGACCGACTAGATACATTTGCATGTATCAAAGCTACTATACTTAACATAGAGTTTTTGGATCGCGACAATATTTTATTGTAAAGGTGCATCCATACTAAGGTTTTTGTGGATTATTCGTCATGACCCTTGGACGCTTAGAAAGTTCTCTTCAACGGTGACTTAAGTGTGAATACACCATAAGGCCATAATTGAAATATATATAAGTCGTAAATTTAGTTTAACGGACATTTATTTATCATTTGCAATGAACACCTCACTTGCGAAAACACGTTTTGTGGGAAGTTAAAAGGCAACTATTGTACAGGGCACTCCATAATTATATTCTAAAATGGACGAATTACAAGTTGCCATTAGCTGTATTTTCTCCATATATTTTTCTCTTTACGTAAAGAATTAAAAGGTCATAAAAATATTGGAGATAATTTCCTAGATCTGAATAACATTTTTTTATTTTATTTTATCAGTAAATAAATTTCACTCAAGGAATATTGTCAATTCTGTGCGATTTTCAACTCTGTGGATGTAACTTGTTGAAATGATCATAATAAACCTTATTAAATAATATATTTAAGTGTAATATTGTTCGCAATTTGAATATTTATTCTGACATGACAGAAAAAGGTATTCAATTTGGTACACAACAATGTAAAATCTACCAAATATATTTTACAAAGAATATTATATTGACTTGAATAACGGCAACTGACTTCCAAAACGTGTTTCTACTGGCAAATCTCATTACACAATTACCAATCTTATTACACCGACTTAAAGTCTATTAAAAAATGATAATGTGTCGTAAGCGATAAGTCAACATTGACATAGAGGCATTTACACTATCCAAAGGGAACCGGCTTTAATTGAAAAATCTTACATTTAATTTAATCCTAGTGAGAGTATTGTCTGTCTATTATAATTATTGTAAGCACATCTAGACCTTATCGTAACACCAAACCACAAATATACTGTAATATAAAGTAATATTCTTTATTAGATAGACTAAACTGACAGTTTCGAGAGGTCTTAGTTTTTAACAGACTGCGGATCAAAATTATGTATGCTAGATAATTTTCAAATTCATATCAATTATTGGGACATGATTATAAGCAATTACTAAATAAAATATTTAATAAAAATTGCCGGTATAGATAAATTATGATATTAAGTTTAGTGGAACGATACCATAGATTATTTGTTTTGATTTACCTACCAACATGCAAAAAAATGATTACACAGTAATAAATACGAGTAATAAAAAAAATTTCATAATTAGACCTTTTTGACCTCTTACTTTCCTTACAAAACTTTCCCAACATTTATATCAAATGAAACAGTGTAAAAAATTATAAATATTTAAACCTCAATTATAATATTACGCTACTATTGTTTCCTTTCTGAATCACACTAAAAGTCACATCAGTCTATCTAAATAAAACATTTGATATTACGTGCAAACATTAAATCACTGCATTCTCAACTCATGCCCCACGACTATTACGCAAAAATTTAACATTGAAAAATGACCTTTATTGACACTGAAGTTCAGAATTGAGAGTACAATGGAATTATAATAATTATATGAATTAGGTGCATCTCATTCATTACTATCTGACACAATTACAACACATTTATGAATGTCGATTCTATATGTGACAGAAGGGAGAGAAGATAGCAGTTTAATTTAGTCGTTTAAATAACATCTCACTAGAAACATATCGACGTTAAAATTCCACTTCTTCAATACAAAATGTTCTATTGAGCGAGATTGGCGAAAAAGTTTTTCAACATCACCTTTTAATAGGATCTGCATGACATTTTTATTAATCTCTTCTTTGGACTAGACCTAAAGCAATAGATCTATGTTACCATGGCTATAAAAGATCCTAAACCCATTCCTTGGCCTTTTTTTCACATATTGGTGAAATGTTGACACAAATTTACCGAGAAATAGGACCAATATGAGGATACAATTCCATTTACAACTTAGGACGGTTGTTAGGAAAGTCGATGACGTATACAGATGATGATTCAAACAAGCTGTGACGTCACGCCGATGTTCAGGGAATCACTACAAATACCTATAGGTAGTATACATACTAATATAAATATAACACGGTAAATTAACATGAAAGCACGTGCTAATATCCATAAGAAGTATTAGTCATACATAGCTAGCTATTATTAACCAATCGATTATGCACTTTGCACGTAACGTTGCTAGGTTGAAAATAAAAATGCAATTGACACTGAATTTGGAGCGAAATGTAACGTACGAGCTTACCTTAATATTTTTTTAAGTATTTGTGTTTATAATTTATTTGAAAAATTATTCTGACTCTTATTAAAACTCTTATTAAAATAAGATCACTCTTAATTTTCAACGTTTTGCAACTTGAACATGCCATGCTATAGCCATTTTGCAACACGGACGTCCGTCCGGGAATTGGACATTCTACACATGAGCAAACTACTCTACATATTGTACTCAATTCCACACGACTACCTCGTGCAGAACAACGTAATTATAAGATAATTATATAGTATTCATAATAAGATATCTTTTATTATTTTTAGTTACATAAAAATAATAAAGAAGACAGTTTCAGGTACCTATAATAACTCAATTTATCTTTGTGTTAATGAAAAACTTGATAACATAAAAAATCACAAAGAATGGGCAGCAGCGGTCCTTATATACTGCTACTTACGCGCCCGTTAGATGGCAATAGGCTCACTTCCTATAACATAGGATCTAACATACAATAATTGGCGAAATTCGGGTGTTAATTCACCTTTGTGTTAATTCGTATAATTGTTCAATTGTGCTTTTCTCGCTCAAAAAAACATTTGGTAAAAAAAAACAAGTATCATCTAATAGAATACAGATCACAAAGAATAATTTTTATCAACAATTTGTTACAAATATACTCATGGACATTTCCCGTTGGGAGGTTTTATCAAATTTTCAAAAATGGACCTTAATTAATGGACTTAAGAGCCACTAGCCATGCAAAAATAAATCTCTCAACACCACATCGCTCATTTAACACAAGAGAGACGCAAATCCAAAAATAACTGGAACCATTGTGTGTTCTAAATGTATGATAATAAACCTTATTGATGCAGGATTGCAATTTTGACTTTGGTCTCTTTTGTATTTAAGAAGCTTTATGGGAGACCGTTCGCCATTGATCATTAAAAATATTTAGAGCAATCACATTTTAGGCGAACAATGTATACGCGTCCTAATAGCAACATTAATTTATTTATTTATTACATTCGGGTCGACCGTCAGAATATTATGTTTGATTTAAGATAAGGTGCTGAAGTGAATTTTGAAACCATCGTGCGTAGGAGTCATTTTTGACAAACTAACTAGGCCGACCGCCGCATTTCACAAAAGTCACATATAAAAGTATCTCTCACTCGTCACTACTTACAACATTTATCATCCATTCATATAACGCCGCAATTAAAACACTACAGATGTATACACATTTACTATTCGAAAATTCTTAACTAATATTTCCTTGTCGGCTGAAAAGATTATTTGCATGGAAATATATCGAATTGGATGGTAATACTAGCGTATGAAATTGTTGGAACTCCTTGAACAAAACTGCAGTACCATTCACGATTGCAGGAATAAAAATAAATTAGATTATTCCTTCATATGGCCAAAACAATACAATAAAAACATTTCTTTTTAATTTGAAATAAAACAACTTTTACGGGTAAGACTCGCGTATAATTTGGTGTTTGTCATATTAATTATTTAACCTGACGTTTAAGTCCCCCCGTGACCACGGCCGGTGTAAAGTGATCGAAACATCGGGTTAAATAATTAATATGCCAAACACCAAATTATACGCGAGTCTTATCCGTAAAAGTTGTTTTATTTCAAATGTGTAGTGCTCGTGCAAATATAAGAAAACATTATTTCTTATTAATTTAATATATTATCGGGAGCTTGAAGAACATCAGCAAGCGAGTTAATTGTATACTGCAAATGTATCTATCTATCTGCATAAGTAAATTGCTACACAATTATCTAAGTTTCCTCCACAAACGATGTTACTTGCTGCAAATTTATCTAAGCAAACTGCACACGAGATATATGCATCTATGCATGCATGTATGTAAACAAACTGCATAAAAATTGTCGCTTTGTGCACACGTATCTAAGCTACCTACTTAAGAAACTCACTTGTTGCATGTCTATCTAAACAACCAAGTATGAGTAAGAGTAACTATTTATTTCATTTTTGTTTGGCTGTAAGAATGTGTAACTGCAATCTATTAGCCGAAACTCACTTGCTGCATGTGTATCTAAATAACCAAGTATGAATGAGATTATTTTTCACAATCGACAAGTAAGTTTTAAGTAGCTTACTTCGCAGATCATTTGACAGTTGTAATATGAACTATATGCCAATTGAACTGCAAAGTAATCTACTTCTAACTTACTTGTCGATTGTGAAACAGGCCCTAAGAGTAACTATTTACTACAACTATAGACTGTAAAAAAGGGGTTTCCTGCAAAAGTGACTCTACTGCAATTTAATGTTCTGACCGCCAAATTCAGAAACCCTACTCAAAGTTTGAGTCCTGCCTAACATTTAAGTATAGTCAAAATGAACGTTTTGCCATACAAATTCTGACGGGTATTGGCCACTTAACTTAATAAGCAGTGCTCATAATTTGACTAGCGGTTCTGCATTCGGGGGTTTGTCGTTTACTTGATGACTGATGTTGTGTTGTCAAATGTCGCCTAGCGTATCTTTGGCGCAGAGCGGTCGTTACACTGTTTGTTGCGTCGCAATGTTGCGCCTCGTTTGATTTGTTCCATGAGCGAGGTGTGACATACGCGCGGGTCGGGCTGAAATGAGAGAGCAGTAATTAGTTTGTCTAATTAAACAGATTTATTTTGTCGTGATATTATGGCAAGGAAAAAACGAACATACAATTTTTTGCCCGATAGATAAATGTGAAAACTAATCAATATTAAAGATATACAAAGATATATAAAACTAATCAATATTAAAGAGATAAACAAAAATCTTTTCTCATAATCACGTATAGTAAAATTATTGATTAATCAACAGATGATTCTGGCCAACACAATCCATGAAAATCGATTAAACAAACATATTCGATTTTCCAATAGATATCGATTAGTATATTTCTGTACTTCACTGTAGAAAAAAAACAATATGTATAGTTACATAACATCAAAATAATATTGATGCAGTAGTGTTTAAATATATTATTAATTTTAGTTTGTTCGTTTTTTTCCAGTGCAAATTAAGAATGCAATAGAGTTAATAAGGAAAAACGAGAAAACAGCACCCGCGACTTATGCAACAGTATTTACATGGCCATTGTGTGGCTTACTTGGCTAACTTATTTTTTTTTCATTAGTCTTGCTGCGGGAATCGAACTGAATGGTATAGGCTTTAGGCATCTGCCCGGATTGCGGAGGGCGCGGGTTCGATTTCTGCATCAATACTATAATTTTTTGAACATTTACTCTAGCCACAATTTTCTTTGCAATAATATTTAATTCGTGTATTATAAAAATTCCTTTGAAATTAAGACAGTAAAGCAGCGGGGTTATCATGTAAGCCGATAGCTATTTGTTTAGTCTACACTTTGCTGCTGTTAGAGCGCTTGCGCACTACATCCGATCCGAGTCCGAGAAAAAAATGTCGGTCTAGAAAACTCGGACAGAGATCGGATGTAGTGCGTAAGCTACCATAGAAATAGTTCTACGGCTACAACGGACCGTCAAAATCTCGGCGTCGATGACCGAGACCTACATTTTTTGGCACTAGTCTAATGTCCGGTCTGCGAACATTTCATAAATTACGCAAGTCTTCTCCTACTATTGACCACATAATTTTAAATCTTGTTTTAGTATGGCAGCGTGGTGACGGCAGAGTAGAATACAATTGTCACCACCCCAAATCTCTCCCGTGGGTGTCGTACAAGGCGACTAAGGATAAATCAGTGATGAGGAATGGGCAGCCGCGTTCCTCTTATACCTACCACCTAGCAAAGTACTGCGACTTTTGTGCCCGATAAATGGCAATAGGCTCGCCACCTATTACATGGGACCTAACATAATTGGCGAAACGCGGGTGCTTGTTCACCTCTGCCTACCCCTTCGGGGATATAGGCGTGATTTATGTATGTATGTATGTTTTAGTATGAAAGAAGAGTAAAATAGATAATTTTTTTATTCAAAATATATTATTATTATTGTGCTAAGAAAGTTATTGTCACAGTTTCCAATGCATCACCGTGAAACTATTTTGTCTATTTAATTTTTTTGTTGTAACAACATTTGTATAGCAAATATGACACATGTTCGACAAAAAATGGTTAAGTCAATGGCGATTGCGACAGTATGGCAACACTGATCAGGGGCTTAGATAAGTGGCCAACCTATTCAAACGAATAGAATACAAATGACAATTTTTGACAGCTCCTCTTAGGTCCGTATTCTGAAACGACACTTGGACATGAATAACGTTTTAAATTATGATTAACATGGACCCTTTATTCTAGAACAATATTTAAGTATCAATTCATTGATCTCTGTTTACATTTATTCTGAAACGTCACTCGGGCAACAATCGATAGGTATTTAAATCGAGATTTAAGCTATGATCGCCCAAAACACCTCATTGCCACGCTTGAGTAGAGTTATTATACTATATTGCTACACCTTATAGCACTTTTAAAGGTAGAATCGGGATGTCTCGCCTTAAAAATTCGAATCTAAATTTACGTAAGTCAAGCTTGATAGCCGTTTTGGAATAAAACATAAATTTAAGTAGGGATTCTATATTTAAGCAATAATCACTAGAATTCAAATTAAACTACACTTGAGTGCCGTATCAGAATGCGGGCCTTACACTGCTGGTCGCCGTGCTGTTTTCTTTGTAATACGTTACAGTTTCATACATTTGTATTCTATTCGTTGGAATAGCCACCTTGGGGGTCGGTTTGTTAATCCTCAGAAAGCGAGTTATGTAAAATACGCCTTAAGCCGTACACCATAAAGTATATAATACTAAATATTATTTGAAAGCTTGTGTCGACCAGTGTGTGCAGCTTGCCATAGCGAGCCCTTCTTCCACCGTGCAAGTATATTAGTTGAACAATAATTACAATACCAGCCGTGTGGTGACGGCAGAGTAGAATACAATTGTCACCACCCCAAATATCTCCCGTGGGTGTATACAAGGCGACTAAGAATAAACAGTGATGAGGAATGGGTAGCAGCGTTCCTCTTAAACAACCTAGCAATGTACTGCGACTTTTGTGCCCGATAAATGGCAATAGGCTCACCACCTATTACATGGGACCTAATATAATTGGCGAAACGTGGGTGCTAGTTCGCCTCTACCTGCGCCTTCGGGGTGTAGGCGTGATTTATGAATGTATGTATATATGTAATTAAAATACTATAAATTTGGAGAAAATCTCAACATTCTGAGAAAGCCATCACCTATAGAGTTCTCTTTGCTGTAGGCCGCACCCCCTGAATACTACCCATGCTAACATAGACATATAAATACTATGGTATTATTAAAAATATAAGGCTGGAGTTCACCAACATTTAAATAGGCGATTTATATTTCAACGTCGGTTTTTGATATTTTATCGTATGGAAGAATTGTCAAATTGTTTTACGTTTTGGTGAACTCGCGCCTAAATTGTTAATTTTTTTCTCCCCCATACAAAGTGTCGGTCAGGAAAGAAAATGTATAGAAAAATCGAAATTTAATTTGACAACTTTTTAATTTGTGATATCACCACAATTTTTTATGACTAAGTTAGCATTGTGTGGTATTCAGGGTGTACGTTATTTCTGTTACGTGTTGTATAGGCTAGG
Organism: Cataclysta lemnata; assembly: GCA_963931975.1. Taxonomy (NCBI): domain Eukaryota; kingdom Metazoa; phylum Arthropoda; class Insecta; order Lepidoptera; family Crambidae; genus Cataclysta; species Cataclysta lemnata. The sequence continues at coordinate 2,112,795 of OZ008362.1, read as the reverse complement.
TTGATAATATCGGAACAGAACAAGAAGATAATTAGCTAACACCATATAATGTTCAATACCTATTTTAAATAACAATGTGTAACGAAATACAATGAGTAGGGCAAATAGCTTGCCGCAGAAGAGGTATTTTAAAATTAATATTTGATTATTATTTAAACAGTATAATATAAATATAAGAAAAATTATTACAAAGAAAAAGGAATGGAAACGATAATAAATTGGGAGCTATGAATAATTTTTTTTTAATGTCACATCTGACATAAAAAAATATTATTCATAGCTTCATAGAAAGTGGACTCTTTCGCCCGCTACGCGTACGGAAAATCCCACTTCCTTGGTCAGGCCTCAGATCTTATATTTATCAATTACCTAGTTTCGAACTGAGGCATTCTTTGTTTTATCGCCCTTGGTTTATAATGTACTATTTTGTGTCTATCACCATTTTTCTACGCTTGTGTGTCCCCATGCCTTTGCCTAAGCGATTTTGGCCCATACATGCCCAAGGCTCGAATCCTAAACGACACTAAAGCCAAAAGACTCACATACCAAGGTTTTCCAAATTACGAACATGTTCGTAGATTGGAAAACATTTTAAAATTTCGGTTTAAGGGGAATCGATTAAAAATGTACGTGTTGAATTATTTATAGGGCCAGTTATAATATTAGCTGACCCGGAAAACGCCGTTTTGCCCTTATCACCAAGATGTATAAAAATACACACAAAAAAAATTAAAGAAATCGGTCAAGCCGTTTCGTGGGAGTTGGATAACAAACACTTACGGCCTTATTAATAAACACGGTTTAAGTATAGACTAGTTACTCAGTGTTTAAAATAATAACTATACCATGTTTACTACCAGTTTATTATTAAGACGGTGTGACATGGGATTACTTCAGATCTCGTAAGCCTCATGGAGTTGATGAGATCATAATTTGATTTTATCATTTCAAAAGGGCCATAGTATAATATAAGCAATATATAATATTGCTTGTTAAATATAAAAGACAAAAATCAAAAATGCTTTTATTGCCAAATAATTTTAAGTGCCACATTTTGATTACATAATTAATATTTCTAAGCAATTATGTGAGTTGCGCCATTTTTTTATTAAATCAGCGATATCAGTGACCGCGGTTAGCATTCACTGATATATACAGTACATCATACTATACAACACTGTCAAACATCTCCAATCGATTGTCACTCTTAACCAGTTAGACGTAAAGCTCAGAGTAGATTGACTTTAGCTGTTGAAGCAGTGACTTATCGAGCGTGGGGCATGTATGGGTGGAAAAGTGATTTTTATTCTATTAGATAACATAATACCTCGGCGTTAGAGTTGATAATCGCTCTAACTGTTACCGCCCTTGTGGTTTCTATCTGCCATCTCTGCATCAATGCGGTATGTTAGTAATTAGTCGGCGAATCATAAATAATATTGTAACTTAATTAAGTACATTCAGCCAACAACGATAATCTTGGTGCTTCACACACTATTTCTTGTTTTTTTTTCTTAAGCTTTATTGCACACAAAAAATGGTGGACTTATGCCATAAGGCATTATCTACCAGTCAACCGGAAAGCCGAGTACGTGAAATATTATTTGATATTACGTTTACTCATTCGTGGCTGTTCCCTTTTCCACTCTTCTTCTTCTCTTTCTCTCTGCTCTTTACCAGGTGTTGCAATTATTCCTTGCTTTTAAAATAACCGTCACATAATCAACAGTCTCAATCAACATTGCGCTTATGAAAGAAATTAAATTAAAATATTTCAATCTATCTCCAAATAAATAAAATATAATTTAACAATACAAATCGACTACCGTTATTGGCTGAATATTACACAATAGATGCGCACAGAAGGTCAACTCAACACATAAAAAGTGATCTTACTTTACCTTCAAAAATATTAAATTCAGGCTGACGTTAAGCTTTTGTGCGCATTATTTAATAAAGGAATAAATAATCAAGTAAACTATATGTTGCAGTTAGTTTCCTGTTAATTATACGAACACATAAATCTCACCTATTTGTTATTGTTTTACACAGCTTTTAGTACCACAAAACTACACAAAATATTATAGGCACATAGGTAATTAGTCAGTAAAAAGCAAAATTGTCAGTTAGAACCGCAACAATATAACCTAATGTTTAACATACAAGTTAGCCAACTTTTAGCCCCTTATTCATAATAACTAAATCTGTCTAAACAATAACAAAATCTGTCTAATAAAATAAAAAAATTGTTTAATTGTTGCGGCAACTATTTTGTCCATTGCCCTATAAAGAGTGAAAACTCTGTAGAAACTAAATCAGTCATAAAAACATTTAGTTATTATTAAGGGGTAGTAAAATAATATATTAATAAAATGAAATACATAATATATCAGATTACTGGACTCTTTCACCGCCTTCGAGTATTGTTTTTAAAATTAATTTCAATCGAGGAATCATCATTTTTAGCTATACGTCATTTTTAAGTTATCATCAGGAAATTGAGTATTCGAAAGTGGTGATTTAGGACCATATATAGCAATGTTATTTTAACATCTCTAAAAAGAATTAGAAGCTTTATTTTAGCACGATTAAGTTTCAATATCAAATACACAATATAAAAATAGACAGTACCTTGGCAATACAATATAGTTGTTTTTTTTTACGCTGTAGTTTTTATAGATTAATTGTGTCCTCGTCCTAAAATTTAAGAATAGGTCCTTATTTAATTACTGAAGAGGCCAAATATGATTAACACTAAAGTGACATTTTAAAATAATTTATTATGAGTCCCAATCATAAAAATATAATAAAGGTTTATATTCGATAATCATTATAAATATAACAGTTCTATAAGCGTTTAAAATACTCTATAAGATATAATAGGCTATAAGAAAACTTCAAATGGCAACTATTACCAGTTACCACTGTCCTGTAAAGGGTTTAAGAATGGACGCTATAGAAATAATATTAAAAGGTTTATTATGAATTAAACCACATAAGTTATAACTATAGTAAAGTCCGATGAATAACTGCCTACCTGCGCATGCGCATTGATCATGTCGCGAACGGTGGTCGCCCGCGTCGAGTCCAACTGTCGCCGCTGCTGCTGTATCGTCGCCGACAGCTTGTCTAGAAAGGCTGGTTGCACAGCCGTTTGGAGAGTGCCTGCAATTTTCATCATCATCATCATCACTACCTGTATTTTTTGACTCAACTTTTACTTTGACATTTTTTTATGTACAGTAATTATTAGTTTCTTTTGTGTACTCAATCATGATTTATATGAAAATGTCTTATTTTATATTGACTTTGTTGTAATTTAGCATGTTGACCTTTTGGGACACTGTAAGTCGAAATGTACACTGCTTAAAATAAATAAATAATTAAATCACCAGGCCTTTAATCTCCCCACTGCTGGGGCACAGGCCCTCCCATTGGATATAGGGAGAATGGGTCGTAATCCAGCACGCTTGCCCAGTGCGTGTTGGTAGGTATTAACGACTGCAAACGCAGCCGAGATCAACGGCTTAAAGCCCGTCACAGACGTAGCTTTAATATATATTAATATGAATCATAGCAAAACATATTACAACATGTTTTCAATAGAAATTTTCGAGTTACCGCACACGCAGCTATAATATATATTTCTATGGCGTCACCAAAATATGTCGACAAATATATTTCGGTATATTTTGGCATATTACGACAGTAGACCGAGTGAGTGCAAAATATAGTCTGTGGTAGTTGCTATAATATAATATATATCTCGATGTATTAACATTTATTATAGCTACGTCCGTGATGGGCTTAACGTTGCTTCCGAAACATGGAGGAACTCGAGATAATATGTTTCGGTCACCCATGCAATAACCGGCCTTAGCGAACATAATTGACGGCCGCCTTGGTCGAATGCTCAGATTGCTGGGTATTGGCCAAGAGGTCCCGGGTTCGAATCCTGGTAGGGGCAAACTTTGTGATGACCTTGTTTGTTTCCGAGTCATGGTTGTGTACATGTTTATGTAGTATATTTTCAACATTTATATACATAATTATATTAAAAATATGTCCGTCATCTAGTATCCATAACACAAGTGCTTAGGCTACTTACTTTGGGCTAGATGATAGGTGTGAGTGTAAAAAATATTTATTTATTTATATTATTTATTTATCTTTCTTATTGGACTAGTACCAAAGCCCCTCACTGTTGGGATTGCTCGTCACAGTTATATCCGGTAGGTATAGGTAACAAAATTAGTTTGCGCAATCGCAGGCTAAACGCGCTATACCACTGGGCTAGCGAGCTCTTGATTAGCATTCGGTATAATCGATTGCCCGAAAAATTCCTATCTGTACCAGCCTAGTGGATGTCTTACCTTTCGGTTTTGGAGGTGAGTCTGCGGTGGTTATAGTCGATATCGCTCGTCTCGTTGTTCTTGGGGACAACTGAGGTGCCAGCTTCGCGCTCAGGCTGGCAATCAAGCCGCCTTCTGTCAGGAAAATAATGATTAATATATGGCCGTATTCAAACAAAACGTATAGTCGGCTGCCAAATGTGAGCAGACTCACGGCGAGTCTATTTTCCGTTTACAGTATCCTGGCAATACGCTGTAGCTTACAATACGCTAATGGTGTCAACAAAACAGTCGGCTGGTATCACTGACCTCTATCATACAAGTACGCCGGACTGAAGGTCATTCAAAAAAATGAAGCCAATTTGATAATCGCCATCTTGGCGCTGATGGCACTGGTGTACTAAGGTGACCGTCCACGGAACTAATGCTAGAGATGCATTTGTTATGTCAAATAGAAGCAACAAACGTCAAATCTAGTACCCTTGCCGCTCGAGGGGGCGCTTCAAGTCGGCACAAGAAACATTTGACATTTTAGTACGAGTATTTAGTACTCACGATCGACGTGATGGCGATCGGCGCTGTGCGAGCGCGAGCCGTGGCGCCTGGCGAGCGGACTGAGCGGAGCCGCGCTCAGCGGCTGAGCGTAGATCGTGCTGGGGCCGTACTTCTTCTCCTGCTGCAGCTTGTAGCCTGGGTGGGAGAGTGGACTTTTTTCACTTTCATCGCCATCATCATCATCATCATCGCCACCATTTCAGCCGAAAGGCAACGGGTAGTGACAGCGGGGCGGTGAAAATGTTTACGGTGTGCTCACAATTGCATGCACAGTTGCACACATTTTTAGGTCACCAGTTCGAAATGTCTGTTTCATAATAATTTGAGTGACCATAAATTATCTTTTTTCTAATGATCTGACATTCAATCGCTGTTGGAGATGGACTGACTATAATCAATGACTACTATCAAGGTATGATATTAGAAAACCTTCTTTCGTAAAATTTTGCTCTTGTCCAAATGACGTTCTAACAATCATTTTTGATAAAATGTCATTTCAACAAATAAAGAAATGAGTTTCATCATCAGAAACCTCTGATAATTCTCTTTGTTATTCTTGGTGTGTCATTTTGCATAATATTTTTTAAGAGGGAATAAGTAACTGGCTATCGCATTTTAGAATTTAGTAAAAATAAGTGTGTTAAAAAACCTAATTTCAAAACTGGTACACATTTTCTTACCGCGACCGTATGTGGAACTCACGGTAAAGACGTTTCCTCACTACCCACTAAACCCCCTCGCGTTGACGGGGGAGCGAGGACATCACTACACGGGAATTCCCGCGGGCATGCCCGGGTAATGAATTAGTAGCAGGCCAAGCGCGCTATGCCACTGAGCTAGCGACCAACACCATTACCACAAAAAACGACAAAATAATATTGAAAAAGGAAGGAATCGGACAACAAACATGGGAACATTATACATACCGGTCTGCCCGTAGTGCGAATCATTCGACACCCTCGGCCCAAAGCTGGAGAAGGAGTTGTTCTCCCCGTAGCTGGGCGTCGAAGGGCTCGAGCCGTGCGGTGATCCACCTGTACAGAAATCATCATCATCATCACCATCACCGTGTCATCATTATCAGCCTTTTAATGTTCCCACTGCTGGTGCACAGGCCTTCCCAATGGATGGAAGAATATAGGGAGACTGGACCATAACCCACCACGGTGGCGCAGTGCGGATTGGTGGGTATTAACGACTGCAAATTCTGCAGCCGGGACCAACGGCTTAACGTGCCTTCCGAGAAACTCGGGATAATAAATTTTTGGTCACCCATCCAATGCGTGTCTTTGGCGAACATTGCTCAATTTCAGCAATCGCAGGCCGAGCGCGTTCATTCACTGCGCTCCTCTATAAGGTTCAAATAATCCTCTGTAAGGTACATTTAAACCTGATAGGTAAAAATAATCTTGTATAAGGCACAAACAACTCTGTACAAGGCACAAACAACCCTATACACGGCACAAACAATCCTGTACAAGGCACAAACAACCCTGTACAAGGTACAAACAACCCTGTACAAGGTACAAACAACCATATAAAAGGTATAAAATAGTACAAACAAACAACTCACTCGCATTCAAATCCCTGAAGAGATCCTGACTGGAGCTGTTGAGGCTGTTCTTCCTCACGTAAATCGAGTTCTCCACGTACGCCATTATACGGTGACCCGTCTGCCCGTAGATCGGGTTCAGGTTGCCGGTGCTATTTAGACTGGTGTTCGAAGAGAAATTGCTCTTCGCCTGCTGGAAGGTGCTCAGCTGTGCATTGGCATTGCTCTGTAGCTGGTTTTGGATTTGGTTTTGGTTTTGGTTCTGGTTCTGGTTCTGCAACTGCTGGAGGCTGCGGCGGACCAAACCCGGCGAAGCTGGCATGTGTTTCAACTCGGTCAGCTGTTTGACTGTCTCCGCGACGTTGATGCCGGTGTGACCTGCACACGAGACACCGTTACAAGAGATTCCTATCAACAGAGTCCTGGGTGATCTGAATGATTAATTTTATTTTATTTATTTACTAGCTGATCCGGCATACGTTGTTATGCCATATAAATCACGATAGCCATGGTTACGATTTGGTTGCCATGGTTACGTCAAATGTTTGACCGGAAAGCAGTTCATATGGGAAAATGAAATTGTTGTTATTACTATTTTACTCGCAATTGTGTCGATGTTATATTAATTGTTTTAATAACTCGATCAATATTGGAATTTATTTAATTTCTAGTACTTATTGCTATACTGTATTTGATTAAAGTTCCTTTTAGCAATAATATATTCAAATGGGTTCGAGTTTCTAAGTGTTTTAAAAATAACCTTGTGAGCTTAAGAAAACATGTCAGAACTCATGTCGGCTTACCTGCATGTGCTTCGTTGTCAGGTTGTAAGAGGAACGCCGGAGGTGGGGGCAAGTTGTCTGCGTCGATATTCCCAATCTGCGGCGCCTGCGCATTACCCTGACATCCACAAAACATTATATTATAATTTTAAAATAATTTACATACATACATAAATCACGCCTATATCCCCGAAGGGGTAGGCAGAGGTGAACTAGCACCCAGGCTAGCCAACTATTTCAGGTCCCATGTAACAGGTGGCGAGCCAATTGTCATTTATCAGGCACAAAAGTCGCAGTACATTGCTATTGCTAGGTGGTATAAGAGGAACGCTGCTGCCCTTATATATATAATAGGTGGCGAGCGCATTGCCATTTATCGGGCACAAATGTCGCCTTGTACGACACCCACGGGAGAGATTTGGGGTGGTGACAATTGTATTCTACTCTGCCGTCACCACACGGCTGATAATTTACAATAAAAAATAATAAATATTTCTTACACTCGCATATATCATCTAGCTAAAAGTAAAATAATTCATATCTTTACATCATCATCACCATTTAAGCCTAGACTCTTTTGTTTTGTGCCCTGCCACTTATTTCTTTTGGCTATGTTCGATTTTATTATCCCCGAACGGGAGGCAGCAGTGAATTATCCCACGTTTCGGCAATTTTCTCAGATAGGAGGCGAGCCTATTGCCGTCTATCGGGCATGCAGTACATTATTAGATGGTGGAACAAAAACACTTTACTTCACTTGACAATTGACAAATAAAAGTAGTCAACTTCCCTGCCCGGCTAGCATGACCAGCGAAACACGATATGATAAAGCCATTTACCGCTTTAACTGTCACAAAACAAAATATAATTTTTTAATAGGCTTTATCAAGGGACTTAATCTCATATAACGGGAGGAACAAACTTGCTGAGTTTCTTGCCCGTTCTTCTCAGAACAAGGCCTCCTGTTAGTTTACGAACGGATGGTGTAGCTTATAACGTTAAATATTGGAAACTGTTTTTCATTTTCGTTTCCAGTGTTTAACGTTATTTCTTTGACGATTCATGAGTGTATGTAATCATACCTTATATGAATAAACCATATTTTCATTTTCATTTATCATATTATTGCGGTTCAGTGGTCATGCTATAATCCAACAAGTTTGTGCGCGACCTTCCTGCGGTATGAGACTGTGGCGGGGATGGGGCACTCTAGATGTAAGCGGGGGCGGGTGATGCTATGATTGGCTTCTTTTATTTGTCAATTATAGTTGTCAGACTATAATCTGACGGCCGCCTTGGTCGAATGCTCAGATTGCTGGGTATTGGCCAAGAGGTTCCGGGTTCGAATCCTGGTAGGTCAAACTTTGTGATGACCACAAATGTTTGTTTCCGAGTCATGGTTGTGTTTATGTTTATGTAGTATATTTTCAACATTTATATACATAATTATATTAAAAATATGTCCGTCATCTAGTATCCATAACACAAGTGCTTAGGCTACTTACTTTGGGCTAGATGATAGGTGTGAGTGTAAAAAAAATATATTTATTTAAAAGAAGCCGGCTTCCCTACCCTGGCCGATGCCCACAGAACTTACCTGGAACGGTGGCCTCTGAGGTCTTGATATGGACGAGGATCTGCGCACCGGAGGGGGCGGCTTGCCTATCGAGCTGGACGATCCACGCCTCGACCACACAGTGGCTGAGGACAAGAGGGCCAAATTCACAAATAACAAACAAAAAAACATACGGGTACGAATTGGGTAACCTCCTCCGTTTTCTCGCCAGTTAAAAAGAGGTCACATACATTTTGAACAATTATTGTCCTGATGGGATATAAAGAGAGAGAGAGGCGGAAAGAGAAAGAGAGAGACGGAAAAAGAGAGGCTAAGATAAAGGGAGAGGCAAAGGTGAAGAAAGAACCACATTCAAATCTCAAACAATAAGAAGTCACAACATTTTGAACAATTATTGTCCTGATATGACAGAAACAGAGACAGAAAAATAAAGAAAGAGGGTAGAAAAGAATATATTTAATAATATATAGTATATCAACATTTTAAACTTCAAACATATAAGATTATTTTAACGATTGCACAATGGACGGTCTTAACGCTACGAGCGATCTCTTTCACACAACCTTTGGATAGCAAAGATAAAGAGAAGGAAATTTCGAACAATTATTCTCCCTATATTCTTCCATCCATAGGAAGGCCTGTGCCTTTAATTTATGTGACATTAAACGGCTGGTGATGATGATAATTACTTCCCTAATGCGGGAATCGAACCCGAGGTTGGCTTAGCTGAGTGGTATAGGCATCCGCCGAGATTGCGGAGTTGTTGACTACATATTTGTTCTGGTTTATTTTTAAAATATTTTATTATATAAGTTTATTAATAATAAAACTGCTGTGTCATATTTTGACTTATTCCAGAAATCGACAGAAATCACATGGCATGGGGATTCACCTATACTATAAATATAACAAGTTCAAAGAAACTGCAATAACGTGTCAAATTCATCCATTACAAACGTACGATTTGAACAATAATTAAAGCAAATTCATAATACCAAACAAATCTGCGGTTTATACTCGAGTATCTATAAATTTCTAATTAAATAATCAATTAGCGAATTACAATAGCCACTATTATCAAAATGCAATGTTAATTTGTAATAATTAAAATTCCCAAGTCTGTAGGCATGGGTTACGCCAGCCATTACATTGTTTAAGATAGAACAATATAGTGACGTAACCGTTACTATGTCACCAATGTCGTGGCGAGTTTTCGACGACATCGATGATTAAATTCGATATGTTAACCAACTAGTGTCGTCACTGTGTAGATAAAAACCAATTTTTCTCAACATAACAACAGTACAGTTGCGTACAAAAGTGTTTGTTTATTCATTTTTGTGTTTCTTTTTTTTTTATTGACATCATCATTTTTGATTGATGAAAACTAAAAGTGCATCATTGGAAATTTGAAAAATCAATATTGCTAGCCAGGAATCGAACTCGTTGATTTTGACAAAACAAACACACACCCCGTATTATTATACCATTCGATAGTGTCGCAAATAAGGAACGATTTCTTGAAAGTAACTTATCTCAATCATTCGACGTAGAGTTACGGTAAACAAAGAGCTGACAATTTTTTTTTCTATAAAGTAATCTTCAAGATCAGAAAGGAAATGAGATAGGCCATTACCACATTTTTAACATCACTCACTACCTTATTGACTGCATTAATTAAGTGATTTCAAACTTAAAACATTTCTTAGTAACTTAAAAGATGTTTTTATTATTGATTATACATAATGCAACTTGGCCAGGGTACAGCAATACAACGATTATGGTACACTATTACATACATACCTAAATCACGCCTATATCCCCGAAGGGGTAGGCAGAGGTGTATTAACACCCACTTTTCGCCAATTATGTTCGGTCCCATGTAACAGGTGGCGAGCCTATTGCCATATATCGAGCACATAAATCGCAGTACAAATTTATATTGCTAGGTGGTATGATAGAAATGCTGCTGCCCATTACTCATTGCTGTCTTTACCCTTAGTCGCCTTGTACGACACCCACGGGAGAGATTAGGGTGGTGACAATTGTATTCTGCTCTGCCGTCACCACACTATTATCTATGTAATATTAGTTATATCAAGTTTAAATAAATAGTGAAAGCATTTTTGTTTCCGATGGTACAAATCACAATGTAGCCCGCCTAAAACAATCAGTAAACGATGTGGTTTTCCTCCCACAACAGTGATGTCACTGACTCTGTCGATTATGCAAAGGGAAGCACGTAGACATTAGATTAGTTCAGTTCAGATGACAAGCGCTTAAGAGGATTGTGAAGCTGTAAATTTTAGTACAAAAAGCAATAACATTTTTCACCCCGTAAACATTGTCCAGTTTTAAAGTCTTTTGGTTATGTTGTAAATATAATATAAAATTAGGTACGTACGTTTTTATTTTTACGAAATATTGCTGACGATAAAAGTTCTTAGCATCGAAATACGAGGGCAGGTCAATAAGTCCGTGACTTTAGGAATAAATCACAGATTTTTTGATAAATAAATATTTTTATTTTTCAACGTAGTCTCCCTTGAGCTCCATACACTTTGTCCAACGCTTCTCCAATTTTTTTATCCCTTCCAAAAAATATGATTTGTCTAGGTTCAAAAAAAGGTTCAAAAAATTCAAAAAGTTACGGACTTATTGACCCGCCCTCGTATCATTAATTTTGACTTAAAATGTCTTCCTCGAGCATTGTATATTTAAATTAATTTAAACTAAACTGAATTAAATAAAAAGAAAAACGGATAGATTTAGTTTAGGATGTACTTAATCGAAAAAGATCAAATTTTTCTCATTTTGTAAAGTTTTAAGGGATAGAAAAAGTTATCGCTATGTCACCAAGTATCCATAACCCAGGTGCTTGTGCTACTTACTTTGGTAGCTAGATGATATAATAAATATTTATTTCATTAAATATTCTTCTCCCTGTCCTGTTTGCAGTTTATCTGGGGTCAGCGCAGTATTTTTCCTCTTCCATTCATAACAGTCAGGCGTCATCAAGCCATCCACTCCTTTTTGATTCACATCATCAATCACACCGCAAAGATGCTCGTGATGAACGAATATATAGAAAAGAGACGGAACGGACCATGTCGAGACACCGATGACCAGAGATAGTGATTGGAATGACAACATTCCAATCCATACCGCTCAAGGTTTTGGCTGAGGTTTTACAGCCGGCTTAACACCGCCTGCCTAACAACACCTACCCTCTTTCCGTAGTAATAAACTGGTAATGAACATGGTAGGTAAGGTATAGCTATTCCGCATTTTGTCTTCGTCTCACAACCATGATTTTAAATGCCAGGAAACAAGACAAAACACTGAGTAACTAGTCTTTACCTCAACCGTGTTTATTAATAAGGGCGTATGGTTTTTTTTAAATTTTTATTAAATGCTAGTCCAAACTTCGTCCAAACCAAAGGCGCCAGCTCATTCCCACCTTACCTGTCATCGAGAGCGGTCGCCTTTTAGGCACCGCCGGTTTCTTCCCTATGGTCGCGTACGAGGGACCCTCGGTGGCCTCGTCCAGGCATCGAACCGCCTCCTCCAGGCTGCCCAGGGAGATGGAGAAGCTCTCCCTGGCGGCGGTGACGGAAGCGTCACACTCCCGACGGAGCGTCACAATCTCCGACTCGATCACTATCTCGGCTACACCGTGCAAAGGGCATGCGAAGCGGTTTTGGAACAAACGAGAGAAAACAAAACAAAATAAAACAAAACGAAATAAAATAAATAAAAAATCAATAAATTCAAACGCATGCGCAAATAACATCGATAACACTGAACGAATAAATTGCAATCACTACAGAACTGTGCGAACGAGGTGTGCGATACGATTGGACACCTTCAAATAGTGTCAACATTCATAAATACGCCGTGTGGTGACGGCAGAACAGAATACAATTATTGTCACCAGCCCCAAACTCTCCCTCGGGTGTTGTACAATGACAGTAGGAATTAAAACAGTGATGAGGAATGGGCAGCACCGTTCTTGAACCATCTAGCAATACACTTCGATTTACATGCTGGATAGATGGCAATCGGCTTGCCCACTATTACTTGTTGTACTTCTGCAAACCCCTTCGAGTATAAGAGGTGTTATTTTAGTATGTAACATTATTTCATTGATAAATTAAATATCAGCTAAAAACACTGCGTGTCCGATAGAAGGCAACTTTTTATAGTTGCCACCATAATTTGAACCTTAGGATTTCAAAATAAGGTTTAGAACTAATGAAAAAAGGCATTATCCTATAGGCCTATCATAATAAATGTAATGTGTAAATAATTTTTTTCTTATTACCCTCGCTTGCACTGTTCCATAGCTAACAAAGAGACATTGCCAAAAAACAGACGAGGCTTAGTGAAATAAGCAAAAAAAAAGTCTAAACTTTATACAAGTTAAAACAGACATCTCTACATACACATACGTTTACTTTTAAAATAGAGGAAAAGAAGTTGAAAATACACAATGCCGCAAAGAAAAGGAGTCATAAAAATCAATTGATCGTTTAAAAATGAGACAGTGTCTTGAAATAAAATGATTTTATTTATTTAAAAAGTACTTTTTTTAAAATTGGCAAATAAAATGCGTAATGAAATCACTAAGCTACCACATGAAGAAGACTTACTGACCCATTTTCTTTTCAGCGCACTTGACAACTCAGTGAAAAATAAAGAAGTTTGCTTGTATGTTTGTCTGCTGATTCAGATTTGCTCACCGTCAGCATGCGGAGGCTGGTGTTGGCCGCCGTGGTCCTCGCCGGCAAAGGCGCCCTGGCTGCCATAACCACTCGAAGACTCCAGTGACGACTCGCTGGCACTGCTCTCTGAACATACCTGGTAACAAATTTTTAATCATTAAGATGGAAAGAATAAAATCCGTGCTTCGGATTGCACGTTAGGCCGTTGGTCCCAGCTACAATTATAGTCTATTAGATTTTAATTTCATACATACATACATAAATCACGCCTATATCCCCGAAGGGGTAGGCAGAAGTGAACTAGCACCCACATTTCGCCAAATATGTCAAGTCCCATGTAATAATTGGCGAGCCTATTGCCATTTATCGGGCACAAAAGTCGCAGTACATTGCTAGCCTAGGTGGTATAAGAGGAACGCTGCTGCCAATTCCTAATCATATTTAGATTTATCCTTAGTCGCCTTGTACGACACCCACGGGGGAGACTTGGGGTGGTGACAATTGTATTCTACTCTGCCGTCACCACGCGGCGGATTTTAATTTCAACATTATATAAATGTTAGAAAAAATTGTACAAAGATTTTAGTGGTTAGAAAAAGTTCGAAAACGGCAACTGCCAACCAAGACACTAGTGTCTTGGTTGGCAGTTGCAGTGGACGCGGGTTCGATTCCCGCATCTAGACCATAATTTTTGGAACTTTTTCTAACCACCAAAATCTTTGTACAATTACAGTCATTAATACCGACCAATCCGCACGGGGTGAACCAGGTTATGGCCCATTATCCTGATATTCTCCCATCCATAGGGAATTCCTACATTAAAGGGCTGGTGAAGATGATAATTATACATAATAGAATCATGCATTTTCTCCCTAAGGGTCCTACCCTTAGGGAGAAAATTCTATGACCCCAGAGATGTAAAAGTAATACCCAAGTTTCGCCAGGTTATATTAGCTCCCCAAGAAATAGTGGGCGAGCCTATTGCAATACACCGGCAACTTAAATCGCAGTAAATGCCGTCACGACATCGTGTATACAAAATAAATTTAAAATTTCATAATAGGAAATATTTCTGCGGATCCCCCAAAACGAGAATATTAAATTCGAATATTAGAAAAATAAATATGACCATTGTGTAACAATACTACAATTAACGTGAAATGTGGATGGTAATGGCAGTGGTCTCACCCCCTATGGCATGGGACTACCATAGCTGACCAAATAGTACACCGATACAATACATATCTGTCTAGCTGTCTCTATCTATTAAGAGATAAAAGGCATGATTTATATTTATGTATGTATGTGTTATAATTTAACACCAATATTATGTTAGGCTTGCATCAATTCGGCTTTAAGCCCGTATTTGTTCCTCCTGATTATGGATGCTCTGACATCGGACATACAGGGGGAGGCACCCTGGTGTATGATATTCGCCGACGACATTGTACTTGTCGGAGAAGATGCATCCGAGGTACAAAGTAGGCTGGGAAAATGGCAGGAGAGATTGGAAAGCGTCGGGCTTAAGATCAGCCAGACCAAAACAGAACACATTTTCTGTGACTTTGGCGGCCCCTCCAGTTTCTCTCCAATTGCCTGAGATGGCGTAATCCTACCAGTTTGCTTGGATTTCCGGTACCTTGGATCGCTCTTCCACAGCGACGGTGATTTTGACCGGGATATAAGGAATAGAGGGAATGAGGATGGATGAAGTGGCGACAGGTTTCATCAATGATATGTGACCCACGGATGCCCCTTAAGCTTAAGGAGAAAATATATAAGGCGGTCATTAGACCTGTTGTCATGTATGGATCAGAGTGTTAGGCTATGAAGAAGACTGCTGTGTCTGATGTGTGGTGTGACACGGAGAGATAAATCTGCATATCAGGAGAAGTTTAAAAGTAGCGCCAGTGACAGAGAGACTGCGGAGTAATAGACTTGTATGGTTTGGTCATGTTATGCCAAGAGATGAAAGCTATGTTGGCAGAAGAATGTTAGGTATGAACGTGGAAGGACGTAAAAGGAGAGAAAGACCAAAGAAGAGATGGATGGACTGTGTAAAGGAGGACATGATAGCGAGAGGTGTGGATGAGAAATTGGTGAAGGATCGAAAGGAGTGGAAGAAGAAGACATGTTGTGCCGACCCCGCCTAGAGCGGGATAAGGGCAGGAAGAAGAATATGTTAGGTTAACATTTAATGGTTTCAATGGAGTGACCGTGGGATATTTTATTACACATTATTATTATGTTATCGTTACAGCACGAAAGTTATCATTCCCTCGCAGAACAATGGCCTGCTTACGCGTTTGTGAAGATTAAAGTGCGATCAAGCAATCTTGGTGTTTCTAAGGAAACGTAATTGAAATCGGGAAGTGAAATATTAAAGCTTCGCAAATCGTTTGGATTGCTAACATGCATGGTCTAGGTCCACCTACATTCGAATCTCGGTAAGGGAACGTAACTAAAATGGAGCAGTTAAATAGTTTAAATAGTAAAGTCTTGCAAAATGTAACAAGACATGTGGGGTATAGAAAAAAATTGATAGAGTTTATTATATTACATAGATATATAAAAAGGGAACTACAAAATATACAAATATACAGGGCGTCCCACGGCCATGCCACACGGAGGGAAAGTATATTAAATATTGAACGTAGGATATTTTACTAAAAGAAGACATCGTTTTATTTTTCATAATAAGTAGAACTGCATTCACAGATTTTTTAAAAATCGCCTACCTCAACCGGGAATCGAACCCGCCAAATGTGATAGAAAATTACTTGTATTTTATAATAGAAGAATCGGTACAACAGTGTGCAGGAGTTACAAAATGAACTTAGACGTATTATTTCAAACATCCACTATCCAAAAATAAGTAAATCGACAGGGAGAGAAATTATCAAAAGAGTGAGAATTTGTATACAACAGAACGGATCACATTTTGAGCATTTGATAATTTTTTTTTTTTAAATAAAATGAAAAATTTTATGATCTTAGTTTCATTTAATATGCTATGTTATTTAGGAAAAAATAATGCTTATGAGTAGCCCTTTCAAACGCTATTATAAAATACAAGTAATTTTTCTATCACATTTGGCGGGTTCGATTCCGATTCGAGGCGATTTTTAAAAAATCTGTGAATGCAGTTCTACTTATTATTAAAAATAAAACGATGTCTTCTTTTAGTAAAATATCCTACGTTCAATATTTAATATACTTTCCCTCCGTGTGGCATGGCCGTGGGACGCCCTGTATATTTAAACTTCTCCTCTCTGAGGCTATTAAGGGCCGATTTCACCGCAGAATTAAATGCATTCAGTTCAAGTTGAACTCGGTTTATGCTCTAAACTTAGTAGTATGCAGTAATGCAAACTATGTAGAGTTCCGCTACATAGTTTGCATTAATCAAAACCAAGTTTTATTAAACTTACGTTTCTATGGGAGACGGTGAAATCGCCCTTAGGCATTATTAGATTTTTATTTGAACGAAAAATTATTGTTTCGCTTTCCCGCATCAGCACAATATTTTTATTTTATTTTTGCCGTTTACTCAGTAACGTAAAGGCTCGCCATTTTAAACATGGTCCTATGGCCTGCCCAAATGTGCGTCTTAACATCTCTGTAACAGGCGCGACGAATGTATGGACAGATTTTCCCCGACATCACAGAAAGTATCAAGATCGCCATACCGCCCTATAACCGATGCGAATGAATGGCTATAGTAATATAACCGCGATCGAGTTTTACAACGCGGATCGAATCGAAACATCGCACACAGCGCGACATAACGACATTACTTCAGAGCAGTGTTCGAAAATGGAGTGCCGAGCAATCAAGATATTTCTTTTTCACCTTTTGTGAGTGTAAACCTAGTATTAAGGTTACGAAATCTTAATTGTGACGGTATAGCAGAATACCATGTCATCAATATCGAAGAAGATATCTACAGTGGACTATTTGTAGACCCCACATCATTACCTAAACGCATTTCCAAGGAGGTGTAAATCAAAAAGTCACAAATAAAATAAGTAACAAAAATTTCGTACAATTATTGTCCTGATTGAATTGCCAACCATGCCTACCTCCCATGGGATAAGGAGGCATAATAGGCTCGTCAATTTCAATCTATCGGGCATATAATTGACAGTATATTGCTAGGTGGTATAACAATAACGCTGCTGCCAATTCCTCATTACTGTTTAACTCTTTATCCGACACCTGCAGCAAATATTGCGTTGGTGAACAATTTGTTGTATTCTGGTCTGCCGTCACCTTAAGTCTTTTAATATTTCTAACTAAAATACTGTGTTTATATTTCAGAATAGCTGTTACTATACGAGCAGGTCATCAGTGGTGAGTAAAAACATTTTTTACGTTTAAAATAACCTTCATTCTTCCTATCATCTTTTGATTGCGATTGCGCCATAACCCACCACGCCGGCTCAGTGCGGGTTGGTGGGTACTAACGACTGCAGATGCAGCTGGGACCAACGGCTTAACGTGCCTTCCGAAGCACGGAGGAACTCGAGATAATAAATTTTTGGTCACCCATCCAATGACCGGCCTTAACGAAATTGCTTAGTTTACGCAATCGCAGGCCAAGCGCGCTGGCCACTGCGCTAACGAGCTCCTCCAATAAACCAATAAGCAATAAAGTATTTGAATTTGAGTCTTTAAATTCAGCCCCCTAGAAGAAGACGTGAAAGCCGCGTACAAATCCGGCGAGATATCCGACCAAAGCTCGCCTATCACGCTGGACAAGATAAAAGCGAAGCTCAAAGAGAACGGGGTGTTCGACTGGCAGGACCGCACCCTCACTGACCGGGAGAGGAAGGAACTTAGCAAACTGTTCGACGCCGTAGAGATTATGGTATAAGAGCTGTATTTACATACTTAAATCACTATATCCCCGAAGCGGTAAGCAGAGGTGAATTAACACCAACATATCGCCAATTACGTTGGGTCAGAGACGATCCTATTGCCATTTATCAGGCAAGGAAATCGCAGTACATTGCTAGGTGGCATAAGAGGAACGCTGCTGCCCATTACTCACTCCTGTCGCCTTGTAACCCTTAGGACCGGTTTTTTGATGCATAGTTAACTCAAACAATTGTTAAAAATTGTTACTAATGTTTAAATATCAGACTAATATTTAACAATTAGTAACAATTTTAGTTACTGTCATTACGAGTGGTTAACATTGGCAACAATTTTTAACAATTGGTTGAGTTAACTGTTAACCAATTATTAAAAATTGTTACTTATTTTTAACAACATTAGTAACTAAAATTGTTACTAATGGTTACGTATCAAACTTATTTGAAATAAAACAACTTTTACGGATAAGACTCGCGTATAATTTGGTGTTTGGCATATTAATTATTTAACCCGACGTTTCGATCACTTTACAGTGGCCGTGGTCACGGGGGGACTAAAGATGACAGGTGTCCTCACAATAAAGTAATAATTAACTACCGTCATAATATTTGATATTTTAGGTGTTCCGATTTACACAAACAGAGCTTACAGTATCATTGTTTTTGGCAGTATGAGGATGGTGTTGGGATTTAATTATTCTAATAATTGGGTCCCAAGCAGGTGGTATGTTCCAACCATTATCTCTATTGAAGTTTGGATGTTTCTTGATTTCAATAGCTTCACGTATCATTCTAGGTATATATCGTTTCTCTTTTGCTAGAATTTGCGGTTTATCAAATCTTAAATAATGGTTGGGTCCGTCTAAGGCATGTTCACATACTGCAGATTTTGTTTCGCGCCTATGTTTCACATCAGCTATGTGTTCTTTTAAAATCTGTCATCTGCTGTTGTCACGAAAAGAACCGTTGTTGTTTGCTCTGTGTTTTTCCAATATAAAACAGTGTTAAAAGCAATATTTAAACAAAGAAATTTGCATCCAACTGTGAATTTACAAGAATACCACTCAATTTACGGAAAGTTGAAACATTTTCGGCCGTATTTCAGGTGAAAAGTGATAAAAACTGAAGATAAAATATAACAACAACTATAGATAGTCACAGGATACTTTCTTGAACTACCCTCAAATTATAATATTACGAACACTGACATTTGACAATATTGTTCTTATTATCACTACCTTAGGGCAGGCAAAAGGTACGAGATCATACAGCCTTGGCAAACAAAAACAAAAAGAAAGCAAACTAATTTATTTCTGATACAATATGGATAAACAATTAGAAATGGTTATACAAAAAATGAACGAAAATATGATGGAAATAAGAGAAGAGTTCAAGATGCAAACCAATAACTTTTCAGATATGGTAAGCACAATAATAGTAGAAAAACTTAAGCCATTGGTGGAAGAAAACAAAAAACTCAACACCGAAGTAACAACTCTAAAGAAAAAAGTACAAAATCTGGAAAAGGAGGTTAGAAGGAACCATATTATTCTACATGGCATAACAGAAAGCGAAAACAATAATTCTGAGTTACTGGATTTGGTTTTGAGTTCTTTCAACACCGTCAGTAAGAACAATAACATGCGGGAATTTGATGAATGGGAGATAAGTAGTGTTCAAAGATTAGGGGAGAAGCAAGATAAGAAACTAAGACCCATACTTGTCAAACTGACCTTGGCCTGGAGAAAAATAGACCTTTTAAGGCATAACAAAAGCTTCCCTCACAATACCTATGTCACAGAGGATTACACGAAAGAAGTTCTACAAATCAGGAAGGAATTGAAGCAAAAACAACAAGAAGAAATGAAGAAAGGCAATGTGGCACTAATAAGATATGATAAACTAATCATAAAAAAGAAAAACAACGAAGGAAAAGGATCCGAAAAAAGGAAACGATCACCTTCGAAATCACCAACTCAGCCAAACCCTATTAACATACCTAGACAAAATGCCCTTACCAAAATCAATAAAATAAATGCCTACGAATATATGAATCGCCCTAGATCAAACTCACAACCCGGAACCAGTAAGCAATAGCAATCACTTAAAAACAATAACCACCAGAAGCAGAATGATAAGCAAAACACAACACCACATACTAACAACAATAAACAATATTCTCCAAGCCGGCTAGTCACCGTGGGGAAAGCCGACTACTACCCTCCAATCATAAACAATCCAAAGCAGATAGCTAAGGGCCACAAAAATGTGCTACAAATAATTACTTATAATACACTCTCGCTAAGAACAGAAGAAAAATTGTCAGAACTTATTATGGCTTTAGAAAATATTAAATGGTCTATCATAGGACTGAGCGAAGTGCGACGTCTAGGAGAAACTATAGAACAACACAGAAATTTCATTTTTTACTTTAAGGGCGATACGCCTGGCAAACACGGAATAGGCTTTTTAATACGAAAGGAACTAAAGGATTATATTAACGAAATTATAGGAATATCAGAACGTATTGCAATACTAAACATACAGTTGCCACCATTGGGAGAAATGTGGTCTATCGTTCAAGTATACTCACCGACGGAACAATCGACTAACACAGAAATCGACTATTTTTATTCCACTCTTACAGACGCAATTAAAAACCACACTTGTAAAAACCTGATAGTCATGGGAGATTTTAATGCTCAGATTGGAGCCAGAAGAGATGGAGAAGAAATAATTTTAGGCTCTTATAACTCTGGTAAAAGGACAAGAAACGGAGAGAAATTGATTCAATTGGCTTATGAACATAATTTAAAAATACTAAACAGCCAATATAAAAACCGTATAAAAAATAGGTGGACCTGGGAGTCTCCAGATGGTAGTTACAAAAACGAGATAGATTATATTCTCTCGAATAGAAGTACATCTTTCTCTGATTGTAGAGTAATAAACAACCTTAACTTCAACAGCAATCATAGAGCACTTAGAGCCAAACTAGAATCCAAACCTAACAAACGAAGGCCATTTAAAGTCAAGCCAATAATTAAAGACATATTCATAGACACCAAAGAATTAAGAGAGAACGTAAAGAATTTCATAGATAACACTAAGGAACTTAATACGCAGGATAAATACAACAAATTTATAGAAGTTTTGACAACGGAATCAACCAGCAATATATTTAAAGAACAATACAAAAGATTACCATGGCTATCAGATAAGACAAAGAGTCTTTTAGAAAACAGAAATAAGCTTTTCAATGAACCTACTAAGACAAAACAAATTAGAAGAAACATAGCTGAAGCTAGCAAACAAATTAACACATACATACGCAAAGACAGGGAAAAGTACAGACTGGAAAGGTTAGAAACATGTATCCAAAAAACAGGAGGAGTTAGGAAAGCAATCAAACAACTGACGGAAAAACAAGACTGGATACCAAAAATGACAACTGTATGTGGCAAAAGCTTGACTAAAAGACCAGATATCATCACATTAGCAACAAATTTCTACAAAAAATTATATACGTGCCATTATACCCTTCAAACAACAGTTTTACCAGTGGATGATGTAGTTCCAGACATAATGCTTGATGAAGTAGAAGTGGCAATAGCATCTCAAAAGAAGGACAAGGCTCCTGGTTCGGACCTGATTACAAATGAATTTCTCATAAATAATAAGGACATTGTAGCACCCATCCTAACATATATATTTAATGATGTCTTGATGAGCGAGATGATCCCAGACCAATGGACAACATCAACAATAGTCTTACTACATAAGAAGGGCAGCAAGGACGACATAAACAACTATAGACCCATCAGTCTTATGTCTAATGTCTACAAGGTTTTCTCTAAAGTGTTGCTCAGACGTATAACCAAGACTCTGGATGAGAACCAACCGAGAGAACAGGCCGGATTTAGGAGTGGTTACTCAACCCTAGATCACACATATGTAGTTAAGCAAATTTTTGAAAAGAGTAAGGAGTACAATACCATCTTCTACTGTTGCTTCGTAGACTACAGTAAGGCTTTTGATTCTCTGGAACACGAAGCAATATGGCGAGCACTTAAAAACCAAGGCGTTCAAAATAACTACATAAGAATAATAAAAAACATTTACAGAAATAGCAAAGCAAAGATCAAGCTAGATAGAGAAGGTAATGAAATAAAAATAGGAAGAGGTGTCCGCCAGGGCGATCCTGTATCACCTAAATTATTCACTGCCGTTCTGGAAGAGATTTTCCGCCAATTAAACTGGGAACAATATGGTCTGATAATAAATGGAGAAAATTTATCACATTTGAGATTTGCAGATGATATCGTGATATTTTCTCAAACAAAAGATGATATTGAGAGGATGATAAACGAGTTGGATACGGAAAGCAGAAAAGTAGGGTTGGAAATGAATGCACAGAAAACAAAAGTCATGACAAATGGAAGAAAAGAATCTGTACACGTTAAGGACAGTGTAATAGAGTATGTAGACGAATACATATATCTGGGCCAATTAATATCTACAAAAGATCTAGCATCAAAAGAAATAGAAAGAAGAGTAGGAAATGCGTGGAAGAGATTCTGGAGCTTAAAAACAATATTTAAAAATATGGAAATTAGTATGGTCACCAAAAGGAAACTATTTAACACCAGTATTTTGCCTGTATTGACGTATGGTTGTCAAACTTGGTCCCTAACAAAAGCACAAATCAAAAAACTAGAAACATGTCAGAATGCAATGAATAGAAGCATGATGGGGAAAAAACTTTCTGATAGAATAAAAATAACAGCAATAAAACATAAAACAAAAACAAAAGATGTTACTATCACCATCAAGAAACTAAAGTGGAAATGGGCTGGACACACCATCAGAGGACAGGCAAAATGGAGCAAGATAGTAATGCACTGGTACACAGGCCACATGAAAAGGAAAAGGGGAAGACCTTTACAAAGATGGGTCGACGAAATTGGAGCAGTGGCAGGTAACACCTGGACTAGAACTGCCGCAGTAAGGCATTTGTGGAGGAAATTGGAGGAGGCATTTGCCAACAAAAGGCAAACGGACAAGGTTGTTGAGGGAGTGTAAATACTTATACAACTATCTCTCAAATAAATATATATTATTATACATGATAGGTTAAGTGAAACGCAATGTAAAAATCTTGTCTGAATAAATGCTTATATTATTATTATGTGTTCTTTTACCCGAGTCCCTATACTTCTTTTTGTTTGGCCTATATAGGAGAGTCCACAGTCACAATCTATTTTGTAAATTCCTGCATCTTGAAGGGGGATGTTACACTTTACAGGTCTTAGAAATTGGTTTATCTTCTTCAGCGGCTTGAAATAAGTTTTAATGGAAGCACGCTTCAAGATGTTCCCAATCTTGTCAGTGACACCCTTCAAGTAAGGTAGTACAGCAGGTTGACGTTCGACTGTTGCCGGTTTCACTCGACCTCTGTGACAGGGCTTTGGTACTTGCAGTTTATTACTCCGCAGTACTTGCTTAACGTGATTTAGTTCTGATGCCAGATGTTGACTGTCACAGATGCCGTGCGCTCTCTGAAACAAAGATTTGCCCACGGTAGATAGCTGACTGGGATGGTGGTGAGAATCACCATTGAGGTACCTATCAGTATGGGTAGCTTTCCGATACACTGTGTGGCTCAAGCTATGGTCAGGATTCCTTATTATTAATATATCTAAGAAGGCTAGCTTATTATTTGCCTCCAACTCCATAGTGAATTGAATTTTGGGGTGAATGGAGTTGAGATGTGATAAAAATGCAGATATTTCATTAGTTGGCAATATTGTGAAGGTATCGTCTACATACCGCTTGTAGAACCTGGGTGTTATAGGTGATGTGCTCAAGGCCCTCTCCTCAAAGTCCTCCATAAAGATATCAGCAACTATGGGTGACACCGGGGAGCCCATTGCGACACCATCTATTTGCATGTAAAATTCCTCTCTCCACAATAAATAACCAGATGTTAAACAGTGTTCTAAGAGATCTGCATGTGCAATAGGCATGTTATTATCTACTAGTTTCCTTTTAATAATTTCTATACAATCATGGACCGGTAGGCAAGTAAATAATGACTGTATATCAAAACTAACCATAGTTTCATTGTCAGCAACATGTAGGTGTTTAATATCACTAACAAAATGGTAGGAATCCTTCACATAAGCTCTAGTGTTACCTCTAAGTGGTGAAAGTATTCTAGCTACGTACTGGGCCAATCGGTAAGTTGGTGAGTCGATTTGGCTCACAATAGGACGCAGCGGAGCCTTGTCCTTGTGTATTTTCGGCAGCCCATACAGTTTTGGAGGTTTTACGCACGTAGGGACAAGATAATTGGTGTCGAGATTTAATGATTCGGTATGAGCTTTGACAAGATCACCGGTCTTTTTCAATATTTTATTAGTTGGATCGCACTTGACGTGTTTGTAGGTCTTGTCATCCGATAATATAAGACTTATTTTATCATTATAATCTGACGTGTCCATGATTACCGTAGCATTACCTTTATCCGCACGGAGGATAGTTAATTCCGGCTTAGATCTCAAGTTCTTTAGAGCAATATATTCGTTAAAAGGAAGATTTAACTTCGGCACTTTAGAATGACGTAAGGTGGATGATACATCTTGCCGTATGTCCTCTAAATCTTCTTTTCTCATATTATTTTTAACTAAGCAATCCTCAACGCTACAAATAATTTCTTCATACGGTATTCTACGAGGTGTTACAGCGAAATTTAAACCTTTTTTGAGTACATCAATCGTGGAATCGTCCAACGTTTGTTTACTTAAATTGACAATTGACCGGCATGTTGCGCTAGAGTCTATGGTCGGTGTTTGAACGGATGCGTTTCGTTTTACGTTAGATTTTGACATTAAGATTTCGAATTTATTTATTTGTCTTAATTTGCATTCATTGTATTTACATAGGTGTCACCCATAGTTGCTGATATCTTTATGGAGGACTTTTAGGAGAGGGCCTTGAGCACATCACCTATAACACCCAGGTTCTACAAGCGGTATGTAGACGATACCTTCACAATATTGCCAACTAATGAAATATCTGCATTTTTATCACATCTCAACTCCATTCACCCCAAAATTCAATTCACTATGGAGTTGGAGGCAAATAATAAGCTAGCCTTCTTAGATATATTAATAATAAGGAATCCTGACCATAGCTTGAGCCACACAGTGTATCGGAAAGCTACCCATACTGATAGGTACCTCAATGGTGATTCTCACCACCATCCCAGTCAGCTATCTACCGTGGGCAAATCTTTGTTTCAGAGAGCGCACGGCATCTGTGACAGTCAACATCTGGCATCAGAACTACATCACGTTAAGCAAGTACTGCGGAGTAATAAACTGCAAGTACCAAAGCCCTGTCGCAGAGGTCGAGTGAAACCGGCAACAGTCGAACGTCAACCTGCTGTACTACCTTACTTGAAGGGTGTCACTGACAAGATTGGGAACATCTTGAAGCGTGCTTCCATTAAAACTTATTTCAAGCCGCTGAAGAAGATAAACCAATTTCTAAGACCTGTAAAGTGTAACATCCCCCTTCAAGATGCAGGAATTTACAAAATAGATTGTGACTGTGGACTCTCCTATATAGGCCAAACAAAAAGAAGTATAGGGACCCGGGTAAAAGAACACATAGCTGATGTGAAACATAGGCGCGAAACAAAATCTGCAGTATGTGAACATGCCTTAGACGGACCCAACCATTATTTAAGATTTGATAAACCGCAAATTCTAGCAAAAGAGAAACGATATATACCTAGAATGATACGTGAAGCTATTGAAATCAAGAAACATCCAAACTTCAATAGAGATAATGGTTGGAACATACCACCTGCTTGGGACCCAATTATTAGAATAATTAAATCCCAACACCGTCCTCATACTGCCAAAAACAATGATACTGTAAGCTCTGTTTGTGTAAATCGGAACACCTAAAATATCAAATATTATGACGGTAGTTAATTATTACTTTATTGTGAGGACACCTGTCATCTTTAGTCCCCCCGTGACCACGGCCACTGTAAAGTGATCGAAACGTCGGGTTAAATAATTAATATGCCAAACACCAAATTATACGCGAGTCTTATCCGTAAAAGTTGTTTT